>CM038679.1:63604009-64350951 GCA_021605205.1 Aegilops longissima
GGATTTCTTCAAATTGTTGTAGTGTAGTATTGTGGTTTTTCAGTAAAGACCCCGACCTATAAATATTCACAGCCCGGCTCATACGGGCGGACAATATTCACCCAGAGCCCCGTTGTGACCGCAATGCTGTTCTTGAAGGACCTTACCTTAGAGCAAAAAAAATGGCATATAAGTTAGGAAGACTACTGACGTAGGGCGGCGGGTGAGCTCAACCTCGAACCAAACAAGCAACAGATTGAGCAACTAGCGCGAAAGCAACGAGCTAGTCAAAGAGGCTCACCAGGGACACAATGTTTGTCTATGTATTCACACATGTATTAAGGTTTACGATCAATACAATTCTAGCATGAATAATAAACATTTATCATGAATAAGGAAATATAAAATAACAACTTTATTATTGCCTCTAGGGCATATTTCCTTCAAGTGGGAGGGGGGAGGAGGCAGCCAGGGCACGCCCCAAGGGGTTGGCCGCCGGCCCTAGGGCTCCTGCCCTCCTGCACCCCCCTTTCCTTGTATGAAGAAGAGGGAAGGAAAGAGGGGGAGGGAAGGAAGGGGGAGTCCTATTCCACGCTTTCCTTTCCCTCCCCTCTTTCCTTCTCCTCCTCATACGGCAGGCCTCTATAGGGGCGCACCAGCCCCTTGTGGGCTGGTGTGATCCCTTTCTTGGCCCATAAGGCCCATATCTTTGCCGGGGGTGCCCGAAACTCCTTTTTGGTGACCCGATAAGTACCTGGTACCCTCCGAAACACTTCCGGTGTCTGAATACCATCGTCCTATATATCAATCTTTACCTCTCGACCATTTTGAGACTCCTCGTCATGTACGTGATCTCATCCGGGATTCCTAACAACATTCGGTCACCAAATCACATAACTCATATAATACTATATCATCAACAAACGTTAAGCGTGCAGACCCTACGGGTTCGAGAACTATGTAGACATGACCGAGACACCTCTCCGGTCAATAACCAATAGCGGAACCTGGATGCCCATATTGGCTCCTACATATTCTACGAAGATCTTTATCGGTCGAACCGTTATGACAACATACGTAATTCCCTTTGTCCATCGGTATGTTACTTGATCGAGATTCGATCGTCGGTATCTCTATACCTAGTTCAATCTCGTTACCGGCAAGTCTCTTTACTCGTTCCGTAATACATCACCTCGTTACCAACTCCTTAGTCATTTGCTTGCAAGCTTATGGTGTGTATTATCGAGAGGGCCTAGAGACACCTCTCCGATAGCCGGAGTGACAAATCCTAATCTCGATCTATGCCAACTCAACAAACACCTTCGGAGATACCTGTAGAGCATCTTTACGATCACTCAGTTATGTTGTGACATTTGATAGCACACAAGGCATTCCTCCGGTATCCGGCAGTTGCATAATCTTATAGTCGAAGGAATATGTATTTGACATGAAGAAAGCAATAGCAATAAAACTGAATGATCATTATGCTAAGCTAACGGATGGGTCTTGTCCATCACATCATTCTCCTAATGATGTGACCCCGTTATCAAATGACAACTTATGTCCATGGTTAGGAAACCTTAACCATGTTTAATCAACGAGCTAGTCTAGTAGAGGCCTACTAGGCACATGGTATTTGTTTATGCATTCACATATGTATTTAAGTTTCTGATCAATACAATTCTAGCATGAATAATAAACCTTTATCATGAATAAGGAAATATAAAATAACAACTTTATTATTGCCTCTAGAGCATATTACCTTCAAAACTCTGCCCACCTTCTCCAGCGGCGGCCGGGATCGCGCAGCGGCGGCGGCGCCGGGCGCGCGTGTCTTCCCGGCAGGCCAGCCGGATTTCCGCCCTACACGACCATGTTGCCCTGCCACTTGTGGGCACGCATGGTGGTGCCTTGAGTGACGGCAGGGGCGGCATGACCGGCGACGAGATCTATCGGAGGGGATTGCACGTGCGCGACATCCACGGTGACGGGGGACGGCTGGGAGGCTTCCATGGCGGGGAAGAATGGCCGGGGAAGATGGACCAGAGCGGGCGGTGGTTGGGCAATGGCAGCCAGGGGGGAGGGAGCGGGACCGACCGCGCGGAAATTTCCCTCGCGCCAAATCTCGCTGCGGATAGGGGGCGAGCTCGGGTCAGCCTCCCACCCCGTGAATCTAAAGGTTGAGGGCGAACTTTTGCCGTGCCCCGCAATTTTTTGTACGGGTCAGACGCGTTTGCGAGATCTGATCGGGCAGCATTTTTTGCGCGGACCCGTATTTTGACGGTTATTTTGCGGGTCGGGGCATTACACGGGGTCTGCTAGAGATGCTCTTACACTTTTCATTATTTTTATTAACACACGCATTCCAGCAAATTAGATAAGCAACGTTGGAAGCTAGAATGTAATGTGAACATTTTGGGCAAGCATCTTGGGTGAAGGACATCACACTAGCTAATAAGAAACATAAGATGGATGGAGGAAGAAAACACATATTGAAAAGAGTTGTAGGAAATTGTATTAATGTGTTTTGAGCTTGTCTTTTCTGTGCGGGGCGGGGAGCCCCTTGTCTTTTCTGGGTTTTTTTCATCTGTTTTCAGCTTTTTATTTTTTTTAAATAATTCAGGATTTCAGAAAAAGTTGCAAGATTGTTGAATTGTTCGTGAGTTCAAAGATTGTTCATGATTTGAAAATTGTTCAGGAAATGATAAATGCTCACGGATTAAAAAAATGTTCGCAATTTCAAAAATAAATGTTTGGATATTCATTTTTTACAATTTAAAAAATGTTCACAATATTACATTTTGAAAAAAAAAATCACCAGATTCAGAAAAAATCAAAAATGTTCACATTTTCCAGAAAATGTACACAATTTCTAGGAATATTCTTAAATAGGAAATATGTTCATGATTCAGAAAAATGTTCACGAATTTAAAAAACTAGGATTTCAACAAAAATGTTCATGATTTCAAGAAAATGTTCATGATTTTGAAAAGATGTTCAATTTTTCCAAAATAAATTCAAAATTTTATAAAAACTGTTCATCTATTCAAATAAAATGTTCGCGGATTTGTAAAAAAGGTTCGAGAATTTGATAAATGTTCCACTTTCGAAAAATGTTCACGATTTAATAAAAAACAAAACAGAAAATAAAATAGAAAAAGGGAAAAAAGAAAAAGGAAAAGAAAGAAAAAAACAAAAGAAAACCAGAAAAACCCATTCAGGGAGAACCTTCCCAAAACCGGTTGTGGGTGAAACCTCGAAATGGGCCGGCCCATTGAAACATTATCGTGCAGGGGGTATGCGCTATGTCGCTTCGCAGCGACCTACGCGCTTTATAGGAGCTGCGGTACATGAAATTGAAACGTCGTTTGTCCAGCCTACCAGATACGAGAGTTACACGGCAGTTTGGTTTGGTTTTCGGTTAACTGTGGTAGAAACCGAATCTAATGAAGTTAGTTCGGTTATTAGAGATGAAAACCGAAATTACATATAGCAGCCCCTTTTTGGGTTTCAGCGTCAGTTTGGTGTTTGGTCCGTCGGTTTTTATGCCCATCACTACCTAATACACACATGGAATACAAGAAGTCGAGCACAATCCTCTCCAAAGTTCCAAATAGATGGTATTATCGACCTAGAAAACCACTATACATCTTGTATGCTATAAGTGGTGCGCTAATCACCGGGCAAGTAAGTTGCGTTGGTCTTTTGGCCAGATATGCAACTTGTTGGCCGGATATGCTCTACATGTTGGTCATTTGACCGGATATGCTTCATGTGTTGGTCATTTGACTGGATATGCAACTTGTTGACAGTGTTTTTCTTTGTAGCCCTCTGGTGTGTGCAACTTATTTTTGAAGTGGGAAAGAGGAGGTTCGTCCTCATGCATTGTTGGTTGAAGTTGAATGAGGCACCCAAGTGCCAACTATTCATTGTCAACTCCATCAAGACCTCCAGCATTGGCACCGAGGAAGAAGCAGGTGATTCAACCGACCCTGCAAAAGAGTCACCCAAAAAGGTTAGAAGAGGGTTTCGGGTAACGAAGTGGGATGAGGAGAAGGAGGAGCGAGAAGGGGCGGCTACCAAGATGATGGAGAGGTTTGAAAACATCTTGGTGAAGAAGGAGGAGACATGTATCAAGTGCTCCAACGTGAAGGAGGAAAAGACGACTGAGAGGTTTGACATCTTAATGGCGGCAACCGAGAAGAAGTTCAAGCTCGAAAAAAGAAGGGTTGAGTTCGCGGCCTCTCTAGAGGATACAAAGATGTTGACCATGAAGATGGACGAGCTGGATGAGGATGCGTTGATCATTGTGCATGCCGTCTGTGTCAAGATGGTGAAGCGCTTGTCAACCAAGCTGGAGGCGACCGAGAAGGAGGCGGATACTTTT
Organism: Aegilops longissima; assembly: GCA_021605205.1. Classification (NCBI taxonomy): domain Eukaryota; kingdom Viridiplantae; phylum Streptophyta; class Magnoliopsida; order Poales; family Poaceae; genus Aegilops; species Aegilops longissima. The sequence continues at coordinate 63,608,376 of CM038679.1, forward strand.
GTGATTGGGTGCTTGTAAAAACTATGAACATCCGCCCCTATTTAATTGTGATCGAGCGCTATGAAAACCGCACTTTAACTTGCTCTAATATTGATATGCATTAAAAATTAAAATGGCCGGATTTTACGAAGATTTAGAGAATATGATTGGATGACGGACTTTCTATGAATGGACTGTTGGGGAACGCAGTAATTTCAAAAAAAATCCTACGCACACGCGAGATCATGGTGATGCATAGCAACGAGAGGGGAGAGTGTAGTCCACGTACCCTCGTAGACCGTAAGCGGAAGTGTTATGACAACGCGGTTGATGTAGTTGTACGTCTTCAAGATCCGACCGATCCTAGTACCGAAAGTACGGCACCTCCGCGATCTGCACACGTTCAGCTCGGTGGCGTCTCATGAACTCTCGATCCAGCTGAGTGTCGAGAGAGAGATTCGTCAGCACGACGGCGTGATGACGTTGATGATGAAGTTACCGGCGCAGGGCTTCGCCTAAGCACTACGACGATATGACTGAGGTGGATTATGGTGGAGGGGGGGGCACCGCACACGGCTAAGAGATCAATGATCAACTTGTGTGTCTATGGGGTGCCCCTGGCCACGTATATAAAGGATGGAGGGAGGAGGAGGTCGGCCCTCATAGGGCGCGCCCAAAGTGTGGAGTCCTACTAAGACTCCCTATTCCTAGTAGGATTCCATCTCCCACATGGAATAGGAAAAAAAGGAAAGGAGAAGGAGAAGGAAGGAAGGGGGCGCCCCCTTTCCCTAGTCCAATTCGGACCAGTCCATGGGGAAGGGGCGCGGCCACCCTTGAGGCCTTTCTCTCCTTTCTCGAATGGTCCATTAAGGCCCAATACGAATTCCGGTAACTCTCCGGTACTCCGATAAATACTCGAATCACTCGGAACCTTTTCGATGTCCAAATATAGCCTTCCAATATATCGTCTTTACGTCTCGACCATTTCGAGACTCCTCGTCATGTCTCCAATCTCACCCGGGACTCCGAACAAACTTCGGTCATCAAATCACATAACTCATAATACAAATCATCACCGAACGTTAAGCGTGCGGACCCTACGGGTTCGAGAACTATGTAGACATGACCGAGACTCATCTCCGGTCAATAACCAATAGCGGAACCTAGATGCTCATATTGGTTCCTACATATTCTACGAAGATCTTTATCGGTCAAACCGCATAACAACATACGTTGTTCCCTTTGTTATCGGTATGTTACTTGCCCGAGATTCGATCGTCAGTATCCTCATACCTAGTTCAATCTCGTTACCGGCAAGTCTCTTTACTCGTTCCATAATGCATCATCCCGCAACTAACTCATTAGTCACAATGCTTGCAAGTCTTATAGTTATATGCATTACCGAGAGGGCCCGGAGATACCTCTCCGATACACTGAGTGATAAATCCTAATCTCGATCTATGCCAACTCAACAAACACCATCGGAGACACCTGTAGAGCACCTTTATAATCACCCAGTTACGTTGTGACGTTTGGTAGCACACAAAGTGTTCCTCATGTATTCGGGAGTTTCATAATCTCATAGTCAGAGGAACATGTATAAGTCATGAAGAAAGCAGTAGCAATAAAACTGAAACGATCATAATGCTAAGCTAACGAATGGGTCTTGTCCATCACATCATTCTCTAATAATGTGATCCCGTTCATCAAATGACAAAACATGTCTGTTGGGGAACGTAGCAGAAATTCAAAATTTTCCTACGTGTCACCAAGATCTATCTATGGAGAAACTAGCAACGAGGGGAAGGAGAGTGCATCTACATACCCTTGTAGATCGCTAAGCGGAAGCGTTCATGAGAACGGGGTTGAAGGAGTCGTACTCGTCGTGATCCAAATCACGGAGATCCTAGTGCCGAGCGGACGGCACCTCCGCGTTCAACACACGTACAGCCCGGTGACGTCTCCCACGCCTTGATCCAGCAAGGAGAGAGGGAGAGGTTGAGGAAGACTTCATCCAGCAGCAGCACAACGGCATGGTGGTGATGGAGGAGCGTGGCAATCCCGCAGGGCTTCGCCAAGCACCAAGGGAGAGGAGGAGGAGGAGAGGCAGGGCTGCGCCTGGAGAGGGAGAGGCTCTCGTGTGTTGTGGGCAGCCCCATAGGCCTCATATATATAGGGGAAGGGGAGGGCTGCGCCCCCTCTAGGGTTTCCACCCCTTAGGGGTGGCGGCCAGCCCTAGATGGGTTTTGGGGGGGCGGCCAAGAGGGGGGAGAGGGGAGGCGCCCACTAGGTGGGCCTTAAGGCCCATCTGAACTAGGGTTTGCCCCCTCCCACTCCCCTTGCGCCTTGGGCCCCTTGTGGGGGGCGCACCAGCCCTCCTAGGGGCTGGTCCCCTCCCACACTTGGCCCACGCAACCTTCTGGGGCAGGTGGCCCCACTTGGTGGACCCCCGGGACCCTCCCGATGGTCCCGGTACATTACCGATATCGCCCGAAACTTTTCCGGTGACCAAAACAGGACTTCCCATATATAAATCTTTACCTCCGGACCATTCCGGAACTCCTCGTGTAGTCCAGGATCTCATCCGGACTCAACAACATTCGGTAACCACATACAAACTTCCTTTATAACCCTAGCATCATCGAACCTTAAGTGTAGACCCTACGGGTTCGGGAACCATGCGAACATGACCGAGACGTTCTCCGTCAATAACCAACAGCGGATCTGGATACCCATGTTGGCTCCCACATGTTCCACGATGATCTCATCGGATGAACCACGATGTCAAGGACTCAATCGATCCCGTATACAATTCCCTTTGTCTAGCGGTATTGTACTTGCCCGAGATTCGATCGTCGGTATCCCGATACCTTGTTCAATCTCGTTTCCGCAAGTCTCTTTACTCGTTCCGTAACACATCATCCGTGATCAACCCCTTGGTCACATTGTGCACATTATGATGATGTCCTACCGAGTGGGCCCAGAGATACCTCTCCGTTTACGGAGTGACAAATCCCAGATCTCGATTCGTGCCAACCCAATGACACTTTCGGAGATACCAGTAGTGCACCTTTATAGTCACCCGATTCGTTGTGACGTTTGGTACACCCAAAGCATTCCTACGGTATCCGGAGTTGCACAATCTCATGGTCTAAGGAAATGATACTTGACATTAGAAAAGCTTTAGCATACTGAACTACGATCTTTGTGCTAGGCTTAGGATTGGGTCTTGTCCATCACATCATTCTCCTAATGATGTGATCCGTTATCAATGACATCCAATGTCCATGGTCGGAAACCGTAACCATCTATTGATTAACGAGCTAGTTAACTAGAGGCTTACTAGGGACATGGTGTTGTCTATATACCCACACATGTATCTGAGTTTCCTTTCAATACAATTATAGCATGGATAATAAACGATTATCATGAACAAGGAAATATAATAATAACTAATTTATTATTGCCTCTAGGGCATATTTCCAACAGTCTCCCACTTGCACTAGAGTCAATAATCTAGTTCACATCGTCATGTGATTAACACTGATAGGTCACATCGCCATGTGACCAACACCCAAAGAGTTTACTAGTGTCTGTAAACTAGTTCACATCATCATGTGATTTAGACTCAATGAGTTCTGAGGTTTGATCATGTTTTGCTTGTGAGAGAGGTTTTAGTCAACGGGTTTTAGTCAACGGGTCTGAACCTTTCAGATCCGTGTGTGCTTTGCAACTTTCTAGGTCATATTGTAAACGCTGCTTCCACGCTCCACTTGGAGCTATTCCAAATGGTTGCTCCACTATACGTATCCGGTTTGCTACTCAGAGTCATTCGGATAGGTGTTTAAAGTTTGCATCGGCGTAACCCTTTACGCCAACTCTTTATCACCTCCATAATCGAGAAACATGTCCTTATTTACTCCAAGGACAATTTTGACCGCTATCCAATGATCCATTCTGGATCATTCTTGTACCCTTGACCGACTCATGGCAAGGCACACTTCCGTGCGGTACACAAGATAGCATACTTGTAGAGCCTACGTCTAAGGCATAGGGGCGACCTTCGTCCTTTCTCTCTGCTACTGCCGTGGTCGAGCTTTAAGTCTCAACTTCATACCTTACATCTCGGCAAGAACTTCTTCTTTGGTGATCCATCTTGAACACCTTCAAGATCATGTCAAGGTATATGCTCATTTGAAAGTACCATTAAGCGGTTTGATCTATCCTATAGATCTTGATGCTCAATGTTCAAGTAGCTTAATACAGGTTTTCCATTGAAAACATCTTTCAAATAACCCTATATGCTTTCCGAAATTCTACATCATTTCGATCATCAATATGTCAACAACATATACTCATAAAAAATTCTATAGTGCTCCCACTCACTTCTTTGGAAATACAAGTTTCTCATAAACTTTGTATAAACCCAAAATCTTTGATCATCTCATCAAAGTGCACATTCCAACTCCGAGATGCTAGTTTCAGGTCCTTAGAAGGATCACGGTGCTAGCATACCTTTTAGCATCCTTAGGATCGACAAAACCTTTCTGATTGTATCACATACAACCTTTCCTTACTAAAACCGGTAAGGAAACTCATTTTGACATCCATCCGCCAGATTTCATAAATGCAGCTTATGCTAACATGATTCCGACGGACTTTAAGCATCGCTACGGATGAGAAAATCTCATCGTAGTCAACTCCTTGAACTTGTGAAAAACTCTTCGCCACAAGCCGAGCTTCATAGTCGGTGACATTACCGTCCACGTCCGTCTTCTTCTTAAAGATCCATTCATCTCAATGGCTTGCCGCTCATCGGGCAAGTCCACCAAAGTCCATGCTTTGTCCTGATACATGGATCCTATCTCGGTTTCATGGCTTCTAACCATTTGTCGAAATTTGGGCCCACCATTGCTTCTCCATAGCTCGTAGGTTCATTGTCGTCTAGCAACATGACCTTCAAGACAGGATTGCGTACCACTCAAGTAGTACGCATCCTTGTCACCCTCGAGGTACGTCGGTGACTTGATCCAAACTTCATGATCACTATCATAAGCTTCTACTTCAATTGGTGTAGGTGCCACGGAACAACTTCACGTGCCTGCTACACACTAGTTGAAGTGATGGTTCAATAACCTCATCAAGTCTCCACCATCCTCCCACTCAACTTCTCGAGACGAACTTTTCCTCGAGAAAGGACCCGATTCAAGAAACAATCCCTATTGCTTCCGGATCTGAATTAGGAGGTATACCCAACTGTTTTGGGTGTCCTATGAAGATGCATTTTGTCCGCTTTGGGTTCGAGCTTATCAACCTGAAACTTTTCCACATAAGCGTCGCAGCCCCAAACTTTTAAGAAACGACAACTTAGGTTTCTCCAAACGGTGTCGTCTCAATGGAATTACGTGGTGCCCCATTAAAGTGAGCGCGGTTGTCTCTAATGCCTAACCCATGAATGATAGTGGTAATTCGATAAGAGATATCATGGTACGCACCATATCCAATAGAGTGCAACTATGATGTTCGGACACACCATCACACTATGGTGTCCCAGGCGGTATTAATTGTGAAACAATTTGCACAATGTCTTAATTGTGTGCCAAAACTCGTAACTCAGATATTCATCTCTATGATCATATCATAGACATTCTATCCTCTTGTCACGAAGATCTTAAACTTCACTCTGAAATTACTTGAACCATTCAATATTTCAGACTTGTGTTTCATCAAGTAAATACACTCAAGATCTACTTAAATCATTCGTGAAGTAAGAACATAACGATATTCATTTGCATGCCTCAAAGACTCATTGGACTGCACACATCAAAATGTGTCACTTCAACAAGTTTCTATCTTGTTCCATCTTCTCAAACCGAGGCTTTTCACTCATCTTGCCCATGTCGTATGATTTGCATATCTCAAGTGATTCAAAATCAAGTGAGTCCAAACGATCCATCTGCATGGAGTTTCTTCATGCGTATACACCAATAGACATGGTTCACATGTCTCAAACCTTTCAAAAATGAGTGAGTCTAAAGATCCATCAACATGGAGCTTCTTCATGCGTTTTACACCAATATGACTTACATGGCAGTGCCACAAGTAAGTGGTACTATCATTACTATCTTATATCTTTTGGCATGAAAATGTGTATCACTACGATCGAGATTCAATAAACCATTCCTTTTAGGTGCAATACCATTGAAGGTATTATTCAAATAAACAGAGTAACCATTATTCTCCTTAAATGAATAACCGTATTGCGATAGACATAATCCAATCATGTCTATGCTCAACGCAAACACCAAATGACAATTATTCAGGTTTAATACTAATCTTGATGGTGGAGGGAGCGTGCGATGTTTGATCACATCAAACTTGGCAACACATATCGTCAGCTCACCTTTAGCTAGTCTCCGTTTATTCCGTAGCTTTTGTTTCGAGTTACTAACTCTTAGCAACCGAACCGGTATCTAATACCTGGTGCTACTAGGAGTACTAGTAAAGTACACATTAACATAATGTATATCAATATACTTCTATCGACCTTGCCAGCCTTCTTATCTACCAAGTATCTAGGGTAATTCTGCTCTAGTGGCTGTTCCCTTATTACGAAGCACTTAGTCTCGGGTTTGGGTTCAACCTTGGGTTTCTTCACCGAGCAGAGTTGATTTGCCGTTTCATGAAGTATCCTTCTTGCCCTTGCCCTTATTGAAACTAGTGGTTTCACCAACCATCAACAATTGATGCTCCTTCTTGATTTCTACTTTCGCGTGTCAAACATCACGAATACTTCAAGGATCATCATATCTATCCTCGATATGTTATAGTTCATCACGAAGCTCTAGCAGCTTGGTGGCAATGACTTTGGAGAAACATCACTATCTCATCCGGAAGATCAACTCCCACTCGATTCAAGTGATTGTTGCACTCGGACAATCGAGCACAAGCTCAACGATTGAGCTTTTCTCCCTTAGTTTGCAGGCTAAGAAAATCGTCGGAGGTCTTATACCTCTTGGCGTGGGCACAAGCCTGAAATCCCAATTTCAGCCCTCGAAACATCTTATATGTTTCGAGAAACGTCTTTGGTGCCTCTACTCTAAACCATTTAACTGAACTATCACGTAGTTATCAAAACGTGTATGTCTGATATTCGCAACATCCACAGACGACATTTGGGGTTCAGCACACTGAGCGGTGCATTAATGACATAAGCTTTCTCGTCCGCATAATCGCTCTCACAACTTTCAACTATATTTTCTCTAGGAACATATCTAAACAAAGGAACTAAAGTGCGAGCTTACATAATTTGCAAAAGGTCTTTTGACTATGTTCAAGATAATTAAGTTCATCTTATGAACTCCCACTCGAGATAGACATCCCTCGGTTATCTAAGTGATTACATGATCCGAGTCAACTAAGCCGTGTCCGATCATCACGTGAGACGGACTAGTCATCATCGGTGAACATCTTCATGTTGATCGTATCTACCATACGGCTCATGCTCGACCTTTCGGTCTCTCGTGTTCCGAGGCCATGTCTGTACATGCTAGGCTCGTCAAGTTAACCCTAAGTGTATTGCGTGTGTTCCGAGGCCATGTCTCAGACATGCTAGGCTCACAACACCGTTGTATGTGAACGTAAGAATCCATCACACCGATCATCACGTGGTGCTTAGAAGCGACGAACTTTTGGCAACGGTGCACGTTAGGGAGAACACTTCTTGAAATTGTTGAAAGGATCATCTTATTTACTACCGTCGTTCTAAGTAAACAAGATGCATAAACATAATAAACATCACATGCAATTATATAGTAGTGACATGATATGGCCAATATCATATAGCTCCATTGATCTCCATCTTGGGGCTCCATGATCATCATCGTCACCGCATGACACCATGATCTCCATCATCATGATCTCCATCATCGTGTCTTCATGAAGTTGTCTCGCCAACTATTACTTCTACTACTATGGCTACCGGTTAGCAATAAAGTAAAGTAATTACATGGCGTTGTTTAATGACACGCAGGTCATACAATAAATAAAGACAACTCCTATGGCTCCTGCCGGTTGTCATACTCATCGACATGCAAGTCGTGAGTCCTATTACAAGAACATGATCAATCTCATACATCACATATCTTTCATCACATTCTTCTTGGCCATATCACATCACATAGCATACCCTGCAAAAACAAGTTAGACGTCCTCTAATTGTTGTTTGCATGTTTACGTGGCTGCTTTGGGTTTCTAGCAAGAACGTTTCTTACCTACGCAAAACCAAAACGTGATATGCCAATTGCTATTTACCCTTCATAAGGACCCTTTTCATCGAATCCGTCCCGACTAAAGTGGGAGAGATCGGCACCGCTAGCCACCTTATGCACCAAGTGCATGTCGATTCAGTGGAACTGTCTCACGTGGAAATGCGTGTAAGGTCGGTCCGGGCGCTTCATCCCACAATACCGTCGAAACAAGATTGGACTAGTAACGGTAAGCATATTGAACAAAATCAACGCCCACAACTACTTTGTGTTCTACTCGTGCAAAGAATCTACGCAATAGACCTAGCTCATGATGCCACTGTTGGGGAACGTGGCAGAAATTCAAAATTTTCCTCGTGTCACCAAGATCTATCTATGGAGAAACTAGCAACGAGGGAAGGAGAGTGCATCTACATACCCTTGTAGATCGCTAAGCGGAAGCGTTCATGAGAACGGGGTTGAAGGAGTCGTGCTCGTCGTGATCCAAATCACGGAGATCCTAGTGCCGAACGGACGGCACCTCCGCGTTCAACACACGTGACAGCCCGGTGACGTCTCCCACGCCTTGATCCAGCAAGGAGAGAGGAGAGGTTGAGGAAGACTTCATCCAGCAGCAGCACAACGGCATGGTGGTGATGGAGGAGCGTGGCAATCCCAGCAGGCTTCGCCAAGCACCAAGGGAGGGAGGAGGAGGAGGGGGCTGCGCTGGAGAGGAGAGGCTCTCGTGTGTTGTGGGCAGCCCCATAGGCCTCATATATATAGGGAAGGGAGGGCTGCGCCCTCTAGGGTTTCCACCCCTTAGGGGTGGCGGCCAGCCCTAGATGGGTTTTGGGGCGGCCAAGAGGGGAGAGGAGGCGCCCACTAGGTGGGCCTTAAGGCCTATCTCGAACTAGGGTTCGCCCTCCCACTCCCCTTGCGCCTTGGGCCCCTTGTGGGGCGCACCAGCCCTCCTAGGGGCTGGTCCCTCCCACACTTGGCCCACGCAACCTTCGGGGCAGGTGGCCCCACTTGGTGGACCCCGGACCCTCCCGGTGGTCCCAGACATTACCGATATCGCCCAAACTTTTCCGGTGACCAAAACAGGACTTCCATATATAAATCTTTACCTCCGGACCATTCCGGAACTCCTCGTGACGTCCAGGATCTCATCCGGACTCAACAACATTCGGTAACCACATACAAACTTCCTTTATAACCCTAGCGCCATCGAACCTTATGTGTAGACCCTACGGGTTCGGGAACCATGCGATACATGACCGAGACGTTCTCCGTCAATAACCAACAGCGGGATCTGGATACCCATGTTGGCTCCTACATGTTCCACGATGATCTCATCGGATGAACCACGATGTCAAGGACTCAATCGATCCCGTATACAATTCCCTTTGTCTAGCGGTATTGTACTTGCCGAGATTCGATCGTCGGTATCCCGATACCTTGTTCAATCTCGTTTCGGCAAGTCTCTTTACTCGTTCCGTAACACATCATCCCGTGATCAACCCCTTGGTCACATTGTGCACATTATGATGATGTCCTACCGAGTGGGCCCAGAGATACCTCTCCGTTTACACGGAGTGACAAATCCCATCTCGATTCGTGCCAACCCAATGACACTTTCGGAGATACCTGTAGTGCACCTTTATAGTCACCCGATTACGTTGTGACGTTTGGTACACCCAAAGCATTCCTACGGTATCCGGAGTTGCACAATCTCATGGTCTAAGGAAATGATACTTGACATTAGAAAAGCTTTAGCATACTGAACTACGATCTTTGTGCTAGGCTTAGGATTGGGTCTTGTCCATCACATCATTCTCCTAATGATGTGATCCCGTTATCAATGACATCCAATGTCCATGGTCAGGAAACCGTAACCATCTATTGATTAACGAGCTAGTCAACTAGAGGCTTACTAGGGACATGGTGTTGTCTATATACCCACACATGTATCTGAGTTTCCTTTCAATACAATTATAGCATGGATAATAAACGATTATCATGAACAAGGAAATATAATAATAACTAATTTATTATTGCCTCTAGGGCATATTTCCAACAATGTCCATGGCTAGGAAACTTAACCATCTTTGATTAACGAGCTAGTCAAGTAGAGGCATACTAGGGACACTCTATTTGTCTATATATTCACACATGTACTAAGTTTCCGGTTAATATAATTCTAGCATGAATAATAAACATTTATCATGATATAAGGAAATAAATAATAATTTTATTATTGCCTCTAGAGCATGTTTCCTTCATGGACAACTATGTTCGTTTTAGATGTTCGCAGTAGGGTCCCTGTCGAGGGCTTCAGACCTTTTTTAGCACATGCAAACACTCATACAAACGCCTACACACTCACACCTATAGACGCACACATGCACACCCCTATGAGCACCTTTGAGAGACTAAGACGTCACATCATCTTGAGATTGATGACGTCTTTGTAGAGAATGTCTCCTCCAACTAAACGCACATCATCAGAAGACCTGAAATAAATCCAAAAAATATGAGCATCTGTGTCAAATCTTAAACCCTGATAGACTGAATGTCACTCTTCTCCCAACCATCCAACCACATATATTTGTTCGCTGAGAGCATCTACAACCGGACATGGCAAATCCGACCTATCAAACATCCGCGGGCGCGCCCGGGCATGTCCGCAAACACTGGCCGATCAAGGCTCAAATTTTCCTTCTCACAACCGGACACCTCAATTAGTATACCTCAAATCCATTCAACTCATGCAATTACGTAAACGATGCATTACACACACCGTTCGCCTACTACATCACTAACATGACATCGGACTACCCAAATCTGGCATGTTTATCTATGGTGGAGAAGATAATCCTCGGATGCCCTTGCCCTTCCCTGCGCCATTGCCGCCCATCTCGCGGAAGTACCGGTCGAAGATGCACTAGGGATCGAGCCAGATCTGGTCATTACCTCCCCCAACCGGGAGTGGCGGAGTGCAAGGCCATTGCCTCCCCCAACCCGCACGGGACGACAACCTAGTCGACGGATCCGGACTGATCGAAGTCAGATCAGTTGCCCGTCATGTCGAAGAAGCCCAAAAATCACCGAACGGGAGTTTGGGTGGCGAAGAGAGTGAAGTGAGGTGGCTAGGGTTTGGTCTGGCGAGCAGATGGGGAGGAATATATGTGGGATCAAATGAGCTAGGATGGGTCGGGACCGACGTGACGGACGTGCCCGAGCACCCCATATCCACCCCATATTTAATATGAGACCTTCGGTCAGTCCGGCCATTTGAGATCCATTTAGGGCGCCCATCTAAGTCGCATTTTCGTGACAGTGTTGTGCCTTCCTTCGGGACGTTTGAGGCAAGGCTTCGGAGGTTAAAAAAAAAGGCTTCGGAGGTGTGACAGCGTTTGTCCGCGAGCTCGACCCTCCAGCGTGCACGTCACCATCTCCCCGATTCTACAGAGAAGGGCACCGCGAAAAAAAAAGGTGGGGCGGAAGAAAATCTCGCCGCTTTCCCTTTTTTATTTCGCGCGCGCCATAACGCTGGCGGCGGAGCTCTGACCTCGCCTCGCCGGAGGATAATCCCCTCACCGTCCCTCCTCTCCTAAAAGCACCCTAATCCCGGGCCGAGAGGACCTCAGCCGGCGCGCCTCTCCGTTTCCTTCTCTTGTTCGCTCTGCGCCGGCTGTGGGCGAGACCTCCCAGTAGCACCGCAGCGATGTCGTCGGCGGCGGGGACACCCTCGGACGGCGGAGGGGATAGGCCGTGGCAGTCATACCACACCGCCTACACCAACGCCAAAGCTGGTAAAAACTGCATTCCCCCTCTTTCCTGGCTTAAGATTGCGCCGGTAGGGTTTGAGCATGTACAACGTGGCACTGGTATTTATTCTCCTGTCACGTTGCATTAGGAATGGAGGGAGTTGACAGAGAGAAGGTGCAGAAGGTGATCTATGAAATGAGCAAGGGTTCTAAATATTTCGAAAATGAGCAGAAGAAGGAGGCGATTACCAAACTTAAAATTGAGCATCTGCGCGCACAGTGTGCAAAGTTATCTGATAATGACATATCACATTTTCAGAAGGTACGAGGCAGCAATTTTTTTGTGCTAACTTTATTTGTTGGTTGTTATTTTGTGATGCACCGTGCTCAAATGCCGATCTGTACTGCCCTGTTATTATGCCCCAACATCTGCGCATTTATGCTTGTCCCCCCAAAACCTAGCTGATGAACTATTCACCATAGAGCTCAACTAAAATACAGCATGCTGTTTGATTCTTGTAGTGTACTATCGAATGATCAATTCACCAGCATTTACTTCTGTACCTGTGCTGTCTAGAGATGTTCATGTCTGCAATGCCAAATTGGTGATCTTGCCCTCTTCTGAGTTGGTTTGATGATTTCGACCTGATCTGAGTTGTTTGGTTAATGATCTTAATCTGATCTTGTTTTGCTCTTTTATGCCGTCATGCCTATGCACTGATACAATTTCAGGTTGCCGAAAAGAAAATTTTGGAATTGGAAGCTTCACGGGATCTTTCAAAGATATGGCTCCACACTGACATGGACGCCTTCTATGCTGCTGTTGAGACATTGGAAAATCCATCCTTGAAGGGAAAACCTTTGGCAGTAGGTAGCATGTCTATGATAGCTACCGCCAGTTATGAGGTTAGCATACAAGGTTCCTGACATTTGTCATTTCTTTTAATCTCTAAAAATTACTCGTATTAGTAATAATGTGCTCCGTAATCTGTTCCCTTTCCTGTGGAAGTATGGTTAATGAACTATCAAATGCTAATCACCTTAAACTGGACTATCCTAAATGGGCTTGGCTATTTTGTTTGTTTGTCAAATCTAAAACAATGTTCCCTGTTATCTGGTGTATGGTGTAAATAATTGAATCATGCAGGCGCGGAAGTTTGGCGTTCGTGCAGCGATGCCTGGTTTTATTGGATGTAAACTGTGTCCTGACTTGGTTTTTGTCCGTCCAAATTTTGAGAGATATAGTCATTATAGTGGATTGGCAAGAAAAGGTTTGCAACATGATGCTCATTTGGAAACCTTTAAACATATATGCTATATAGCTGAGCAGAACTCATTATTGAAGTATTGGTTGCCTTAGTTTTCCAGAGGTATGATCCCAACTTCTTTGCAACGAGTCTAGATGAAGCATACCTTGATATTACAGAAGTCTGCATTGAGAGGGGCATTACAGGCGAGGAGGTAAGCTTAAGCTTTACCAGTAACCACAATTCTCCTGGCTTAACAAGTGCATATGGTGATATGGCTTGATTTGCCCTTCATGGATTATTTTCTCAACATGCTAGTCCTACAATATTCTAAGCTTGCTGCTCACATCGCCTGTGTTTCATTTACAGGTTGCTTCTGAGCTTAGGGATGCCGTTCGCCAAGAAACTGGTCTAACATGTAGTGCTGGAGTTGCTCCAAACCGCATGATTGCAAAGGTCAGAGCCTGAAGTCATTTTCTAATTATTTTTTCTTAACTTTGATTCCTCCAGGTAATGGACTGGTCATGCTACGTGTTTGTTTTCCGCCTGCCTTTGTTTGGATGTCACATTGGGTTTAAATTAAAGTAATAATCTCAGACTTACTGAACGGTACTGGCAAGTAGTAGTTCACTTTCAATAGCCATTATGGGTTGCAACTAGAAAGGCTGTTCGCCACACATGGCTGGAGATTTTTAGGCTATAAGTCATCATCTTTACTCATCTTAAATCTAATTATGCCCTTATAATTGTTCTGAAATCTATTTGCTAGGTTTGCTCTGATATTAACAAGCCTAATGGACAATTTATTCTGCCAAATGACCGGGATGCTGTGACGACATTTGTATCTACGTTACCTATAAGAAAGGTACTTTATAGCAAGAAGGGTTCATGTTTGTTATGGAAGTGTTCTTTTAGCCCATTATTCTTTTCATACCATATTTCACATTTTTACCTTGGTTAGACTATGACATACTCCATTGTATGCAGATAGGTGGTATAGGTAAGGTAACAGAACAGATGTTACACCAGGTTCTTGGCATCAGTACATGCCAGGAGATGCTACAAAAGGCTGCTTTCTTATGTGCTCTTTTTTCTGAAGGCTCAACAGGTCCGAATGTTAATTACACTTTAATTGTTGTATTTCAAGCTTTCAGGAAGCTATATTATATCTATCCAGATCACGACACCAGAAATCAAGGTTCTCAAAATCATACTTTCTTATTTGCTTACTAGATATGATCATTTTAATATTCTTCAGATTTCTTTCTTTCTGTTGGCCTTGGATTGGGAGGCACAGAAACACCTGAGCATAGGCTAAGAAAAAGTATGAGTTGCGAGCGAACTTTCTCTGCAACAAACGATTCTCGTTTGCTTTTCGAGAAGTTAGGTAAACATTCTTATTCTTTAATTAGTATTTGTTTTGCATTTGAATTATTGAAGCTAGTTTGACAATTTCACATATTACCATCACATACCCAAGACACCTTTGGTACTTAAGTATTTGTTCAAGATTTTGTTACAGAACACTGCATCTTTTTATATAAAAGCAATATCTTCAAATACTATGTTATTTCAGTGGTTATATATGCAGTGCCAAATCTTCTGCTAGAAATAGCATACTTATGATTCATTCTGGGTGTATTTATAAGCACCTTGACAGGGTCACTTGGATGATATGTTTAATTTCCTTAAAGGAAAAAGGCATACATTATCCCCTTGGAACTCTCCAGTTCGTCCAGTTTCAACCCTGAACTCAAATGCATAGTATGTACTCCCTCTGTAAACTAATATAAGAGCGTTTAGATTACTAAAGTAGTGATCTAAACACTCTTATATTAGTTTACGGAGGGAGTACCTTTTACTTTTATTGATGACTAATCACTTAAATGAATAAGCATCACTGCACCATTTCTTCTTTGCTGCTGTATCATGCTAAAATAACAGAGCAGTTGTCATGACTTGGGGAAAGATTGACAACAATACTGTTTTATTTTATTTTGTGAATGCCTAAAAGTACCAGTACCATAAAAAACAATATGCATGTGAATAAACCCTTTAGGGACATTTTTTTTTGAGAGAACCCTTTAGGGACATTAAAAGAGGTATATGTCTTTTCATGTGCTGCTGGTGTGAGCTTGCTAACATATTCTCAATGCACGGCTTAAAAAATTACTGTTTATTTTCAGACAACCTCGCCGAAAATTTAGCTGATGACTTGCAAAAGGAGGGCTTGAAGGGAAGAACACTAACACTCAAACTAAAGACGGCAGCTTTTGAGGTTCTGATCTCCTATGTGTATAAAATTGACTAGTTATTGGTATTATTGCACCGGGATTGCCAAGAGAGATGGTTTGTTTCATGGCTCACTAGAGTAATGAACCATCTAAACCAGGTTAGGACGAGAGCAGCAACTGCACAAAACTACATCAGCTCAAAGGAAGACATCCTGATCTACGCTAAGAAGTTGCTTAAGGCTGAAATGCCTCTTTCTTTGAGATTGATGGGTAAGTGTGAGCATCTAAACTATTTCTTCGTTTCAAGTTTGATGATTACTAGTTGGCTGGAACCTGTATCGGTTTCTTTTTGAACATCTGATATGACTTGAAAGCTCGGATCACAGTCACCTGTACCTGAATCTCATTGTCACTGAAGTATTCACTACAAATTTAGACAGTTTGGGTCATCCTCCTCAAGTTGGTCTGGTTGCTTTGATAACCAGGACAATAGGGCATGTGGTTCTGGCTTGGTGCATGTTTCATTACCTTAGCAGTTGAGCACACTGATATTTTGTATCTCCATGTTTTGACATAATCTGTTTTATGCCAATCGTATTGCATTATTTATACTTGATGTTTCTTTGCTCTTGCTGCTCAGGGAAGTCAATCTAACTGTCATGCTGATACAATTTTACAGGCCTGCGAATGTCTCACTTCAGTGGTGAGAAGGATGATTCAACTAGCCCAACACAAAAGACACTAGATCGGTTTTTTCATTCCTCGGATTTTAACTCAAATACCAATGGAACGAATGGTGCAAGTTGCATTGATGTCTCAGGAGGGCATAACGATTGTAATAATGCGATAACGAAGGATGAGTGTTCGATACATGATGCAGAGAAAGATGTCCCCATAGATGAACAGTCCTCACATGATGAGAACTCATCTGTTCCAGAAGGAGCGAGCTCGGTGAATTATGATATTGAGGCTGCCTCAAGCAGTTGTAAGGTATGTGTCTCTACCTCACTGAAATTTGTTCAACATTTTTGTACCCAAGAGAAAAGGCTCATCCCCCCCATGGCATCCATTTCCTCTACAGATTGGTCACAGTGCTTCATACTCATGCAGGTTACACAGATCGAGAAGTTCGATGAGTTGGGCGACTTGACCAGCTCCAAAGCTTGTGCTTCGTCGAGTAAACCTGGCCAGCATTTCTGGGTAGATGGCTATATTTGCTCCCTCTGCGGATTTGAGCTACCTCCATGTTTTGAGGAGGAAAGGCAAGAACATTCGGATTTCCACTTGGCTGAAATGTTGCAACAGGAAGAGGCGGTAGACAGCACAGCCCGCCTCTCGAAGGAAAGGTATTTCTCTGCTGCCATATGCTTAACAGTTATGTGAAAGGTATTTCCATATATGCTTATTTTGACTCCAATTCCCATAATTATTTGGAAAAAAATAGTTCGCTCCAATGGAAAGTTCATTGAAACATAGTATTAGCCTTTTCATGTTGCATTATTATTCCACCTTTTAGAGATGAGATGAAGAGGATGTGACATAACTTGGTCTCCGTTATCCTGTTCCATATTTGGCAGGTTGGCTGAACGGCCATGCTCGTCTGCTACCACACCCACGCCCAAGAAGAAACTGAAGTCCTCCAAAGAGGGAAAACATATACCCATTGATTCTTTCTTCCTCAAGTGTAACAAGAACTTGTAACATAGCAGAGCTACAAGTTTTGTAGGCAACACTGTAATGATATGTTGTGAACCCAGTTAGAGACTGTTGTACATGTATTATTATTGTTTTTCCGTTGTTGAGAATAATATGTAAATATCGCCGCGGCATCTGAGTTAGATCGTCGCGAAAGAGCCGGGCTTTCCCACAAGGGAAATGGAGTTTCATGCCTGAAGACAAATGGAGTTCCAGGGGTAGATTGGATGAAAATAATGATTTCGTGCAACTATTTGGACATGATACCCGGTGCTTTGGTCGTGCTCTTTCATGTGAAATTCAAATCCCCTTGATGCATCTGAGTCAGTACAAAAATTCTAACCTCTAAACCTAACAAATGGAAGGAAAATATACTCCTTTTCCAGAGAGAAACAAGGGAGAATTTTCAGGTGAAAGAAATATCCTGCTAGGCTGGTAAATATCTGTGCCACATGCGAGAGGCACGTAGTAAAACGAAGATATCTCACTCGAGAAAGATGCACAGCGGCCTCCTTGCTCGGCCCCCTCAGCTCGCCCCCCTCTCCGGCGCCGCGTCACCGCCAGCTGCTCTCCCCTGCCGTCGGACCCCATGGGCGCGCCCGGGTCTAGGCGCATCGACGGCGACGCTCCGGCGGCCGTGTCGCCGGAACCCCTGCGGCGCGTCGAAGACGGAGAGGCCCGACCGCCGCGGCTTCCGCTTCGCCGCCGCCGGCCAGCTCTCCAGCTCCAGTCCACCCCATCGTGTACGACCCCCTCCCCCTTCGGATAGATTACTACGAGTTGGGCTTGAAATCGGAGCTCACAAAACAATCCATGTCCTTGGCTTAGTTGACCAAAAAACTTAAGACTTGGGATGCTTCCGTAGTTGCAACTTTGTTCCAAGTTCTATAAGTTCTGCCATTTCATTTGGACAAGAGCAGTGTAATTGAGCTACTTCGTCATACTAACTGGGAATGGATGAATGCTGTATATGTATTGCAGGAGAAGCTGCAGGTTGCTGCATCAGCATCCAAAGCCGCCGTGCAGCTACAAAATGGTAACGACCACACAAAGATTCAGTCGCTTTATCACATAGCTTGGGCCTCAAGTTGTGCCGCACTGTGTTCTTATTTGAATGCAGCCTGGGACGCTGCTAGAGTGCTAGTAGCATCTTCTAAGCGTGTTGCCCCAAACATATGTGCTCAGGTCTTTCACTCCAGAGCAGTCAGTACATCGTCCCCGAAGATGTTAGAGCGGCAGGGTTTCAGATCGACGCCGATGAACTGACATCCATTGTCGAAAGCCGTGACACTGAAAGGCTGACCGAGCACGGACAGTTAGGTGGGATCGCGGACAAGCTAGCGACGTCGTTGACCGATGGGATAAGCACGCGTGAGGGCCTCTTGGAGCAGAGGCAGGAAATTTATGGAGTAAACAAGTTCGCTGAGAGCGAGCCTCGCAGCTTCTGGGAGTTTGTATGGGATGCACTGCAAGACACCACTCTGATAATCCTTGCTGCATGTGCTTTTGTCTCTTTGACTGTCGGCATCGCCACGGAAGGCTGGCCGAACGGCTCCCATGATGGCATCGGGATCTTCGCGAGTATCATCCTGGTTGTTTCTGTCACCGCGACAAGTGACTACCAGCAGTCTTTGCAGTTCAGGGACCTGGACAAAGAGAAGAGGAAAATTCTTGTTCAGGTTACAAGGGACGGGTTCAGGCAAAGGACATTGATAGATGATCTTCTTCCCGGTGACGTTGTCCATCTAGCGGTTGGAGATCAGGTTCCTGCAGATGGCGTCTTTGTTTCAGGGTTTTCTCTGCTGTTGGATGAGTCCAGTCTAACTGGAGAGAGTGAGCCTGTCGATGTAAATGAAGACAAGCCTTTTCTTTCATCAGGGACCAAAGTCCTAGATGGGTCTGGCCAGATGCTGGTTACAGCGGTCGGGATGCGGACGCAATGGGGAAAGCTAATGGCTGCTCTCACTGAAGGTGGGAATGATGAAACTCCGCTTCAGGTTAAACTTAGTGGAGTTGCAAATATTATCGGGAAAATCGGCCTGTTTTTTGCTGTGTTAACTTTCGTTGTCCTCTCCCAAGAATTAATTGGCCAGAAATATCATGATGGGCTTCTTTTGAGCTGGTCAGGAGATGATGTTTTAGAGATATTGAATCATTTTGCTGTCGCGGTTACAATTGTTGTCGTTGCTGTGCCTGAGGGGTTGCCATTAGCAGTCACACTGAGCCTTGCCTATGCGATGGAGAAGATGATGAATGATAAGGCACTGGTCCGGCAGTTGGCTGCCTGCGAAACTATGGGATCAGCCACAGTCATTTGCAGTGATAAGACAGGAACACTAACATCCAATCGCATGACTGTTGTGAAGGCCTGCATCTGTGGGAATACCGTGGAAGTTAACGATCCGCTGATTCCTTCTAGTTTGTCTTCAAAACTCCCAGAAGTTGCAGTACAAACTCTTCTGGAATCCATACTTACCAACACTGGTGGTGAAGTCGTGGTAGACCAAAATGGAAAGCAAGATATAATTGGTACCCCTACTGAGACAGCTTTGTTGGAATTTGCACTGTCATTAGGTGGAAACTACAAACAAAAACGGCAGGAAACTAAGATTGTTAAGGTGGAGCCTTTTAATTCAGTAAAAAAGAGGATGACTGTTATTCTCGAGCTTCCTGGAGGAGGGTACCGTGCACATTGTAAGGGTGCTGCAGAAATAGTATTGGCTGCCTGTGATAAGTTCATAGACAGCAACGGTAGTATTGTTCCCCTTGATAAGAAAACTGCCAACATGCTCAATGATACCATCGAAAACTTTTCGAGTGAAGCTCTTAGGACACTATGCCTTGCCTACAGGGGATTGGAAAATGGCTCTACTCAAGAGGAAATACCACTGCAAGGATACACATTCATTGGCATTGTTGGTATTAAAGATCCTGTGCGTCCAGGTGTCTGGGAGTCTGTGGCAAGTTGCCGGTCTGCTGGCATTGCGGTTAAAATGGTTACAGGCGACAATATTAATACAGCAAAGGCAATTGCTCGTGAATGTGGTATACTTACTGATGGCGGTCTTGCCATTGAAGGTGCTGAGTTCAGAGAGAAAACACCTGAAGAACTCCTTGAGCTGATTCCCAAAATGCAGGTTTGTCATGCCTCTGTTTTATCTTGGCTTTGCAAGTGTCTATCCATCTAGTGAATTCTCATGTGCCAGTCTTGTGCAACTAAAGGTGCTAGCCCGATCGTCGCCACTTGATAAGCTTGCACTTGTGAAGCACTTGCGCACAACTTCCAATGAAGTTGTTGCTGTGACTGGTGATGGCACTAATGATGCACCTGCGCTGCGTGAGGCGGATATTGGACTTGCCATGGGCATTGCAGGGACTGAGGTAATAACACCGCTGAGTAATGCATACATAGCCTTGAAATATCATGGCTTATACTATACATTCCTCCGTTTTTTATGAAATTATGAAGGGATTATTCCTTGGACTATAACTGTATATACGTGGTTTGACTTGCTATCGTTTGTGGTTTGCCAATTTTATTTGCTGGTGAATCTGGAAATCAGATCGAAACATTTATCTGGCTCCTGGGTGGTGGGAGGCTCCATTGTAAAGGATAATAACTTATGTATTCTGCATAATCTGAATTTCTGGTGTTGGTAAAGCCTTCTCTAAGTTTTTGGCAGGCATTTTCCCTCTAAGTTTATCTTAAAGTGCTTTATGCATTTACGCAGGTGGCCAAAGAGAGCGCTGATGTCGTGATTCTGGATGACAACTTCTCCACGATTGTTACTGTTGCAAAATGGGGACGCTCTGTTTACATCAACATCCAAAAGTTTGTGCAGTTCCAGTTGACTGTTAATATTGTTGCATTACTAGTCAACTTCTCCTCTGCGTGCTTTACAGGTATATCCTGCCCATGATATTGTTGGTTTCAATACGCCTCTGTCTAATGATCTACTATGTAATCTCATGCCAGGAGATGCGCCGCTGACAGCCATTCAACTTCTTTGGGTCAACATGATCATGGACACCCTAGGTGCGCTAGCACTTGCCACCGAACCACCTAACGATAACTTGATGGAGAAAGCACCAGTAGGAAGGACGGGGAAGTTCATCACAAACGTGATGTGGAGGAATATTCTGGGGCAGTCGTTGTACCAATTCACCGTCATCTGGTACCTACAAAGTCAAGGGAGACATGTGTTTGGGCTTGAAGGCTCCGAGGCTGACACTGTCCTAAATACAATCATATTCAACACTTTTGTCTTCTGCCAGGTATGTCGGCTGTCATATAATCGTCTCGTCTTTCACCATTGTTTTCTTGTAAAGTACCAGGGGCATAAAGGAGTTGATAAATACTAGAACCAGATAGAGTGGAAGGAAATGGGACTAGGATTATCATCATATGAGTTGAATATATCATTTAAAACAGTGAAGGCGATAGTAATAATTATTTGATCTGAAATGCCAACAGAAGTGCATAATTTCTTGCAGAGGATTACTATGATGTGATTTTCTTGGTTTTGGGATCTCTGTTTTGTTTTTACTGTGTTCAAGCGGAACCAAACGATTCGTTGTTTTTCTCCTTCATGGCTCTGTTTTTTTATGTGCATCTTCATAGGTGTTCAATGAGGTCAGCTCAAGGGAGATGGAGGAAATCGATGTTCTGAAGGGCATGTCGGAGAACTCTATTTTCGTGGGCGTTCTCACCGGCACTGTCGTCTTCCAGTTCATCCTGGTCCAGTTCCTGGGCGACTTTGCCAACACCACCCCACTGACCCAGCTCCAGTGGCTCGTCTGCATCCTCTTTGGCTTCCTTGGAATGCCCATTGCCGCCATGATCAAGCTCATTTCTGTAGAACCTCGTGAACACGACGGTTATGGAAAGTTGTAGGCTAGAGCAGAATATCAGCAACGTATATATATCATGGTAAGCTGATGCTGGGCAGTGATTTGTCATGTTCATGGAGTCTGAACAATAATGTTCCATGACCCAAGAATCGAAGATTGACACCGTACCACGAAGAAACATCCGACTCGATGCCACTTCCTGCATGCCCCAGATCAGACATGCAATGCAGATTAAACAGCTGCACTTGAAAACCAAGGCAAATGGTAAATTGCCCAGCGCAAAATAACTTCATACAAATATGGCACACTAACTTTGCATTATGATGTTTCAACTGGTGTAGGGGTAGACCTCACGAGATTGTACATATGTAATACTATTGTTACACCAATGATTACAGCGATTCATTGTTAAAAGAAGCTGATTCATTCGAACAAATCAGCACCTTAATGCTCGTACAGTACATATCAAATGTTCCAGCAACATACATGGTTGCTTATTTGATTTGGAATTTGTGCAATTGATGACTTCTGTCAAGTAGATGTCCATACTCAGCTGCAGCAACAGGGTACTGCTGCAAAATACTTTGCCTACAACGTACTGCATAGCACCTTCCCAAACTGCAGCGAAGTGAAAGGATAGCTGGGTCTCGAATCAAGAAACCAACTGCCGTATATCTACACAGAAATTCTCTGAGAAACGCAGATTTCTGAGTGGTAACTGGTAAGTACGTACTTGCCAGGTTAACTAACTTCCCCCGTCACCAGTCAGCTCGTCTGACTGCATGCATCATAGGGGAGTACTGACTGTATCAATATTTTTGCGCTCTCCAGCTTCTGCATTGAACCTTCATCATCAACAAGGCCCTCCCTGCAATGCCTGTCGATCTCAAAGAAGCTCTCGCGCAGGGAATCATGAGTGAGCCGCAGGTTCTCAGAGGTTGACGAGCTGCTGCTGCTCGCAAGCAGCTCGTCACAAACAAAGCGTGCCAAGCCTAAGACGATGCCGTGCTCCGCTCTCTGCAGCGCCAACTTGAGGTTGGAAAGCAAAATGCCACCCAAGGAATCCAGGATCTTAGGGCTTCCTTTCTTCAGCAGGGTCACCATCAATTCTGCTAGCTTTTTGGATGACGGTGACTCCTCGTGCTCGTTGCCCTGCTCGCTCTGATCATCCTCCCTAGGTTCTTCCGCCTCAAGCAGCTCATTCTTGGCCAGAGCAGCAACCCACAGTGGTAAGTCAGCGTCACCCAAGTTGCACGGCTTGGTAGCCATCTCACTTTCTGGCCCAATCAACCAGCGGCATCCAAGACCCAATATCAGGACTGGCAGCCACTGTTTTACAACAGAAACTAGTGTGAGAGCATATCTCGGGCCTGCAAAGGATTCGACAGCAGGTACAAGATCAAGAAGATTATTGGCAAGGAGGAAGGCCTCCTCTGGGGGACTCGCCGACTCGGTTGAGCTTGCTAGCACCAAATGAAGCAGCTTGGCTGCGTAAGTGAAGGAGCTTCGTGTAAGGATCAGTATGTCTTTCAGATCATCCCCATTGAAAGATGAGCCCTCACTGTGCCTTTTCATTGCTGACACTGCATATTTTGTGTAAGATGATGCAAATCCAACACATCTTACTTTACTCTCATTGACCAGCTTGATGGTTGTTGTATCGACAATGAACTTAAGAATTGAAGTGCCAAGCATAATCACATTTATTGTGCATTCCACTGGATTTCCTGCACAAGATGCATCACTTATTTATGAGGTAACAAGAAAA
Source organism: Aegilops longissima (assembly GCA_021605205.1). Taxonomy (NCBI): domain Eukaryota; kingdom Viridiplantae; phylum Streptophyta; class Magnoliopsida; order Poales; family Poaceae; genus Aegilops; species Aegilops longissima. The sequence continues at coordinate 63,632,166 of CM038679.1, forward strand.
ATTATGTAGGAAAAAAAATTGACCGAGAAATTATGCAGCACTGATACAATATCCACAGATAACGATGATTTTAAACATGAAATTTTTATTTACACGCTTTGCATGCTATCAGAACATCAGATACTCACTTGAGTTGATGAATAACAATCAATTTAAAGAGGATTGCCACATAAAGAGCTTGTATGGATTTTGTGAAGCCATACCTTCAGGGGTGACATGCTGCTGATGTTTATATTCTGCAGATTCCTTATTCTTGTTCAATGTTGAAGTTGAGTTGGTGGAAACAGTAACAGATCCATTTACAAATCTATCATAGCATCTCAGCAGATGGTCCAGTGACTGGTTGACAATTGTCGACTGACACAAGAAGAAATTTACAATGAGACTAGCAAAATATTAAATACAAATACTGAATAACATTCACACAGATCTATGGAAAGCTATCTAAGATAACAGTGTGCAATCAACGAATCTTAGATTTGTTCCTATTGATGCATAACCAGATAAGTATGGTTTAACAACAAGATAACAGGTGTGGTGGCACTGCGTAAATCGACTCACCTCAGAGCAGTTCATATCCGTTTGATCAACATCCTGAAGAGCACTATATGTAGCCAAACTCAAATAAGCCAACACTGGACTGAGGTCTAGAGATTCAAAATGTAGGCACTGCTCAATGTACACTTGAGAAATGACCTTCAGAGAAGAAAATGCAATTTCTGCATAAGATTGCACAAAAGCAGCTCTCATCTCCTCAGCTTTTAGTATTTCATTAAGCTGCCATGCTGCTCCCCCTACAGCAGCAAGTTCTTCATTATTCAGGATTACTGGTGTGGATGACCTATTTCCAACCACATTGTCAGACCTTGCTGGCGTTTTCTTAAGCGACTTCCCTTTCTTCCTCTTTGTAGATGCAACAGGGCATGATGGAGGTTCGAGTCCATAAATCCCAGAAAAATAAGAGGCTTTAGATTGCAAAATATTAGTCAATTCTTCAAACATTTCATCAGAACGGCCACTCAAATGTACCAACTTATGCGCTGCCAACAATGCTTCTTGACATTCTTCTTGCTTGGAAGTCACCGCAGCATTCACAACTACATTCATGCATTCGATATGTAACACACATAGATCATCAGGTGATACCACTGGCACCATGCTGAGAAGAGCAGCCTGGGCACCATCAGAAACTGCAGTTTTAAAGAGCAGCTTCAGTTTAGCATTTGCAAAGCACTCTCTCAAAGCAACCAAATTAGAGCCCTCGTCAGATAAGCTTTTTATTAGTTTGGCGGAAGCAATAACAAGACCATCAATCTGCTCTGAATTCAATCCTGATGGTGACAATGCCCGACTAATAGAGACTTTAAAAAGCCCAACCAGACGCTGCAGGGATGATCCTTCAGACAGAGCAAATTCACAAAACCTTGCCCCAGCTGCCGGCGATCTCTTTATGAGTGCAATGCAGCGATCACATGCTTCTTTTAAAGGCAACTTAGATGGAAAGTAAGAAGGAATGAGAAGCTTTGTGATTTTTTTAGCAACACGGGGATGATCATCTGCAAGTGAAGACAATAGAGTACCCAAACCAACAACCTGAACAGAAAAGTGTGTATTAAACTCCTACCCAGAAATATCCAAATATACGCTAGCCTATTTGCTCAAATTGAAAGTTCTGTAAATGCAAAGGTCAGTTAGGTTACAGTGTAAATCAAGATATGCATGCAATAACTATGTACCATACCTTATTGTACTGGAAAGATCGAAGATCACGAATAGTTAACAGGAGATCTACAGCAGCAGCTCTGACAGATAAAGCAGGATCAGAAACCATATCGCTTAATCTTGGAAGTAGCACTTTCAGTATGTCATGACTTTGTGGATTGTCAAGCAAGTATATCAGGCCATTCAGTGTTGATAGACGAACTTCATTGCAAGAATCTTTAGACATGTCATCAACAATTTTACTCAAATTTTTTGAAATGGTTGGCGATGGAATAACTTCCCAAAACTGGTTAAGAATACGGCAAATTCCTTCAACTGCGACTGCCCGTATTTCTGGGCAGTCATCTATGAGAAGTTTGTCTAGCAGGAAGAACTGTTTCTCTAACAGAGGATCGTTGACATCCTTTGTCACATCTGGGTCTTCGAGGGGAAATAAATCCAGTAGAAGATGTAAAGCATTATGGCGAACATTAGAGTTCGCTACCTGCCACAAAGTAGACACTTGAGATAACCATAAGAATGTCTAACTTAAAGTGTTCCATACCTACTATTTCTTGACAAATACATGTTAAAAGTGAAACATGAAAAGTGATTACAGCTTCCTGAGCACAAACTACACTTGAAGTGATCAATTGAGTTTAGTAAACTTGGCCAATGTTCTAAAAAGATTATAGGTTGTAATGTTTCTCTCATACCTATAGCATAAACAGTGATGACCAGCTATGCAGCTTTGAGAATGTGTATGGGTTATTTGAAAGCAACAGTACACATGATATCCTACCTATATAGAATCACTCGGTACTGTTCGGTATGTAATCAAATGTTGATATGCGATTATGCATTGCTATTTTAGACATGAATAAATTCCAGTAGACAAACTGTTACCTAGAGTATCACAGTACCGACCAATCTCATTTTGTCCAGAAACCTGATCTTTGTGTGGACTCTCCCTTGTGGGAAGATTAACAAGCTAACATGAGATACAAACACTAAGAGGCCACGATATCATGTGAAGAAGTCGTGTGAAATTGTGGATGCTTTTGAAGTTTACAGTCATGTGACGAGTTAAACCTTTTCGTTTGTTTGTTATCATGTTATGTCAGCGAGTACTTTGAAGCTGTGTTAACTACTGGTTTTGTTATTGTAGCAGCATGCATGTGTGTGAGAATAACACTACTAGGACCAGGTATTTTAGCAGAGCCTGCTGTCTGACATTCTTACACCTTTCCTAAGCGAAACATTGCACTATCATAATTCATCAACAAATCACTTGGATTGTGATTTCATCAACAGCAGAGCAAGCATTTTTCAAGTCAGTTATATATACTCGCTTCCCTCGGGTACAAATTCGCATCAACACTAGCCAACATATAGTTCTACCGCCCATCAGAGAAGTGCAAGACAATGCACGTACCTGCAATGACCGGAACAGCACGGGCTCAGACAGCCTGAAGACCAACTTTTCAACTCCAGCCACTGCCTTCTGCTCGACGAACGCCCACAGTATCCTCCTGGCAGCCCTAGCCACCTCCTTGTCGGCGGCATGTACTGCTGCCTCGACCATCCCCTGCAGAAACACATCCCCGATCTCCCCTCTGACCCACCCTGCGTCCTTCCACGCTCTGAACACCACCTCGCCATAGGCGACCACGGCCGCCCGCCTCCCTCGCATCATCCCCACCTGGGCCCTTATGAGCTCCAGCCCCTCCCTGGCGAGCCCCTCGCTGACCCCGAGCACCAGCGCGAGGAGCTTCCTCCCTTCCTCGGCCTTGAGGAAGTGGGGCGACACAAAGCAGCGCAGCAGGAGCATCTTGAAGTCCGAGATGCTCTCGTCGGTGTAGTCGAGCAGGGGCAGCGCCTCGCGGAGGGCGAAGAGGCGGCGGAGGAGCGGCCTGGCGTTGGAGCCGGAGGTGAGCGCCTGGGAGAAGAGGTAAGGCAGGGTCTGGGCAACGAGCGCGTCGCGCCCTGGAGCCCCGGCGCGCCACGCCAGCTCGAAGCAGGAGGCGGCGAGCGCGGCGACGGGCGGGTCCTCGGTGGCGAGGACCGCGAGGCGGTCGTGCAGGAGCGCGAGCGGGCGGAGAAGGTCGTCCCATCGCGGCGGGTGGAGGGGGTGGGTGAGGAGGAGGTGGAGGAGGACGGCGGCGGGGGCGCGGGGGGAGACGGTGACGGAGCCGGGGTCCGGGTCGGGGGAGAGGACTTGGGCTAGGGTTTGCGGGAGGGAGAGGAGGACTGGGTGGGAGTCGGGGAGGGAGTGGACGGTGTGCTTGAGGTGGGGAGGGGTCTTGAGAGCTGCGGCGGCGGTGGGGGCGGGGAGGAGGGTGGCGGCCAGGGCGAGGAGGTCGGCGGAGGAGGAGGGGGCAGACCCGTCGTCGCCGGCAGCGGGGGTGGTGCGGCGGCGGCGGCGCGCGGGCGGCATTGCGGATGTGGGGTGAGATTTTCTGGTGAGGTTCGAAATGGGGAACGGAGGGAGGTCGACAGATTTGGGGAAATTTTGGGAGGGAGGGACGGCGACGGAGACTGAATTTGGAGGAGGAGGGGCGATTGGGATCCGCCAAAAGAATCGGAATTCGCTCGCGGCGGCAAAATGTCTCTGAAACGCAAAGGGGCGCGAGCAAACGAGATGGGCCGGCCCATTCATTCAGCAGATAGAACGTGCTACAGAACCTTGGGGCCCAGTCCTTTCTGCCGATTCTTTCATAATCTTGAAAATCGGCCCATTTTTACGGGTAATAGACTTTATTATTTCTCATATATAATGGTCATGTCATTTACAAGGAGACGAGAAACAAAGTCCGGGATCAAATCTTCCCATGAACTAGAAGATTGGCTATTGAAAGATTTTTTTGCTAGAGAATCAGTAACTTGGTTTGCCTTCACGGAAGCAAATACTTAAAGCATATTTGGGTCAAGTCCATCACCAATTGCTTAGACTCCATAATTACTGCCACCCAAATAATCATCCATCAATTGCATCGACCTTGCCACAAACATGCAGTCCGACTCAATTTCCATGTTGTTGCTAACAATATTTGCTGCAAGAAACATGCCATTTCTGATAGCAGTTAGTTTTGTTGAATCAAAGTCTCGAACATGAGGTAAAGCCCAGTTTGCAGCTGCTATGAAATCTCCATGTGCATCTCGAACGATAGCTCCACATGAACCTGAGAGAGTTTCAGGATGGAATGATGCGTCGACATTTATTTTAATTCGAATGTTTTTGGCCGAAAGTGGATGGGTTTCAGCAAGTGGTGCAGGATGCGTGGGATTCTCTATCATCGGAAGGAAACCCCTTCCTTGTGTTGGATAACAAACTAAGGGCAACTGCAAAGGCACTTCAGAGCTGGAGTGATCGCTGGATTGAAAACGTCCGGCTGCAGATTGCGATCGCAATGGAGATTATTGGGAGGCTGGAGGTGGCTGCGGAGAACAGAGTACTCACGGCGCAGGAGCATGACTTGCGACGAGTGCTCAAGAGGAAGCTGCTTGGGCTCAGCTCGCTGGACAGGACCATAGCGAGGCAGCTTTTTGAGACTACTTCAGCTAAGTGAGGGCGATGCCAATACAAAAAAATTCACAGGCAGGTGAGGCACGGGCAGAGGAAAAACATCATCACCGCCATGCAGCACAATGGGCAGATCTTCACGGGCCAGGACAACATTGCGAGCGCTGTGGATGATTACTATGAGGAGCTACTTGGCTCCACATCCGGGAGAGTATCGGCCATCAACCTAAACTTCCTCACCCTCCCATCCCGTGACCTCACTCACCTTGAGTCGCCTTTTACGGCGGATGAGGTGGAGCGGACGATCAAGAACATGCCCCTTGACAAGGCGCCGGGCCCCGACGGGTTCACCGGCAGGTTTTACATGGTGTGCTGGCAGATCATCAAGGTGGACTTCATGAGGGCACTAGAGCATTTTCATCGTGGCGATACAAGGGGTCTTGCGGCAATAAACAAAGCAGTGGTCTCTCTCCTGCCAAAGAAGGAGGGTCCGGTGGATATCAAGGACTACCGTCTCATCAGCCTTGTCCATGGCGCCATCAAGATATATGATAAGGTGCTGGCGGTCCGACTGGTCGAGGAGCTGCCACACTTAGTGGGGAATCACCAAAGCGCCTTCATACGCGGCCGATCACTACACGATAACTTTATGATGGTTCAGTGGATGGCGCGGCGTCTGCATGCTCTCAAGCAGCCCACAATCATGCTCAAACTTGATATCAGCAAAGCTTTTGATTCGATCAAATGGCCATTTGTGCTGGAGGTGCTCCGGAGACTGGGCTTTGGAGAAAGATGGATTGCGTGGATTTGTGGCATGCTAGCTACCTCGTCCACAAGAATAATGATCAATGGACTTCCGGAAAGACCAATCCTAAATTGTCAAGGATTGAGGCAAGGGGCTCCATTATCACACATGCTTTTCATCTTGTGCATGGAACCTCTCCATAGTTTGTTCACGTTTGCTGCTGAACGGGGGCTGCTTCAACCCCTGGCTGGTTCTGGTGTGAAGCAGCGGGTGTCGATGTTTGCAGATGATGAGATGATCTTCTTCAAGCCATATGAGGTGGAGACACGCAAATGTGGAGAAATACTTGAGATCTTTGGCAAGGCATCTGGGCTGGTAGTTAATATGCTAAAAAGCGCAACTCTTCCTATCATGTGCTCCCAGCAAGAAGTGGATCAGGTGTGCACTTTGCTTGGATGTGAGGCAGCAGCATTTCCTTGCACATACCTGGGGCTGCCCATGACGATCCGGAAGCAAACGGCAGCTCATTCTAGAGGCTTGTGGATCGTGTAAGAAGTGCCTACCACACTGGAAAGCGGCGATGATGCCCAAGAGCGGGTGTGCCCTCCTCATCTCATCTGTGCTATGCGCCATCCCCGTACATTCCATGCTAGCACTTGATGTCCCGCCGAAGATTGTGGCTGCGATGGCGAAGATCTGCCGAGGGTTTTTATGGTGTGGGAAAGATGAAGCGCCAGGAGGCAAATGTGCGGTGGCCTGGGAGGCCGTGTGTACACCGCGGTGGGCTGGCGGCTTGGGAATCCCAAACCTGTGTTGGATGAATAAGGCACTACAGGCGAGATGGCCATGGCTGCAACTGACCGATCGCAGTAGACCATGGAGCGAGTTCTCCATATCAGTTCTGACGGAATCCATGGAGTTATACCGAGCGGCAACTAGAGCCACTGTGGGGAACGGCAAATCAACACTCTTCTAGGAAGATAAATGGATAGATGGATACCGGATATGTGATCTAGCGCCGGATATTTACTGGCGCATACCGAGCCGGATCGGGAAGAGGAGGACTGTGGAGGAAGCGCTGCTCACCACAACATGGGCAGGAGACATTGGGCCGGATCTATCAGTGGAGGCCATCGAGCAGTTTCTTTCACTATGGTAGAGGGTGTCGGGCACGCGGCTGGCGGTAAACATCCAAGACACCTTTACTTGGTCCTGGTCATTGGACGGGCAGTTCTCGGCCAAGTCTGCGTACGAGGCGAGATTCATGGGAAGAGAAGTTTCTCCCACGACAGCATTCACGTGGAAGTCGAGAGCCCCGCTCAAGTGTCGTTTCTTCGCTTGGCTTGCCCTAAAGGGACGGGTGTGGACCTTGGACAGACTGACACGGCGAGGTCTACCGCACCAGGATACATGCCCGTTCTGCGACCAACATAACGAAACAGTTCAGCACCTACTGGTAGGTTGCGTTTTCGCGAGATAGGTATGGAGATGGTTGAGTGTCAGAACGGGTAGAGATGCTTTCGAACTAAGGCATGAAGAGATCCTACAGGCATGGTGCACTAGGCAGGACCGAAGCAGGCAGGACACGAGGAACATTCGGGCGTTGAGCCTCCTTGGCATGTGGCTCATCTGGAAACATCGGAATGACATCGTCTTCAACGGCGCGACACCATCGTTGGCAATGCTCACGCAGCACATGATGAGGAAGGAATCTTGTGGGCAAAGGCGGGACTGCTCAAGGGCACAATTAGAGGTTTCTAGTTGGGGAACTTGGAGTGGGCAGCAAGGGAGTAGTTAGCCTACGAATATGAGGTGGATGCGGCTCGACCGCTTGTACATACTACATATGATGTAAAATTTGTGACTTTGGGGAGCTTTCTGTTGGGGAACGTAGTAATTTCAAAAAAATTCCTACGCACACGCAAGATCACGGTGATGGCATAGCAACGAGAGGGGAGAGTGTATGTCCACGCACCCTCGTGAGACCGTGGCGAAGCGTTATAACAACGCGGTTGATGTATTCGTGCGTCTTCACGATCCGATCGATCCAAGTACCGAACGCACGGCACCTCCGAGTTCAGACACGTTCACTCGATGGCGATCCCCGGCTCCGATCCAAAGAAAGCGTCGGGGATGAGTTCCGTCGACGACGGCGTGGTGGCGATGATGATGCTCCACCGGCGCGAGGCTTCGCCTAAGCTCCGCGACGATATGACTCTACCGGCGCGGGCTTCGCCTAAGCTCATGACGATATGACCGAGTGGAATATGGTGGAGGGGGCACCGCACACGGCTAAGGAACGATCCGTAGATCAACTTGTGTGTTGTGAGGTGCCCCTGCCTCAGATATAAAGGAGCAAGGGGTGCGGCCAGCCCTAGGAGGAGGCGCGGAGGAGTCCTACTCCCACCGAGTAGGACTCCCCCCTAGTTGGATTAGGACTTGGGGGAGGGAGAGAGGAAGGGGCCGCCCCCTCTCCTTGTCCTATTCGGACTAGGGGAGGCGCGCGCCTGCCCCCGCGGCCCTCCTCTTCTCCCTTATGGCCCATTAAGGCCCAACATCCCCGGGAGGTTCCGTAACCCCGGTTTTCCGGTAAAATCGATTTCACCCGGAACTATTCAAGTCCAAACATAGGCTTCCAATATATCAATCTTTATGTCTCGACCATTTCGAGACTCCTCGTCATGTCCGTGATCACATCCGGACTCGAACAAACTTCGTACATCAAAACTTATAAACTCATAATAAACTGTCATCGTAACGTTAGCGTGCGGACCCTACGGGTTCGAGAACTATGTAGACATGACCTAGAACTATTCTCGGTCAATAACCAATAGCGGAACCTGGATGCCCATATTGGTTCCTACATATTCTTCAAGATCTTTATCGGTCAAACCGCATAACGACATACGTTGTTCCTTTGTCATCGGTATGTTACTTACCCGAGATTCGATCGTCGGTATCCAATACCTAGTTCAATCTCGTTATCGGCAAGTCTCTTTACTCGTTCCGTAATACATCATCTCACAACTAACTTATTAGTTGTAATGCTTGCAAGGCTTATGTAATGTGTATTACCGAGAAGGCCTAGAGATACCTCTCCGACAATCGGAGTGACAAAACCTAATCTCGAAATACGCCAACCCAACATGTACCTTTGGAGACACACGTAGTACTCCTTTATAATCACCCGATTCGTTGTGACGTTTGGTAGCACCAAAGTGTTCCTCCGTAAACAGGAGTTGCATAATCTCATAGTTACGAGGAACATGTATAGGTCATGAAGAAAGCAATAGCAATATACTAAGCGATCAAGTGCTAAGCTAACGGAATGGGTCATGTCAATCACATCATTCTCCTAATGATGTGATCCCATTAATCAAATAACAACACATGTCTATGGTCGGAAACATAACCATCTTTGATTAATGAGCTAGTCAAGTAGAGGCATACTAGTGATTTGTATGTTTGTCTATGTATTCACACATGTATTATGTTTCCGATTAATACAATTCTAGCATGAATAATAAACATTTATCATGATATGAGGAAATAAATAATAACTTTATTATTGCCTCTAGGGCATATTTCCTTCATCTCCCACTTGCACTAGAGTCAATAATCTAGTATTACACAAGAATGATTCTAACACCCATGGAGTCTTGGTGCTGATCATGTTTTGCTCGTGGAAGAGGTTTAGTGAGCGGTTCGCAATATTCAGATCCGTATGTATCTTGCAAATCTCTATGTCTCCCACTTGGACTTGGTCCCGAATGGAATTAAAGCGTCTCTTGATATGCTTGGTCCTCTTGTGAAATCTGGATTCCTTTGCCAAGGCAATTGCACCATATTGTCACGAAAGATCTTCATTGGTCCCGATGCACTAGGTATGACACCTAGATCGGAAATGAACTCTTTCATCCAGACTCCTTCATTTGCTGCTTCGAAGCAGCTATGTACTCCGCTTCACATGTAGATCCCGCCACGGCGCTTTGTTTAGAACTGCACCAACCGATAGCTCCACCGTTTAATAAAAACACGATCCGGTTTGCGATTTAGAATCGTCGGATCGAGTGTCAAAGCTTACATCGGCGTAACCATTTACGACTAGCTCTTTGTCACCTCCATATCGAGAAACATATCCTTAGTCCTTTTCGTATTTCAGGATGTTCTTGACCACCGCCCATGATCCACACTGGATTACTTTGGTACCTTCCTGCCAAGATTATTGCTAAGCATACGTCGGTCGGTACACAGCATTGCATACATGATAGAGCCTATGGCTGAAGCGTAGGGAACATCTTTCATTTTCTCTCTATCTTCTGCTGTGGTCGGGCATTGAGTCGACTCAATTTCACACCTTGTAATACAGGTAAAATCCTTTCTTTGCTCGATCCATTTTGAACTTTTTCAAAACTTTATCAAGGTATGTGCTTTGTGAAAGTCCAATTAAGCGTCTTGATCTATCTCTATAGATCTTGATGCCCAATATGTAAGCAACTTCACCGAGGTCTTTCATTGAAAACTTTTATTCAAGTATCTTTTATGCTATCCAGAAATTCTATATCATTTCCAATCAATAATATGTCATCCACATATAATATCGAAATGCTCTGAGCTCCCACTCACTTTCTTGTAAATACAGGCTTCTCCAAAAGTCTCAGATAAAACCATATGCTTTGATCACACTATCAAAGCGTTTATTCCAACTCCGAGAGGCTTGCACGACCATAAATTGATCGCTGGAGCTTGCACACTTTGTTAGCACCCTTTGGATCAACAAAACCTTCGGTTGCATCATATACAACTCTTCTTCTAGAAATCCATTCAAGAATGCAGTTTTACATCCATTTGCCAGATTTTATAATTATGAAATGCAGCAATTGCTAACATGATTCGGACAGACTTAAGCATCGCTACGGGTGAGAAAGTCTCATCGTAGTCAACCCCTTGAACTTGTCGAAAACCTTTACGCAACAAGTCGAGCTTTATAGACAGTTATATTACCATCGTCGGTCTTCTTCTTAAAGATCCATTTATTCTCAATGGCTTGCCGATCATCGGGCAAGTCAACCAAAGTCCATACTTTGTTCTCATACATGGATCCCATCTCAGATTTCATGGCTTCCACCATTTTGCGAATCTGGGCTCACCATCGCTTCTTCATAGTTTGTAGGTTCGCCATGGTCAAGTAACATGACTTCGAATAGGATTACCGTACCACTCAGTGCGGATCTTACTCTAGTTGACCTCTGAAATTCAGTAGAAACTTGATCTGAAGTTTCATGATCAATATCATTAGTTTCCTCACTAATTGGTGTAGTTGTCACACGAACCGTTTCTTGTGATGAACTACTTTCCAATAAGGGAGCGAATCTGATTATCTCATCAAGTTCTACTTTCCTCCCACTCACTTCTTTCGAGAGAAACTCCTTTTCTAGAAAGGATCCGAATTTAGCAACGAAAATCTTGCCTTCAGATCTGTGATAGAAGGTGTACCCAACAGTCTCCTTTGGGTATCCTATGAAGACACATTTCTCCGATTTGGGTTCGAGCTTATCTGTTGAAGTTTCTTCACATAAGCATCGCAGCCCCAAACTTTAAGAAACGACAACTTTGGTTTCTTGCCAAACCACGCTCATGAGGTGTCGTCTCAGCGGATTTTATGGTGCCCTATTTAACGTGAATGCGGCCGTCTCTAAAGCATAACCCCAAAGCGATAGCGGTAAATCAGTAAGAGACATCATAGATCGCACCATATCTAGTAAAGCACGATTCGACGTTCGGACACACCATTTCGTTGTGGTGTTCCGGTGGCGTGAGTTGCTAAACTATTCGCATTGTTTCAAATGTAAACCAAACTCGTAACTCAAATATTCTCCTCCACGATCAGATCGTAGAAACTTTATTTTCTTGTTACGATGATTTTCCACTTCACTCTGAAATTCTTTGAACTTTTCAAATGTTTCAGATTTGTGTTTCATTAAGTAGATATACCCATATCTGCTCAAATCATCTATGAATGTGAGCAAATAATGATACCCGCCGCGTGCCTCAACATTCATTGGACCACAAACATCAGTATGTATGATTTCCAACAAATCAGTTGCTCGCTCCATAGTTAGGAGACCGGCGTTTTAGTCATCTTGCCCATGAGGCACGGTTCATAAGTACCAAGTGATTCATAATCAAGTGATTCCAAAAGCCCATCGGTATGGAGTTTCTTCATGCGTTTTACTCGATATGACCCAAACGGCGAAGCCACAAATAAGTTGCATTATCATTATCAACTCTGCATCTTTTGGTTTCAACACTATGAATATGTGTATTACTACTTTCGAGATTCAATAAAAAGACCACTCTTCAAGGGTGCATGACCATAAAAGATATTATTCATATAAATAGAACAACCATTATTCTCGACTTAAATGAATAACCGTCTCGCATCAAACAAGATCCAGATATAATGTTCATGCTTAACGCGGCACCAAATAACAATTATTTAGGTCTAAAACTAATCCCGATGGTAGGTGTAGAGGTAGCGTGCCGACCGCGATCACATCGACTTTGGAACCATTTCCCACGCACATCGTCACCTCGTCCTTAGCCAATCTTCGCAATCCGTAGTTCCTGTTTGAGTTGCAAATATTAGCAATGAACCAAGATCAAATACAGTACTCTCATGCGAGTGTTAGTAAGGTACACATCAATAACATGTATATCACATATACCTTTGTTCACCTTGCCGTCCTTCTTATCCGCCAAATACTTGGGGCAGTTCCGTTTCGAAAGTCGATCCGCTTGCGGTAAAAACACTCGATTTCAGGCTTAGGTCCGGACTTGGGTTTCTTCTCTTGAGCAGCAACTTTCTTGCTGTTCTTTTTTGAAGTTCCTTCTTCTTCCTTTGCCCTTTTCTTGAAACTAGTGGTCTTGTTGACCATCAACACTTGATGCTCTTTCTTGATTTCTACCTCCGTGGCTTTTAGCATTGCGAAGAGCTCGGAATTGTCTTGGTCATCCCTTGCATATTATAGTTCATCACGAAGCTCTTGTAGCTTGGTGGAAGTGATTGGAGAATTCTCATCAATGACACTATCATCCGGAAGATTAACTCCCAGTTGAATCAAGTGATTATTATACCCGACATTTTGAGTATATGTTCACCGACGAACTATTCTCCTCCATCTTGCAGCTATAGAACTTATTGGAGACTTCATATCTCTCAATCCGGGCATTTGCTTGAAATATTAACTTCAACTCTTGGAACATCTCATATGCTCCATGACGTTCAAAACGTCGTTGAAGACCGGTTCTAAGCCGTAAAGCATGGCACATCGAACTATAGAGTAGTCATCAACTTTGCTCGCCAGATGTTCACAACTTCGGCGTTGCTCTGCAGCGAGGCTCGGCACCCAGCGGTGCTTCCAGGACATAATTCTCTGTGCAGAATGAGGATAATCCTCAAATTACGGACCCGATCCGTGTAATTGTTACCATCATCTTTCAACTTTGCTTTCTCAAGGAACGCATTAAAATTCAACGGAACAACAAAGACGAGCCATCTATCTACAATAAACATAGACAAGCAAAAAATACTATCAGGTACTAAGTTCATGATAAATTTAAGTTCAATTAATCATATTAAAAACTCCCACTTAGACAGACATCTCTCTAGTCATCTAAGTGATTACGTGATCCAAATCAACTAAACCATAACCGATCATCACGTGAGATGGAGTAGTTTTCAATGGTGAACATCACTATGTTGATCATATCTACTATATGATTCACGCTCGACCTTTCGGTCTCCGTGTTCCGAGGCCATATCTGTTATATGCTAGGCTCGTCAAGTTTAACTTTGAGTATTCGCGTGCGCAACTGTTTTGCACCCGTTGTATTTGAGCGTAGAGCCTATCACACCCGATCATCACGTGGTGTCTCAAAGACGAAGAACTTTCGCAACGGTGCATACTCGGGAGAACACTTCTTGATAATTTTAGTGAGAGATCATCTTATAATGCTACCGTCAATCAAAGCAAGATAAGATGCATAAAGGATAAACATCACAATCAATATAAGTGATATGATATGGCCATCATCATCTTCTGCTTGTGATCTCCATCTCTGAAGCACCGTCATGATCACCATTGTCACCGGGGCGACACCTTGATCTCCATCGTAGCATCGTTGTCGTCTCGCCAACTATTGCTTCTACGACTATCGCTACTGCTTAGTGATAAAGTAAAGCAATTACATGGCTTTTGCATTTCATACAATAAAGCGACAACCATATGGCTCCTGCCAGTTGCCGGTAAACATCCAAGACACCTTTACTTGGTCCTGGTCATTGGACGGGCAGTTCTCGGCCAAGTCTGCGTACGAGGCGAGATTCATGGGAAGAGAAGTTTCTCCCACGACAGCATTCACGTGGAAGTCGGGAGCCCCGCTCAAGCGCCGTTTCTTCGCTTGGCTTGCCCTAAAGGGACGGGTGTGGACCTTGGACAGACTGACACGGCGAGGTCTACCGCACCAGGATACATGCCCGTTCTGCGACCAACATAATGAAATAGTTCAGCACCTACTGGTAGGTTGCGTTTTCGCGAGACAGGTATGGAGATGGTTGAGTGTCAGAACGGGTAGAGATGCTTTCGAACTAAGGCATGAAGAGATCCTACAGGCATGGTGCACTAGGCAGGACCGAAGCAGGCAGGACACGTGGAACATTCGGGCGTTGAGCCTCCTTGGCATGTGGCTCATCTGGAAACATCGGAATGACATCGTCTTCAACGGCGCGACACCATCGTTGGCAATGCTCACGCAGCACATGACAGAGGAAGGAATCTTGTGGGCAAAGGCAGGACTGCTCAAGGGCACAATTAGAGGTTTCTAGTTGGGGAACTTGGAGTGGGCAGCAAGGGAGTAGTTAGCCTACGAATATGAGGTGGATGCGGCTCGACCGCTTGTACATACTACATATGATGTAAAGTTTATGACTTTGGGGAGCTTTCTGTTGGGGAACGTAGTAATTTCAAAAAAAATCCTACGCACACGCAAGATCATGGTGATGGCATAGCAACGAGAGGGAGAGTGTATGTCCACGTACCCTCGTGAGACCGTGGCGAAGCGTTATAACAACGCGGTTGATGTAGTCGTCGTCTTCACGATCCGACCGATCCAAGTACCGAACGCACGGCACCTCCGAGTTCAGACACGTTCAGCTCGATGGCGATCCCGGGCTCCGATCCAACAAAGCGTCGGGGATGAGTTCCGTCAAGACGACGGCGTGGTGGCGATGATGATGCTCCACCGGCGCAGGGCTTCGCCTAAGCTCATGACGATATGACTCTACGGCGCGGGCTTCGCCTAAGCTCATGACGATATGACCGAAGTAGAATATGGTGGAGGGGGCACCGCACGGCTAAGGAACGATCCGTAGATCAACTTGTGTGTTGTGAGGTGCCCCCCCCTCAGATATAAAGGAGCAAGGGGTGCGGCCAGCCCTAGGAGGAGGCGCGGAGGAGTCCTACTCCCACCGAGTAGGACTCCCCCTTTCCTAGTTGGATTAGGACTTGGGGAGGGAGAGAGGAAGGGGCGCCGCCTCTCTCTTGTCCTATTCGGACTAGGGGAGGCGCGCCTGCCCCGGCCGCCCTCCTCTTCTCCTTATGGCCCATTAAGGCCCAACATCCCTCGGGAGGGTTCCGTAACCCCGGTTTCCTAGTAAAATCGATTTCACCGAACCATTCAAAGTCCAAACATAGGCTTCCAATATATCAATCTTTATGTCTCGACCATTTGAGACTCCTCGTCATGTCCGTGATCACATCCGGGACTCGAACAAACTTCGTACATCAAAACTTATAAACTCATAATAAATCATCATCGTAGCGTTAGCGTGCGGACCCTACGGGTTCGAGAACTATGTAGACATGACCTAGAAATATTCTCGGTCAATAACCAATAGCGGAACCTGGATGCCCATATTGGTTCCTACATATTCTTCAAGATCTTTATCGGTCAAACCGCATAACGACATCGTTGTTCCTTTGTCATCGGTATGTTACTTACCCGAGATTCGATCGTCGGTATCCAATACCTAGTTCAATCTCGTTATCGGCAAGTCTCTTTACTCGTTCCGTAATACATCATCTCACAACTAACTTATTAGTTGTAATGCTTGCAAGGCTTATGTGATGTGTATTACCGAGAAGGCCTAGAGATACCTCTCCGACAATCGGAGTGACAAAACCTAATCTCGAAATCGCCAACCCAACATGTACCTTTGGAGACACTGTAGTACTCCTTTATAATCACCCGATTACGTTGTGACGTTTGGTAGCACCAAAGTGTTCCTCCGTAAACAGGAGTTGCATAATCTCATAGTTACGGGAACATGTATAGGTCATGAAGAAAGCAATAGCAATATACTAAACGATCAAGTGCTAAGCTAACGGAATGGGTCATGTCAATCACATCATTCTCCTAATGATGTGATCCCATTAATCAAATAACAACACATGTCTATGGTCAGGAAACATAACCATCTTTGATTAATGAGCTAGTCAAGTAGAGGCATACTAGTGACTGTATGTTTGTCTATGTATTCACACATGTATTATGTTTCCGGTTAATACAATTCTAGCATGAATAATAAACATTTATCATGATATGAGGAAATAAATAATAACTTTATTATTGCCTCCAGGGCATATTTCCTTCACTTTCCCCCTCCTTCTTTAATGCATGATACGCACACTCGTGCGTATTCAAGAATTTTTTTATCAAACCCATGGCAAGGCTTTTTCCACGTGTGATCAAATTTCCAGATAGGAACGTGGGTGTCATTGACTTAATATAATTTGCAGCCAATACCCTGATAGATAGTGCAGTTCTTTCAGGAGTTTGGATCACCATCTAACGTCGTTGCCACCAAATGTACCAGGCTGTTACGAGAGTAAGCTTCGCCATCGGGAGTTCGCTTGAGACTATGCTTAGTTTACACAGAATTTCCATGGTAACAGATCCCAATCTATCTTCCAGAACTGCTCTATCACTAGCTTCTAATAATAAAAGTTGATTCCAAACATCCTTAGCACGCTGGCATCGAAACAAAATGTGTTGCACATCTTCAACTCTAATCTTGCATATAGGGCATTGGGGCGAGAAAGGGACATGTCGAGCCGCTAATACTTTGTAGCAGGGAAGAACACCATGGAAAACCTTCCATGCAAAATGTTTCACCTTTCCAAGGATTCGCAACAGTCAAAGTTCCTTCCAAACAAGGTTGATGTTCACACTCCCATGACCATCCGAGCGAACCAACATGTATCCGAATTGGTGTTCAAACTCTCTATGATATTCTGACCGAATAGAAAAGGTGTCGGACCTTATGAAATTCCATGCAACGAAATCCTCGGTGACCTGAACATTCAGCGAAATTTGCAGGATTCTCTTAATAACAACATAGGAAAAATTATTGTGAATCAGATCCTCGTCCCATTGTCCCAAACGTGGGTCTATAAGCTCTTCAACTTTCGACAACATTGTTACACCTCTAGGGGTGATCACCTTCTGAGATGCACTTGTTGGGATCCATGAGTCTTGCCAGATGTTAATTTGTGAACCAGTAGCAACTCGCCAAATGCATCCCCTCTTGAAGGTTTGAATACCCGCTACAATTCTTTGCCAGGTGTAAGACAGACCCTTTTTAGGTCCCGCATTAAGAATATTTCCATCCAGATAACATTTAGCACTCAACACTTGCGCACATAAAGAGTTGGGGTTCTGGATTAGTCGCCAACACTACTTTGCTAGCATAGCAAGATTGAAATTGTGAAGGTCCCTACAACCCCAGACCCCTTTCTTCTTTGGAATGCACAATTTTCACCAGGAAAACCAATGCATTTTCCTCTTTTCATCATTGTCACCCCACAAAAATCCAGAGGTCTCATCAATTATCGACTTGCAGATTCCTTTTGGCAGTTTGAAAGCTGAGATAGCATACGAGGGAATAGCTTGCACCATTGATTTTACCAAATCTCTTTACCCTGCATAGAAAGTTTTTTTTTTCTTCCAACCCTTGAGCCTTTGACGGACTCTATCAATCAAATGTTGGAAGTAGTCACTCTTGTCTATTCCAACCATTGTGGGAAGACCCAAATATGTATCCAACAGAGATTCTATTACAATATTCAATTACCACACACATTTTCTCTTATACCAACAATAGTGCTAGGACTGGAATAAATAGTAGATTTAGCATTACTAACAAGCTATCCAGAACTCCTACAACATGTGTCCAACACCCTCATTAGGTTAGTTGCACTATGTGTATCTTCTTTCATCAAAATCAGCGAGTTGCCAGCAAATAACAAGTGTGATATAGAAGGGGCGTTCCTACACACTTGAATTCCTTCCAAACCACCCTCATGTGATAATAAGGTTGAGACGCCTTCTGAATATAAAAGGAACAAGTATGGGGATAGGGGGTCTCCCTATCTTAACCCTCTAGTTGGCAAAAAATTAATCAATTTGAGTGTTATTAAAGCGCACTCTGTAACTAACATAAGAAACACACTCCATAATCGGTTGTCCCGCTGCTCATGAAATGCCATCTTCAACATAATCTTTTCCAAGAAGCCCCATTCAACACGGTCATATGCTTTGTTCGTATCGAACTTGACTGCACGGTAACCATTCGTCCCATTGGTTTTTTTCTTAATAGCATGGAAACATTCGTAAGCTACCAACACATTATCAGTGATTAGTCTACCAGGGACAAAAGCACTCTTTGTTAGTGATATGACATTAGGCAGGATTTTCTTTAGTCTATTTGCAAGCATCTTTGAGATGATTTTATAAACAGCATTGCAAAGACTAATAGGTCTGTACTATGTTATTACCTCAGGGATCTCAACTTTAGGGATGAGAACAACATTGGTTGAATTCCACCCTGAAGGGATCGCTCTGTTATTAACAGCATGGAGGACTTCGTCGGTCAATTCATCTCCTGCAATGTACCAAAACCTCTTTAGAAAGATTGCATGAAGACCGTCTGGACCAAGGGCCTTCATGTCTCCAATCTGGAACAGAGAACTTCGTATACTCAGCAAAAAGAACAACATTCATGTAACTTGTGACCGATGGTTTAACACAGTTCAATAGATCATGGTCAATTTCACCTGAGCCTGAAGCAAACACAGAGCTAATATAATTATGAATGATAGGCTTTAAACTTTCATTGCCCTCGAGCAAGCTTCCACTTTCATCGTTCAGTTTTTTAATAATATTTCTTCTCCTCCCTGCAGACGCGAATTGGTGAAAAAAAATGTCGTGTAGCGATCATCACGTCTTAGCCAAATCAGTTTTCATCTTTGGGCCCAATATATTTCATCCTCCTCCAATAAATTTTCCACAAACAGATCTAGCTCTTTTTTTTCATTCTCACCTAGACTGACGGGAAAGAACCCATCAGCTCCTCTAACTCCTTCTACGCCTTTCTGAGTCGTGCTCAAGGTTCCTTGAGAACACACCTATCTCGGGCATGCAGATCCTGGCGGACTGATCCCAGCTTATCGATGGGACACATACCTCGTTGTAAGGCCTTCTGCCATGTTGTTTTAACTATTTCCTCCACCATCTCCTCAGCAAGCCACCTGGCCTCAAACTTTCTAGCGTACGAAGGCTTATGTTCAGCAGCACCAACCAGATGATTAGTGTCAAGACAGTTTGGTCGGTGATCGGACTTTCCCATCTCCAAGTCAATCACACTGGCCAGCAGGTGGAGTTGCTTCCAAGTTGCGTTCGAGACCGCACGATCTTGCCGCCCCTTCAAACCACCACGGAACCAGGTAAATTTATCACCCTCCTATCCAATGTCCTCCAACATGCAATCAGAAAGACCATCTTGAAATGCCCGCAAGTGAGAATGGTGTCGTGGGTGAAGGAAATATGCCCTAGAGACAGTAATAAAGTTGTTATTTTATATTTCCTAATTCATGATAAAGGTTTATTATTCATGCTAGAATTTTATTTATCGGAAACTTAAATACATGTGTGAGTACATAAACAAATACCGTGTCCCTAGTATGCCTCTACTAGACTAGCTCGTTGATCAAAGATGGTTAAGCTTTCCTAACCATAGACATGTGTTGTCATTTGATAACGCGGTCACATCATTAGGAGAATGATGCGATGGACAAGACCCATTCGTTAGCTTAGCATAATGATCGTTGAGTTTTAATGCTATTGCTTTCTTCATATCAAATACATATTCCTTCGACTATGAGATTATGCAACTCCCGGATACCGGAGGAATGCCTTGTGTGCTATCAAACGTCACAACGTAACTGGGTGATTATAAAGATGCTCTACAGGTATCTCCGAAGGTGTTTGTTGGGTTGGCATAGATCGAGATTAGGATTTGTCACTCCGGTTATCGGAGAGGTGTCTCTGGGCCCTCTCGGTAATACACATCATAAGCTTGCAAGCAAACGGCTATGGAGTTAGTCACGAGGTGATGTATTACAGAATGAGTAAAGAGACTTGCCGGTAACGAGATTGAACTAGGTATGAAGGCACCGACAATCGAATCTCGGGCAAGTAACATATTGATGGACAAAGGGAATTACGTATGTTCGACCGATAAAGATCTTCGTAGAATATGTAGGAGCTAATATGGGAATCCAGGTTCCGCTATTGGTTATTGACCAGAGAGGTGTCTCGGCCATGTCTATATAGTTCTCGAACCCATAGGGTCCGCATGCTTAACGTTCGTTGACGATATAGTACTATATGAGTTATGTATGTTGGTGGCTGAATATTGTTCGGAGTCTCGGATGAGATCATAGACATGACGAGGAGCTCCGGAATGGTCCGGAGGTGAATATTGATATATAGGATGACATGGTTCGGCCAAGGGGTAAAGCCCACGAGGCTTTAAGTTGGTGCAAAAGGACTTTTACGGAGGCTAGGGAGCCAAACACCGGAGACCCTAGCGTCTGGCCCTGGGCCAGATGCTGAGGCCTATGGCATCTGGGCTAGACGCCAAGGACTATGGCCTCTGGTCCTGGAAGTCCGAGAAGGACTCTTCCTTGCGGGCAAAACCGACTTTGAGGAGGCTTTTACTCCAAGTTTCGACCCCAAGGCTCAACATATAAATAGAGGGGCAGGGCTAGCACCCAAGGCACATCAAGATTCACCAAGCCATGTGCCGGCAACCCCGTCCCCTCTAGTTTATCCTCTGTCATAGTTTCCGTTGTGCTTGGTGAAGCCCTGCAGAGATTGTTCTTAACCAACACCGTCACCATGCCGTCGTGCTGCCGGAACTCATCTACTACTTCGCCCCTCTTGCTGGATCAAGAAGGCAAGGACGTCATCGAGTTGAACGTGTGCTGAACGCGAAGGTGCCGTACGTTCGGTACTTGATCGGGCCGAATCGTGAAGGTGTATGACTACATCTACCGCGTTGATAAACGCTTCCGCTTAGCGGTCTTCAAGGGTATGAAGATGCTCTCCCCCTCTCATAGCTATGCATCTCCATGGATAGATCTTGCGTGTGCATAGAAATTTTTTGTTTACCATGCAACGTTTCCCAACAGTGGCATCCGAGCCAGGTCTATGCGTAGATGATATGCACGAGTAGAACACAAATAGTTGTGGGCGGTGATAGTCATACTTCTTACCACCAACGTCTTATTCTGATTCAGCGGTATTGTAAGATGAAGCGGCCCGGACCAACCTTACATGTCCACGTACATGAGACCGGTTCCACCGACAGACATGCAACTAGTTTTGCATAAAGGTGGCTGGCAGGTGTATGTTTCTCCTACTTTAGTTGAATCGAATTTGACTACGACCGGTCCTTGAACAAGGTTAAAATAGCAAACTTGACAAAACACCGTTGTGGTTTTGATGCGTAGGTAAGTACGGTTCTTGCTAGAAGCCCGTAGCAGCCATGTAAAACTTGCAACAACAAAGTAGAGGACGTCTAACTTGTTTTTGCAGGGCATGTTGTGATGTGATATGGTCAAGACATGATGTGATATACATTATTGTATGAGATGATCATGTTTTGTAAAAGTTATCGGCAATCGGCAGGAGCCTTATGGTTGTCTCTTTATTGTATGAAATGTAAAAGGCCATGTAATTGCTTTACTTTATCACTATGCGTTAGCGATAGTTGTAGAAGCAATAGTTGCTGAGACGACCATGACACAACGATGGAGATCAAGGTGTCGAGCCGGTGACGATGGAGATCATGACGATGCTTTGAAGATGGAGATCAAAAGAACAAGATGATGATGGCCATATCATGTCACATATTTTGATTGCATGCCATGTTTATCTTTTATGCATCTTATTTTGCTTAGTACAGTGGTAGCATTATAAGATGATCCCTTCACTAAATTTCAAGGTAAAAGTGTTCTCCCTGAGTATGCATCGTTGCTACAATTCGTCATATTGAGACACCACGTGATGATTGCTACCTCTTGATCTTGCGTTGGTTTTTCCCTTGAAGAGGAAAGGGTGATGCAGCAAAGTAGAGTAAGTATTTCCCTCAGTTTTGAGAACCAAGGTATCAATACAGTAGGAGACAATGAATAAGTCACCGAATACCTGCACAAACAATCAACAAACTTGCACCCAACGCGATAAAGGGGTTGTCAATCCCTTCACGGTTACTTGCAAAAGTGAGATCTGATGGAGATGGATAAACGGTAAAGTAAATATATTTGGTATTTTTGGTTTATAGAACGGAAAGTAAAAGATTGCAAAGGAAGTAAATAGGAAACTAAAATTGTAGATCGGAAACTTATATGATGGAAAATAGACCCGGGGGCCATAGGTTTCACTAGAGGCTTCTCTCAAGATAGAAAATATTACGGTGGGTGAATGAATTACTGTCGAGCAATTGATAGAAAAGTGCAAAGTTATGATGATATCTAAGGCAATGATCATGAATATAGGCATCACGTCCGTATCAAGTAGACCGGCTCCTACCAGCATCTACTACTATTACTCCACACATCGACCAACTCCTGCTTGCATCTAGAGTGCAGTATTAAGTTCATGAAGAACAGAGTAACGCATTAAGTAAGATGACATGATGTAGAGGAATAAACTCAAGCAATATGATGTAAACCCCATCTTTTATCCTCGATGGCAACAATACAATCGTGCCTTGCTGCCCCTCATCATTTGGGAAAGGACACATAAGATTGAACCCAAAGCTAAGCACTTCTCCCATTGCAAGAAAAACCAATCTAGTTGGCCAAACCAAATCGATAGTTCGAAGAGACTTGCAAAGATATCAAATCATGCATATAAGAATTCAGAGAAGATTCAAATAATATTCATAGATAAGCTAATCATAAATCCACAATTCATTGGATCTCGGCAAACACACCGCAAAAAGTATTACACCGAATAGATATCCAAGAACATTGAGGAGAACATGGTATTGAGAATCAAAGAGAGAGAAGAAGCCATCTAGCTACTAGCTATGGACCCGTAGTTCTGTGGTAAACTACTCATGCTTCATCGGAAGGGCAATGGTGTTGATGTAGAAGACCTCCATGATCGAATCCCCCTCCGACAGGATGCCGGAAAAGGCCCCTAGATGGGATCTCACGGGTACAGAAGGTTGCGGCGGTGGAAAAGTGTTTTCATGGCTCCCCCTGTTGGTTTTGGGATATATGAGAATATATAGGCGGAAGAAATAGGTCGGTGGAGTCACGAGGGGCCCACAAGGGTGGGGGCGCGCCCTACCCCCCGGGCACGCCCTACCCCCCGGGCACGCCCTCCGTCCTTGTGGCCACCTCGTGGCTTCTCTGACTTGCACTCCAAGTCCTCTGGATGTCTTCTGGTCCAAGAAAAATCATCGCGAAAGTTTTATTCCATTTGGACTCTGTTTGGTATTCCTTTTCACGAAACTCTAAAACAAGGAAAAAACAAAAACTGGCACTGGGCTCTAGGTTAATAGGTTAGTCCCAAAAATAATATAAACTAGCATATTAATGCATATAAAACATCCAAAACAGATAATATAATAGCATGGAACAATAAAAAATTATACATACATTGGGGACATATCAATGATCGGGTGTGATAGACTCTACGTTCACATACAACGGGTGCAAGACAATTTTGCACATGTGTAATACTTGGGTTAACTTGACGAGTCTAGCATGTACAGACATGGCCTCGGAACACTAGATACCGAAAGGTCGAACGTGAATCATATAGTAGATATGATCAACATAGATATGTTAACCATTGATGACTACCCCATCTCACGTGATGATCGGACATGGGTTAGTTGATTTGGATCACGCGTCACTTAGATGACTTGAGAGATGTTTATTTAAGTGGGAGTTCTGAAGTATTGATTAATTGAACTTAATTTATCGTGAACTTAGTCTTAATAGTTTTTGCATATCTATGTTGTAGATCAATAGCTCGCGATTTAGTTCCCTTAATTTTGATATGCTCCTAGAGAAAACTAAGTTGAAAGATGATAGTAGCAATGATGCGGACTGGGTCCATGATCTGAGGATTATCCTCATTTCTACACAGAAGAATTATGTCCTTGATGCACCGCTAGGTGACAGACTTACTGCAGGAGCAGATGCAGACGTTATGGATGTTTGGCAAGATCGATATGATGACTACTTAATAGTTTAGTGCGCCATGCTTTACGGCTTAGAACTGGGACTTCATAAATGTTTTGAATTCCACGGAGCATATGAGATATTCCTAGAGCTGAAATTGGTATTTTAGACTCATGCCCGTATCAAGAGGTATGAGACCTCTGACAAGTACCTTGCCTACAAGATGGAGGAGAATAGCTTAGCCAGTGAGCATGTACTCCGAATGTATTGGTACTACAATCGCTTGAATCAAGTGGGAGTTAATCTTCTAGATAAGATAGTGATTAACATAATTCTCTAGTCACTATCACCAAGCTACTAGAACTTCGTGATGAACTATAATATGCAAGGGATGACGAAAACGATTCCCGCGCTCTTCGCGATGCTGAAATCGGAGAAGGTTAGAAATCAAGAAAGAGCATCAAATGTTGATGGTCAAACAAGACCACTAGTTTCAAGAAAAAGGGCAAAAGGGAAAGAAAGGGAACTTCACGAAGAATGGCAAACAAGTTATCGATCCCATGAAGAAACCCAAAGCTAGACCCAAGCCATAAAATGAGTGCTTCTACTGCAAAAGAAATGGTCATTGGAAGCGGAACTGCCCCCAAATACTTGGCGGATAAGAAGCATGGCAAAGTGAACAAAGGTATATTTGATATACATATTATTGATATGTACTTTACTAGTGTTCATAATAGCCCCTGGGTATTTAATACCAGTTCAGCTGCTAAGATTAGTAACTTGAAACAGGAGTTGCAAAATGAACAGAGACTAGTTAAAGGCGAGGTGACGATGTGTGTTGGAAGTGATTCCAAGGTTGATAAGATCACCATCGCATACTCCCTCTACCTTCAAGATTAGTGTTGAACCTAAATAAATGTTATTTGGTGTTTGCGTTGAGCATGAATATGATTAGATCATGTTTATTACAATACGGTTATTCATTTAAGTAAGAGAATAATTGTTGTTCTGTTTACATGAATAAAACCTTATATGGTCATACACCGAATGTAAATGGTTTACTGAATCTTAATCGTAGTGATACACATATTCATAAACTTGATGCCAAAAGATGCAAAGTTGATAATGAGAGTGCAACAAACTTGTGGCACTGTCGTTTAAGTCATATTGGTGTAAAGCGCATGAAGAAACTCCATGCAGATGGACTTTTGGAATCACTTGCGAACCATGCCTCATGGGCAAGATGACTAAAACTCCGCTCTCTGGAACAATGGAGCGAGATAATGACTTACTAGAAATAATACATACCGATGTATGCGGTCCGTTGAGTATTGAGGCACGCGGCGGGTATCATTATTTTCTCACCTTCACAGGTGATTTAAGTAGGTATGGGTATATCTACTTGATGAAACACAAGTCTGAAACATTTGAAAAGGTTCAAAGAATTTCAGAGTGAAGTGGAGAATCATCGTAATAAGAAAATAAAGTTTCTACGATCTGATCGCGCAGGCGAATATTTGAGTTATGAGTTTGGCCTTCATATAAAATAATGTGGAATAGTTTCACAACTCACGCCACCTGGAACACCACAATGTAATGGTGTGTCCAAACGTCGTAACCGTACTTTATTAGATATGGTGCAATCTATGATGTCTCTTACTGATTTACCACTATCGTTTTGGGGTTATGTATTTGAGATAGCTGCATTCCCGTTAAATAGGGCACCATCTAAATCCTTTGAGACGACACCGTATGAACTATGGTTTGGCAAAAAACCTAAGCTGTCGTTTCTTAAAGTTTGGAGTTGTGACACTTATGTCAAAAGGCTACAACCTGATAAGCTCGAACCCAAATCGGAGAAGTGTGTATTCATAGGATACCCTAAGGAAACAATTGGTACAATGTCTTGGTAGAGTAGATTGAGGCTACTGCTGCCGTCCATAAGGATTCTCGTAAGATGGAACCCGTTGATAATTGGGTCGAGGACCAGAGCTGCCGAACCTCTGTGACGGATACTGGCTGGGTGGTCCCTGCGATCAAAAGTGATCGGGCAGGCCGCCCATGGGTTAAATTTTGGGGCGACCAGCTCTATAGCATAGACGTCTCGTAGTGCGCCCTTGCGCTCCCTCTTAGGGATGTGTGTCACATATATCATGTTTACTGTTTTTTACTTCGGGGGGAAATTGCTTCTATCCCTTGGTGTTCGGTTGGCGAGTCTCTTCGTCATCGCTATCACTGGGCGGCCCCTTCCCCTTGTGTTCGGCATTGAGCTTGCCGGCCTGTTTAAAAACCCAACAGCTTCTGTTGGTATGATTGGCTGGTTTATCGGGGGTGCCATGGATCTGGCAGGGTCGGTCCAATATCTTGTCTAGACTGGATGGTCCATCTCTGTTTGCCTTAAATGGCTTCTTCCGTTGACCGGATTTGGAGCCACTGAATCCGGCGTTGACCGCCGTGTCTTGCGTTCCTTCATTATTGTTTCGATGCTTGTGTTTATTGCGTCGTGGCTTGCCGTTGCCATCCCGGGCTTCGGAAGTGCCCGGATCACTGGTGCTATTGCTTCTACGAGCCAACCAGCTATCTTCTCCCGCACAAAAGCGGGTCATTAGCGCGGTGAGGGCTACCATGGATTTTGGTTTTTCCTGACCGAGGTGGCGGGCGAGCCACTCATCTCGGACGCTATGCTTAAAGGCCGCGAGGGCTTCGGCATCCGGACAATCGACAATTCGGTTCTTTTTAATTAAGAACCTAGTCCAGAGCTTGCTAGATGTCTCTCCGGGCTGTTGAACTATGTGACTTAAGTCGTCGGCATCCGGAGGTCGGACATAGGTACCTTGGAAGTTGTCGCGGAAGGCGTCTTCCAAGTCCTCCCAGGTACCAATGGAGTTTTCGGGCAGGCTGTTCAACTAGTGCCGAGCTCGTCCCTTGAGTTTTAGCAGGAGGTATTTGATGGCATGAAGATCATCACCGCGGGCCATATGAATATGGATAAGAAAATCTTCAATCCATACCGCGGGGTCTATTGTCCCATCATATGATTCGATGTTCACGGGTTTAAACCCTTCTGGGAATTCGTGCTCCATTGCTTCATCAGTGAAGCAGAGGGGGTGTGCGACGCCTCTATATCGGGCCCAGTTGCGACGTAGCTCGGATGGAGCCTGTCTGCGGTTTTCTGCTCGGGCGTGATTATGCTTGTCACGTCCAGCTACATAGCTGTCTCCGCGCGTTGGGGCATGCCCCCACGATCCGTAGATCGATCTGGTCTGGCCTGCTCTATTGTCCAGGTCCTGCCGCAGGTCATATGTATACTCCCGAGTTGTTATGTCTCTACCTTTACGACGAGGTAGTACGGGCTGGTGTTCGGCTTGAGTTGCCGCTTTGTCCCGGCCCCGTGGTGGTCGGCAGCTGCATTACGCGCTGATGGTACAGGCTCAAGTGCCGTGTCATCGAGTTGAGGTAGCAATTTGTGCTTCGGGTAACTTTTGGTTGGGCGCTCGAGGCCGTATTCCTCGGCTGCCAGGACATTAGTCCATCTATCATTGAGCAGATCTTGATCAGCTTGAAGCTGTTGCTGCTTCTTTTTCAGGCTCCTTGCAGTGGCAATTAGGCGGCGCTTAAAGCGCTCCTGCTCGAGAGGTTCCTCAGGCATGATAAATTCCTCATAGCTGAGGCTCACCTCGTCCTCGGAGAGTGGAAGATAATTACTGTCCTCCGAATCTTCGTTTACGATCTGTTTATCAGGGCTAACTTGCCCATCTTCCCGATCGTCCTGTTGGAAAGTTGGCCCGACGGGGTCTTCTTTGTCTTCGGCATCATCCGAAGTGTTGTTGTCTTTTCCACGGCGTGATTTAGAGCGGTGCCGCTGATGTCGGTGCTTTGGCTGTATCTCTGGAGGTTTATCCTCGACTGGATCTTCTTTGTCATCGCCGTTATTCTCTTTGGGTGTATCCACCATGTACACATCGTACGAGGATGTGGCCATCCAACGTCCGGTAAACAGCGGGTTTTGGGCCTGCTCTTCTCCGGCATCGTCGTCCATACCGTCGATGTCTTCGGAGCCGTAATCGAGCATGTGAGTTAAATCCTCGACGGTGGCTATGAAGTGGGTGGTGGGTGGGACGTAAAATTCCCTTCTCCCAGCCCCTGGTCCGGGCTGGGCGTAGTTCAGACGTTGCTCCTCTGTGATGACAAGGGATCACATTAAGTCCAGAGCCTCGCTTAAAGGCGAGGTTTGGCCAGAGAGAAGAGATTCCGTGGAGTACGGCGGGAGGGAGACTCCTTGGCCGAACTCGCACGATGCTGACTCCGAGGGTTCGTAGCCAGTGTACGGAGAAGGGTCCGGATTTATAATGGTTGCCAGCGACACTACCTCATCCAGCTCTCCTGTACTGGGTTTAATAGCCGCGGATAGTCCGGCGGGCTCAGGAATCCCGTCTTCGGACCCGGCTACGTGCTGCGGATCTAAGGCCAGAGTGGTGATTGGGATCGTGAACCCTTGGAAGATCAAATCTCCTCGGATATCAGCGACATAGTCCAGATTCCCAAAACTAGTCTGGTGACCTGGGGCGTAGCTGTCGATCTGCTCTAGACGGCCGAGCGGCCCGCATCTGGCGGTCCGCCGACACAAAAGATCTGGCCGGGGAGGAAAACCTCCTCCAGGCCAGCATTGTTGTAGATGACTAACGGAGCCATCGAACCTTCTGATGACGACGTAGCGGAACTCTCAATGAAAGCACCAATGTCGGTGTCAAAACCGGAGGATCTCAGGTAGGGGGTCCCGAACTATGCGTCTAAGGTCGATGGTAACAGGAGACGGGGGACACGATGTTTACCCAGGTTCGGGCCCTCTTGATGGAGGTAAATACCCTACTTCCTGCTTGATTGATCTTGATGAATATGAGTATTACAAGAGTTGGTCTACCACGAGATTGTAATGGCTAAACCCTAGAAGTCTAGCTTGTATGATTATGATTGCCTCTACGGACTAAACCCTCCGGTTTATATAGACACCGGAGGGGCCTAGGGTTGTACAAAGGCGGTTTAGAGAGGAAGGAATCTACACATCCGAGCGCCAAGCTTGCCACCCACGCAAAGGAGAGTCCCATCCGGACACGGGAAGAAGTCTTCTATCTTGTATCTTCATAGCCCATCAGTCCGGCCCACGTTACATAGCCCGGACGCCCGAGGACTCCTTAATCCAGGACTCCCTCAGTACACCTTCTACCACAGATCTGAAGGCAGGATATTTGTTGCCAAGAATGGAACATTTCTAGAGAAGGAGTTTCTCTCGAAAGAAGTGAGTGGGAGGAAAGTAGAACTTGATGAGGTAATTGTACCTTCTCTCAATTTGGAAAGTAGCACATCAGAGAAATCCGTTCCCATGATGCGTACACCAACTAGAGAGGAAGATAATGATGATGATCATGAAACTTCAGATCAAGTTACTACTGGACCTCGTAGGTCAAACAGAGCATGTTCTGCACCAGAGTGGTACGGTAATCTTGTCCTGGAAGTCATGTTACTAGAACATGGCGAATGTATGAACTATGAAGAAGCTATGATGAGCCCAGATTCCGATAGATGGCTTGAGGCCATGAAATCCGAGATAGGATCCATGTATGAGAACAAAGTGTGTACTTTGGTGGACTTACCTGATGATCGGCAAGCCATTGAGAATAAATGGATCTTCAAGAAGAAGACTGATGCTGAGAGTAATGTCACTATCTACAAAGCTCAACTTGTCGCAAAAGGTTTTCGACAAGTTCAAGGAGTTGACTACGATGAGACTTTCTCACCCATAGCGATGCTTAAGTCTGTTCGAATCATGTTAGCAATTGCCACATTTGATGATTATGAAATCTGACAAATGGACATCAAAACTGCATTCCTTAATGGATATCTTAAAGAAGAGTTGTATATGATGCAACCAGAAGTTTTTGTCGATCCTATAGGTGCAGACAAAGTGTGCAAGCTCCAACGATCCATCTATGGACTGGTGCAAGCATCTCGGAGTTGGAATATACGCTTTGATGAGGTGATCAAAGCATATGGTTTTATACAGACTTACGGTGAAGCCTGTATTTACAAGAAAGTGAGTGGGAGTTCTCTAACATTTCTGATATTATATGTGGATGACATATTATTGATTGGAAATGATATAGAATTTCAGGATAGCATAAAAGGATACCTTACTAAGAATTTTTCAATGAAAGACCTCGGTGAAGCTACTTGCATATTGAGCATCAAGATCTATAGGGATAGATCAAGACGCTTAATAGAACTTTCACAAAACACATACCTTGATAAGATTTGAAGAAGTTCAAAATGTTTCAGTCCAAGAAGGGGTTCTTGCCTGTATTTACAACTTGTGAAGTTGAGTAAGGCTCAAAGCCCGACCACGGCAGAAGATGGAGAGAGAATGAAAGTCATTCCCTATACCTCAGCCATAGGTTATATACGATATGCCATATCATGTACCACACCTGATGTGTGTCTTGCCACTTATCTGGCATAGAGGGTACAAGAGTGATCAAGGAGTGGACCACTGGACAACGGTCAAAATTATCCTTAGGTACCTTAAAGAGGACTAAGGAAATGTTTCTCAGTTATGGAGGTGATAAAGAGTTCGTCGTAAAGAGTTACGTCGATGCAAGCTTTGACACTAATCTAGATCACTCTAAGTCTCAATCTGGATACATATTGAACGTGGGAGCAATTAGCTAGAGTAGCTCCATGCAGAGCATTGTAGACATAGAAAATTGCAAAATACATATGGATCTGAATGTGACAGACCCGTTGACTAAACTTCTCTCACAAGCAAAACATGATCACACCTTATTACTCTTTGGGTCTTAACATGGCGATGTGAACTAGATTATTGACTCTAGTAAACCCTTTGGGTGTTGGTCACATGGTGATGTGAACTATAGGTGTTAATCACATGGCGATGTGAACTATAGGTGTTAATCACATGGCGATGTGAACTATATGTGTTAATCACATGGCGATGTGAACTATGGGTGTTATTCAGATGGCGATGTGAACTAGATTATTGACTCTAGTGCAAGTGGGATACTGAAGGAAATATACCCTAGAGGCAATAATAAAGTTGTTATTTTATATTTCTTTATTCATGATAAAGGTTTATTATTCATGCTAGAATTGTATTGATCGGGAACTTAAATACATGTGTGAATACATAAACAAATACCGTGTCCCTATTATGCCTCTACTAGACTAGCTCGTTGATCAAAGATGGTTAAGGTTTCCTAACCATAGACATGTGTTGTCATTTGATAACGGGATCACATCATTAGGAGAATGATGTGATGGACAAGACCCATTCGTTAGCTTAGCATAATGATCGTTGAGTTTTATTGCTATTGCTTTCTTCATGTCAAATACATATTCCTTCGACTACGAGGTTATGCAACTCCCGGATACCAGAGGAATGCCTTGTGTGCTATCAAACGTCACAACGTAACTGGGTGATTATAAATATGCTCTATAGGTATCTCTGAAGGTGTTTGTTGGGTTGGCATAGATCGAGATTAGGATTTGCCACTCCGGTTATTGGAGAGGTACCTCTGGGCCCTCTCGGTAATACACATCATAAGCTTGCAAGCAAATGACTAAGGAGTTAGTCACGAGGTGATGTATTACAAAACAAGTAAAGAGACTTGTAGGTAACGAGACTGAACTAGGTATGAAGATACGGACGATCGAATCTCGGGCAAGTAACATACCGATGGACAAAGGGAATTACATATGTTGTCATAAGGTTTGACCGATAAAGATCTTCGTAGAATATGTAGGAGCCAATATGGCATCCAGGTTCCTCTATTGGTTATTGGCCAGAGAGGTGTCTTGGTCATGTCTACATAGTTCTCGAACCCGTAGGGTCCGCACGCTTAATGTTCGTTGACGATATAATACTATATGAGTTATTTATGTTGGTGAACGAATGTTGTTCGGAGGTTTGGATGAGATCACAGACGTGATGATGAGCTCTGGAATGGTCCGGAGGTAAAGATTGATATATAGGATGATATGGTTCGGCCAAGGGGTAAAGCCCACGGGGTTTTAAGTTGGTGCAAAAGGAGTTTTGCGGAGGCCAGGGAGCCAAACGTCGGAGACCCTGACGTTTGGACCTGGGCCATATGCCGAGGCCCATGGCATCTCGGCCAGACGCCAAGGACTGTGGTGTCTAGTCCTGGAAGTCCGAGAAGGACTCTTCCTTGCGGGCAAAACTGACTTTGAGGAGGCTTTTACTCCAACTTTCGACCCCAAGGCTCAACATATAAATGTGGGGGAACATAGGATGCAACTTCAAAAAAAATCCTACGCTCACGCAAGATCTATCTAGGAGATGCATAGCAACAAGAGGGGGAGAGTGTGTCCACATACCCTCGTAGACCGAAAGCGGAAGCGTTAGGTTAACGCGGTTGATGTAGTCGAACGTCTTCATGATCCAACCGATCTAGTACCGAATGTATGACACCTCCGAGTTCAGCACACGTTCAGCTCGATGACGTCCCTCAAACTCTTGATCCAGCATAGGGTCAAGGGAGAGTTCCGTCAGCACGACGGCGTGGTGACGGTGATGGTGATGTGATCCGTGTAGGGCTTCGCCTAAGCACTATGACGCTATGACCGGGGGAGTAAACTATGGAGGGGGGCACCGCACACGGCTAAGAGAACAATTGTTGTGCTTTGGGTGCCCCCCTTCCTCCGTATATAAAGGAGGGGGAGGAGGCCAGCCACCAAGGGGCGCGCCAGGGAGAGGGGAGTCCTACTAGGACTCCAGTCCTAGTATGATTCGCCCCCCCCTTTTTTCCTTCTTCCGGAGGGGGAAAGGAGAGGTAGTAGGAGAAGGAAAGGGGGGTGCCGCCTCCTTCCCTAATCCAATTCGGCCTCCTCCTTTGTGGGGGGCGTGCCAGCCCCTTGTGGGATGGTTAGCCTCCCTCCTATGGCCCATATGGCCCATATCTTTCCCCGGGGGGTTCCGGTAACCCCTCCGGTACTCTGGTATGTACCCAATACACTCCGGAACCCTTCCGGTGTCCGAATACTACCTTCAAATATATCAATCTTTACCTCTCGACCATTTCGAGACTCCTCGTCATGTCTGTGATCTCATCCGGGGCTCCGAACAAACTTCGGTCACCAAAACACATAACTCATAATACAAATCATCATCGAACGTTAAGCGTGCGGAGCCTACGGGTTCGAGAACTATGTAGACATGACCGAGACACCTCTCCGGTCAATAACCAATAGCGGAACCTGGATGCTCATATTGGCTCCCACATATTCTACGAAGATCTTTATTGGTCGAACCGTTATGACAACATACGTTATTCCCTTTGTCATCGGTATGTTACTTGCCCAAGATTCGACCGTCGGTATCCACATTCCTAGTTCAATCTCGTTACCGGCAAGTCTCTTTATTCGTTCCGCAATGCATCATCCCGCAACTAACTCATTAGTCACATTGCTTGCAAGGCTTATTATGATGTGCATTACTGAGTGGGCCCAGAGATACCTCTCCGATACTAGGAGTGACAAATCCTAATCTCGATCTATGCCAACCCAACAAACACCTTTGGTGATACCTGTAAGCTTCTTTATAATCACCCATTTACGTTGTGACGTTTGATAGCACACAAGGTATTCCTCCGGTATCCGCGAGTTGCATAATATCATAGTCGAAGGAATATGTATTTGACATGAAGAAAGCAATAGCAATAAAACTAAATGATCATTATGCTAAGCTAACGGATGGGTCTTGTCCATCACATCATTCTCCTAATGATGTGATCCCGTTCATCAAATGACAACACATGTCTATGGTTAGGAAACTTAACCATCTTTGATTAACGAGCTAGTCTAGTAGAGGCTCACTAGGGACACGGTGTTTTGTCTATGTACCCACACATGTATTAAGTTTCCGGTTAATACAATTCTAGCATGGATAATAAATATTTATCATGATATAAGGAAATATAAAATAACAACTTTATTATCGCCTCTAGGGCATATTTCCTTCAATAAATAGAGGGGCAGGGCTAGCACCCAAGACACATCAAGATTCACCAAGCCATGTGCCGGCAACCCCGTCCCCTCTAGTTTATCCTCCGTCATAGTTTCCGGTGTGCTTGGTGAAGCCCTGCGGAGATTGTTCTTCACAAACACCGTCACCACGCCGTCGTGCTGCCGAAACTCATCTACTACTTCGCCCCTCTTGCTGGAGCAAGAAGGCAAGGACGTCATCGAGATGAACGTCTGCTGAACACGGAGGTGCCGTACATTCGGTACATGATCGGGACGGATGGTGAAGGTGTACGACTACATCAATCGCGTTGATAAACGCTTCCGCTTAGCGATCTTCAAGGGTATGAAGATGCTCTCCCCCTCTCATAGCTATTTATCTCCATGGATATATCTTGCGTGTGCGTATAATTTTTTTGTTTTCCATGCAACGTTTCCCAACAGTGGGGCACCACCTTCCTTTTCTGATGAGTATAGGATTTCATTAAAATATCCAATTATAGTCCATGGTAAACTGGATTGAGCATGCAGATCACGCAAAAACGGTAAGTGCGGTCTTTTTCTCCTAGCTCAGCTCTCCGTATATCTCAGTGAGCCTCCACATATCTCCGATATCCTCCTCCATCGACACATCCATGAAATTGAGGGTAGTATCCCAGGAGTAGATCCTCACCTCCTTCTTCCAGACTAATAGCATACGACCCTTTCTTCCATCACGACTCAGAGCAACGATCATATGATCCATACACAATCTCTTTATTAAAACTTCTGCCCTTTCTTCATCTAAATGTGTTTTAGACGGGAAAATGCATCTGGTCCATGGCGCCTCTGGATATCCAGAAGTGAATGAGCTGTCGAGGCTGCTAGGATGCCTCGACCGTTCCAACATATAAGTTCTAATTGTTTCCAACGACGGGTACTTCGCCAATGTCCTCCCGATCATCCAAGAAACACCAGCTGAATTAGCCAAATAGATGTATGTCCGTACCCTAACTCACAAGGAGTAGAGTGGACGGAGATCAAGACTGCACTAGCCTTGCAGAGAGGGCGACTAGCACTACAGGATAGAAAACCTATCGCTGTCGAAACCAGTGCCGGGGCAAACACACCGACCACTGCTGAAGCAAATGCCAGGACAAACAACTTGAAAATGATCTCAAGAAGGACTCCCAATCGGGTCAATAGCCAACCAGGGGATCTATATGCAACGATACTGATACGTCTCCGTGTATCTACTTTTCCAAACACTTTTGCCCTTGTTTTGGATGCTAACTTGCATGATTTGAATGGAACTAACCCGGACTGACGTTGTTTTCAGTAGAATTGCCATGGTGTTATTTATGTGCAGAAACAAAAGTTCTTGGAATGACCTGAAACTCCATGGAACTTATTTTGGGAAATATTAAAAATCTTGGAAGAAGAATCCACGTCGGGGCCTCCACATCCCACGAGGGTGGGGTGCGCCGCCCCTGGTGCACCCCCTGCCTCGTGGGCCCCCTGTTGCTCCACCGACCTCAACTCCAATTCCATATATTCGTGTTCGGGGAGAAAAAAATCAGAGAGAAATATTCATCGCGTTTTACGATACGGAGCCACCACCAAGCCCTAAACTCTCTCGGGAGGGCTGATCTGGAGTCCGTTCGGGGCTCCGGAGAGGGGAATCCGTCGCCGTCGCCATCATCAACCATCCTCCATCACCAATTTCATGATGCTCACTGCCGTGCGTGAGTAATTCCATCGTAGGCTTGCTGGACGGTGATGGGTTGGATGAGATTTATCATGTAATCGAGTTAGTTTTGTTAGGGTTTGATCCCTAGTATCCACTATGTTCTGAGATTGATGTTGCTATGACTTTGCTATGCTTAATGCTTGTCACTAGGGCCCGAGTGCCATGATTTCAGATCTGAACCTATTATGTTTTCATGAATATATGTGAGTTCTTGATCCTATCTTGCAAGTCTATAGTCACCTACTATGTGTTATGATCCGTCAACCCCGAAGTGAAAATAATCGGGACCACTCCCGGTGATGACCTTAGTTTGAGGAGTTCATGTATTCACTATGTGTTAATGCTTTGGTCCGGTACTCTATTAAAAGGAGGCCTTAATATCCCTTAGTTTCCGTTAGGACCCCGCTGCCACGGGAGGGTAGGACAAAAGATGTCATGCAAGTTCTTTTCCATAAGCACATATGACTATATTCGGAATACATGCCTACATTACATTGATGAATTGGAGCTAGTTCTGTGTCACCCTATGTTATCATTGTTACATGATGAACCGCATCTGGTATAATTCTCCATCACCGATCCAATGCCTACGAGCTTTTCACATATTGTTCTTCGCTTATTTACTTTTCCGTTGCTACTATTACAATCACTACAAAACCCAAAAATATTACTTTTGCTACCGTTACTGTTACTTCCATATTACTTTGCTACTAAATACTTTGCTGCAGATACTAAGTTATCCAGGTGTGGTTGAATTGACAACTCAACTACTAATACTTGAGAATATTCTTTGGCTCCCCTTGTGTCGAATCAATAAATTTGGGTTGAATACTCTACCCCCGAAAACTGTTGTGATCCCCTATACTTGTGGGTTATCAAGACTATTTTCTAGCACCGTTGCTGGGGAGCATAGCTCTATTCTTTGAGTCACTTGGGATTTATATCTGCTGGTCACTATGAGGAACTTGAAATACGAGAAAACAAAAATTTATCCCTCAACTACAAGGGGAGGTAAGGAACTGCCATCTAGCTCTGCACTTGATTCACCTTCTGTTTTGAGTAAGCTTGCGACACCTAAACCTGCTTCTGCTATTAATTCTGATATGTCGCATGTTATTGATGATGCCACTTCTGCTATGCATGATACTTATGATGAAACTACTTCTATGCTTGATACTACTGTGCCACTTGGAGAATTTCTTGATGAACAACTTGCTAGGGCTAGAGAGAATGAAATTAATGAGACTGATAATATTGATGATAGTGATGATGAAGACTCTCCCCCTAATAAATATGAATTACCTGTTGTTCCTGAGGGTTATGTTATGGATGAAGAAGCTGCTAGAGCTATTTTAGCTTGCAATGATAGATATGATCTTAAGAAGTTATTAGCTAAATGGAAGCAGCAATCTCTTAATGCTAGAATGAAACCCGACCCTGCTTTTGCTACTTCACCTATCTGTGTTACTGATAAGGGTTATGAATTCTCTATGGATCCTGATATAATTACTTTGGTTGAATCTGATCCTTTTTATGCCTATGAATTTGAAACTATTGTGGCACATCTTACTAAATTAAATGATATAGCCACCCTATTCACTAATGATGAGAGGACTCACTACTTTTATATCCTTAAAATATTTCCGTTCTCATTAAAGGGTGATGCTAAGATATGGTTTAATTCTCTTGATCCTGGTTGTGTGCGTAGTCCCTAGGATATGATTTATTACTTCTCTGCTAAATATTTCCCTGCTCATAAGAAACAAGCTGCTTTAAGGGATATATATAATTTTGTGCAAATTGAAGAAGAGAGTCTCCCACAAGCTTGGGGGAGGCTTCTCCAATTACTTAATGCTTTGCCTGATCATCCTCTTAAGAAAAATGAAATACTTGATATCTTTTATAATGGACTAACCGATGCTTTCGTAGATTACCTGGATAGTTGTGCTGGTTCTGTTTTCAGGGAAAGAACACCGGATGAAGCTGAAATTCTATTGAATAATATGTTCAAATGAAAATAATTGGACACTTCCTGAGCCAATTCCTGAGCCTATTCCTAAACCAACTCCGAAGAAAAGAGGTGTTCTATTTCTCAGTCCTGAAGATATGCAAGAGGCAAATAAATCTATGAAAGAGAAGGGTATTAAAGCTGAAGATGTTAAAGAAATACATGGTCTTAATTTACCGCCTGTTGAAGAAATACATGGTTTTAATCCATCACCTATTGAAGAAACTCATGGTCTTGATAACCCGACACAGGTAGTAAAGGTAAATTCTCTCTATAGATATGATAAAGCCGAAATCCCTCCTACTAAGTTTGCTAGCCAATGCTTAGATGAGTTTGATGACTTTATGGTTAAGCAAGAAAACTTCAATGCTTATTTTGGTAGAGAATTAAAACGCAATGCTTATATGATTGAACACTTGAGTGATTATATGGCTAATGTTAAAGGTGAACTTAAACTCATTAGTAAACATGCTTCTATGGTTACCACTCAAGTAGAACAAGTACTTAAAGCTCAAAATGATTTGCTCAATGAATTAAATAGTAAGAATAATGACTATGCTGTTAGAGTGGCTACTAGAACTGGTAAAATGACTCAGGAACCTTTGTATCCTGAAGGCCACCCTAAGAGAATTGAGCAAGATTCTCAGAGAAATAATATAGATGCAACTAGTCCTTCTAAGAAGAAGAAAAAGAAAAATGATAGGACTTTGCATGCTTCTAGTAAACCTATTGTAGACACACCTGAGAATCCAAATGATATTTCTATCTCTGATGCTGAAACACAATCTGGTAATGAACATGAACCTAGTGATAATGTTAATGATGATGTTCATGTTTATACTCAACCTAGTAATGACAATGATGTAGAAATTGAACCTGCTGTTGATCTTGATAACCCACAATCAAAGAATCAACGTTATGATAAGAGAGATTTTGTTGCTAGGAAACACGGTAAAGAAAGGGAGCCATGGGTTTAGAAACCCATGCCTTTTCCTCCTAAACCATCCAAGAAAAAGGATGACGAGGATTTTGAGCGCTTTGCTGAAATGATAAGACCTATCTTTTTTGCGCATGCGTTTAACTGATATGCTCAAAATGAACCCTTATGCTAAGTACATGAAGGATATTGTTACTAATAAAAGAAAGATACCAGAAGCTCAAATTTCCACCATGCTTGCTAATTATACTTTTAAGGGTGGAATACCTAAGAAACTTGGAGTTCCAGGAGTACCAACTATACCATGCTCCATTAAAAGAAACTATGTTAAAACTGCTTTATGTGATCTTGGAGCCGGTGTTAGTGTTATGCCTCTCTCTTTATATCGTAGACTTGATTTGAATAAGTTGACACCTACTGAAATATCTTTGCAAATGGCTGATAAATCAACTACTATACCTGTTGGTATTTGTGAGGATGTGCCTGTTGTAGTTGCAAACGTTACTATTTTAACGGATTTTGTTATTCTTGATATTCCCGAGGACGATAGTATGTCTATTATTCTTGGAAGACCTTTTTTGAATACTGCAGGGGATGTTATTGATTGCAACAAAGGCAATGCCACTTTTCATGTTAATGGTAATGAGCATACGGTACACTTTCCGAGGAAACAATCTCAAGTTCACAGTATCAACTCTATTGAAAAAAATTCCATCGATTATTTTTTGGAGGTTTTGAATTTTCTCTTCCTACTGCCAAGAAGAAATATGATATTCTTATTATAGGGGATGTGCATATCCCTGTTGAGGTAACATAATGTTATTCGAAATTTCTCCGGCTCCATATTATTCGGAATGAGTTTATTAACAAGACCTGATCAACCTTGTTAGTGGATTCCTTTTGATGAGCATGAGATGGATGAAACTAGAAAGCACAACCTTCTGTACCCTCCTTTTACTTTCTGTTATTTAGTTAGAATAAAGTAAAAATAGTATTTTCTGTCTATTTTCTGAATTATCATGCAATATAAAAATACCCCGAAAATAAAAGTTCTCCAAATGCCCTGCCAATTTAATATGATTTTTTCTGGAATATTTGAGAATATCTGGCATTGAGAACACAGCAGGGGGAGCAAGCACCTGGCCACGAGGGTCCAGGGCGCGCCCACCCCTACAGGGCGCCCCCCTGCCTCGTGGGCCCATGGTGGTTCCCCTCCACTTATTCCTGCACCCACACACTTCTTCTTCCTCCCAAAAAAATCACCATCCAGCTCAAGCACGAGTTCTAGCTCATTTTGCTGCGATTTTCGATCTCCTTGCACCTCTCACAAAACTGCTTGGGGGATTGTTTCTTGGTATGTGACTCCTCCATTGGTCCAATTAGTTTTTGTTCTAGTGCTTTATTCATTGCAAATTTGTGCTGCCTAGATGACCATGTTCTTGAGCTTGCATGTCAAATTTATATGGTTCTAAGTAGTTCTAATGCATGATATAGGCTCTAGGCATTTGTAGGAGTAGTTGCTATCAATTTTGTTGAGCTTGGTGCACTTTCATTTGAAGTTACTAAAAATTTCAGAAATTTTCAGAAAATAATGAAGAGATTTTTGAGGGGCTCATCGAGCCGAAGCTCGAACGAAAAGCAAAGTGAAGAAGTAGAGAGGCCCAAATATAATCTGCCTCGCACCGCGGAGGTTCGGCCGTGTGAATGGCCTTCCGATGATTTCCTGAGAGCAGCTGGGATTTATGATGATTTTTATGAATTGGCCGAGAATGCAGGCCTCACCGACTTCCTCCGCGATCAACGCGAACAGTGTCTCTTACTCACCAATACTTATGTGCAAAACTTCTACTATTATCCTAAGGATTCACCTCCTTCAGTAGAGTTTCATTTATATGATGTGGTTAAGAAGATGTCACTATATGAATTTTGCCGGGTTTGCAAAATACCTTTCGAGGGTAGTTTAGAGGAACCACATCGTAAAGATGTGGACGGGTTTATTGATACTATTACTGTAGGGGAAACTAGGAAGGTTTCTGATGCAAGAATCACTAGCATACATTTTCCTGTTTTACACTACTTTGCAATATTTGCTAGTCGTTGCTTAATTGGTCGCGGAAACCTTAGTGTTAATGATATTATTATTTTGTTCCATGGTTTATTCTGTGATAATACTGTTAGTATGGGTGGTATTATTGCCAAACGGTTAAGTCTGAACCGTACAAAGGGCCCCATCTTTGGAGGTGTCTATGCTTCACACCTCGCTGCATATTATAACATACCTATTAGGCACTATGAGAAAGAAGAAAAATTGCTGCCCACTATTTATTTAGATTATAAGAGTATGGTAGCACATGACTTTATTGTTAAGAATAGGGAAGGGGCGCTTAAATACAAATTGTTCTTTGATAAACATCACCCTGAGACTATTACCTTGCCTGCCCCTTCCTTGTTTGATTTATCTGCAGGTCCGTATCTCGTTCCGCTGGCGGCATTCACGCCTACCGGAACCCTACATCAGCCACAGAGCCGGAGCCGGATCCACATTTTGAACCTCCACGACAGTCTAATTACCAGTGGGACCCGGAGGCAATTGCCAACCAGTGGCAATTCGAGGCGTCTTCTCAGTATGACCCCAACTATAACTATAACTATGAAGATGGTCTCTCTCAAACAACCCTGCAATGAAATACAGGAAATCTCTTGTGTCCCCCAACACACCAAATACAATGGTAAGTTGTATTGTTGCACTAGTTCGGCGAAGAGATGATGATACAAGTGTAGTATGGATAGTAGATATGGGTTTTTGTAATATGAAAATAAAAAAATCAAGGTAGCAAATGATAAAAGGGAGCACAAACGGTATTGCAATGCTTAGAAACAAGACCTAGGGTTCATACTTTCACTAGTGCAAATTCTCTCAACAATGATAACATAATTGGATCATATAACAATCCCTCAACATGCAACAAAGAATCATTCCAAAGTTTCTATCGGAGAACATAGGACGAAAACGTGCATCAACCCCTATGCATAGATTACCCCAATGTCACCTCGGGAAACCGTGAGTTGAGTGGCAAAACATGCATAAAGTGAATCAATATAATACCCCATTGTAACCACGGGTATCCATATGCAAGACATGCATCAAGTGTTCTAAAACCCAATATTCAATCCAACATAACGAAACCCCAAAGAACAAGACTCGATTCATCACAAGAAGGTAGAGAGGGAAGAAAAACCATATGATCCAAATATATTAACAAAGCTCGTGGTACATCAAGATCGTGCAAAATCAGGAACACGAGAGAGAGAGAGAGAGAGAGAGAGAGAGAGAGAGAGAGAGAGAGATCAAACATATAGCTACTAGTACATACCCTCAGCCCCGAGGGTGAACTACTCCCTCCTTGTCATGGTGGCCGCTAGGATGATGAAGATGGCCTCCGGTAATGATTTCCCCCTCCGACAGGGTTCTAGAATGGGGTCCTGATTGGTTTTTCATGGCTACACAGGCTTGCGGCGGTGGAACTTCTCATCTAGGATTCTTTCTGAGGGTTTTGGTATTAATAGGAATTTTTGGTGTCGGTCTCATGTCAAGGGGGTGTCCGAGGGGCCCACAAGCTCGGGGGCGCGCCCCAGGCTTGTGGCCTCCTCGGTCACCTCCTAGCCTAGTTCGGTGCTTCGGGGGTCTCTTTTGGTCCATAAAAACTCACCGTAAATTTTCAACCCATTCCGAGAACTTCTATTTCTGCACAAAAAATGACACCACGGTAGTTCTGCTGAAAACATCATTAGTCCGAGTTAGTTCTAATCAAATCATACCAAAACCATATAAAATTGTTGTAAACATGGCACGAATACTTCATAAATTATATATACGTTGGAGACGTATCAAAGTTTCAGGAGGAGACTAGACGAGAAGCGAGTAGACAACAAGGCACTTGGGCACGTTGGGGGGGGGGGGGGTAGGCGTGACCAAGAATCTTGTGGGCCCCTTGTCGGTGTCAAAACCGGCGGATCTCGGGTAGGGGTCCTGATCTGTGCGTCAAGGCTGATGGTAACAGGAAGCAAGGGGAACAGATGTTTACCCAGGTTCGGGCCCTCTCGATGGAGGTAAAACCCTACTTCCTGCTTGATTAATATTGATGATATGGGTAGTACAAGAGTAGATCTACCACGAGATCGTAGAGGCTAAACCCTAGGAGCTAGCCTATGATGGTATGATTGTAATTGTGATCGGCCTTCTAAGGACCAACCTCTCCGGTTTATATAGACACCGGAGAGGGCTAGGGTTTACATGGAGTCGGTTACAAGGAAGGAAATATAATACCCGGATCGCCAAGCTTGCCTTCCACGCCAAGGTAAGTCCTATCCGGACACGGGCCAAAGTCTTGAGTCTTGTATCTTCACGCTTCAATAGTCCGGATGTTGTACACAGTCCGGCTGTCCAGATACCCCCTAATCCAGGACTCCCTCAGTAGCCCCTGAACCAGGCTTCAATGACGATGAGTCCGGCGCGATCTGTCTTCGGCATTGCAGGCGGGTTCCTCCTCCGAGTACTCAAAGTGGTCATCGAACACGAGATCGTGTCCGGATCTGCAAGATGATCTTCGTATGGTATAGATCTGATTTGTCGGCAATCTTCGTAAGTCCGTGCCCTTGCATCGGGCTTGGTCCAACGCGAACCGACGTTTCCTGCCCCACAACGGCTCGTGTTGCGAGGCGGTTTTATTGGCACGTCCCGTTGAGGCAGAGATCGTGTTCCTCTTATTACGGGATTTTCCATCAATATGAGCACACGTGCCCCCACGACGGCTGTTGGTATGACCCGTGTGTTTTCTGGATAAGCCTCAAACGGTCACACCGAGGACTCTTGATATTCACCCTCTTTATAAAGGGTTCGAGACCTACGCCTCCTTTTTCACCTTCATCGCGCCTTCTCGCACCTCGAGTTCTAACACCCAAAACCTAAGCTCCACCCCTCTGAAATCCTCCAATATGTCCGAATCTGACCCTCAAGGCCGGTGGGTGGCCTCCTCGATTGAAGAGAAGGACATTTCAAAGCTTAGGGAGGTCGGATACTTGACCGCAGATATCCAGCACAGGCTCCCTGCTCC
Organism: Aegilops longissima; assembly: GCA_021605205.1. Lineage (NCBI taxonomy): Eukaryota > Viridiplantae > Streptophyta > Magnoliopsida > Poales > Poaceae > Aegilops > Aegilops longissima. The sequence goes on from CM038679.1 coordinate 63,676,578, forward strand.
AGGACAGGTCATCCCTACGCCGGAGATCAACGAGTGTGTCGTTTCCATCCCACACTTCTTTCGCGGTCTGGGTTTCGCCCTCGATCCCTTCGTGTGGGGGCTCATGTTCTATTATGGGCTAGATTTTCACGATCTGGCTCCCGATGCTATCATCCATATCTCGTCGTTCATTATCGTGTGCGAGGCTTTTCTCCATGTCACCCCACACTTCGGCTTATGGCTCAAGACCTTCAAGGTGACGCCGAAGATGATCGAGGGGCGACATGTGGAGTGCGGAGGTGCCGTAATAAGTAGGAACGGTGATGCCCTGTGGCCAGAGGGTTCTTTCCCAGAAGTATCCAATGTATGGCAGCGGAGGTGGTTCTATGTCACGGCTTCCAGAGGCACAAAGTGGGCGGCTGCCCCCGAGTTTCGCTCGGGCTCTCCGTCACAGTTGGCATCTTGGACAGACGTAGGACGGAATCAGGGACCTGCTAGTGATATACCAGTACTGCAAAATCGCATCCGGGAGCTTCTTGCAAGGGACATCAATCTTGTTAGCATAATGCAAGTGATGTTGATCCGGCGGATGTTGCCGTGCCAACGCCGGCCTCTCCGGATGTGGGAGTTCAATCCGGAGGGTCCATGGACCGTCAAGCACTTCTTCGGCCTGAAGCTCGAAGAGATGTGCAAATTATTCTTCGGACGGAAAGTAAAGTGTCTGGACACCATCGATGATGCAGGCCTAAGCTGTAATCGCCTAGATACCCAAGTAAGTAGCTTTGGTGCCGGACACCGTGTTTTGTATTTGTTATGATTGCTTGTTCTGAAAATCATCCGTGGCCAGGAATGGCTCAAGAAGGCGGAGAGAATCAGTGTCCGCGCCACTTCCCGAGGCTCGCTTTGGTCCCACCATGGCCAAGATGCTTGACCGGTGCTCAAAGAAAATTCACTCAGGGGAAGACGAGCGGAAGAATGAAGAAACCGAACTTCACATGCTACGCATCCGAACCGGGGGAATTGTTGCCTCCCCTAGGGAGGATAGTCGGGAAGGGGAGGCTAAGGCCTCCTCCCTCCGCGGGAAGAAGAGGGCCGCCCCCGAACACTCGGAGACGGAGATGCCCACACCCGGGAAAAAGACAACACCAGGGGGCTCTGCCCCAACGGGCACCCTCACCGCATCGTGCCCACCAACGGGCCAGCCCTCCTGTCGGTGTCAAAACCGGCGGATCTCAGGTAGGGGGTCCCGATCTGTGTGTCAAGGCTGATGGTAACAAGGAGTAAGGGACACAGGTGTTTACCTAGGTTCGGGCCCTCTCGATGGAGGTAAAACCCTACTTCCTGCTTGATTAATATTGATGATATGGGTAGTACAAGAGTAGATCTACCACGAGATCGTAGAGGCTAAACCCTAATAGCTAGCCTATGATGGTATGAATATAATTGTGATCGGCCTTCTGAGGACCAACCTCTTCGGTTTATATAGGCACCAGAGAGGGCTAGGGTTTACATGGAGTCGGTTACAAGGAAGGAAATATAATATCCGGATCACCAAGCTTGCCTTCCACACCAAGGAAAGTCCCATCCGGACACGGGCTGGAGTCTTGAGTCTTGTATCTTCACGCTTCAATAGTCCGGACGCTGCACACAGTCCGGCTGTCCGGATACCCCCTAATCCAGGACTCCTTCAGTAGCCCTTGAACCAGGCTTCAATGACGATGAGTCCGGTGCGCAGTATTGTCTTCGGCATTGTAGGGCGGGTTCCTCCTCCGAATACTCCAAGGTAATTATCAAACACTCAAACCGTGTCCGGATCCACAAGATGATCTTCGTATGCCACCGTAGAGAGAATGATGTTTCCCAAAGGCAATCTGCTGACAACTTTTTAGGCAACGCGACGTGTCACTACGGTCAGGTCATTATTCGAACCGTCTTTTCACAACCAGCCACAACGCATATTGCGAGGCGGTTTCCTTGACACGTCTTGTCAAAGCAGAGATCGTGCCCCCTCGTTACGGGATTCTCATCAATACGGGTACGGGTAATCCCACCACATCATTAATCATGGAGCTTGGGAAGCAAGCGATTCCCAACGGGTAAGTGGGGAGGCGCACCGCTTTCGTCGCCTCTATAAAGGGATAAGATCTCCTCATTTTTACCCACGCCTTCTTCCTTCTCTACCCATTCTTGCCCCCTCGAGCTCCAACGCCCAAGCCCAAGTCTCCTCCGCACAGCTAAACATGTCCGGAGCAGGAGGCAAGTGGGTGGCTTCCACCGTCAAGGAGGAGCACATAGAAAATCTTCGGGCGGCCGGATACTTGCCCGCAGACATAGTGCACCGGCTACCGGACGCTGGGCAGGTCATCCCGACCCCAGGACCCCATGAGAGAGTCGTGTTAAATCGCCCACCTCGTCTGTGGACTGGATTTACCCATCCCTTTGTCCGCGGGCTCATGTTCTACTATGGGCTAGATTTCCATGATCTAGCCCCGAATTTTGTCCTCAACATCTCGGCGTTCATCGTCGTTTGTGAGGCTTTCCTCCGCATCCGGCCTCACTTTGGCCTATGGCTGCAAATCTTCTGCGTGAAGCCGAAGATTGTACGCGGCCAACAAGCGGAGTGCGGAGGGGCCATGGTGGGAAAGATGGCTAAAGTCACCTGGCTGGATGGCTCCTTTGCAGAGACCGTAAAAGGATGGCAATCAGGGTGGTTCTACATCACCGAGCCGCGCGGCGCCAACTGGGCAGCGGCCCCCGAGTTCTGATCTGGAATCCCCATGCGGCTCACCTCCTGGGAAAAGAAGGGCCTGTCCTGGGGCGATTCCACGGAGCTGGCCGGACTCAAGACATGCATCAAAAGCATTAAGGACAAGAACATCAAGCTTGTCAATGTGATCCAGGTCATGCTCGTTCGCCGGATCCTGCCCTGCCAAAGGCGGGCGGTAAATCTGTGGGAGTTCGTCCCGGCCGAACACCAGACGCTCCGGAAGCTCTACGGCATGATGCACAAAGGCGCATGGAAAGTGTTGTTCAAGGCCTCCTAAGTACCTCCTCCCACATCCGAGGACCACGGACTTCATGCAGCGCGGCCCCCGAATCCGGTGAGTTTTGGGACCTCCATCGGGTTTAGTCTTTTCCCAATACATTTATGGGGGCAGTTTTAAGTATTTGTATATATTTGCCTCAGGATTATGTGAAGACAGCGGAGCAGATTGACTGTCTGGCTCCGTTTTAAGATCCAGCGGATGCTCTCTCGACGGAGATTCTAGTCCCGCACCGCACGAGGTGCCGGAGAAGAAGGCCAAAAGAAGGCCCCGGGACCGGGAAGGGTCTCCGCGTGGGGTTGCGTCGAAGCCTCGTCAAGACGACGAGGCGGACTCCTCCCACGAAGGGGAGGAGGAAGAAGAAGACGCCCCATCCGGGGAGGATGAGGGGCCCGGCGAAGCGGGCCAGGGGGCCGAAAAAGGCCCTCGGCGCAAGACCGTTATTCCTCTATCGTCTGATAACGATGAGACACATTCCTCCCGCGGAGGCGGGGGGAATCAAGAAGAAATTCCACCTCCCCGCACTGGGGGGGGAGAAGAAGAGAAAAGCCGGCCCGGAGGGGGAGGCTGGGGCGTCCAAGAAGGGGAAAGCGTCCCTTCCGGACTACTCCACCACGGCCGCCTACATCGATGAAGGGTGGCTGCCCAGGGGGAAGCCCCCGGTGCGATCGTAAGTACCCACATCCTATCGTGGTTTCACTTCATAGTTTTTATACTTATAGTGCCGAACATATATGCAGTCCGGCCAGGGCTCACCCCGAGGAATCCTCCTCCGGGTCCCTGAGCGTTTCGGCGGTAAATTCGCTCCCGACGGCCACTACCCCTCCACACGCGGATGACATAGAGGTGTTGTCCCAAAGGCTCTCGGAGTAGGGGGAGGTGACTCTGGAGATGCCCCACGGTGGGATTCCAGATGTCGGGCATGCAGGGTTCAATATCCCCGCGGATCGTTTCGACGAGAGCCGCAACAAGGCGGACTCCCGACCGAACACCCCCCTGGAACCTCCAACGGTTCCGGGCTTGGGTAGGCAGCCCCTCGTTAGGGAGGGCGAGCCGCCCGTGCCAAGGACTTCCGTCGCATCAATGGCGCCGGATAGTCTGGTGGAAGCGCTTTGAGGCGCTTCCATGGAAGAGGAGCACCGCATTTTATGAGTGCGGTGATTCAAAAGGTCGTGTCCACCAAAAGCGGACTAACCAAGCTGCACAAGCCTCTGACGGGCTTTGAGGTAAGTAATAAAATGTATAAAATTACCACCCGATAGGTAGTAGCCTCGATACTGCTTTTGGTGTTCGGAGAGAAAAGCCAAACGGAGGGTCAATTATAATCCGTAGGAGTCTAATAATAAGTATTGTTGTGAATAAGGAGGTTGTGCTACTTGCTGCTGCCTGTCATCGCCGAGGTTGCCGAATCAAGCGGCACCGGAGCAGCGCAGGAGAGCTAAATCTGACGAAGGGCAGCTCAAAGAAAACAAGGGTAAGTAATTCCCGCTCTTATACGTTTAAGGATAGGCAAAATTGATGAGTCTAACACCTAAGTGTCGTGACCATGTAATAGGGGCCACCGCCAAATTGGCATCCCTGAAGAAGGCCCTATCCGAGGCCGAAGACAAGGCAGCCTCGGAGTGTAAGGAGCGCGAAAAGCAAAGTGCTAGGGTGGGCGAGGTACAGCAGGAGCTCCAGGACCTCAGCAAGAAGTGCGAGTCCGTGGAGCATAATCTGAAGATGAAGGAGGCCGAGCTTGCGAAGGCCCTTGTGAATTTGAAAGATGCCAAGGCCGAAGCCGAGAAAGCACAATAGGAGATCAAGGAGGCCACGAAGATAGCAGCGGGTAAGAAATTCTTTATGCAAAGCAAACATGTGGAGGAGGCGTTTCTTTTACTTACTCGAATACGGAGCTCTCCAGGGGCATTTGCAGATCTGCCACGCAGCCTCCACACGCCAAGGAGTTCTACCGTGCTCTGGAGGGGAGCTCAACGGAGAAGCTGTTCGGTCCCAAAGATGTTGGGGCCGAACATCCGATGCCTCGAGCGACCAAGCAAGCAGTTGGTCGAACTCCTGTGGCGGCCGAACGGCTATGAAGGGCTTCATAGTCGGGATGTGGCTCGTGAGCTAGTGCCCAGAGCTACTTTGGCCTCGATCAAGGCGATGGTGAATGCTCGCCCACGGCTTGAAGTAATCAAGCGATCTGTTTGCATCGAAGGTGCCCGCCGAGCTTTTGCCCGCGTCAAGGTGCATTGGGGCAAGCTGGATGCGAGAAGCTGGTCAAGGACGGCCACCGGAGGGCAAGGCGCATCGCCATCCCGAAATGTACTACGATGGCGTGATGAAGGGTGCTCGTCTCGTCGCTAATGAATGTACCAAGGACGCCATATTTGAATGAATTCACTTCTGTCATGTTTGTAATTAAAGACGAAGTTACTTGCGCTATGTAGCGCCTTTGTTATTTAAAATATTACCTTATGTACGGCTGTTTATAAAATCCTGAAAGTAGGCCAGTCGTCGGCTTCCTCCCCCACGTGACTAGCACTGGGCTGTTAGTGAAAAACCCGGACACTCTTTACCCAAATGTTTGGTCCCTTAAGGAGATGTCCGGCGCAGCGAACAAGGCAGTCGGACTATGCAGCTTTATAACTTTCACTTAGCCATAGAAGTCTACAATTTTAAATTTCGGCGAAGCCCCTAGAATCCGGAAGGCCGAATTGGGGCGCTATACACGCCTAGATCGAACGAAACCGATTTATCGCCTAAAGCCGAAAATCTTTAAGGATTTTGAAACCTCTCGAACAGCGACCAGCTCTCGGCACATCATGCCGGTCAGTTTCGGCTTTCTCTACTGAGGTGCTCGTCCGGATGAACCGGGACACAATCGCAGTAGTTCTTCGTGTGCTACCTTAGCCGATATAACGGAACGTAAGACACCAAAACAAGGGAGCCGGGCTATCCCAACTGTAGACCCAAGACATGATTCGGAGCTGATGCATATAGTGCTATAAGTTCGGGGTGCCGCACTGTTGAAAGTGTTCGGACTTTAGTTGCCATATAGCAGGGCGCCATAAGAAGCCCCTGGCAAACCGGCTGCACCAAGGTGTACGGATGCAATATCAAATAAACATTTATAAGAGAAAAATGCTCGAATGAGAATAATAAGCTGATGCTATATATAATCTCTCATTGACAAAAAATACGTTTAAGCGTACATTTACAATGGATGCGTTAAGCAAATATAAAATTGGACTATTTGACATGTCCTATCCAGGGGCAGGCTGTGTGCAGGTAGATAAAGCAGGTATAATGATCGTAAATAGATTCCACCTGGGTATTTTCTTCGGTGCACAACTCTATTGCCTCCCTGGGTGCCTCTTCCCTATAAGTCCGGCAATTCGGCTCTTTTGAGGATGTTGCGCCAACGCAATGTCCTGAAAGGTAAGAGGGAAAGAGTATGAAAGTATTTGGCGGTTACCCGCACTATTGACCGAATCGTTGATGCGCCTCCGCCTATGCCCATGGTATTTTAAGTGCGTAATTGTGTGCACGTGGCACGAATGCTGCTTTGATGGGGCTTAAGCGGAGGCCGGACTGCTAGTCGCGCTCTTGGCATGCCTGATGGTCCTGTTGCAGGGTGCTCCGGACTCGCTTGATTATGCTCGAAGTTGTTGTCGCCGGATTGGTTTGTCGGAGAAGGCCGCATTGTACTTCCGCCGCAAGGGCTGCAGTATGTTCTTCTGTTCGTAGGGAGCGGTCCATATTTCCGTTCACCATTATGACCCTGCGCGGTCCTGGCATCTTGAGCTTGAGATATGCGTAGTGTGGTACCGCATTGAATCTGGCGAATGCGGTTCGTCCGAGCAGTGCATGGTAACCACTGCGGAAGGGGACGATATTGAAGATTAACTCTTCGCTTCGGAAGTTATCCGGAGATCCGAAGACCACTTCCAATGTTATAGAGCCCGTACAGCGGGCCTCTACTCCAGGAATTACACCTTTAAAGGTGGTTTTAGTGGGCTTGATCCTTGAAGGGTCAATGCCCATTTTGCACACTGTGTCCTGGTAAAGCAGGTTCAGGCTGCTGCCGCCGTCCATAAGGACGCGCGTGAGGTGGAATCCGTCAATGATTGGGCCTAAGACCAATGCGGCTGAGCCACTGTGACGGATGCTAGTAGGGTGATCCCTACGATCGAAAGTGATCGGACAAGCTGACCATGGGTTGAATTTGGGGGCGACTGGCTCCATTGCATAGACGTCCCTTAGTGCCCGCTTTCTTTCCTGCTTAGGGATGTGCGTGGCGTAGATCATGTTAACCGTTTTCACTTGGGGGGGGGGGGGGGAATTTCTTCTGTCCCCCCGTGTTCGGACGTCGGGGCTCCTCATCGTCGTCGCTGTGCAGCCCCTTGTCCTTGACTTCGGCGTTTATCTTGCCGGCCTGTTTGAATACCCAGCAATCTCTATTGGTGTGGTTGGCTGGCTTGTCCGGGGTGCCATGAATTTGGCATGAGCGCTCCAGTATGCGGTCCAGACTGAACGGTCCCTAATTATTTCTTTTGAACGGCTTCTTCACGACCGGCTTGGACCCACCGAATCCGTGTTGACCGTCATGTCTTCGTGTTGTCGCGTTGTTTCGTCGCTTATGTCTGTTACGCCGTGGCTTGCCGTTATTGTCGCGGCCATCCGAATTGCCAGACTGTGGCGTAGTGCTGCTGCGATCCAAGCAACTGTCCTCGCCCGCGCAAAAGCGGGTCATTAATGTTGTGAGAGCTACCATGGACTTGGGTTTTTCCTGGCCGAGGTGTCGAGTGAGCCACTCGTCACGGATATTATGCTTGAAATCCGCTAGGGCTTCGGCGTCCGGACAGTCAACTATTTGGTTCTTTTTGGTTACGAACCGGGTCCAGAATTTCCTGGCTGACTCTCCGAGCTGTCGAGCGATGTGGCTCAAGTCATCGGCGTCAGGTGGTCGCACATATGTGCCCTAGAAGTTGTCGAGGAATGCGTCCTCTAGGTTTTCCCAACTGCCAATGGAATTTGCTGGCTGGCTGTTTAGCCAGTGCTGGGCTGGTCCTTTGAGCTTAAGTGGAAGATACTTGATGGCGTGTAGATCGTCTCCGCGGGCCATGTGAATGTGGAGAAGGAAATCTTTGATCCATACTGCGGGGTCTGTTGTGCCATCATATGATTCGATGTTTACGGGTTTAAACCCTTCTGGGAATTCATGATCCATTACTTCATTAGTGAAGCAGAGGGGGTGCACGACGCCTCTGTGCCGGGCTATGTGGCTACGCAGGTCGAATTGGTCTGGATGGTTATATTCGGCCCGACCGGACTTGTTGAAGGTGTGTCCGGCGTGACGGTTCTCGTCGCGTACCGAGGCGTGCCCCCGTGATCCGTAGATCGATCTTGGCTGTCCTGTTTTGTTGCCCCGGGCCGTAGTATGTTGGCGTGGGGGTGTTGGCTGGTATGCGGACTGGTATGCCGCTTTATCCCGGCCACGAGGTGGCCGGTCAGCCGTGTGGTGCTCGAGTCCGTATTCCTCGGCTGCCAGGACTTCAGTCCATCTATCCGTGAGCAGGTCTTGATCAGCTTGGAGTTCTTGCTGCTTCTTTTGAGGCTCCTCGCGGTGGCTATAAGCCGGCGCTGAAGCGCTCTGCTCTCGGGATCCTCGAGCACGCCGAACTCGCTGTCGCCGAGGCTAATCTAAATCTTCGGAGGGGGCATGTAGCTGTCCTCCTCCGGGTAGTCGTCCGTCGCTGTTCATCCGGGCTGACACGCTTATCCTCTGCTCGGCCTGCTCAAGGCGGGCTGTTCAGGGTTGTATTCTTCTTCGCACCATTCAGATTGTTTTCGTCTCTGGGCGGTATTGGTGTGGCTGGCGCCCATTCTTTGCTTTTTCCCCGAGGTTTTATCCTCCGTTGCCTCATCGCCATTTGTTTCCTTGAATGTCCACCATATATATATATATATATATATATATATATATATATATATATATATATATATATATATATATATATATATATATATATATATATATATATATATATATATATATATATATATCATAAGAAGAGGTGGCTGTCCACCGCCCAGTGAGTGGTGGTTCATGTTCTTCTCCTGCATCGTCATCCATACCGTTGATGTCTTCGGAGTCGAAGTTCAGTACCTCGGTTAAGTCATCGACCGTGGAAATGAAGTGGGTGGTGGGTGGGCAACAAATTTCTTCGTGCTTTGCTTCCCTCAAGCGGACATAGTTCGCCAAGAGCCTCGACAAAGAGAGAGACTTTAATGAGTCGGCATGTGTCGCCAAAGGGCGAGTGCTGGAAGATATCCGCAGCGATGAACTCCATTACTGGAGCCCATCCTGGCTCGAGAGGCTCGGGAGCGTGCGGACTGGAACCAACGTCCGGATATGAATCCGGGGATTCGGAGTCACAGGCCGCCGCAGAGGTAAGGCCCATGTTCGGCTCCACCGCCGATGAGTGTGCGACCTGGGGGACGGGGTCCATCCCTCCGCCCTCAGGTGACGCAGTCTGCTCCGGATCTAGTTCCGGGGACAGTACGGGGATGATACCCCGGGCTTCGTTTGACGGGAGGACTAAGCCATGCTCGTCGTGACTGTCCGGTGCTCCTGACATAGCCCCAAATCCGTCGAAGATCAAGTCTCCGCGGATGTCCGCCGTGTAGTTCAGGTTTCGAACCTGACTGTGGCTGGCCAGCGAAGCTATCGATCTGCTCCAGATGGCCAGCGAGTTGGCCCGCATGCGGCCGCCGAACACGAAGATCTATCCGGGAGGAAAGTCTGCATACCGACAAAGGTCGTTGATGATGATTGAAGGAGCCATCGAGCTGACAATGACGACACAAAGGAACTCTCAATGAAAGCACCAATGTCGGTGTCAAACCGCGGATCTCGGTAGGGGGTCCCGATCGTGCGTCAAGGCTGATGGTAACAAGGAGTAAGGGACACGGTGTTTACCTGTGTTGGGCCCTCTCGATGGAGGTAAACCCTACTTCCTTCTTGATTAATATTGATGATATGGGTAGTACAAGAGTAGATCTACCACGAGATCGTAGAGGCTAAACCCTAAGAGCTAGCCTATGATGGTATGAATGTAATTGTGATCGGCCTTCTAAGGACCAACCTCTCCGGTTTATATAGGCACCGGAGAGGGCTAGGGTTTACATGGAGTCAGTTACAAGGAAGGAAATATAATATCCGGATCGCCAAGCTTGCCTTCCACGTCAAGGGAAGTCCCATCCGGACACGGGCCAGAGTCTTGAGTCTTGTGTCTTCACGCTTCAATAGTCCGGACGCTGCACACAGTCCGGCTGTCCGGATACCCCCTAATCCAGGACTCTCTCACCTCCACCAAGCTGTAAGTTAATTTTTAATTCGAAGGTACTGTGTTCCTCCTAGATCAATAACCAGGATTCGTCTTTTGCAGTCTGGCTAGCAGCCCTTCTCAACAGAGTTCGTCTTCGGGGGACCTTCCTCCGGAGATGATGGAGAGCGAGACCCCACCTACCTCTCCGGCTCGCGAAGCGGGCGATGCCGAAGTGTCGTCACGGAGGAGTCCGGATCTGCCGAAGCCGAAGGCCAACGCGTCAGCCTCCCGGAGCTCGGAGCGTTTGGCTCCCGCGAGGGGCGATGGGAAGGGTCCGACACAGTTTGATGTCCGGACGGACGTCTTGTGACGGGTTTCCATGGCGCGAGCTATGCGCTCTCGGAGGAGCACCGCTCATTAATGAGCGCGGTGCTCAAGAAGATTTCGTCCGCTACAAGCGGTTTGAATGAAGCATTTGGAAGTCTGCTCAAAGGCTTTGAGGTATGTAGTGAAGAATACACTATTTTCGGCTGTGAGGCACGCGTTAGGTGTGCTCCATATAGATAGTAGCCCCTGAGACTCTGGTTGCCCGCCCTAGGGGGCAAACAGGGGATCATAAATCAATGATTGCGCTATAAATATGTGCAGGTACCTGTGAGTCCGGCCGCCGACCAGTCCGTGGAAGTTTCCGAACTGACCAGGCAGATTCGTTCGATTGATGCCGATACCACGCTGGTGAACGAGCGGCTAGACAAGTCACAAGGTATGTGCTCTGCCTTCCTTTGTGTAGGAAAATATGGAGGCGGCATGATATTAATGTAATATGTTCGGACTGCAGATGGTGATGCTGTCATGGAGGCCCTAAGGGCAGAACTTGTCCAAGCCAAGGAACAAGCTCGGGTTAGCAATGCGGCTGCCCTAAAGGCGGCCGAGGAACTGAGAGCCGAACAGGCTGCTCATCGCCGAAGCGAGGAAAAGATGGCCGAGATGGCTATTGAGTTAAAAAATGCCGCTGACCGGTATGAGCTCCTTGAAAAGGAGCATAAGGATAGCTTGGCCGAGCTGGACAAGGCACGCAATGCCACCAAGGAAATACGGATCGAGCTCAGGGGTGCGCGGGAGGAGCTTCAACAGGCCGGTAAAATCATGGCTGGAGGTTCCTACTTGTTGCGGATGAAGTTTTTCGATCTGAAGTACGCTCCCCTGGATGGGCGCTCGAGTCCTACGGACGCGTATGCGGATTTGGCGAAGAGTACGGCTAACGCTGCCAAGTTCTTCGAGGGTCAGGGTGATAAGGAGGTGGAGAAGCTTTTCTGGTCGCAATTCGATGCTCCCACTCGCCCGCTGCCATTAAATGACAAGATGGTTGCTGTAGCGGAGCTTCACAGGTTGTCCGGTCTTGCGATGCGGTCTGTGATAGACCATCTTTGGCCAGAAGGGCTTAAGCCGGACAGTTACTTTGGCTTGGTGCAACAATTCCTTGGGGCCGTGCCTCGGATCGATGCCATGAGGAGGTCGGCGTGCATAGAGGGTGCACAGATGGATCTTGCCCGCGTTAAAGCCTATTGGACGGATATGGAGGCCAATATTATAGCGACCCAAGATACGGCAGGGGGTCAGTATCCGGTCGAGCACTACTTGGCGTAGGTCACAGAAGGTGCCCGCCTAATAGAGGCGCAATGCTCGAAGAATGTCTTATTCGAGTGACGAGTCGAATCATTGTAAAAAACAATGTAAGTTTGGTTATAAGGCTATATTTATACTTTTTGCCCGAAAGTATTATTGTGTCCCCTGTGTGGGCGTTTATATATATATATATATATATATATATATATATATATATATATATATATGTGTGTGTGTGTGTGTGTGTGTGTGTGTGTGTGTGTGTGTGTGTGTGTGTGTGTTTAATCCGAAGATAATAGTCGTTGGCTTCATCCCCACGCAGCAATGCGGGGTGTTATAAAAATATGCTTAATCACACTTGATCCAACGTCTTGGTCCATGAAGGAGGTGATCGCACGTCGAACTAGGCAACCAGACTATATAGCTGTAACACTTTTGCTTAGCCACAGGAGTCTAATGTTGGGGCTACTATGTAGCCCCTGGTACCTTTGCATGCATCCGAATACGGGCGCGTGTGTACATGACCGGGAAACGGTCCTTCGTTAATGCGGAGGGACCCTAAAGATTCCGATGAGTCTTCGAGTGGTTGAACAGTCTCTCGCTGTATCATGACAGTCAGTTTTTGGCTTTCTTTACTAAGGTGCTCGTCCGGAATAACCAGGGCATAATCGCAGTAGTTCTCCTTTGGCCACCTTAGCCGATAGTTACGGAACATAAGGCGGCAAACCCAGGAGCCGGGCAAACCCAACATTTGACCAAAGAGATGATTCGGAGCTGCTGCATATAAGGCCAAACTCGTGACGCCGAACACTCCCGAGGGTATTCGGACTTTATAATAGTCGATGGGCTCAAGAATGCCCATTCGTTATAAACCCTGTTTTTCTAGGTACGTGCGTTAATCTGTCGTGGCGAGATGCCAAAAACGTCAGTATCCTCTATGGGTATGGAACCATGGGATGGTTAAACAACAAGAGGCAATAAAAAAGGTTTACACAGGGGCTTAATCTAAAAATAAACCTGTTGAACGGGGCCCTGTTGCACATCTGCGCCTTTGTCTCCGTTGTGCCGTATCCTGGAAGGTTATCGCGCGAACGTTGTCTGTGGAAAAAGCGCAAACTCGTAGAAGAGTACAACGTAAGTATGCGGTGGATAATAAAAGTGTAAGATGTTGGCCTGCCCATAAGGTTGAGCCAACTATGGGACTGTGTTAAGTATTCGTAGCCCCTGGTGTCCACCATGGTATTATATATACGATGCCCTGGTTCAATTTTATCCGGGCGACTGTACTCGTCTAGCCGAGTCTGTGGCCTTTAATGACCAGTCATGTTTTCTTATGTTGGAGGCCGCTTATAGTCCGATCGCGAGGGCCGTCGCGTGTTCCTCTGCGCGTGACGAGCGCTCTGTTAGTCCGCTAACGGTGATGACGCCAGGTGGACCGGGCATCTTAAGTGTAAGGTAGCCATAGTGCGGCAATGTGTTGAAGCGGGCAAAGGCCATTCTTCCAAGCACTGCGTGATAGTCGCTTTGGAAGGGTGCGATGATGAAGAGTAGTTCTTCGCTTCAGGAGTTGCCTGGCGAGCCGAATGTTACCTCCAGTGCGACGGGGCCCCTGCTGTGGGCTTCAACGCCTGGTATCACCCCTTCAAAGGTGGTGTTGCTTTGGTTAACTCTGGATGGGTCTATCCCCATCCTGCGGACAGTGTCCTCATATATTAAATTGAGACTGCTGCCGCCGTCCATAAGGACGCGGGTGAGACGGTATCCGTTGATTATCGGGTCAAGCACCAAGGCCTTTGATCCTCTGCGCCGAATACTAGTTCGGTCATCCAAGTTATTGAAAGTGATCGGATAAGGCATCCGGTGGTTAGGCGTGAGTACGATGGGCTCTATATCGAGCGCGTCTCTATGCGCGTGTTCGTGCCTCCTCATGGATGTGTGAGTCACGTGGATCATATTCACTGTTTTAACCTCTGGCGGGAATTTTTTTCTGTCCTTCAGTGTTTGGCTGGCGAGGTTCATCCTCGTCTTCACTTGGTGTTTCCCTTTCCTTGTGTTTGGCATTTAATTTGTCGGCCTGCTTGAAGACCCAACACTCTCTGTGCGTGTGGTTTGCAGGTTTGTCAGGGGTGCCATGAATTTGGCATAGTCTATCTAGGACTCTATTCAGACCGGACGATCCCTCTTTGCTGCCTTTAGATGGCTTGTTTTGCTGATTAGGTCGAGAGCCCCTGAATCCGGCATTAACCGTCGTGTTATCCGGGCTCTCTTCCTTGTTTTGGCATTTGTTTTCATGACGCCGTGGCTTCCCGTTGCCATCCCTTATTTCGGATGTGCTCGGGTCGCTGGTGCCTTTACGGGCTAGCCAGCTATCTTGTCCCGTGCAAAAGCGGGTCATAAGGCTTGTTAGGGCTGCCATTGTCCTTGGTTTTTTGGCCGAGGTGTCTGGCGAGCCACTCGTCACGGATGCTGTGTTTGAATGCTGCTAAGGCTTTGGCATCCGGACAGTCAACAATTTGATTCTTCTTAGTGAGGAATCTGTTCCAAAACTTGCGGGCGGATTCTCCGGGTTGTTGGACTATGTGACTTAAGTCGTCAGCATCCGGAGGACGGACATAGGTCCCTTGAAAGTTGGCCCTGAAAGCGTCCTCGAGTCCCAGCTCCCAATTTAATTTTCGGGGAGGCCTTTCAACCAGTGCCGAGCTGGTCCCTTCAGTTTGAGGGGGAGGTATTTGATGGCGTGAAGGTCATCCCCACGAGCCATATGTAAGTGCAGGATAAAGTCTCGATCCGCACCCACAGGTCTGTCGTTCCGTCAGATGCCTCTATGTTCACAGGTTTAAAGCCCTGTGGGAATTTGTGGTCCAGTACTTCATCGGTGAAGCACAGGGGGTGAGCAACCCCTCTGTATCTGGACGTGCTGTGGCATGTCGTCGGCTGTTGTTGTGTCCTGTCTTTATTCCGGACTGGTATTCGATTGGCGTAATCGTTTTGGCGACCGTAGTCCTTCGCCGGGGTGCGTCCTTTGGATCCATAAATGGACCTAGCCGCTCCAGCTTTCTTATTCAGGTGTTCATGTGAATCGGTAGCCGCTTTGTTGCGGTTATGAAGTGGTACAGCTTCGTCGTCGAATTCTGGCAGTAGCTTGCGTTTTGGATAGCTCTTTGTATGGCGATCATCGCCGTATCTTTCTTCAGTGTCTAGCACTTTATTCCATCTACGGTTGAGCGTTTCCTGTGCGGCCTTGAGCCGTTGCTTCTGCTTCTTTAGACTTCTTGCGGTGGCCATAAGCTTTCTGTGGAGGTTATCTCGTTCCACGTGTTTTTCCGGGATTGCATCATTATCCGGACCGTTTTCCTGAGCTGGTTCGTTTTGATGACCTCGTCCGTCAGGATCATTGTCTTCGGGCCTCTTCTCCGAACTGTGTTCTGGGTGACCTTGTTCATCCTGCTCCATCACTGGGTTCGTATGGTCGTTGTTGCCTTCGAAGTTGATTGTATTATCGATCCTTCTGGTGCTTTTGTCACTATTTTTACTGTTGCTGGACTTGGAACAGTGTCTGCGCCGTCGCTTTGGCTTTTGTCCGGGGGTTTTATCGTCCGGATTGTCGCCTTTGTCCTCTTTGGGTGTATCCACCATGTATACGTCGTGTGACGAGGGGTAAGTCCGGCGCCCCATAGATTCCACATCTTCTCCTGCATCGTCGTCCATACCATCGATGTCTTCGGAGTCGAAGTTAGGCACGTCGGTTAAATCGCCGACCGTGGCTATGAAGTGGGTGGTGGGTGGGCAACGAATTTCTTCGTCGCCTGCTTCCCACTCGAACCGGACGTAGTTTGGCCCGGAAATTTCTGTCAAAGAGAGAGTTTTCAATGAGTTCAGCATGTTGCCAAAGGGCGAGTGCCGAAAAATGTCCGCGGCGGTGAATTCCATTACCGGAGCCCAACCTGGCTCAACTGGTTCGAAAGTGCGCGGGCCGGACTCAACATCCGGATACGAATCCGGGGGTCCGGAGTCATAGGCCACCACAGAGGTAAGGCCCGTGTTTGGCTCCAACGCCGATGAGTGCGCGACCTGCGGGGCGGGGTCCAGCCCTCCGTCCTCAGGCAACGCAGCCTGCCCCGGATTTAGGTCCGAGGCTAATGCGGGGTGATACCCCGAGCTTTGTCCGACAACAGGTCTAACCCGTGCTCGTCGTGACTGTCTGGTATCATGTTATTGGCGATGGTTAAAGGTGCCATCGAGCCCAGTAGTGACGACAAAGAGGAACTCTCAATGAAAGCACCAATGTCGGTGTCAAAACCGGTGGATCTCGGGTAGGGGGTCCCGATCTGTGCGTCAAGGTTGATGGTAACAGGAAGCAAGGGACACAGATGTTTACCCAGGTTTGGGCCCTCTCGATGGAGGTAAAACCCTACTTCCTGCTTGATTAATATTGATGATATGGGTAGTACAAGAGTAGATCTACCTCGAGATCGTAGAGGCTAAACCCTAGGAGCTAGCCTATGATGGTATGATTGTAATTGTGATCGGCCTTCTAAGGACCACCCTCTCCGGTTTATATAGACACCGGAGAGGGCTAGGGTTTGCATGGAGTCGGTTACAAGGAAGGAAATATAATATCCGGATCGCCAAGCTTGCCTTCCACGCCAAGGAAAGTCCCATCCGGACACGGGCCGAAGTCTTGAGTCTTGTATCTTCACGCTTCAATAGTCCGGACGTTGTACACAGTCTGGCTGTCTGGATACCCCCTAATCCAGGACTCCCTCACCCCTCGTGGCTCCGTCTGACCTAATTCCATCTCTATACATTCTCTAAACTCGGGAAACTAACAAAGAGTCACCAAAAGAAATTTCCTGTTGCCGCAAGTTTCTGTTCTTTAGAGACCCATCTGGAGGCCTTTTCCCGTACTCTTCTAGAGGGGGGATCGATCACGGAGGGCCTCTACATCAACCTTACCGCCCTTTTGATGATGTGTGAGTAGTTTACCACAGACCTATGAGTCCATTGTTAGTAGCTAGATGGCTTCTTCTCTCTCTTTGATATTCAATACAATGTTCTCTTTGATGTTCTTAGAGATTTATTCGATGTATTCTTCTTTTGCGGTGTGTTTGTTGGGATCCGGTGAATTGTGGGTTTATGATCAGATTATCTATGAATATTATTTAAGACTTCTCTGAACTCTTTTTATGCATGATTATTATAGCATTGTATTTCTCTCTGATATCCGTTTGGTTTGGCCAACCAGATTGATTTATCTTGCAATGGGAGAGGTGCTTTGTAATGGGTTCAATCTTGCGGTGATCTATATCCCAGTGACAAAAAGGGACACGGTACGTATTTGTATTGTTGCCATTAAGGATAAAATGAAGGGGTTTATTCATATTGTCTAAGTTTACTTTGTCTACATAATGTCATCTTACTTAAGGCGTTACTCCGTTCTTTATGAACTTGATACTCTAGATGCATGCTGGATAGGAGTCAATGTGTGGAGCAATATTAGTACATGCAGGCAGTAGTTGGTCTACTTCTCTCAGACGTGATGCTTATATACATGATCACTGGCTTGGACATCGTCATAACTATGCGCTTTTCTATCAATTGCCCAACAGTAATTTGTTTACCTACCACATGCTTTTTGTTCGAGAGAGAAGCCTTTAGTGAAAACTATGGCCACCGGGCCTATCTTTATCATATATTAAAATCAAAAATACATTGCTGAAATTTATTTACCATTAGTTTATTTTGTTTTTATCTATCTCGTCGAGAAAATCCCAACACAACTCACAAATACCATTGGCCCCTTTTTTTATCTTCACAAATGTGCGCCGTCGGAGATTCGAACTCCAACCCTCATGGATTACTTCAAGCTATAGTAACCAACTCGAACGGGTTACTTCAAGCTATAGTACCCACTTGAAGGAAATATGCCCTAGAGGCAATAATAAAGTTGTTATTTTATATTTCACTTCTCATGATAAAGGTTTATTATTCATGCTAGAATTGTATTGATCGGAAACCTTAGTACATGTGTAAACATAAACAAAAAACATGTCCCTAGTGAGCCTCTACTAGAATAGCTCGTTGATCAAAGATGGTTAAGCTTTCCTAACCATAGACATGTGTTGTCATTTGATAACGGGGTCACATCATTAGGAGAATTATGTGATGGACAAGACCCATTCGTTAGCTTAGCATTATGATTGTTCAGTTTTATTGCTATTGCTTTCTTCATCTCAAATACATATTCCTTTGGCTACGAGATTATTCAACTCCCGGATACCGGAGGAATGCCTTGTGTGCTATCGAACGTCACAACATAACTAGGTGATTATAAAGATGCTCTACAGGTATCTCCGAAGGTGTTTGTTGAGTTGGCATAGATCGAGATTAGGATTTGTCACTCCGAGTATCGGAGAGGTATCTCTGAGCCCTCTCGGTAATACACATCATGAGCTTGCAAGTAAACGACTAAGGAGTTAGTCATGAGGTGATGTATAACAGAACGAGTAAAGAGACTTGCCAGTAATGAGATTGAACTAGGTATGCAGATACCGACGATCGAATCTCGGGCAAGTAACATACCAATGGACAAAGGGAATTACGTATGTTGTCATAACGGTTTGACCGATAAAGATCTTCATAGAATATGTAGGAGCCAATATGGTCATCCAGGTTCCGCTACTGGTTATTGATCGGAGAGGTGTCTCGGTCATGTCTACATAGTTCTCGAACCCGTAGGGTCCGCACGCTTAACGCTCGTTGACGATATAGTATTATATGAGTTATGTGATTTGGTGAATGAATGTCGTTCGGA
This sequence comes from Aegilops longissima, assembly GCA_021605205.1. Classification (NCBI taxonomy): domain Eukaryota; kingdom Viridiplantae; phylum Streptophyta; class Magnoliopsida; order Poales; family Poaceae; genus Aegilops; species Aegilops longissima. The sequence continues at coordinate 63,695,357 of CM038679.1, forward strand.
GTCCTGGATGAGATCACGGACATGGCGAGGAGTCTCGAAATGTTCAAGAGGTAAAGACTGATATATAGTACGATGGCATTTGGACACCGCAAGTGTTCCGGAGGGTATCGGGTACATATCTGATCACCGGAAGGGGTTCCGGGCACCCCCGGCAAAAGATATGGGCCTTATGGGCCAAGAGAGGAAACTCACCGTCCACAAGGGGCTGGTGCGCCCCCCATATGGGCCGGCCAAGGTGGAGAAGCAAAGGGGAAGGAGGAAAGGAAAGAAAGGGAATATGATTCCCCCTTCCCCCTCCGATATATATGGTGGGGGGGGGGGGCTTGGGAGGAGCCCAAGTAGGATTCGGTCCTACTTGGGGCGCCTCCTCGCCTCTCCCCCCCCCCTCCCACCTATATATGTAGCACAAACCCAGAAAATTGTTTAGCCGTGTGCGGCCGCCCCCTCCATCATTTACACCCCCGGTCATATTTTCGTAGTGCTTAGGTGAAGCCCTACGAGGATCACTTCACCATCACCGTCACCACGCCATCGTGTTGACAGAACTCATCTACTACCTCGACGTCTTGCTGGATCAAGAAGGCAAGGGACGTCACCGAGCTGAACGTGTGCAGAACATGGAGGTGTCGTGTGTTCAGTACTTGATCGGTTGAAGCGCGAAGAAGTTTGACTACATCAACCGCGTTGAGAAACGCTTCCACTTACGGTCTACGAGGGTAGGTAGACACACTCTCCCCCTCGTTGCTATGCATCTCCATGGATAGACGTGTGCGTAGAATTTTTTTTGTTTTCCATGCTACGTTTCCCAACAGTGGCATCATGAGCCAGGTCTATGCGTAGATGATATGCACGAGTAGAACACAAAGAGTTGTGGGCGGTGATTATCATACTGCTTACCACCAACGTCTTATTTTGATTCGGCGGTATTGTGGGATGAAGTGGCCCGGACCAACCTTACATGTCCACGAACATGAGACCGGTTCCACCGACAAACATGCAACTAGTTTTGCATAAAGGTGGCTCGCGAGTGTCTGTTTCTCCTACTTTAGTTGAATCAAATTTGACTGCGGCCGGTCATTGAAGAAGGTTAAAACAGCAAACTTGGCGAAACACCATTGTGTTTGTTTTTTGTGTAGGTAAGAATGGTTCTTGCTAGAAGCCCGTAGCAGCCACGTAAAACTTGCAACAACAAAGTAGAGGATGTCTAACTTGTTTTTGCAGGGTGAGGGAGTCCCGGACTAGGGGGTGTCCGGATAGCCGGACTATCATCACGGCCGGACTCCAAGACTATGAAGATACAAGATTGAAGACTTCATCCCGTGTCCGGATGGGACTTTCCTTGGCGTGGAAGGCAAGCTTGGCGATACAGATATGTAGATCTCCTACCATTGTAACCGACTCTGCGTAACCCTAACCTATCCGGTGTCTATATAAACCGGAGGGTTATAGTCCGTAGGACGAACAACAAACATACCATAGGCTAGCTTCTAGGGTTTAGCCTCCTTGATCTCGTGGTAGATCCACTCTTGTACTACCCATGTCATCAATATTAATCAAGCGGGGTAGGGTATTACCTCCATCGAGAGGGCCCGAACACTGGTAAAACATCGTGTCCCTTGTCTCCTATTACCATCCGCCTAGACGCACGATTAGGGACCCCTACCGAGATCCGCGGTTTTGACACCGACATCGGTGCTTTCATTGAGAGTTCCTCCTGTATGCCGTCACCAATAGGCCCGATGGCTCCTTCGATCATCAACAAAGACGCAGTCGGTGAGACTTTTCTCCCGGACAGATCTTCATGTTCGGCGGCTTTGCACTCGGGCCAATTAAACAGCCATCCGGAGCAGATCGAAGCTTCGCCCAGCCATCGAGGCCAGATTTGGAAGATTTGAACTATACGACCGATGTCCGCTGAGACTTGATCTTCGACGGATTCGAGCCGCAGCCAAGCGTGCCACACTGTCTCGATGGGCATGATCTAGCTCTGCAGCCGAACAGTGCCCTGGAGGCCGCACCAGTATCCGCTCCAACCCTTAATCCGGAGCCAGATTCCCCGATCGAGGACAAGTGGTTGGACACCGCCTCGGGAGCTACAATCTCTACGGCGATCGAGCCGAACTCCATCCCTGTCCTTTGCGAAGACCTCGACTCCAGGGTGCCGGACTCCTTTTCGGACTCCGAACCCTCCGCGCCCCTGCCAATCGGATCCGATTGGGCACCGGTCATGGAGTTCACGGCTGCGGACATCTTTCAGCACTCGCCCTTTGGCGACATCCTGAATTCACTAAAGTCTCTCTCTTTATCCGGAGAGCCCTGGCCGGACTACGGTCAGGAAGGTTGGGATGCGGACGACGAAGAAACTCAACGCCCACCCACCACCCACTTTGTAGCCACTGTCGAAAGCTTACACGACGTGCTCGATTTCGACTCCGAAGACATCGACGGCATGGACGACGATGTAGGAGACAACAATGAACCAGCACCTATAGGATGCTGGACAACCACCTCATCCCATGATGTATACATGGTGGATACACCTAAAGGAAATGAAGACGAGGAACAACGAGGCGCTACGAAGATAAATCCTCGGCGGTCAAAGCGGCAACGTCACGCCGAACAAAGTCCGCCTCAGCAAAGACCCAGCCATAGAGCGAGGCGAACGGTGGGCAACGAACAAGATATCGAGCAATCGTCCGAACAAGACAACTTGGATAAACAATCTGTTCCCGGCGAAGACAACAGTCAGGACGATCTCATGCGGACAAACTATTGGAGCAAAATGACCTCCAAAAAGGCTCAAATGCCACACGCGTAGCTTGAAAAAGCGAAGCGGAAGCTCAAAACAGCGGAAGATGCACTCGAGAATCAGATGGAGCAAAGTATTCACACCGCAGAACAAATGCAACAGCGATCAACAACAAAGAGCTACCCAAAAAAAGCTACTGCCCGAATTGACGAGGAGGCCTTAGAGCCCCAATTAAAAAGTAAGAAGGCCACCGGTCGGATGGGCGACCCCACGGCAAAAAGAGAGCGCGAATGGCGCCAAGACACAAGCCAATATGTGATCCGCATAAGGATTCACATCAAAAGGATGGCCCAGATTAGGTCCATCTATGGGCCAAGAAAGCATGCTCGTCAAAGCAATGCAATCGCCAAAATTTCAAGATCATGACACATCCAAATATAGAGGCGCCGCACACCCCTATGTTTCACCGATGAGTCTGGATCATGAATTTCAGCGGGATTCAAACCCGTAAACATAGAGGCATCTGACGGAACAACAGACCACAGGTGCGGATTGAGGATTACATCCTCCACATACACATGGCTAGAGGAGATGATCTCCACGCCATAAAATACTTACCCTTAACTCAAAGGGCCAGCTCGGCATTGGCTTAAAAGCCTCCCGAAAATACCATTGGAAGCTGGGAAGAGCTCGAGGATGCATTTGAGGCAAATTTTGAGGACTTATGTCGCCCTCCGGACTCAGACGATCTAAGTCACATAACTCAACAGCCCGGAGAGTCAGCCCGAAAATTCTGGAACAAGTTCCTTACTAAAAAGAACCAAATAGTCGACTGTCCGGACACCGAAGCCTTAGCAGCTTTCAAACACAATGTCCGAGACGAATGGCTCGCCAGACACCTCGGCCAAGAAAAGCCAAGAACAATGGCCGCATTAACAAGCCTCATGACCCGCTTTTGCGCGGGAGAGGATAGCTGGCTAGCAAGATGCAGCACCAGCGACCCAAGTACATCCGAAATCAGGGATGGAAATGGGAAACCACGGCGCAACAAGGACCAGCGCCGGATTAAAAGGAACAGTCCAAAGAGCACGACAGTCAACGCCGGATTCAAAAGCTCACGGCAGAACAACAAAAAATTGCCCCTTGAGGACAATAGCGATGAGCTATCCAACTTCAACAAAATCTTGGACAAGATATGTCAAATCCACAATACTCCTGGGAGGCCTGCTAACCATACGCACGGGAATTGTTGGGTCTTCAAACAGTCCGGCAGACTGAACGCCGAACACAAGGGGCTCGACACACCAAGTGAAGATGACGACGAGCACCACAAGCAGAGCCCCGGAAAACAAAAGAATTTCCCACAAGGGGTTAAAACAGTAAACTCACTTCACATGATCAAAGGGAAAAATAGAGCGGCGCCCACTAAAAGACGCGCCGCACACTGGTTGTGAAAACCAATCACCTTCGACCATCAGGACTATTCCAGAAATATCCGGAACGCAGGATGGACTGCCTTGATATTGGATCCTATAATCGACGGATTCCAATTTACACAAGTCCTCATGGATGGCGGCAGTGACATAAACCTGATATATCAGGACACAATCCGCGGGATTGGGATAAACCCAACCAAAATTCTCCGTAGCAACACCTCCTTTAAAGGAGTAATGCCAGGCCCATATGCCCATTGTACGGGCTCCATACTGCTAGAATTTGTGTTCGGTTCATCCGACAACTTTCGTCGCGAAAGGTTACTCTTCCATGTCGCCCAGTTTAAAAGTAGCCATCAAGCACTATTGGGACGCGAAGCTTTCGCCCGCTTTAACGCAATACCACATTATGCATCTCTAACACTTAAAATGCCCGGTCCACGCGGCATCATCTCGTTAAAAGGAAGTATTAAGTGTTACTCGAGCACGGAAGAACGGGAGACTGCCTTGACAACCCCACAGCTATCCGGCTCTGCTAGGCAAAGAACCTGAATTGGTCATTCAAACCCCGGACACGGCTAGACGAGTCCGGCGCCTACTAGCAGCATACCCCCATACGAGGGGCTGCATGCATGTATAACAAGAGACAATAAAGCTCAATTTTATTCACTTCTTCGAACCGTACTCTGTTTATTTAATATTAAGTACATCTTTCACACGATCCTTTTTCTTTTAAACTAAGTTCCTCTCTTTTACAGATGAACAACATGCTACACCCATCCAGGATACGGCTGCGCGGAGACACATGCGTGACGTCTTTGTAGGGACCGTTGCAAGGATTCTTTTCATTAAGACCCGCGTAAACCTTTTCTTGTCTCTTGTTGATATACATCCCCGGTTCCTTACTATAGCCGAGGAGGAGGCTGGCGTTTTGGCATTGGCGCACCATAATTTTGCGCGTGCACGGACACGGGGCTTAGGGCATTATTCTGCCCATTTTCATAAAGACCGAATACCTTAGGGAGTATTCGCGTCTCGAGCTAGGCCTTATATGCATCAGCTCCGAATCATGTCTTTGGTCAAATGTTGGGTTGCCCGGCTCCTGTGTTTTGCTGCCTTACGTTCCGTTTTCACGGCTAACGTGGCACCAGGAGAACTCTGCGATTGTGCCCGGTTGGCGGGCGAGCACCTCGATGAAAGCCGAAAACGACCGCATGATATAGCGAGAGACTGGTCAACCACTCGATGACTCTCGGAATGTTTAGGATTCCTCCGCATTAACGAAGGACCGGTTTTCGGTCAGGCACATACGCACCCCGAATTCGGGAGAGTGCGGTGCCCCCAGGGGCTATATAGTAGCCCCACCCTCGAACTCCTATGGCTAAGTGAAAGTGATAAAGCATTATAGTCCGGTTGCCTGGTTTGCTACGCTATCACCTCCTTAACAGGACCAAGACGTTGGATTAAGTATGAAAAAGCGCTTTCTTTGCAAACACCCCCGCACTATGTGCGTGGGGGCTGAAACCAAGGACTGCCATCTTTCAGGTTATATATACATATACATAAGCGGCCGCATGGGAGTAGTTTACTACTTGAGCGCACAAGTATAAAAAGCTCTTATATTATATTGAAACATTGTTTTCACAAATCATACATGTCATTTAAACATAATATCCTTGAGCACTGCGTCTCTATTAAGCGAGCGCCCGGCGGACTTCTTCAAAGTAGTGCTCGGCGGTACTCGCTTCTGTCCGAATCTTGGGATGCAACGTCGGTGGCCTTCATCTCTGCCCATTATGTCTTGACACGGGCCAGAGCCATCCGCGCTCCCTCAATACACGCCGATCGCTTCATTGCATCGATACGCGGTACCACACCAAGGAACTGCTGCACTAAACCAAAATAGCTCTTCGGTTGGGGTCCGCCCTGCCATAAGTGAGTCAAGACATGCTTCATGGCAAATCCGGACAATCGATTCAGCTCGGCCCATTCGGCCAACCGATCGGTCAGCGGCGGAAGGGCGCTCCGGACTATGGAATTGCGACCAATATAGCTCTTCCTTCATGCCCCTTCGGCCCCGGAAGTGCTCAACAGCGTCCATGGCGCTTCGCCGCCAAGTCGAGATAAGTATCCTCCGAACTCCACAACTTATCCAGCGAGCATACTTTGGATCCGTATACTTCCTCCGCGGGAAAGCGGTTTCCAGCCGCAATTGCCCGGCCGACTCAGCTCCTCCTTGGCAGCTCTCAAAGCCGACTGGGCATTCTTGGATTCGGCGGCGGCCTTTTTCAGGCCCTCTTGTTCCGCTTGACGTTCTTTTTCAAGAACCTCGCAGCGATCGTTAGTATTCCTCAACTTTCTGGCCATATCGGCCATTTGCTCCTTGCTTCGGCAGTGAGCAGCCCGTTCGGCTTCTAGCTCTTCGGCCGCCTTCAAGGCGGCCACATTACTATTTCTGGCTTGCTCTTTCGCTCGGGCGAGCTCCGCCCGCAGCTCCTCCACAGCAGCGGCACCATCTGCATTAAGCATACAAATAGTGAGACATGGGCGTCAAGCTCCCTTACCAGGTGTCCGCATAGAAGTCGCATACCTTGTGACTCGTCAAACCGTTTATTGACCAACGTGATGTCTGCATCCGCCTCATCAAGTTGCTGCTCTAGTTCGGCATATTCATCAGTCCAGCTGGCCTCCGGATGCCCCGCCACCTGTTTAGGAGCGGCGATATGTTATAACTGAGAATTTGATCCTCGGCACGTTGTCAATTTTGCCAACATACCGAGTCTCAGGGGCTACTATCTATACAGGGCGCATTTTATATGCATAAGCGTCGAAAGTACATTATTTTTTGCGTACCTCAAACCCGTCGAAGAAGCTTCGGCGGCTTCATGTAATCCGCTCTCGCGGATGCAATTCTTTCAATCACCGTACCCATTAGAGCACGGTGATCTTTTGAATAACCGCTTCGCCCAGCAGATCCTTCACTCCTCCGACCGCACACCACTTGGCGCCGGACCTTCCGGCCCGCCGGACTTGGGGAACCCTCGCGGCGACACCTCCGGGTCGTCCGCTTCACATGAGGGTGCGACAGGTGGAGGCGTTTCGCTCTCCATCATCTCCGGAAGAAGATCCCCCGAAGACGAGCTCTGCTGAGAAGGGCTGAGGTCCGAACTACAAGGTACAATTTCGGTTATCTTCATAAATAAATACAGGGATGTTCCTTATTTACAAGACCCCTTCTTTTTTACTTACGGCTCGCTGGAGGGCTGATCCCCTTGGGGAAATAGTGCGGCTGGGTTACTCCCGAGCGCCGGACTCTTCGACGAAGATTCCCTTCCCCTCTTTGAGGCCTTGACCTCCGGATCTTCCGAAGCAGTCCTCTTCTCTCCTCGAAAGACGGGACTTTTAATCCCTCCTTCCTTGATAGCCTCCTTCGTAGAGGCAGTTGCTTCCCCGCTGCCCCCTTCGCCTTCTTCAAAAGGCGCGACCTTCAACATCTTGGTCAGCATGGGATCCGGCGTAGTCTCTGGGAGGGGAGCCGGACACCTTATTAACTTTGCCTTGGCTATCCACTCATGTTCAAGAAACGGCTCCTTTAAAGGGCATATACATAAAATAAATGAATGAACAGCTTGTCCGGTTATAGGACTACTTACTTGAGTATCTGGGCGATTGCAGCTTAGTCCTGCATCCTCGGTCAAGTCCGGACACTTCTCTTGTGATCCGAAGAACAGTTTATACATCTCCACAGGCGTCGTGCCCATAAAATTTTGAGGCTCGTGGTCCCTCGGATTGAATTCCCACAGGCGGAGGGGCGGCGTTTGCAGGCTGAAGGCACGGATCACCATAACCTGCGCCCATGGAACCAGATTGATCCCTCTTTCCTAGAGGTCTCGAATCGGCCCTCAGCAAGGAGCGTCCTTGGGCGGCCCCAGTCGAGCCCCTTGTTGACCCATGATGCCACCGCTGTGGTGTACCTGAGCGGAAGGCGGGGCGCCGCCCATTTGGTGCCCCAGGGCGGTGATATAAAACCACTCCGTTGCCACAAACCAAGCTCCTCTTGAAAAGAGCCCTCGGGCCACGGAGCATCAGCACATTTGCTTATGACCGCCCCTCCGCACTCTGCTTGTTGCCCTCGATCATCTTTGGCTCCACCTTGAAGGTCTTGAGCCACAATCCAAAGTGGGGGTAATATGGAGGAAGGCCTCACATACGACAATGAATGATGAGATATGGAGGATGGACTCCGGATTCAAGTCATGGAAATCAAGCCCATAATAAAACATGATCCCCCGCACAAAGGGATCCGTCGGGAAGCCTAAACCCCGACGGAAGTGAGACACGAACACCACGTTCTCGCCGGGCTCGGGAGTGGGAATGACCTACCCTGGAGCAGGCAGCCTATGTGAGATCTCGCCGATTAGATACCTGGCGTCTCGCAGCTTTAGCACCTCTTCTTCTGTGACGGAGGAGGACATCCATCGGCCGTGCTGGTCGGAGCCGGACATCATCGAAGGTCCGAAGCGCCTGAATCTGAAGCTTTGGGTGTTGGAACTCGGAGCGCGAGGCAAACTCGATGGAGGGTGTAAAAAGGAGAGGGCCTTGGTCTCGTTATAAAGAGGTTGAATACCAAGAGCCCACCCCGTGGTCGATTAGGACTCGCCTTTGATAGAGGAGTGCCAGCGGGCACGGTTGGGTTACCCACGTCCGTATTGATGGGAATCCCGGATTAAGGGGGGCACGATCTATGCTTTGATAAGGCGTGCCAGGGAAACCGCCTCACTAAACGCGCTAAGGTGAAACGGTAAAAAACGATTCATATAAAGGCCTGGCCGTGGTGTGACGTCATGCCGCGGAATACGTCAGCAGATCTATGCAAAACTTATTCTCTCTACGGTGGAATGTGGAACTTGTTTTGCAGAAGCGGACACTATCCTTGTGTTCAAAACCTTCTATGAAGTATTCGGGGGTGGAACCCGCCTTGCAATGCCGAAGACAATATGCGCGCCGGACTCGTCGTCGTTGAAGCCTGGTTCGAGGACTCTTGAGGAGTCCCGGACTAGGGGGTGTCCGGATAGCTAGACTATCGTCACGGCGGACTCCAAGACTATGAAGATACAAGATTGAAGACTTCGTCCCGTGTCCGGATGGGACTTTCCTTGGCGTGGAAGGCAAGCTTGGCGTCTGGATATGTAGATCTCCTACCATTGTAACCGACTCTGTAACCCTAACCTATCCGGTGTCTATATAAACCGGAGGGTTTTAGTACGTAGGACGAACAACAATCATACCATAGGCTAGCTTCTAGGGTTTAGCCTCCTTGATCTCGTGGTAGATCCACTCTTGTACTACCCATATCATTAATATTAATCAAGCAGGAGTAGGGTATTACCTCCATCGAGAGGGCCCGAACCTGGGTAAAAACATCGTGTCCCTTGTCTCCTGTTACCATCCGCCTAGACGCACAGTTCGGGACCCCCTACCCGAGATCCGCCGGTTTTGACACCGACACAGGGCATGTTGTGGGGTGATATGGTCAAGACATGATGTGATGATCATGTTTTGTAAAGTTATTGGCAACCGGCAGGAGCTATATGGTTGTCTCTTTATTATATGAAATGCAAACGTCATGTAATTGCTTTACTTTATCACTATGCATTAGCCATAGTTGTATAAGCAAAAGTTGGAGAGACGACCACGATGCAACGATGGAGATCAACGTGTCAAGCCGGTGACGATGGAGATCATGACGATGCTTTGGAGATGGAGATCAAAAGCACAAGACGATGATGGCCATATCATGTCACATATTTTGATTGCATGTGATGTTTATATTTTATGCATCTTATTTTTCTTAGTACGGCGGTAGCATTATAAGATGATCCCTTCACTAAATTTCAAGGTAAAAGTGTTTTGTTTGAGTATGCATCGTTGCTACAGTTCGTCGTGTTGAGACACCACGTGATGATCAGGTGTGATAGACTCTACGTTCACATACAGTGGGTGCAAGAAAGTTTTGCACATGCAGAATACTTGGGTTAAACTTGACGAGCCTAGCATGTACATACATGGACTCGGAACACTAGAGACCGAAAGGTCAAACATGATTCATATATTAGATATGATCAACATAAATATGTCCACCATTGATGACTACTCCATCTCACGTGATGATCGGACATGGGTTAGTTGATTTGGATCATGCATCACTTAAATAACTTGAGGGATGTTTATTTAAGTGGGAGTCCATTAGTAATTTGATTGATTGAACTTAAATTTATCGTGAACTTAGTCCTGATAGTATTTGCAAATTATGTTGTAGATCAATAGCTCGCGATATAGCTCCCCTATTTTTATTGATATGTTCCTAGAGAAAACAAAGTTGAAAGATGATAGTAGCAATGATGCGGACTCAGTCCGTGATCTGAGGATTATCCTCATTGCTGCACAAAAGAATTATGTCCATGATGCACCGCTAGGTGACAAACCTGTTGCAGGAGCTAATGCAGATGTTATGAATGTTTGACAAGGTCAATATGATGACTACTTGCTAGTTTTGTGCACCATGCTTTATGGCTTAGAATCGGGGCTTCAAAGACGTTTTGAACGCCATGGTACATATGAGATGTCCCAAGAGCTGAAACTGGTATTTCAGACTCATGCCCGTGTCGAGAGGTATGAGACCTTTGACAAGTACTTTGCCTACAAGATGGAGGAGAATAGCTCAGCCAGTGAGCATATGCTCAGAATGTATGGGTAGTACAATTGCTTGAATCAAGTGGGAGTTAATCTTGTAGATAAGATAGTGATTGACGGAGTTCTCTAGTCACTATCACCAAGATACTAGAAACTTCGTGATGAACTATAATATGCAAGGGATGACAAAAACGATTCCCGAGCTCTTCGCGATGCTGAAATCGGTGAGGTAGAAAACAAGAAAGAGCATCAAAATTTGATGGTTAACAAGACCACTAGTTTCAAGAAAAGGGGCAAAAGGGAAAAGAAAGGGAACTTCTAGAAGAATGGCAAGCACGTTGTCGCTCCCATGAACAAACCCAAAGCTAGACCCAAGCCTGAAACTGAGTGCTTCTACTGCAATGGAAATTGTCACTAGAAGCGGAACTGCCCCAAATACTTGGCGGGTAAGAAGGATGGCGAAGTGAACAAAGGTATACTTGATATACATGTTATTGATGTGTACTTTACTAGTGTTCATAGTAGCCCCTGGGTATTTGATATCAGTTCAGTTGCTAAGATTAGTAACTCGAAATAGGAGTTGCAAAGTGAACAGAGACTAGTTAAGGGCGAGGTGACGATGTGTGTTGGAAGTGATTCCAAGGTTGATAAGATCAGCATCACACACTCCCTCTACCTTTGGGATTAGCGTTGGACCTAAATAAATGTTATTTGGTGTTTGCATTGATCATGAATATGATTAGATCATGTTTATTGCAATACTGTTATTCATTTAAGTCAGAGAATAGTTGTTGTTCTGTTTACATGAATAAAACCTTCTATGGTCATACACCCAATGTAAATGGTTTATTAAATCTTGATCGTAGTGATACACATATTCATAAGGGATTTTTATTTTTGTGCCCCTGGTTCCTTAGTTCTACTCATTCATCCCCACACTCTTAACTTTTGCTCACTTTCCCCCACTCCCTTGCCTGAAACCCTCAGAACTGGTCACAGCGGACGTTGTTGTCGGGTCAATGGCTTGACCGTTAACTCTGACGAGTGGGGCCGCGTAGGGTGGAGTCCACATTTTGACCGTCACGTGGTAACCAGTAGGGCCGTGAAACTGACACTCACTGTAACCTGAATCAGATCTAGTCGCTTCCGTGCCGCCCCCTCCGCCGCCATCGTGCTGCCTCTGCCGCCGTCGTGACGCCTCCGCCGCAGTCGTGCCGCCTCCGCCGCATCTACCCTCTCTCCATCTAGGATTAGGAAGCGATGTCGGGGGGCACCCCGTCCGGCCCATCGACCGTGGAGATGATTGGGTCGAATCATATGTTGATAATTCATGGATTCCACCTGGGTAAGCATTGTTTTCCTCTCAAATTGATTAGGAGATCCATAAATTAGGTTGTATTTGACCACTGTTGGCGTGAATCGGTGCAATTTATCTGAAAATTTTCGACCTAACTGCGCCCTTTATCTTATTTCAATCGAATAGGGTTGATCCTGCACTTGATTTTCGGCTGGCGGTTAGAATGGAAACTAGCGAGCTGCATGGAACTAAACCGTGTATGATTTCTGGATTTTTCTATCCTAAAGTGGTAGAAACCAACATTTCGTTCAGAGATTTCCGCGAGGCACTCTCTTGTAAGTATCCGTGGAGCCCCGCCGATGCTGTTGAACTGAGATATTTCGACAGTACCGAGCAGATATTTGTCCCATTAACTGGTGATGAGCATCTGGGATTGCTATTTAGTTTGAATGTTGACAGTCGTTTCGGTAAAATCCATATCGGTGTGCTTCAGGCATGCAAACAACGTATCCCGAAGGGTGTTCAGACATCATCTGTCTCTGCTAATAGCGAGCGTCCTCGCACTCCTTGTAGGTCGAGACCAAGCAAACCTAGTGGTTCTGAAAGCCACAACATGTCGGCTGCCGCTAATTCTACCACTTCTCCTCTCCTTCGCACTTTGATGTAGAAGTAGATCACGAGCTCTTGAGGAAGTGCCTTGACATGATGATGAGGATGAGATTCTATTCCCTGAACTGGTAGACAGAGTCAGTCAACAGGCAGTGGAAGATGAATATCCAGAGGAGCATAGCAGCCGTGCTAGATTTGATGACACTGACGATGAAGAGAGGGAGGAGAACATCAACTCCTTAGTTTTACAAGAATATGATGGTGAGGACATGCCAAAAATTGAGTGGAACAGGAAGAATCCTGACCTTACTCCAGGAACCGTATTCGAATCGATGATGGACTGTTGTAATGCAGTGACTACATATTGCATTCTCACTGAAAACTCTTATGAGGTTGATAGGAGTGAGCCAGGAAGATTCACTATTCATTGCCCTTATGATAGGTGTAGGTGGAGGTTGCATGCATCCACTATGCGAAAGAGCAAATTGATTCAGATATTACAACTGAATCTTGTTATTAGATCATTTATCCATTCTATATTCAGATCATGTGTACTGTTTCTTAATTGTATTTGACATCATTTTTCATTTTGTTTCAGATAAAAGCAACCCACATGGGCACACTTGCCCACCTGTAGGGGGAGGGGGGAAAGGACAAATCTATGCTTGCAAGTGGCAGATGCAATCTTGGATTGGGTGAGGGAAACACCAACAATTGGTCCAACAACATCCCATGGGAAGCTATTTGAGAAGTACAAGATTAATATACAGTACATGAGGATTTTATATGCTAAGGAAAGGGCTCTTGATAGGATTGATGGTCCATGGAATGAGAGTTTTCAGTTGCTTTACACCTTCAAAGCTGAAGTGGAGACGGCTACTCCAGGAAGTGTTGTAGAGATTGACAAGCATACAGTTAAGCACAAATTAAAAGGGAAGACACTGGAGAAGGAGTGCCTCGGGAGGGCTTTTGTTTGTTTCAAGGCTTGCTGGAAGTGGTTTTTAAATGGTTGTAGGCCCTATTTGGCAGTCGATGCAACTGCTTTGAATGGAAGATGGAGAGGCCAGCTAGCAGCAGCTTCTACAGTTGATGGACACAACTGGCTATTCCCAGTTGCATTTGGTGTGTTGGAGGTAGAGTGTGAGGAGAGTTGGGTCTAGTTTCTGCAGCAGTTGCGCAACATTATAGGTACACCCTCAGGTTTAGTTATACACACAGATGCTTGCAAGGGTTTAGAAACTACAGTGAAAATTGTATTCCCTGGAGTGGAACATAGGGAATGTATGCGACACCTAGCGCATAATTTTAAAAAGAAATTCAAAGGTAAAGTTTATGATGAGAATCTATGGCCAGCATCATACACATGCAGCTTGAGGAAGCATGAGCACCATTTGAGAGTGTTGTATGCTCATAATCCTTTGGTGAATGAGTACATGGATGAACATCATGGAAAGCTGTGGTCAAGAAGCAAATTCAGTGAAATGTCCAAAGTAGACTATGTGACCAATAACCTCGCCGAGTGTTTCAGTGCAAAGTTCAAGTCAGTGAAAGAGCTTTTGTTGTGGAAAGCATTTGATAAGATCAGGCAGATGATCATGGTAAAGATGGCTCTTCGTAAAAGAATTGCAGAAACACAATATGTTGGCCATCTTATGCTCCCATCTCTGATTAAGGCATTGCATGCCAAGGCAAGAGGACTAAGGATGAAATGCATTCGACCGTCGACATACAAGGCTGAGGTGACATACACTGACAGTAAAAATAGGGAATGGAGATATCCAGTGAACCTTGCAACCAATGAATGCAGCTCTAGGCAATGGCAGATCTGCGGGAAGCCATGCATATACATGCCCTACATCTCATGGCTGTTATTGGAGGTGAAGATGGTGAAGTTGATCAGTATTGCTCTGAATATTTCTCTGTTGCCAAATTTAGGGCTGCTTATGCTGAAAATGTGCCTACACTCTTGGGAAAAGACCAATGGAACATAGTAGACCCAGGGTTCAAACTCCCTTCTCCTGTACTGACTAGACCACCAGGAAGACCAAGGAAAAACATGATAAGAGCTGGTGAAGAGGGTCGTGTAAAAAACAGCGTAAGTGCAAAAGATGTGGTATCCTGGGGCATATTGCTAGGCCTTGTATCAATCCAGTTGATGCATCATTTGGAGAAGAGGAACAATGGGCAGCAACAAATGCAGAGGAGAATGCATCAAGTTTATAGGATAATGCAACAGCAGAGGAGAATGCAGCAAGTTTAGAGAATGAAGCAACTGAAGTAGCAGCTTGGTATGTGAGTAATCTTTCCATTTTTTGTATTTGTTCTCTTTTTTATCCATGGCTAAGCTTATTTATGTTTTATCCAGCACTAGGATAATTAGAGGCACACGACAGAAAAGAGCTGGAGAGGAAGAAACTTCGATTGAACCATCATCTGATGCGGAATTTGAAACCATGGCTTACGAAGGTTTTGAAGCTAAAGAGAGGAGGAAGTTATTTTGTCTGGAGTTCCTTTAAAGATTAGTGAGCCCACGGATGATCGTCAACTGGTCATCACTTGCTCGATCAGTCAAAGCTCAACAAAACCGCCACCACCAAAAGTGAAGATCAGAAGCAACAAGACAAAGCTTTCAAAAGCACAAAATATCCCAGCCAGGGAAACCAGAAGCAAGACTGTTAACCCATCCCAGAACACAAGGAGCAAGGCAAAGATTTGAATTTGAACTTGAATGCAAGTCATAAACTTTGAAATTTAAAGATTTGTAACAAGGATTCTGTCGTCAATTTGAAGTACTGTGAAAACTTGTAAGGTGTAATAATTCTATTTGTAAACTTTGAATTTGAACTACTGAGGCAAACTTTGAATTTTAGGCAAACTTTGAATTTGAACCAACACTTGAAGTCCATTCCCCTGTGGTGTGAGTTGCACAGTTTGCTGAACTATTATAAACGTTAGGTGATCAATCCGATCTCTTTTGTGTGGTAAAACTTGTAGTCATGAGAAACATGCTCCAAATGAGCTCCCAAGCTAGGGTAAACAACCCCATTTGTAATCAGGTTTTTTTGGACCTACTCCAAATGAGCCAAATATTTTTTATTAACACCAATTCAATCTATATAGTGTAGATTCGGAGAATCACTATTTATTGAATTAATCTTTCTATGTTTACATTTTTTGAAAAAATATACTTTAATAGAAAAACCATTAAAAACACGTTTACCATATGAAAATGGAAAACTAAGTTCAGATCCTTCTTATTCACTTTGAAATCAAGCTTTGGTGATTTTTTGATTCTTTTTTAAATTTTCAAAAACCGAAGGGAAACCCTACCTCCTCTCCTTGGTCTCTATGAGACGTTGTATGTGATAGCTCATATGTGTGAAGGTTTTTTCATGAAAATGCCCATAGACAAAGTTTATGATTTTTGGTTGGTAACATGTCACACAAGACAACATTGTGCGCAGGTTTTACATTTTTTTGATCTTTTTTTAATTAATGGTGCTCATTTGACCTCGATCATGCTAGCTAGGTTTTTTCTCTCTAAATGTACGTATACCAAGTTTAGTATTTTTCCTTGTTAGTGTGTCTTATAAAACGACGAACGATGAAGGTTTCATATTTTTTTCAATTTTTTAAAAATTAGTTATGCTTAGTCAATGCCTTTGAAACCCCGTTGACCAGCTCAAAACCCCTCTAAACCCCGCGGAGTTTCGTCTAACCCTAGCTCTAAACGCCAGCCATCCGATCATACCCTAGCGCCAAGCAACAACCCTTAGATGTGGTATTCTAGAAGTAATTCTGAGGGCAGGCTGCGTGTAGGCTCCGTGCCGTTGGATCACATGGACAGCTCCGCATCATTGGATCATGGGGCGATTCACGAGAGGCGATCCACAAGACTTGTTGGTTGTGACTCCCCTTTCTTCGGGTGCTTATTCTGCAGCAATGAGAGGAGCCACTCCTCCTCTGCTTCTTCTTCTCCGATGACGAGAGGAGCCACTCCTCTGCTTCTTCTTCTCCGGTGACTTTGGGCGATATGTCGAGCTCCACTTCAGCCTCCCACCCCTCGTGGACCCAGTATGGTCCACTTCCCATGGAGCGATGTCCTGACTGCCCATGCAGCGCGCCACTGATACAGTTTACTTCGAAGGAGGTCAAAAATGGCAACTATGGGCGCGAGTTCGTGAAATGCGAGAGCAAGCCAGAGGGGTAGGTTAGATCTCCTGATTTTTCTCTGATTTCTTTTTCTATTTGCTTTTAATTATTTTTCGATCTGGGATTTAAGGTTCATGTTTTTGTTTCAGATCGTGAAGAAATGCACACATTTTGAGCTGGATGACTATGTTAAGCGGATTCAATTCAATGGGGCCCCAACCCGGGAGCTCAATATGTCGTCAGCACCAACGAATTTGGTCTCTGAAAGTGCTGCTCTGACAGTTGGGGATGCAGATCTGAAGGGGGAAATAAAGAAGATGAACAAGAACTTGAAGTAGATGATTCAATTGAACAAGCAAGCAAATCTGATAGCTTTAGGATTTCATCCCTTTTATTT
This sequence comes from Aegilops longissima, assembly GCA_021605205.1. NCBI lineage: Eukaryota > Viridiplantae > Streptophyta > Magnoliopsida > Poales > Poaceae > Aegilops > Aegilops longissima. Next base: position 63,712,687 of record CM038679.1, read on the forward strand.
TTGTGTAGTTGCTCTAGGATTTGCTTACTTGCTGGTCATCACTCGTTAGAGATGTTATTAGTGTGGTGTCATGTGCTCTAGGATTCGGTTAAATTTGTGGATCATGTGCTCTACGATTTTCTTAAATTTGTGGATCATGTGCTCTATGCTCTGTGTTGCTTAATTTGTGGATCATGTGCTCTATGCTCTGTGTTGCTTAATTTGTGGATCATGTCAGTTTTGTCAGTTTTGTACACTTTCAGTTTCTTCAGTTTCGTCAGACAACACCGACCGCGGAAGAAAAAAACATAGTTCTAGGGCCCAAATTGAAACTAAGCTCTGGTTGGGCCGTCTCATTGCGTTGACTGTCGAAGGCCCACACGCTGGCTCTGTTTTTTCCTTGATTATTACCATGGTAAATCCATTTATTGCCATGCCGAACAAAAATAGTGCATGATGGTAAATCGATTTATTGTTGGACTTGCCCGTGTCAAATTTATTTGTACATATCATGGCAATTTCCTTCTGTATATAGCCTACGGCACAACACTTTCATTTTTTTGACATGCGGGTATTATAAACATGTTTTTGTTGCAAGAAAAATATTGTATACACGATTTTTTGTTTTTGTTTTTTATTAAGAACATGTCAGACTTAATTATGTAGATCATGATATCCATATGAAACCACGTCTAAAATAAAGTCAGGTGGCACCATTAGCCAGCATATCCATCTAGAGAGCATGTACAGGGCTCGGCTACGGCACCGTATCCATCTAGAGAGTATGTCTACGGCTCGGCTACGACACCATATCCATCTAGCGATATCTCACATAGCAAGCATACATCCATAACATAAAAAGTAGCAACCATAGCATACTTCTTACATAAAACATAGGGTGCCCTAAACCATAGCATAGGCCACAAACTATTCAAAAGTTAGCTTGTTTGTGTTCATACAATATACGGAATAGGGCCACCAACAATTCAAAAAAATTAGCTTTTCTTCTTCTTCTTCTTCTTCTTCTTTTCAACATCAACATGGCTCATTTTTCTATCTTTAGTTTCCTTTTTGACACTTCAACTAGTCCATTATCCGCGCATGCGAAAACTTGACCCTACTCTAAATGGGCGAAAACTTGCTGGTTTTCATTGAGGAATACCCTTTCATTGATTGATTTAGCATCAGGGCTCGTGTACGGCACCATATCCATTTAGCGATTTATCTCACGTCAAATAAGATAGAAATAGCAAGCAAAAACACTGATAACCAACGACATATCGAATAAGGATAGCAAGCATAACAAAGTTCTTAGGGGATAACACGACAGAGATTAAAAGTTCACGGTACAACCAACGACATAATTAAGATAGAAATATATAAAAGATAAAAATCCCTAACACCCTAGGGCAAGACAAGCTCACGAGACCGGGACTTCACCACCATCTTCACCGCGCCTCCTCTTCACTGCTCCTCCTCTCCATGCCGTCCTGGCCGATGTAGTAGGGGAGGCTGTGCATACCATCACGGGTGGGGAAGATGTAGTCGAAGTTTGTGAAGATGTTGTGGGTTGTGAATGCGATGAATTTGCATAAACACCAAAACACCTTGCCGAGGAGGTAGTACGCATCAAATCTGTTGGTGAAGGTGACGGTGAGCCCTATCGGTGGAGTCCTGGAGTTTGGATGCACTTCCTCCAGTCGGAACATCACCGACGAGCCCACCAGGAGGTGGGCGAAGCCCGCGCGGAGGAACCACTGGGCAAACCCCCTTGCACCCCTCCAGCGTGAGAACGCCCACACGTGGAGCATCCTCTTCACGACGACGCCGGCCGGATACCGTCTCTCCGACACGGTCGGTGGGAGCTTGAAGGCGGGGCTGTTGTACTGCATCCTCGCCTCGCTTTGAGAGTGCTCTGGGTTTGGGTGAAGAAGAGAAGGGGGCGGCGCAAATGAATGTCTGGAGAATAGGTGGAGGGGTGGTGGTTTAAATAGGGAGAGGGGAAGGGAAGGGGAGTGGCACCGGCCGCACTTTGAATTTGCTACGTTTAAACGAGCCGCATCGATCGATATGCCACTTTAATTGCCAATAGGTTTTAATTGCCGCGTTGAATAGATGTGAGTGGATCGAAAAGTGTGAAACAATGCTCTACATCAAGGAGACACGCGTGGGAGATGATACGAACCAGCGGCAACAACTGTCCCTGCGTCCGTGGCGGCTCGTGTGAAAAAGAGGCCGGTCAGTGCATCGTGGCGGTGGGCGGCGGCGCATGCAGGTAGGCTAGCTACGTGCATGCATAGCAGGTTAGCTAGACATGTCGTGCATGCATAACAGGATTCTATCGTTGCAGCGTGCGCACGGCCCAACAGGCTAATCGCGGCACCGTCCGCCGCGACCCCACTCATCAGGTGGGCGACACAGTTAGTGCGGCCCCACTTGTCAGAGTTAATGGTCAAAGCACTGACCGACGGCATCCACCGTTTGTGACCATTTTTGAGGGTTTTGGGCAAGGGAGTGGGGAAAAGTGAGCAAAAGTTAAGAGCATGGGGATGAATGTGTATGGCTAAGGAACCAGGGGCACAGATGTAAAAAACCCAATTCATAATATTGATGCCAAAAGATGCAAAGTTGATAAAGATAGTGCAACATATTTGTGGCACCACCGTTTAGGTCATATTGGTGTAAAGCACATGAAGAAACTCCATGCGGATGGACTTTTGGAATCACTTTATTATGAATCGTTTGATACTTGCGAACCATGCCTCGTAGGCAAGATGACTAAAACTCCGTTCTCCGGAACAATGGAGCGAGCCAGTGACTTACTGGAAATAACACATACCAATGTATGCAGTCCAATGAGTGTTGAGGCACGCGACGGGGATCGTTATTTTCTGACCTTCACAGATGATTTAAGCAGATATGGGTATATCTACTTAATGAAACATAAGTCTGAAACATTTGAAAAGTTCAAAGAATTTCAAAGTGAAGTGAAAAATCATCGTAACAAGACAATAAAGTTTCTATGATCTGATCGTGGAGGCGAATATTTGAGTTACGAGTTTGGCCTTCATTTAAAAACAATGTGGAATAGTTTCACAACTCACGCCACCTGGAACACCACATCGTAATGGTGTGTCCGAACGTCGTAACCATACTTGATTAGATATATGGTGCGATCTATGATGTTTCTTACCGATTTACCACTATCGTTTTGGGGTTATGCATTAGATACAGTTGCATTCACGTTAAATAGGGCACCGTCTAAATCCGTTGAGACGACACCGTATTAACTGTGGTTTGGCAAGAAACCTAAGCTATCATTTCTTTAAGTTTGGGGTTGCGACACTTATGTCAAAAGGCTTCAGCCTGATAAGCTCGAACCCAAATCAGAGAAGTGCATCTTCATAGGATACCCTAAGGAAACAATTGGGTACACCTTCGACCACAGATTCGAAGGCAAGATCTTTCTTGCCAAGAACGGAACATTTCTAGAGAAGGAGTTCTCCCGAAAGAAGTGAGTGGGAGGAAAGTAGAACTTGATGAGGTAATTGGACCTTCTCTCGAATTGGAAAGTTGCACATCAGTGAAACCCATTCCCGTGATGCCTACACCAACTAGAGAGGAAGTAAATGATAATTATCATGAAACTTCAGATCAAGTTGCTACTGAACCTCGTAGGTTAACCAGAGCATGATCTGCACCAAAGTGGTACGGTAATCCTGTCCTGGAAGTCATGCTATTAGACCATGGCGAACCTAAGAACTATAAAGAAGCTATGATGAGCCCAGATTTCGATAAATGGCTTGAGGCCATGAAATCTGAGATAGGATCTATGCATGAGAACAATGTGTGGACTTTGGTGGATTTGCTCGATGATCGGCAAGCCATTGAGAATGAATGGATATTCAAGAAGAAGACTGACGTTGATAGTAATGTCACTATCAACAAAGCTCGACTTATCGCAAAAGGTTTTCGACAAGTTCAAAGAGTTGACTACGATGAGATTTTATGACCCGTAGCGATGCTTAAATCCGTCCAAATCATGTTAGCAATTGTCACATTTTATGATTATGAAATCTGGCAAATGGATGTCAAAACTGCATTCCTTAATGAATATCTCAAAGAAGAGTTATATATGATGCAACTATAAGGTTTTTTCGACCCTAAAGGTGCTAACAAAGTGCACAAGCTCCAGCAATCCATCTATGGACTGGTGAAAAAATCTCGGAGTTGGAATATACGCTTTTATGAGGTGATCAAAGCATATGGTTTTATACAGACTTACAGTGAAGCTTGTATTTACAAGAAAGTGAGTGGGAGCTCTGTAGCATTTCTGATATTATATGTGGATGACATATTGCTGATTGGAAATGATATAGAATTTCTGGATAGCATAAAAGGATACTTGAATAAGAATTTTTCAATGAAAGACCTCGGTGAAGCTGCTTACATATTGGGCATCAAGATCTATAGAGATAGATCAAGACGCTTCATAAGATTTTGAATGAGTACATACCTTTACAAGATATTGAAGGAGTTCAAAATAGATAAGTCAAAGAAGTAGTTCTAGCCTGTATTGTAAGGTATGAAGTTGAGTAAGACTCAAAACCCGAACACGGCAGAAGATAGAGAGAGAATGAAAGTCATTCCCTATGCCTCAGCCATATGTTCTATAAAGTATGCCATGTTGAAAGATCGTGGATGTCGCCTAGAGGGGAGTGAATAGGCGCTTTAAAATAATTATGGTTTAGGCTTGAACAAATGCGGCATAAACCTAGCGGTTAATTTGTCAAGCACAAAACCTACAACAACTAGGCTCACCTATGTGCACCAACAAATTATGCTAAGCAAGATAAACAACTAAGTGATAGCAATATATATGACAAGAAACAATATGGCTATCACAAAGTAAAGTGCATAAGTAAAGGGCCTCGGGTAAGAGATAACCGAGGCATGTGGAGATGATGATGTATCCCGAAGTTCACACCCTTGCGGATGCTAATCTCTGTTTGGAGCGGTGTGGAGACACAATGCTCCCCAAGAAGACACTAGGGACACCGTAATCTCCTCACACCCTCGCACAATGCAAGATGCCGTGATTCCACTAAGGGACCCTTGAGGACAGTCACCGAACCCGTACAAATGGCAACCCTTGGGGGCGGTCACCGAACCCGTACACTTTGGCAACCCTTGGGGGCGGTCACCAAAACCCGTCAAATTGCTCGGGGCGATCTCCACAACCTAATTGGAGACCCCGACGCTTGCCCGGAGCTTTACACCATAATGATTGAGCTCCGAACACCACCAACCGTCTAGGGCGCCCAAGCACCCAAGAGGAACAAGCTCAAGGGTACCAAGCACCCAAGAGTAATAAGCTTCTCAACTTGTAACTTCCACGTATCACCGTGGAGAACTCAAACCTATGCAGCAAATGCAATGGCAAGGGCACATGGAGTGCCCAAGTCCTTATCTGCCAAATCCCACCAAAGCAACTAATGCTAGGGAGGAAAATGAGAGGAAGAACAAGAAGGAGAACACCAAGAACTCCAAGATCCAGATCCAAGGGGTTCCCCTCACATAGAGGAGAAAGTGATTGGTGGAAATGTGGATCTAGATCTCCTCTCTTCCCCCAAAAAGCTAGCAAGAATACATGGAGGGATTGAGAGATAGCAAGCTCAAAGAAGGTCAACAATGGGGGAAGAACACGAGCTCAAAGGATAAGGTTCAGTGGGGAAGAAGACCCCCTTTTATAGGTCCCCACGAATTTGCCCGTTATGTGCAGAAAACTGTAAGACCGGTACAACCGGTGCACGAACCGGTACAACCGGTCAAAGTAGAGGAAAAACCAACCTGTAGGAAAAACCCTAAGCGGTACAACTGCCCGGGGAACCGGTAATACCGGTTAAACCGGTACAACCGGTCAACAACCGCCCAAGAACCACTCCAAAACAGAAACTAGTTCGGTGGTAGAGCGGTACATGGCCGGTACAACCTTTGGACCAATTTTGGAGTGGTACAACCGCTCCAAACACCGGTACAACCACTCAACCGGTACAACCTCTCTATGGGCGGCACGACCTCTCTATGAAAAACAGCTAAGAACAAAACAGCCACAACTTCTGCATACGAGCTCCGAATTCGACGAAACCAAGTTTGTTGGAAAGCTAAGGACAAGAGAAAACACAATCTTGATAGAAATATCAAGAAATAGAAATTTAGAAAATACCCAAAATAAAATGGTGATAGCCCTTTCTCAATTAAGACCGGTAAAAACTCCAACACCGAAAACACAAAAAGAAGACGCATAAGAAATCGGTTTTCGATGAACTCGAGCTTGTCATGAAGATGACCATAAGCTACAAAACTCACAAGGAGGAAAACAAAACAACAACCAATAAATATGATGCAAGGATGTAATGGTTTGAGCTCTCTGGGAATGAGATCAAGCTACTCATCGGGAGCTCCCCTTGATAGTACGGCAATCGATCATATAACCTGGTCTCCCAACTACCACCACGAGACCGGTAAAATAGAAAACCTATCAAGGGCAAACCTTTGCCTTGCACATAGTCCACTTGAGCTAGATGATGACGATGTTGACTCCCTCAAGTTGGACCACCTTTCTTGATTGCGTTGGCTCGATGAAGACTAGTTGATTGCTCCCCCATACTCCACTATGGGTGAGCCACTATTTGGCACATATTCACAAGTCCATTAACACCCCAATGGACGGCAAGCTTCAAGCACTTGATCTCTACGTGATGCTCCACTTGAACTTGCACACGGCAATCTTGATGACGATCACCACTTGATGTCATCCTCTCCATGGGTTGCATAATATCTTCCTCTTGACGCAATCTCATGGACACATACCTAACCCCACATAGAACTCTCACATAGACCATGGGTTAGTACACAAAGTGTAAGGGACACTGCTTACCATACCATGGGATCACTTGATCCCTTTCGATACATCTTCTATGCTTTGTGAGTTGATCAACTTGAATCACTCTCTGTAATTAGTCTTGATCAACCTTGAATATTTCCAACTCTCTTCATTAGGATGATGTCTTGAAGGTAAACTTAAATGTTCACACGGTCTTCTTCTTCAAGACATGCTTGCAATAAGCTCAACACTCACATGACCAATCTTTGGATAATTCCTTAATAGCACCTTGGTCAACTCATAAACTCCTTGAAACCAACACATGGACTTCAAGAAAAGCCTATGGACAAATCCTTCAAATATAACTCAATGCAACCATTAGTCCATAGAGAATGTCATTAATTACCAAAACCACACATGGGGGCACCACATGTACTTTCAATCTTCCCCATTTTGGTCATTGACGATAATCACTTTCAAGAGAGTTTATACAAGGAATTATGCATTACCATGTAATGCACCAACCAATAATGCATGCGTATGAGATGCAAAAGCTTGGGAACAAAACCAAAGCAAGAAGAGATGACTCCCTAAATTTCTCAAAAAACTCTCTGAAACTTCTCCCCCATTGGCATCGATTGCCAAAATGGGCGAAAAGCTTCCAAGGTCAATATAAGTTGTGTTCCTCCATAAATTGTGTATTTCTCAACAAGAGAGTGGAATGCAATACACATGTCCAAGATAAATACTTGGAGGAAGACAAACTATATTGAGGCACAAAGACTGCTAAAGAATGATATGCCACAAAGGCATAACAAAGAAATACATAAGCAATCAAGCAATCAAAAGATACCAATTGAACCAACTAGACCAATGATCCAATGAGACACATGCATAAGAGATATTATGATGAGCATAGGAGTGTTCCATAGAAACTAGAGAAGCTCCCCATGATTTGTGCATTATTTAGTTTGTATTTGGATACAACGAGCACAAAATAGGATCGTCACTCCCCCAAAATCAATAGAACCTCATGACAAGTGCAAGAGAGCAAATGGAAAATAAGCCTAGCGCTTGCAACAAACACATGGTTGAGCAACATGTAAAAGAGGCAACTTAAGAAAAGGCTCAACCAAAATCAATGGTTGTGAGTCAAGGGCAATGCACTTGAGAAGACTAATGTACGGATGAGCATTAAGCATTAATATAGTCTTGAATGAATGAGACACACGGTGCAAGGCCTGTCATTCCCACACACAACTAGCAAATGGGTTCACAAGCTCACTAATAAGCATATAAAGAACCTATGCTTGGGACAACCCGTGGTGAAGATATAAAAGGAAGCTTCGTAAAGAGGAGGGATACCAATTGAATTGGCAAAGCCTCATCATGACAAGCAAGAGGAAAACATGATCTTCACCACGCAAGAGTGCATCAAGATGCAACGAGATATGACATGCACTCAAGGCAAAAGCTTTCATGGAGCCACCAAAGAAATAACATAAGAAAGACAAGGTGGACGTGAAAGAAAGGATATCATCTAGAGATGTAATTTCTCTCAAGTGTATAAGGTTCTAGGTAGACGAAATCATGATGATATATATCTACAAATAAGGATGTACACCCGAAATAATTACAACACGAAGGAAGAAGATATCCAAAAGGAAGTCATACATATACCAATAAGATATTTGCTTGGAAGCATAGCACATGGCTAGATATGGTCTTATTGTATATAAATGAATTCCTATCACACAACCATTAAAGACATCACAACTAGCAACATGAGATCATCGTTGAGATGCTTTGAGAAAGGAAACAAGTATCACAAGATGGAATGAATATCATGCCAAGATGCAACCTACACAAGGTTGAAGCAAGAAATGTGTGCATGAAGTATATGAAGATATTTGTTACCGAGTTAACATTGGAAGGATGTAGTACAAACCAATTGAAGGTGGTAGATAGTAGTTCATTGAGCATCCTAGCTTGACTCCAATAAGCACATGGTGACACCACCTCCCTTATGAGTGAGTCGAGCATCCAATGCATCTCCAATTGTTCCTAGACCAATAACACAAACAAAATGGTACCCAAACTCATTGGGACCAAAGAGTTAGAAACACCAATATACATAGGACAAACTCCACATAAATATGTGCATATAGATATGGGCATGCATTTCATGCACATCTCATCCAGTTTGTGACTTGGTGGAGTTTCCCCTATATATTGGGTCAGAGAAAGAAAGTATGCCAAAGCAAATACATGAAGTAAATATGCATGCTAAATACTTTGAAGAACCAACACCAAATGAAAAAGGAATACCAAGTGAAAAGGATACCAAAAGGAGAAACCATCACTTGGAAGATATCATTAACCGATACATCAAGGAATGATATATCCATTGGCACACTCAAAAAGAATGATGTCAAACTACCAAAAGAGAGAATGGTTCCAAACAAACCAAGTGCTCTACAAAGTTTCGTGATGGCACAAAGTACCAGAAAGAAACGGTTTGCATTCCACCAACACACACTTGATAAGGATCACAAGGTGAGTGTTCTAAGAAAAATAGGATAGCTCCCCCAAGCATTGTGCATTATAGAGAATTTGCATTTGAATACAAAAAGCACAAGATGGGATCACCACTTTCACTATATTTATACAAACACTAGACAATCTCAAGGAAATAACAAGATCCACAAGTGGTATGGAATACAATGGGAGTTGACACAATCCTAGGCAAGAGATAAGGCAAATAAAAGCAAAGGCCAATGTAAAGATGATCAATAATTTCTACCACACATAAGTGAGTACAAATTGTCAAAAGACAAGAAGTATTTGGAAATAATTCCGTTGGTAGATAGCAAGGACAACCAACATCATCTTCACACCAAACACAAGCAAATTGCAACTTGTAGAGCTAACATGCCACCTAGGAACAAGATAATTTACAATATCAATTCTAGGTGACAATATCTCAAATGTACACATTTTCTAGGCTTGTAATATGCACATAACATATTACTCCCCATAATGTGATACCAATAAAAACTTAACAAGAGGCAATAAGAGGATCCAACAAGAGATAATTAATGGACTATTTAGAATTTGAATTTATCATGAGAAGACATACCACATAGTGACTAGATAAGCTTGCAATATCAATACTAGGTGGTATTCCTCATGTACACACATTTGTGGGACCGTGAGGTGCACAAAGGACATCACTCCCCCAAAATGGGATGTTCCATTAATCTCTCACACGAGCCAATTAAGATATAAACAAGATGCAAAAGGCTCAACGCATGACACACATGTACATGATGTGCAAACCAACACACACATACTTGATTGCTCAAGATAATCAAGTTGAAAGCACAACATATACAAACACATGCAAGGAACGAAACCAAACATGCAAAGGGGAAAGTAACTATCATTGTAAACACTTTAAGCATGAGTTACTGCAAGGAGGAACATTGGATATAAGATAGAAACTTGATAATCCGAATGACTTGGCTTGAGACAATATGAATGATGAAAATCCCCTTAATTCTTCATAATGTAGCCAAGTCTCCAATGCCCTCCGTAGACACCTATTGATCAAGTTTGAGCTAGTTGGTCCCCAACCAAGTTGGGTCCTAAGAGGTTAGTCACAATAGGCTTGGCTACCCAAATGGTTCTTTGCTTGACACCACTTTGAGTACCAACAAACTTGGAAAACACATTGCCAAACCTATCCTTCCCAAGAGAATAGATATCATCAATAATAATTGGGTTGGATGAGTTACCACTAGTGCATGAATAAGCGAGATGACCTTTCTCACGACATAAGTAGCAATGTCTACTCTTCACTTTCTTCTCACTTGAGTTCTCAACTTGAGAAGCATTAGCTTGAGTATTCTTGGGAAGAGGCCTTTCTTCAACTTGTGGTTGAGCATGAGATTGAACTTGTGGCCGCTTCCCTTGTTGCTTGTCACTAATGGCCTTCTTCTTCAATGGGCAAGATCTAACATGATGCCCTTCAATTTTGCACTTGAAGCAAACAATCTTGGCTGAATTCTTGACTTGTTCTTGGCCCTTCTTCTTGTTCATCTTGGACTTCTTCTTCTTATTGGAGTTGAATCCAAGTCCACCTTTGTCATTGGGGGATTTTTGCACACTCAAGATATTGTTGAGTGTGGACTTCCCTTCATGACACTTTTCCAAGTCTTTCTTCAAAGAAGTGACTTGGGCCTTGAGCTCTTTGATTTCCTCTACAAGGTTAGTCTGAACACAAGCACTAGAGGAAGTATAAGCTTCATCGTTAGAGCAACAAGGCAAGGAAAGCAATTCATCACAAGATGTGCTAATGTTATGCATAGATGAATTACGAGGACTAGCACAAGGCAATATAGCATTTTGACTAAAATTAGTGCTAGTATCCACATGAGGCTCACTAGATGTTACCTTAGCAATCATGGCCTCATGAGCTATCTTTAGCACATTATGGGATACTAGAAGATCATCATGATAGCTTGAGAGCTTTTCATGGCTTTCTTCCAATTTCCCATAATTGCTAGATAGCAACTCAAGTTGAGCCTGAAGCTCAACATTCTCCTTCAAAATGGATGCTTCACAAGTAATAGAGTTAGTAGCACAAGCATCATCAATAATAGCAAAAGGAGAAGGCAACTTGGCAAGATCTTTTGAATATGAAGATTTAAGTTGTGCATGAGACTCGGTGAGTTTGATGAGCTCACTCTTAATGACCCTTGAGCCATTTTCGAGGTGCCCAAAGTCCTCAAGAAGTTTAGCATGCGCAACTTCAAGCTTCTCATTTTTAGTTTCAAAATCATTGGCCACCTCAAGAGCTCTATCATGAGATTCCTTCACTCTAGATAATTCTAGAGCAAAAGTCTCCTCAAGAGATTCCTTGGTGGTTTGTTCGAGTTCAAGAGCTTGAGAGAGGTCCGCAATCTCATTAGCGTAATCACGCTCATGACCTTCCATTTTTTCAATGGTGACCTCAAGCTCCTCTAGATGAGATTCCAACTCCTCTATATATTTCTTGCCCTCAATAGCAATAGACATGATCTCCATGAAGTTGGAACAAGCAATTTTATTCTTATGAAGAACTTTAAAAATCATTTCCCCTTAATTTTTAAGGAGGCAACATTATCATTCTCTTCATCATTATCCTCATCATTAATAGCATCAACATCATCAACAAGAGACATATTGGGGTTCAAGGTAGGAGATACCTTTGAAGCCTTGGCCATAAGGCAAACCGCAATAGATGATGATGTAGGATCCCTTGAAGCACCATTTAAAACCACATCTTGTTCCATGGAGTGTTGGGTTTCCTCTACATTGTTAGCACAACAACTCGAGGAAATACAAGCATTTTTTTATCATGGCAACAAGATATAGCAAGCATATCATCATGAGATTTAGTCAAGCAATTTCTACAAGATATGCACGGACTATCAACACAAGCATGAGAAACATGTATGGTGCTCAAAGTGTTAAAGTGCAAAGAAGATGCATTGCAATAAGATAGTGATGAAGGATCATCCACAATAAGCATACTATCATCATTGCAATGACTAACACTACTCACAATTTCATTACCTTGTGGAAAATCACATGTAGGTGAAGTAGAAGAAGTTGAGAACACAATACGGCCGGAGGTGGAGGGAGAACAATCATCCCCACAAATCTTGGACATGCCATATTTATCTTGAAGCTTTGTCCACAACTCATGAGCATCCCCGAACGGCATGAGTTGAAATATAACTACATTGCTCAAAGCATCAAAAGCACATTAGAAGCTTGAGAATTGAGATAAGAGTTTTTCTCATCCTCTAAAGATAATCTTTGGGGATCCTTTGGAGGAGAAAAACCCATATCTACAATTTTCTCTAAATTTGGGTCCATACCCTAAAGAGATTAAGCATGCAAATTACCCAAACATCAAAATTTGTGCCATCGAAACTAAGAGTGTCAGAGAATACTAATCCCCTAGTCGACATATTTACTCTCTAGGCGGTTGATCCTAACAAAGATAAACATGGCTCTGATACCAATTGAAAGATTGTGGATGTATCCTAGAGGAGGGGGTGAATAAGCGCTTTAAAATAATTACGGTTTAGGCTTGAACAAATGCGGAATAAACCTAGCGGTTAATTTGTCAAGCACAAAACCTACAACAACTAGGCTCACCTATGTGCACCAACAACTTATGCTAAGCAAGATAAACAACTAAGTGATAGCAAGATATATGACAAGAAACAATATGGCTATCATAAAGTAAAGTGCATAAGTAAAGGGCTCGGGTAAGAGATAACCGAGGCACGTGGAGACGATGATGTATCCTGAAGTTCACACCCTTGTGGATGCTAATCTCCGTATGGAGCGGTGTGGAGGAACAATGCTCCCTAAGAAGCCACTAGGGCCACCGTAATCTCCTCACGCCCTCGCACAATGCAAGATGCCGTGATTCCACTAAGGGACCCTTGAGGGCGGCCACCGAACCTGTACAAATGGCAACCCTTGGGGGCGGTCACCGAACCCGTACACTTTGGCAACCCTTGGGGGCGGTCGCCGAAACCCATCAAATTGCTCGGGGCGATCTCCACAACCTAATTGGAGACCCCGATGCTTGCCTGGAGCTTTACACCACAATGATTGAGCTCCGGACACCACCAATCGTCTAGGGCGCCCAAGCACCCAAGAGGAACAAGCTCAAGGGTACCAAGCACCCAAGAGTAATAAGCTTCTCAACTTGTAACTTCCACGTATCATCATGGAGAACTCAAACCTATGCACCAAATGCAATGGCAAGGGCACACGGAGTGCCCAAGTCCTTCTCTCCCAAATCCCACCAAAGCAACTAATGCTAGGGAGGAAAATGAGAGGAAGAACAAGAAGGAGAACACCAAGAACTCCAAGATCTAGATCCAAGGGGTTCCCCTCACATAGAGGAGAAAGTGATTGGTGGAAATGTGGATCTAGATGTCCTCTCTCTTTCCCCCCCAAAACTAGCAAGAATCCATGGAGGGATTGAGATATAGCAAGCTCAAAGAAGGTCAACAATGGGGGAAGAACACGAGCTCAAAGGATAAGGTTCAATGGGGAAGAAGACCCCCTTTTATAGGTCCCCACAAATCTGCCCGGTATGTGCAGAAAACTATAAGACCGGTACAACCGGTGCACGAACCGGTACAACCGATCAAAGTATAGGAAAAACCAACCCGTAGGAAAAACCCTAAGCGGTACAACAGCCCGGGGAACCGGTAGTACCGGTTAAACCGGTACAACCGGTCAACAACCGCCCAAGAACCGCTCCAAAACAGAAACTAGTCCGGTGGTAGAGCGGTACATGGCCGGTACAACCTTTGAACCAATTTTGGAGCGGTACAACTGCTCCAAACACCGGTACAACCGCTCAACCGGTACAACCTCTCTATGGGGCGGTACAACCTCTTTATGAAAAACAGCTAAGAACAAAACATCCATAACTTACGCATACGAACTCCGAATTCGACGAAATCAAGTTTGTTGGAAAGCTAAGGACAAGAGCAAACACAATCTTGAAAGAAAGATCAAGAAATAGCAATTGAGAAAATACCCAAAATAAAATGGTGAGAGCCCTTTCTCAATTAAGACTGGTAAAAACTCCAACACCGAAAACACAAAAAAAGATGCATAAGAAATTGGTTTTCGATGAACTTGTGCTTGTCATGAAGATGACCATAAGCTCCAAAACTCACAAGGAGAAAAACCAGACAAGAAACAATAAAGATGATGCAAGGATGCTATGGTTTGAGCTCCCTACGAATGATACGATCAAGCTACTCATCGGGAGCCCCCTTGATAGTACGACAATCGATCCTATAACCCGGTCTCCCAACTACCACCATGATACCGGTAAAATAGAAAACCTATCGAGGGCAAACCTTTGCCTTGCACATAGTCCACTTGAGCTAGATGATGACGATATTGACTCCCTCAAGTTGGACCACCTTTCTTGATTGTGTTGGCTCGATGAAGACTAGTTGATTGCTCCCCCATACTCCACTATGGGAGAGCCACTCTTTGGCACATCTTCACAAATCCATTGACACCCCAATGGATGGCAAGCTTCAAGCACTTGATCTCTTCGTGATGCTCCACTTGAACTTGCACACGGCAATCTTGATGACGATCACCACTTGATGTCATCCTCTCCATGGGTTGCATAATATCTTCCTATTGACGCAATCCCATGGACACATACCTAACCCCACATAGAACTCTCACATAGACCATGGGTTAGTACACAAAGCGTAATGGACACTGCTTATCATACCATGGGATCACTTGATCCCTTCCGGTGCATCTTCTACGCTTTGTGAGTTGATCAACTTGAATCACTCTCTGTAATTAGTCTTGATCAACCTTGAATCTTTCCAACTCTCTTCATTAGGATGATGTCTTGAAGGTAAACTTAAATGTTCACACAGTCTTCTTCTTCAAGACATGCTTGCAATAAGCTCAACACTCACATGACCAATCTTTGGATAATTCCTTAATAGCACCTTGGTCAACTCATAAACTCCTTGAAACCAACACATGGACTTCAAGAAAAGCCTATGGACAAATCCTTCAAATATAACTCAATGCAACCATTAGTCCATAGAGAATGTCATCTATTACCAAAACCACACATGGGGGCACCACATGTCCTTTCACATGTTGTGTACCAGACCTATTGTGTACCTTGCCATGAGTTTAGCAAGGAGGTACAATAGTGATCCAGCAGTAGATCACTGGACAATGGTCAAAATTTATCCTTAGTTACCTGAGAGGACTGAGGAAATATTTCTCGGTTATGGAGGTGATAAAGAGTTCGTCGTAAAGAGTTACGTTGATGCAAGCTTTGACACCGGATGACTCAGAGTCTCAATCTGGATACATATTGATAGTGGGAGCAATTAGCTAGAGTAGCACCATGCAGAGCATTATAGACATAGAAATTTGCGAAATACATACGGATCTGAATGTGGCAGACCCATTGACTAAACCTCTCTCACAAGCAAAACATGATCACACCTTAGTACTCTTTGGGTGTTAATCACATAGCGATGTGAACTAGATTATTGACTCTAGTAAAAACTTTGGGTATTGGTCACATGGCGATGTGAACTATGGGGGTTAGTCACATGACGATGTGGACTAGATTATTGACTCTAGTGCAAGTGGGAGACTGAAGGAAATATGCTCTAGAGACAATAATAAAGTTGTTATTTTATATTTCCTTAGTCATGATAAAGGTTTATTATTCATGTTAGAATTGTATTGATCGGAAACCTTAATACATGTGTGAATACATAAACAAACAACATGTCCCTAGTGAGCCTCTACTAGACTAGCTCGTTGATCAAAGATGGTTAAGGTTTCCTAACCATAGACATGTGTTGTCATTTGATAACGGGATCACATCATTAGGAGAATGATGTGATGGACAAGACCCATTCGTTAGCTTAGCATTATGATCGTTCAGTTTTGTTGCTATTGCTTTCTTCATGTCAAATACATATTCCTTCAACTATGAGATTATGCAACTCCCGGATACCGGAGGAATGCCTTGTGTGCTATCAAACATCAGAACGTAAATGGGTGATTATAAAGATGCTCTACAGGTATCTCCGAAGGTGTTTGATGAGTTGGCATAGATCGAGATTAGGATTTGTCACTCCGAGTATCGGAGAGGTATCTCTGGGCCCTCTCGGTAATACACATCATGAGCTTGCAAGCAAACGACTAAGGAGTTAGTCACGAGGTGATGTATTACGGAACGAGTAAAGAGACTTGCCGATAAAAAGATTGAACTAGGTATGTAGATACCGACGATCGAATCTCGGGCAAGTAACATATCGATGGACAAATGGAATTACTTATGTTGTCATAACGGTTCGACCAATAAAGATCTTCGTACAATATGTAGGAGCCAATATGGTCATCCAGGTTCCGCTATTGGTTATTGACTGGAGAGGTGCCTCGGTCATGTCTACATAGTTCGGTCCGCACGATTAACGCTCGTTGACGATATAATATTATATGAGTTATGTGATTTGGTGATTGAATGTTGTTCGGAGTCCCGGATGAGATCACGACCATGACAAAGAGTCTCGAAATGGTCAAGAGGTAAAGATTGATATATAGGACGATGGTATTCGGACACCAAAAGTGTTCCGGAGGGTATCGGGTACATATCGGATCACCGGAAGGGGTTCCAGGCACCCCGAGCAAAACATATGGGCCTTATGGGCCAAGAGGGGAAACACACCAGCCACAAGGGGCTGGTTCGCCCCCCATAAGAGCCGGCCAAGGTGGAGAAGGAAAGGGGAAGGAGGAAAGGAAAGAAAGGGAACAGGATTCCCCCTTCCCCCTCTTTCCTTCCCGCTCTGATATATATGGTAGGGGAGGGGGGGGGGGCTTGGGAGGAGCCCAAGTAGGATTCAGTCCTACTTGGGACGCCTCCTGGCTCTCCCCTCCCCCTCCCACCTACACACACACACACACACACACACACACACACACACACACACACATAGCACAAACCCAGACAATTGTTTAGCCGTGTGTGGCACCCCCCTCCAGCGTTTACACCCCCGGTCATATTTTCGTAGTGTTTAGGCGAATCCCTGCGAGGATCACTTCACCATCACCGTCACCATGCCGTCGTACCGACGGAGCTCATCTACTACCTCGACGTCTTGCTGGATCAAGAAGGCGAGGGACGTCACCGAGCTGAACGTGTGCAGAACGCGAATGTGTTGTGCGTTGGGTACTTGATCGGTTGAAGCGTCAAGAAGTTCGACTACATCAACCGCGTTGAGAAACGCTTCCGCTTACGGTCTACGAGGGTACGTAGACACTCTCTCTCCCTCGTTGCTATGTATCTCCATGGATAGATCACTGCGTGTGCGTAGAATTTTTTTTGTTTTTCATGCTACGTTTCCCAACACCATTTGTTTCCTTTTTCTCTTCTTATTATGTGGCAAATGTAATGTTAAAGAAAAACACATTTCCTAGTCCGGTTTTCTATTGTTTTTCTATTTGGCTGGGTTTTTTTTTTTGTTTCTTTTAATTTTATTTTTTTTCTTTGCCTAATTCACAATTTTTGGTCAAATTCATGACCTTCCTCAAATCTTGAACTTTTTTTCCAGATCAATTTTTTTGTCAAACTTATGCATTTTTTAATTCACTTTTTTTTCGAATCTATGAACACTTTCTTACAAATTCGTGATCCTTTTTCAACACCTGCGTACTTTTTTCAAATCCGTGATCTTTTATCCAAGTTTAAGAACATGTTCTCAAATTCGTGAGCTATTTTCATTTTTGCGAACTTGAACATTGTTCACAACTATGAACCTTTTCTAGTCATGAACTATTTTTCAATTTCACCTTAATTTTCTTAACTTTTTTGTTGTTGTTGTGACATTACCCAATTTTGTGAACTTTATTTAATCTTGTGAACCATTTTCAAATTTGTGAACTGTTTTTAACTTTTGCTGAACTTTCTTTCAACTTTGTCAACTTTTTCATTTTCACGAACTGTTTTCAAATATATATAAACTGGTGGTGAAGCGTGCGAGCAAACGAGCTAGCTTGAAGTTGGTATGTGGCCCGCTTGCATGCACGCGAGCGCCAGCACGCCAGCAAGCGCTCAAGGTGCTGAAGAGGCGCTCCCGCTATTTAGACACTAACTGGCTAGGATTGTCAAAAACTATGTGTTCAAGTTTCTTGAAGAATGGAGGTCCGTTTCTCAATTCTTAGATAATCGTCCAAAAGAACTAGGCCTGGTTTTTGGAACCTTTTGGAAGGTTTCTCGTTGGTTTGGGAACCTTCCATAAGGATACCGAAATGGTTTATTTATTGTTTTTTTGGCATTTTTGTTTTAGTTTTTTTGTAAGAAAAATATTTTCTAGTTTTTTTCTTTTCTTAAAAACTATTTTAGAAATTTCGAAGATTTGGAATTGCAAAAAAGCCGTTTAAAAAAAATTGTTCACATATTAAAAACATGTTTCCATTTTTTAAATTTGTTCCAAAATTCAAAACAAATTGGAATTTGATTTTCTGTAATTTCAAAAATGCTCTTGCTTTCTAAAATTTCTTCACAAATAATTTTTTTAGGATTTCAAAAAATGTTCATGGTTTCAAAACATGTTTTGATTTTTTTAAAAGTTATGTTTTACAAAAATTGATCATAAATTCAAAAATGTTTGCCTTTAAAAAAAGTCATGTATTAAAAAATGTTCCTGTTTACAAAATTTTATAAAATGTCCAGAATGTCTTTATAAAGGTTTGTATTTCAAAGAGTGTTCAAAATTTCACAATATGTTCACGTTTCAAAAATACTCTCGAATCTCAAAACTATCTGCTAGAGTAACCCAAACCGCTACTCCCGTAAAAAGAACGCTGTTTGCTACATTAGCATGTTCTTATAGCCCAAAAAAGGTCGCACGAGATGGGCCAGCCCACTCACTCGACACCTATCGCCCCCTCGCACCGATGAATCATTAGTTAAGTGTTATTTTTGCAGAGATCGCTGCCAACTTCTCAGACGCTCAGAAGTGACACACCGCATATGCGCCACTTGTCCCAACTTGATAGTTTTCCCATTTTTCCGTATATCCATTTAGTCAAAATGTTTTATATCTTGAACCGTGCGTTGAAATTCTGAACCATTTTCACTGTTGGATTTCTCATGTCGAGACCTTCGAAACTAGATACCATGTTAATATGTTTTAACGAAATTTTCACGAAAAATACTCGAAAAAACCCGAAGTCCAAATAAACCTAAAAAGTATGATAAAAAAACAAAAACGAAGAAATAGGAAACGAAAACAAATGTAAAAAACAAAAGAAAACCTGGAGCTGAAAAGTGTGCTTAAAAAGCGTAGTCCGTGCAAAAAAAATCCGCGAACTCCCCCCCCCCCCCCCCTCCAAAATATAGGGAAAACTGCACAAAAACCGAAAGCAAAAAAACACACATGGAAAAAGGCAACTTGGATCGCGAAAACATGTAAGGAAAAGTATAAAAATGAAATCTGATAGGAGCACCCATCATGTGACATGTGGCAGCGGCATGACCCACCACTTGAAGTGCCCCAGTCCCAGGGGACAAAAGGTGACCCCTGGAGGTCCCCGCAAGGGGTAACTTTAGTTGCTCCCTCGCACCCGTATACATGTTGCTTGTTTCTTTTTTCTCTAGTTCACTGGAAAGTTGCTGGTCCAAGCAGAAAAAACCAGGTCTGTTTGTTTTTGTTTTTAAAAATTTGGTAAAATAAAAAATTTCATTGGTTTGAAAAAGTTCACAAATTTGAAAAAAAACTATGGGTTTAAAAAGTTCCTGAAATTGAAAAAGGTTTCAAAGTTTCTTAAAAAACTTAACGCATTTGCAGAAAATCCATGAATTTGGAAAAGGTTCACGAAATTAAAAAAATGAATTTTAAAAGGCTCATGAACTTGAAAAATATTCGTGGGCTTGAGAAAAGTTTTACAAACTAAATATAGAAAACAAAACCAAAACGTAAAAAAAAAGGAAAATATAAAAGAAAAAGCAGCCTGAACAAAGTGAATAAGGTTGTAACTAGCACCTTAAGCGTTGTATAGGGTTTGCCTATGTCCTTGGCCACTTTTGAGCGGTACCGTCCGGGTGATGGAAACTCGTATCCCACGCCTCTAGTGGCAGAATCTCGCTATATCGCCTACGCATGGGTAATAGGCGTCGGTACAATAACTCTAATCACCTTGCTATGCTCGCTCATCTTGTTCCACTCTTTTTTTTGGGGCACTTAAATAAACCAGTAACTGTCGGTTCTGCTCCGGAGAAAAACTGTCTCTGTTTTTTTATGGATTTTAAAAACTTCACAAATTCAAAAGACGGATTTTAAAATATGTTCACGAATTTTGAAAAGAATCATGAAATAAAAATCATGCATTAAAAATATACATAGATTTTAAAAAGCGTTCACGAATTTGAAAAATATTCATTTTAAGAGTGTTCCAAAATTTTAAAAATAAATCATGATTTGGAAATGGAGAAAATAAAAGAAACCTAAAAATAAGACGAAAAAGGAAAAGGGTATTAATTTTTTTAAACAACACAAAAAGAAAATGTAAATTGTAAAGAAAAGCTAGTAAAACTAACCGAGAAATATACACATATTTTAAAAATAATTCACGAATTAAAAAATCATTTGTTAAGAGTTTTCCAAAATTGTACAAAAATAAATCATGATTTGGAAATGGTGAAAAGAAAAGAAACATAAAAATAAGACAAAATAGGGAAAGGGGGTAACAAAAAAAAAAACAATATGAAAAGAAAATATAAATATAAAATAAAAATTAATAAAACTAACCGAGAAATTTTAAAACTCAGACGCTAAGAGTCAAAAAAACAACAACTTGTCCCACATATGGTCGACCCATTACTGCGAGGGTGCACCTTTCCTATTGAAACACTACTAAACACGATCGGTGTGGAATAGGAAATCCTCCGGGTGATTTTTTTTGAACATCAGTACAGACAAAAAGCGCTCATATACACGCGCATACACTCACTCCTATGAATGCACATACGCACATCCTACCCCTATGAGCACCTCCGAAAGACTGAGCCGGCATATCATCTTGAGTGATTTGGCATAAGCAAATCATGTAAAAACTATATATCATCTATTGTCAGTTAGAATTAGTGCACGCCACAGGCAGACGCTCGTGGATTGAATGCCATCAAGTGTTTCTTCCCTCGATTTTGGTTGGATGCCTTGGTTTTTTCTCTGTAAAAGTTCATCTTTAACCATCCACCCAAGGTGACAACATGGTGTTGGTACGACGTTATCCAAGGAGCTTGGAAGTTATGATCATCGAGTTTCTCATGTATGAAAGGTTGGTTATTTTGTGATTTGTCAACGTGGCTTCATAGGCATAGTCGACAACATCATTATCTTGTATAGCGTTCTCTTCTTTCAGGACATTTCTGATCAAAGTCGTCGGCTTGGTCTGATGGTGCGACACCCTACTAGATCGAGTTGATGCCTCACCTACATGCTTGGCGTTATTGCCAATCTCTATCGTACACAACGGTCTGCAATTGTGGTGGTTCAATGAGGTTTGGTCCTCTATAAGTTTTTGCGGTTATTTCAGTGGCTAAATTTATCGATGTTTTTCATTGCCGACAAGGGCTATAATGGAGTAACGAGGACGAGTTTTATTACGGCTTTGGCAAAAAAAAAATGACATTGGGTCTCGGTTGTAATCTTCATTTATTTGGGGCCGTTTATGTGTTTGTGGGTTCAGTTACCCTGTTATCCAGTTATATTTAAGGTTCTCTCTATGTAATATTATCCAAAGTTGATTTAGAAGAAAAAATGCGACTCCATATAAACAATGCTATGGTAAAAACACTACTTATGTGAGAAACCTATGAAACCATCTTATCCCACCTCAAACACATGGTAAAAAACAGGATGGGCCAGGATGAGGCAGCAGAAGTGAAACCTTTTCAACCGACCAAGCAAAGAAAAGTCATAGGACACACCACGAGTTACTCCTGGCCACTATGCCTATCCACGCAGCTTTCAAGAACTACTCACCACAGCTATGCACAAGAGACAGTTCATCATACACAGAACACAGGTTCCACTGAAGATTTATATAAGCAAAAAAGCAAAACTCACACAGGAAGAAGAACAAGCCAATGATTCTTTGACCATGGTCAGAGTACATGCGTACAGTGTGCGTGATGAATGGCTAGGCTGGCCGGCCGGCCATGCCTATGTATTTTCTTTTGTTCGCTCCCTTGTCCGCGTGTGCAGCAGTTGGTCCTCGCAGTGCTGCAGCGCAGGCTTGAAATCTTTTGCCAGCCAGCTCGTGGAGGCCGGCAGAGTGTGCTCCTTGGCAGGGAGGGCCACGCCCCTGACCTGTGACCCTGCTGCCATTGATGCAAGCAAGCAAGCCATCCTTTGCTTTCAGTTGGGCTCTAGGCCACAGCACTATAGTATTCCAACCACCATTTCATTCATGTCCCATGAGCTGGCTCGCATCTCTACCTTTTATTTACATGAAGTGAAGCCAACTGATTGAGAAACCTATTCATGTCCATTCATAATCTTCTCTAATGATCATATACAGATGCTAAAAACATTTCTCAAAGTGAGGGAAGTTATATAATTTCTCATTTCTCAGTAAGCTGATCATGTGCGGGGCTTCAGAGGCTTCTGATCGCGGCACTCGCGGGAGAAGGCTGCATGCAGCATTGTTTAACCCCGTGGCTCCGCTTTATTAGAGGCAGCGGCAGAGCTGCAGGCCAGTGAGTGAGTGAGGTGAGGTGGCCACTCACTCACTTCTAGGTGGCATGGCACCGGCACCCCCTTTGAACAAACAAATTTCAACAAACTTTGTCCCCAAGATTGGTTTTGACTGACCGCGTTGGTGACCGGGCTGCTCACGTTTCTGGCAGCTGGATGCATGCATGGTCTGGTCCCTCCCGCCCCCTTCCAACAACCATACGCAGCAGCAGCATCTCCCAATATTCAAACCTGGCTAGCAGGCTAGCTAGGGATATATGCAATGGCACCCGTGTTTTTCAATGTCCCTTGTGTACTTTTGATTACTTCAGAAAATACACATATGGTCGATCTTTAGCCCAACATGTTAAGAATGCGTGCTGCACAGGAAATATTTCTTTTCGTTCGCACGCTCAGAAAGAGGCGCTCTTCCCGTTTGGTTCCTAGTTAAGGTGTCATTGTGTCTCGCACTGATTAGGTGGCAGTGGGGCAACGATCAACACCAACATTCTGCTCCCCTTAAATTTCTTTTTTTTTAAACACACGAACATTCTGCAGGATATGTTAGCTTCCCTCTATGTATCTGTATGCACCTAGAAATTAATTAGTTGCGCGCCCCATCTAATTGACAGTTCTCTGTCTTATCTAAAGGAAGTTGCAGTGTTCAGATAGTTGTATTTGGATTGCAACGAGGAGTGAGCCGCAGTTAGGAGCTTTGGATCGTGCGACATTGGAAGTTCCCATATGTGCGTGTGGCGAGTGAGAGTCAGGGGAGGGGAGGCAGAGGCTGCGGTGCCGCAGAAAGTGGCTCGCTCGATTGAGCATTCTACCCATGGCATGCGGCAGTGCGTGCAGCCGTGCAGCGCAGGACGGAAAGGAAAAGCCTCACCTTTTTACCAGCTGTAAGGTAGAACCTGCACCTGCACCGCATGCATGGATTCACACAGTTCGGTGTAGGTAAAGCCAGACCACGCTGGAGAGGGAGGGCCAGCATTACGCCAGGTTTTAGGGTAATGTACTCGCAATCATCTTTCATTTTTAACAGATTTATCATTTATGAAGTGAACACAGTAGGTAGAGCAGCCTAGCAAGAACCTAGCAGACTAGTACGGCACGAGGTACTTCACATGCAAAAGCCATGAGAGTATTCTCTTCCTAGATATATTCATTTTTGAGTGACAAGTATTTTCGGACGGAGTGAGTAGTTCTTATATTTCACGACCAAACCATTTGTGGCGCAATGCTACATGAATCATGTGACCCCAATCACGTCATAGTAAGAATGATCGTCTTATATCTGTTTCGGAAAAAAAGAATGATCGTCTTATCTTGGACATGGTTGCTGCATGCCACACTTCATTGTCTGCTCGAATGATATTGAAAATGATGCCACACCGTCTGTATCGAGATTAAAATCGTCCGCTCTTGTCCTTAAGCCCTTCGTAATCCTTTGATATTAATAGAAGCCACAACAGGAATAAGATTATTATTAGCAAAGAGTTTCAAACCTCAATGGATATTTATCGTTGGTGTCTTCTCGACAAACTACTCAGCACAACCATGAGTATTACCTCTTTCATATACATTTTACTTTACGTCCGAAAGATTGGCGGGTTACCAAACGCTGAAGCAGTAAAGAACATCCCCTTATCACATAACCACAACCATGTTAGCTTCTGTTTAAGGAGAAAAAAAGATTTTAGCTTGCACGTTGATGGTCTTGGCTTATATTTCTTTCGGAAACAAGGTTGGAACCCCGGCATCTGCATCATCATGATGCACATATCAAATTTTGGCTTACACTGTGATATAACTATAAAGAACACTTGTGGATGAGTTGCAAGCTCAGTGACCAGAAGACGGTGACATCTCATAGCCGACACGTGGTTCGAGACTCGGCTCGTGCTTTGTGTCTCACATTCTCCTCTTAATTAAAAGCCTTAGGGGAAGGAGCTCCTACAATGAAGAAGCCACTACAATACTGCTCCATACCAAAAGAAATACACCCATGTTGCGTTTCACATTTCATTATCTTCACGTACCCTAAATAACCCCAAATCTAATTCCATGGAGGTGGATATATACTCATAGGCTTATCCCAGGGATGATTCTAGTGGACCATGGCCTATGCATGCATGCAATGCACAAGTAGTGGATCACATCAACAGTTCTTCTCAGAGTTGAGCATATGGTACCCACAAATCAAAGCATACAAGACTTGTGGAGCCTCACCACAAACCTATAGAGCTGCTCCAACATGTCTTTAGTTATCCAACACTTCACTTCCTCTCTTCTTCATAAGTCTTCAACCGAGCTTCGCCCCACTAGGCTAGAGATCTAAACCGCAATGTGAAAAAAAATTTACAAGAAAGAGTGGTCAAAAGTCACACCCCTCTCCATTGGTAATCTACTGCTAATTATTGACCTAACATGATCTGCCACCATATGTCAATGCATCCAATCATCTAGTACCACTGTTCACTGTACTTGAAAACCTCCAAGCTCGCTAGCTCCAACCAATCTATAGATTTTTGAGTTTTGGCTCCTAGCCGCCCGATTTCCTCTCGAAGAATCCACTCATCATCGGGTCTCACGCTCCATACGGCAGCTCTCCCACGTGAGGCCCGGCCGGCCGGCCGCCCCCACCGGAACCGAAAGCGAGCCGCAGAGGGGAGGGCAGCGCTCCACTGTTGTCGACGTGGTGGGAGAAGCGAGTTGTCAAGTACTCCATCGGGTCGCATCGCATGTAACAGCAGTCGGTCAGTCAGTCGGGCAGTCTAGGGGAGATGAGAGAGGAGAGGAAACGTGGGGGCTCATCAGTCCCGAGCGGAAAAGTCGCCTCGGATCCGGCCTGCCAAAGCGCCCAGCGGGGGATGGGAGGAAGCAGCGGGCACCAGCTCGGGCCTCGATAACGTACACTGGCCGACGCTGCGTGTCACTGCACCACGATCACCTTCCTCCTCCCCCTGCGGCCGCCGGCGAGTGGCCACGGCATCTTGGCTCAACGATGTTCCTAGCTGGCGTGCGTTGACGGGGTCATCTCCTCTCCTCTGATCACCCGGGAGGCCGGGACTCCAATCGGGTGTTGGCGTGGCAACATCAACAAAGAGTTTTTTCTTTTAGAAGTAGTATGAACGTAGAGTGATAAAGAGTACCCCTTCGTTTCATAACGTAGTGCATATAGATTTTGGAGGAAAAGAAGCTTTGATAAAGGCGGTGGCCCAAGCCATACCCACATATGCGATAAGTGTTTTTAAATTCCCAAAGAAAATTTGTAAGGAGATCACTGATGCAATGTCGCCGTATTAGTGGGGAGATGAGGATGATCGTCGGAGAATGCAATGGTTCGCTTGATGGAAGATGTGTATACCGAAAGAGAGGGGTGGCATGGGATTCCAAGATGTCCATTCTTTCAACCTTGCCATGCTAGCTAAGCAATGTTGGAGGCTCATTGAGAACTTTGATTCCCTTTGTGCAAGAGTACTTCGAGCTAGATATTACCCCTCTAGTGACATATTAAACTGCACCTTGAAGAAAGGGTCTTCATTTATGTGGCAGAGTATCTCTGCAGGGATTTAAACTTTCAAGAAGGAAAGCATTTGGAGAGTGGGAGATGGTGTAAAGATAAACATTTGGGAAGATTGTTGGATTCCGAATAGTCCATCAAGAAAAGTGTCGGTGTACAAAAAGAGGGGTACACTTTTTGTACCCCTATAACTGTGCACGGGCAGTCTGAGCCGCAGGCACCACCGCACTGAGCAAGGCAAGGGAGGTGAGCCAAGGTAAGGCCGAAGCTCGAAAGGAGCAGAACGACGCCAAGACCAAGACCACAAAGTGAAGGAAATATGCCCTAGAGGCAATAATAAAGTTATTATTTATTTCCTTATTTCATGATAAATGTTTATTATTCATGCTAGAATTGTATTAACCGGAAACATAATACATGTGTGAATACATAGACAAACAGAGTGTCACTAGTATGCCTCTACTTGACTAGCTCGTTGATCAAAGATGGTTAAGTTTCCTAGCCATAGACATGAGTTGTCATTTGATTAACGGGATCACATCATTAGGAGAATGATGTGATTGACTTGACCCATTCCGTTAGCCTAGCACTTGATCGCTTAGTATGTTGCTATTGCTTTCTTCATGACTTATACATGTTCCTGTAACTATGAGATTATGCAACTCCGTTTACGGAGGAACACTTTGGTGCTACCAAACGTCACAACGTAATCGGGTGATTATAAAGGAGTACTACAGGTGTCTCCAAAGGTACATGTTGGGTTGGCGTATTTCGAGATTAGGTTTTGTCACTCCGATTGTTGGAGAGGTATCTCCGGGCCCTCTCGGTAATGCACATCACTATAAGCCTTGCAAGCAATGTAGCTAATGAGTTAGTTACGGAATGATGCATTACGTAACGAGTAAAGAAACTTGCCAGTAACGAGATTGAACTAGGTATTGGATACCGACGATCAAATCTCGGGCAAGTAACATACCGATGACAAAGGGAACAACGTATGTTGTTATGCGGTTTGACCGATAAAGATCTTCGTAGAATATGTAGGAGCCAATATGGGCATCCAGGTTCCGCTATTGGTTATTGACCGAGAATAGTTCTAGGTCATGTCTACATAGTTCTCGAACCCGTAGGGTCCGCACGCTTAACGTTACGATGACAGTTTTATTATGAGTTTATGAGTTTTGATGTACCGAAGGAGTTCGGAGTCCCGGATGAGATCGGGGACATGACGAGGAGTCTCGAAATGGTCGAGACGTAAAGATCGATATATTGGACGACTATATTCGGACATCGGAAAGGTTCCGAGTGATTCGGGTATTTTTCGGAGTACCGGAGAGTTACGGGAATACGTATTGGGCCTTATTGGGCCATACGGGAAAGAAGGAAAAGGGCCTCAAGGGTGGCCGCACCCCTTCCCTTGGTCTGGTCCGAATTGGACTAGGGAAGGGGGGCGCCCCCTTCCTTCCTTCTCCTTTTCTCTTCCCTTTTCTTCTCTCCTACTCCTACTACATGGAAGGGTTCCTAGTTGGACTAGCAAAGGGGGAATCCTACTCCCGGTGGGAGTAGGACTCCCCTAGGGCGCGCCATAGAGAGGGCCGGCCCTCCCCTCCTCCACTCCTTTATATACGGGGGCAGGGGGCACCCCATGGACACACAAGTTGATCTTCGTGATCGCCCTTAGCCGTGTGCGGTGCCCTCCACCATATTCCACCTCGGTCATATCGTCGCGGAGTTTAGGCGAAGCCTGCTACGATAGATCATCATCATCGCCACCACGCCGTCGTCTTGACGGAACTCATCCCGACACTTTGCTGGATCGAGTCCGGGATCGCCATCGAGCTGAACGTGTCTGAACTCGGAGGTGCCGTCGTTCGGTACTTGGATCGGTCGGATCGTGAAGACGTCGGCTACATCAACCGTGTTGTCATAACGCTTCCGCCACGGTCTCACGAGGGTACGTGGACAATACTCTCCCTCTCGTTGCTATGCCATCACCATGATCTTGCGTGTGCGTGGGAAATTTTTGAAATTACTACGCTCCCCAACAAAGGGTATCGAGCCAGGTTTTATGCGTTGATGTTATATGCACGAGTAGAACACAAGTAAGTTATGGGCGATACAAGTCATACTGCTTACCAAAGATGTCATACTTTGGTTCGGCGGTATTGTGAGATGAAGCGGCCGGACCGACATTACGCGTCACGCTTACGCGAGACTGGTTTCACCGCCGCGAGCACTCGTTGCTTAAAGGTGATGGCGGGTGTCTGTCTCTCTCACTTTAGTTGAACCGAGTGTGGCTACGCCCGGTCCTTGCGAAGGTTAAAACAACACCAACTTGAAAAACTATCGTTGTGGTTTTGATGCGTAGGTGAGATCGGTTCTTGCTCAGCCCATAGCAGCCACGTAAAACTTGCAACAACAAAGTAGAGGACGTCAAACTTGTTTTTGCAGGGCATGTTGTGATGTGATATGGTCAAGACGTGATGAGATATAAGTTGTTGTATGAGATGATCATGTTTTGTTAAAGTTATCGGCAACTGGCAGAAGCCTTATGGTTGTCTCTTTATTGCATAAGATGCAAGCGCCAAATAATTGCTTTACTTTATCGCTATGCGATAGCAATAGTTGCAAGAGCAATAGTTGGCGAGACGACCATGTGACGACACATTGATATAGATCAAGATGATGGAGATCATGGTGTCATGCGGTGACGATGGAAATCATGACGATGCTTTGGAGATGGAGATCAAAGGCACAAGATGATGATGGCCATATCATGTCACATATTTTGATTGCATGTGATGTTTATCTTTATACATCTTATTCTGCTTTGATTGACGGTAGCATTATAAGATGATCTCTCACTAAAATTATCAAGAAGTGTTCTCCCGAGTATGCACCGCTATGAAAGTTCTTCGTCTTTGAGACACCACGTGATGATCGGGTGTGATAGGCTCTATGTTCAAATACAACGGGTGCAAAACAGTTGCACACGCGGAATACTCAGGTTAAACTGACGAGCCTAGCATATAAACAGATATGGCCTCGGAACACGGAGGCCGAAAGGTCGAGCGTGAATCATATAGTAGATATGATCAACATAGTGATGTTCACCATTGAAACTACTCCATCTCACGTGATGATCGGACACGGTCTAGTTGATATGGATCACATAATCACTTAGAAGATTAGAGGGATATCTATCTAAGTGGGAGTTCTTAAGTAATATGAGTAATTGGACTTAAATTTATCATGAACTTAGTCCTGGTAATATTTTGCAAATTATGTTGTAGATCAATAGCCCGCGTTGTTGCTTCCCTATGTTTGTTGCTTTCATGTGTTTATTTTAATATGTTCCTAGAGAAAACTGAGTTGAAAGATGTTAGTAGCAATGATGCGGATTGGATCCGTGATCTGAGGTTTATCCTCATCGCTGCACAGAAGAATTATGTTCTTGATGCACCGCTAGGTGACAGACCTATTGCAGGAGCAGATGCAGACGTTATGAACGTTTGGCTAGCTCAATATGATGACTACTTGATAGTTCAGTGCACCATGCTTAACGGCTTAGAATCGGGACTTCAAAGACGTTTTGAACGTCATGGACCATATGAGATGTTCCAGGAATTGAAGTTAATATTTCAAGCAAATACCCGAGTTGAGAGATATGAAGTCTCCAACAAGTTCTATAGCTAAAGGATGGAGGAGAATCGCTCAACTAGTGAGCAAGTGCTGTGATTGTCTGGGTACTACAATCGCTTGAATCAAGTGGGAGTTAATCTTCCAGATAAGATAGTGATTGATAGAATTCTCTAGTCACCATCACCAAGTTAGTAGAACTTCGTGATGAACTATAGTATGCAAAGGATGACGAAAACGATTCCCGAGCTCTTCGTGATGTTGAAATCGACGTAGGTAGAAATCAAGAAAGAGCATCAAGTGTTGATGATTGACAAGACCACTAGTTTCAAGAGAATGGCAAAGGGAAGGAAAGGGAACTTCAAGTAGAATGACAAGCAAGTTGTCACTCCCGCGAAGAAGCCCAAAGCTGAACCTAAAGCCAGAAACTGAGTGCTTCTACTGCAAAGGAAATGGTCACTGGAAGTGGAACTACTCCAAATATTTGGTGGATAAGAAGGATGGTAAAGTGAACAAGGGTATATTTGATATACAGGTTATTGATGTGTGCTTTACTAGTGTTTATAGTAGCCCCGAGTATTTGATACTTGTTCGGTTGCTAAGATTAGTAACTCAAACAGGAGTTACGAATAAACAAAGACTAGTTGAAGGGAAGTGACGATGAGTGTTGGAAGTAGTTCCAAGATTGATATGATCATCATCGCACACTCCCTATACTTTCGGGATTAGTGATAAACCTAAATAAATGTTATTTGGCATTTGCATTGAGCATGAATATGATTTGATCATGTTCATTGCAATACGATTATTCATTTAAAATCAGAGAATAATTGTTGTTCATTTAAATGAATAAAACCTTCAATGGTCATACACCCAATGAAAATAGTTTGTTGGATCTCGATCGTAGTGATACACATATTCATAATATTGATGCCAAAAGATGCAAAGTTAATAATGATAGTGCAACTTATTTGTGGCACTTGCCGCTTGGGTCATATCGGTGTAAAGCGCATGAAGAAACTCCATGCTTGATGGGTTTTGGAATCACTTGATTATGAATCGCTTGATGCTTGCGAACCGTGCCTTTTGGGCAAGATGACTGAAACTCCGTTGTTCGGAACAATGGAACGAGCAACAAACTTGTTGGAAATAATACATACTGATGTATGCGATCTAATGAGTGTTGATGCCCGTGGAAAGTATCATTATTTTCTGACCTTCACAGATGATTTGAGCAGATATGGATATGTCTACTTGATGAAACATAAGTCTGAAATAGTTGAAAAGTTCAAAGAATTTCAGAGTGAAGTGGAAAATCATCGTAACAAGAAAATAAAGTTTTTGCGATCTGATCATGGAGATGAATATTTGAGTTGCGAGTTTGGTCTTCAATTAAAACAAAGTGGAATAGTTTCACAACTCACGCCACATGGAACACCACAACATAATGGTGTGTCCGAACATCAGAATCTGCACTTTATTGGATATGGTGCGATCTATGATGTATCTTACCGATTTACCACTATCGCTTTTGGGGTTATGCATTAGAGACAGCTGCATTCACGCTTAATAGGGCACCATCTAAATCCGTTGAGATGACACCGTATGAACTATGGTTTAGCAATAAGCCTAAGTATCGTTTCTTAAAGCTTGGAGTTGCGATGCTTATATGAAAAGGTTTCAACCTGATAAGCTCGAACCCAAATCGGAAAAGTGCGTCTTCATAGAATACCCAAAGGTAACTATTGGGTACACCTTCTATCACGATCCGAAGGCAAGTTATTCGTTGCTAAGATGGATCCTTTCTAGAGAAGAAGTTTCTCTCGAAAGAAGTGAGTGGGAGGAAAGTAGAACTTGATGAGGTAATTGTACCTTCTCCCATATTGGAAAGTAGTTCATCACGTAAATCAGTTCCAAAGATTCCTACACCAATTAGTGAGGAAGTTAGTGATGATGATCATGAAACTTCAGATCAAGTTGCTACCAAACCTCGTGGGTCTTCCAGAGTAAGATCCGCACTGAGTGGTACGGTAATCATGTTATGGAAGTCATGTTACTAGACCATGATGAACCTACGAACTATGAGGAAGCGATGATGAGCCCAGATTCATGAAATGGCTTGAGGCCATGAAATCTGAGATAGGATCCATGTATGAGAACAAAGTATGGATTTTGATTGACTTGCTCGATGATCAGCAAGCCATGTTAAATAAATGGATCTTCAAGAGGAAGACGGACAACGATAGTAGTGTTACTATCTACAAAGCTCGACTTGTCACAAAAAGGTTTTTCGACAAGTTCAAGGTGTTGACTACAATGAGATTTTCTCAACTGTAGCGATGCTTAAGTCTGCCCGAATCATGTTAGCAATTGCCACATTTTATGAAATCGGCAAATGGATGTCAAAACTACATTTTAAATGGATTTATTAAGGAAGAGTTGTATATGATGCAACCGTAAGGTTTTGTCAATCCTAAAGGAGCTAACAAAATGTGCAAGCTCCAAATGATCCATCTATGGACTGGTGCAAGCATCTCGAGTTGGAATACACACTTTGATAAGTTGATCAAAGCATATAGTTTTATACAGACTTGCGGTGAAGCTGTATTTACAAGAAAGTGAGTGGGAGCACTACAGCATTTCGATAAGTATATGTGAATGACATATTGTTGATCGAAATGATGTAGAATTTTTCCGAAAGCATAAAGGAGTATTTGGAAGGACTTCTTTAAAAGAAAGACATCGAGAAAGCTACTTACATATTGAGCATCAAGATCTATTGAGATAGATCAAGACGCTTGATAAGTTTTTTCAATAAGTATATACCTTGTCAAGATTTTGAAGTAGTTCAAAATGGAACAGTCAAAGAAAAGTTCTTGCTGTGTTGCAAAGGTGTGAAATTGAGTAAGACTCAAATCCCGACCACGGCAGAAAATAGAAAAGAGAATGAAAGTCATTCCCTATGGCTCACCATAGGTTCTATAAAGTATGCTATGCTATGTACCGCACCTATTGTATACCTTGCTCAGTATTTGGCAAGGAGTACAATAGTGATCTAGGAGTAGATCATCGGACATTGGTCAAGAACATCCTTAGTGAGGACTAAGGAAATATTTCTCGATTATGGAGGTGATAAAAGAGCCCGTCGTAAAAAGAGTTACATCGATGCAAGCTTTTACATCGATCCGTATAAGTCTCAATCTGGATACATATTGAAAGTGGGAGCAATTAGCTAGAGTAGCTCCGCGAGCATTGTAGACATAGAATATTTGCAAAATACATACGGCTCAATGTAATGCACCTGTTGACTAAGATTCTCTCACGAGCAAAACATGATCATACCTTAGTACTCTTTGGGTGTTAATCACATAGCGATGTGAACTAGATTATTGACTCTAGTAAACCCTTTGGGTGCTGGTCACATGACGATGTGAACTATGGGTGTTAATCACATACAGATGTGAATATTAGTGTTGAATCACATGATGATATGAACTAGATTACTGACTGTAGTGCAAGTGGGAGACTGAAGGAAATATGCCCTAGAGGCAATAATAAAGTTATTATTTATTTCCTTATTTCATGATAAATGTTTATTATTCATGCTAGAATTGTATTAACCGGAAACATAATACATGTGTGAATACATAGACAAACAGAGTGTCACTAGTATGCCTCTACTTGACTAGCTCGTTGATCAAAGATGGTTAAGTTTCCTAGCCATAGACATGAGTTGTCATTTGATTAACGGGATCACATCATTAGGAGAATGATGTGATTGACTTGACCCATTCCGTTAGCCTAGCACTTGATCGCTTAGTATGTTGCTATTGCTTTCTTCATGACTTATACATGTTCCTCGTAACTATGAGATTATGCAACTCCGTTTACCGGAGGAACACTTTGGTGCTACCAAACGTCACAACGTGAATCGGGTGATTATAAAGGAGTACTACAGGTGTCTCCAAAGGTACATGTTGGGTTGGCGATTTGAGATTAGGTTTTGTCACTCCGATTGTCGGAGAGGTATCTCTGGCCCTCTCGGTAATGCACATCACTATAAGCCTTGCAAGCAATGTAGCTAATGAGTTAGTTACGGAATGATGCATTACGTAACGAGTAAAGAGACTTGCCAGTAACGAGATTGAACTAGGTATTGGATACCGACGATCAAATCTCGGGCAAGTAACATACCGATGACAAAGGGAACAACGTATGTTCTTATGCGGTTTGACCGATAAAGATCTTCATAGAATATGTAGGAGCCAATATGGGCATCCAGGTTCCGCTATTGGTTATTGACCGAGAATAGTTCTAGGTCATGTCTACATAGTTCTCAAACCCGTAGGGTCCGCACGCTTAACGTTACGATGACAGTTTTATTATGAGTTTATGAGTTTTGACGTACGTTCGGTACTTGGATCGGTCGGATCGTGAAGACGTACGACTACATCAACCGCGTTGTCATAACGCTTCCGCTTACGGTCTACGAGGGTACGTGGACAATACTCTCCCCTCTCGTTGCTATGCCATCACCATGATCTCGCGTGTGCGTAGGAAATTTTTGAAATTACTACGTTCCCCAACACAAAGAGCAAAGGGGACGAAGCGGACTCCCCCGGCAAGATCCTTGCCGGGAGGCGGTTTTAGCAAACCCGGCAAGACCCTTGCTGTGGCAGCTCGCCCCACACCCACGGCGAATCACCCTTGAGTCCACCGCCCCATGGGGCAAGGATTCGAGACATCCCGTGGTGGCATGCAGATCTTTGTGAAGACATTCAAGATCAGATACACACTATAGAAGATGACGACCCTTGGCGGGATCCCAGCCAAGGAGGACCACAAGGCCCCCAGCAAGAGCCTTGCCGGGGATGACAGCAGGCGCCACGGCAAGACCCTTACCGGGGCTACGACGAGGCCCTTGCCAAGAACACCCGTGGGGCCACCATCGTGCCCACGCCAATCAAACCTCCACCACTGTTCGCATGCAGCTGCCGACCCAACCAGTTGGGCGAGGCACTGCGTGGCGGCAAGCGGATCTTCATGGAGACCCACCACTGCGCCACCTCAGCTGCCTGCTGCCCACATGGCACCGCGGGCACCATCTGCCAGTGCGCGTCGACACGAAGGGAGCGGCGACGACGAGACAGGGCTCTCCCCGTCCCGATAAAGCAAGGACACCTAAGCAAGACGCATTAAAGGCGCCTTGTCATGTAATGCGAGGGATAAACTGCATGATCAGCCCTTTTCCACCTCCTGTGTGCCACTGTGGCAACCCCTTTCCCTATAAAAAGAGGCCCAAGGCGACCAGGAGGGGGATTCGGCTTTTTGGAGCTCCTCACGCCCCAATTCTAGTTCAAGAACACAGATAAACAAACGACCAAAGTAGGAGTAGGGTTTTATGCATCCTCGCGGCCCGAACCTGGATAAGGAAACCGTGTGCTATCTGTTTGATCCGCTCTTCTCACGACCCCGCGCCCCGCGACCGTAGTAGGGGTTCTTGTGATCCCATAGGTGTCGTTCCCATCGACATCTTTGGCGCGCCAGGTAGGGGGGCACAGTTGTGAGAATCGGCTCTAGCAGTTAGTTCGACGCTTCTTGATCGTCATGGCGCCCAAGAAGAAGATGACGGTGGCGGTTGGCCCGTCGGAAGCGGACATCCGCCCCGACGCTGGCGAAAGCAGCGGACCGGTGGCGTAAGGGACGCGGCGCCGTTCATAAACACCAACACCGCCCCAAAGAATCGAAGTTTGGGAGGCGGCGGCGTTCGTGCGCTGTAACGGGCCGCACGCCGCCAAATCTAAAGACAGAGCCAGGCCCTCCGCGGGTGGCGCGGGCCTTCAAGATCGCTGCCGCCCGCGCCGAAGGGGACGCGAGGGCTTCCAAGACTCCCACGCCGGTGCCGATGGCGCGCTCCTCTCAAGCGGCGCGCGACGAACGGCGTAATCACGCCGAGGACCCCGGGCGTCGCCGCGGAAAGAACCCCGAGCGCCACTCCCGGGATTTAGAAGACCTGCCTGCTCGCCGAGGCGCTGGTGAAGATGGCATGCGACCACGGGGTCGTGATAGAGCTCCTTCTGACATGGTTAGAAGTCGAAGCGCGTCGCGATCCGTGCAGGTTTTGCTGCCACTAACGCCAGCAGAAGCCCTGGCGCGCGCGCAGTTGCTCCTCGATTTTCCTCCCACTATGGGGAAACTCGACAAATGGAGAGCCACTATCCGAAGCCTTGTTGCGGTGGCCAACAAAGACGAACCGAGTCCGGTGGAGCCCCCGGGTCGACGCTCCGACGGAGTCCCACGCACCAGTGGCAGGAAAGCCGGCGGCGCCGCGACCACGGTGCACTCGCCTCCTCCTCGCCCGGTATCATGGACGCCAGCCCGTCGCGACGTTACGGGCGACGAAATCTCCATAGCATCGTCCGACCCGCGGGCCCATCAGGACCAACGCCAAGTTCTTCGAACGAGAACATGGAGACGCCAAACCACTATCGGCGCCGGCGCAGAGCGCGCCACCAATCGACAGCGAAGCAGGGCTGCTGTGAGCCACCCGGCACCGGAGAGTTTCGGAGGCCTACCTTACGAGGTAGGCTGTCCGCTTTACCCATGAGCTGCGCAAGTTCCAAAGGGCCCACTCACCGCACCTTCAAACCCGACGGGCAAAAAGTACAGCGGCAAGACCCACCCGCTCGAAGTTCTCAAGATCTACACCATCGCGATGCAAGCTGCCGAGCCCGCGACGATAAGGTGCTTGTGAATTACTTTCCGCTGGCTCTTAAACCCAACGCCATGTCATGGTTGATGCACTTGCCGGTAGACTCTATTTCCTCCTGGTCGGATTTGTGCCATGAGTTCGTGGCGCCTTTTACCGGAGGCCACCAAGCCCATGGCAAAGCAAGCAACCTGCACGCCATTCCCGTAAGGGAGGCGAGAGTCTTCGCAAGTATATCTGAGAGGTTCAGCCGGTGCAAGATAATATCCCGATGTTCACCCGCCGCCATCATTAGAGCTGCCGTCGAACGCAGCGTAATCGCAAGATGCGCCAAGAGCTGGCAATGAACAAGGTGAAAGATGTAGCGTAACTCTATGTTCTTGCCGACAGATGTGCCCGGCTGAAGAGGGAAGGAAGTACCCGGCGAAGATGCCGGCGTGGAAACCGACTCCTCAGATGAGGATATTGCCGCCCCGGCGAAGAAAGGCCGACGCCGCAACAGGAAGCACAAAGGTAAAGCCGTGCTTGCCGTCGAGGGACCTGATGACGCCGGCTCCACCAAGAAAACCAAGGCAGATGACCCCAGCAAGGAAGTTGCTGGATGTGTCGCCTGCCGGGCCTTGGCGGCTGCCGAGAAGCCAGGAAACTCCGACAAGCGATACTGCAAGATCCATCACACCAAAGGCCATGCTCTCCAAGACTGCCGACAGTTGAGCTCCTCGCTAAGAAGCGAGGGCTGAGTATGAGAGGCGGGACAAGGAGAAGGGCCCAGACGGTGCCGAGGGGTCCGGAAGAAGCGTGATTTGCCAGGCGTGCTGCTATGCAAGGATAAACAACAGAGAGGCCCGCACGGGCCGTGATGTAAAGCCGAAGACGACGATCACGAAGAGGACGCATTTAATCCGGCGACCAAGAGTTTCGTAAAGCTACAGAGGCCATGTGCGTCGAAGGCGGCGCCGCTGCATGCTTCTCACCGCCGCTTAAACAAAGGGCGAGATTACAGCGGCAGAGCCGTCGCTTGATGCCCAAAGGTCATTGAAGTGGTCCAAAGACACCTATCATTTTTGACACCGAGGATCACCCTGATCGCACTACTGCGGTCGGGTGCTTGCCATTGTTGGTTTCACCAACAATACGCAACCTCAAGGTGACGAAGATGCTAGTCGATGGCGGGGCCGGTCTAAACTTGATCTCGCCTGCCGTGATCGAGAAACTGCAGATTCCTAATGGAGACCTTGAAGAGACGGGCACGTTTCAGGGGGTCAACCTGGGAAGAAGCCAACCCAAGGGAAAGGTCACGCTGCCCGTGACTTTTGGAAGCGACCTGAACTACAGGACGGAGAGGATCGTGTTTGATGTTGCCAAGATTCCCTTGCCCTACAACGGGATCCTTGGCCGCCCAGCACTGGCCAAGTTCATGGCGGCGCCACACTCGCCTACAACACCTCAAGATGCGGGACCTGTGATGATCATCACCATCCCCTCCGATAAGAAAGATGCGCTGATTTGCGCTGACCAGCTATACCAGCAAGCAGTTGCAGCAGCTGCCGCCATTAGGGCACTTGCTCCTGCCGCTGGGACCCCAGGAGGGAAGAAGAAGAAGACCAGTGAGACCTCGGACAGCCACTCCGGCAAGCGCACCTCTTCGGAGTGTAGCACTGCCGTCGAGGACGTGCCAGAGAGCTCCACCGGCGGAAACAAGAAGCCTAGGGCCATACCGCCGGGAACCAAGAAGGTTTCTGTCAATGAGGACGGCACGGGAGGAGCTTTTACCATGAGCTCCACCTTTGACGACAAATAGGAAGACACGCTCGTCACCTTCCTGCGGGCGAATGTCGATGTGTTTGCATGACAAGCTTCCGACATCCCCGTGTTCCTGTGGAGGTGATTGAGCACCACCTTGCTGTCGCCCTCATGCGCGCGCCCGTCAAGCGTAAGGTCGAAGCAAGCTTTGGAACGACAACAGTTCATCACGAAGAGATCCGAACCGGAAGCGGCGGGTTTGGTAAGAGGAGTGCTCCATCCAATGTGGTTGGCCAATCCGGTCGTAGTGCGCAAGGCAAATGGGAAGTGGAGACTGTGTATTGATTACACAGATATCAATAAGGCTTGCCCTAAAGACCCCTTTCCATTGCCGCGCATCGACCAGATTGTTGACTCCACGGCTGGGTGTGATCTGTTGTCATTCCTCGACGCCTACTCCGGCTACCACCAGATCTTCATGACAAGAGAAGACGAAGAGAAAACAACATTCATCACCCCATGCGGTACGTATTGTTTCATGCGAATGCCTTTCGGGTTGAAGAGTGCTGGTTCGACGTTTGCAAGGGCGGTCCAGATTGGTTTTGAACCCCAGCTCCATAGAAATATGGAAGCTTATATGGATGACATAGTGGTCAAAACCAAGGACATGGCAACCCTCATACCAGACTTGCAAGAAACATTTGCAAACCTGCGCAAGATCAATCTCAAGCTGAACCCTGAGAAGTGCGTCTTTGGCGTCCCGCCCGGCAAGCTTCTCGGGTTCTTGGTGTCACAGCGTGGGATAGAGGCCAATCCGAACAAAATCAAAGCTATAGAGCAGATTGAAGCACCCAAGCGAATCAAAGTTGTGCGTCGGCTTGCTGGTTGCGTCGCCGCCATGGGCAGGTTCATTTCAAATTCGCGAAGCGCCTCTTCCCTTTTCAAGATCCTCAAAAGGCGGGCCCGATGGAGTGGACGCCGGAAGCAAGCAACATTGCAAGGTTTGAAGATGTACCTCTCCTCCGTGCAATACTAGTTGCGCCTAGGCCACAGGAGCCGTTGTTTGCTATACCGCGGCAACGGACCAGTGTGTCAGCCGCCGCACTAGTGGCGCAGAGAGAGTTGACGACGAGGTAATGGCAGCGCAGAGCCCGACACCACCAATGTAGAGACGACACAGCCAGTTGAAGTGCCGCCAAGAAGAAAATGATGCAGCACCCGGTCTACTTTGTTAGTTCCTCCTGCAGGGCTAGATCAAGGTACTCGGTGTGCGAAACTGCTCTTCGCCTTCTTATGGCCTCGAGGAAGCTGCGCCACTACTTCCGAGCACACGAGATCACTGTCGCCACTCGCCCCTCTCGCAACGGATATTGCACAATCCGGATGCAATTGGAAGAATTGTGGAATGGGCACCGGAGCTGTCCAGCTTTGGCCTCAAGTTTGAAAGTACTTGACGATTCAGAGCCGAGTCCTAGCGGAGTTCATAGCGTAATGGACCGCAACGCTCGACGAAGAATCCCAAGAGACTGCTCTCCCCGGCAAGGAGGCAAGTTGTGATTGGATCATGTACTTTGACGGAGCTCCTTACAAGGCGCCGGGCTAGCGTCTCGCTTGTCGCGCTTAACCGGAGAGCACCTCAAGCACGTGATCCGGATGCACTTCCCGGTGGAGGTGTCAACAAACAATATGGCGAGTCGAAGGGCTGCTTGCGGTCTTAGGATCGCGGCGGACCTCGAAATCAAGAAACTCATCGTCGGGAGACTCGCAGCTTGTCGTCAAGCAAGTCAACAAGGATTACCAGAGCCGCTGATGAAGGCCTACGCCGATGAAGTGAGAAAGTCGAAGAGTGTTTCGACGGTATACAGCTGAACACGCTCCCGAGCGGAGAACGATATCGCCGACACTGTCAAAACACGCTGCCCTCAAGCTACCCGTGGAACCAGTACCTTTGTGCTTCAGCTAACTCAGCCATCCGCTGATCCATCAACAGAGCAGAATAAGAGGAGGAAATCAGGGCCCGACAAGTACTTTCCCGCCGAAGCTCCCGGAGCCACCGGCAAGGATGTTGCCGAGATACCGAGCCCGCCACGGACGATCGGCTCGGCGGAGCGTCAAGCTCTTGCCGCCGAGACAGCCGCTCCTATAGCGGAGGAAATGCCTTTAGTCCTCGCCGCCGAGCCCTGTGCTCCAGCGTGGCACAACATACCGTCCGATTCTCCAACAGGGAACTTCCCGAGGAGCAGGAAGAAGCGGAAAAAAGCCCGTCGCTCTACCATGTACCAGTTCGCCGATGACGCCCTGTCTCGAAAAGGCCGAACGGTGTGAAATTGAAGTGTATCCCTCGAGAGGAAGGATGGAGTTGTTGGCGGAGATACACGGAGGCATATGTGGATCCCACATTGGTTCAAGGGCCCTTGCCGCAAGGCATTTCGGCAAGGCTTCTTCGGCCCACCGCCTCCGTGATGCGACGACACTAGTCACCAGTGTGAAGCGTGTCACCCATTCAAAGAAGCTTCATCAGCCAGCTCAAGCCCTTCAAACCATTCCTCTCTCCTGCCCTTCTCGGTGCTGGGGCTCGACATCTTGGGCCCTTTCCCCATGTTGTCGGGGCTTTGAGTACTTGTACATTGCAATCGACAAGTTCACAAAGTGGCCGGAGGTGGAGCCAGTGAGGAAGGTCACAACTCGATCACCGTCGAAGTTCTTCAGGGACTAGTGTGCCGCTTTGGCGTACCAACAGGGTTATCACCGACAACGGCACACAGTTCACAAGCCGCACCTTCATGCAATATACCCAAGACCTCGGCAGCAAAGTCTGCTTTCGCTTCCTGCTCACCATGAGGCAATGGTCAAGCCGAGAGGGCAAATGCTGAAGCATCGCGAGGCTTAAGGACCAAGACCTTTGACAGGCTGCACAAGAGTGAAAGGTGCTGGATTGATGAGTTGCGGCGGTTCTTTGGTCGATCAGACGACGCCAAATCGAGCCACCGCCGGACACCTTTTGCCCTAGTATACGGGGCGAAGCAGTTCTCCCCATCGAACTCATATACGGGTCACCTCGAGTGCTCGCTATGACGAGCTTGAGCAAGAGCAATCTGCGCAAGATGACGCAATGCTCCTTGAGGAAGATCGTCTTGGGCGGTTGTGAGAGCAGCATGCTACCAAAAAGCCTTGCGCCGCTACCATAGCCGCAAGGTTCATGCCCGGCCTTGAGGAAGGCGACCTTGTCCTTCGCGCGCTCAATCAGCCAAGAATTCCAACAAGTTGACGCCAAAGTGGGAAGGCCCTTATCGGGTAATACGAGTCACCAGGCCCGTCGAAGTCCGCTTGGAGACCGAAGATGCCGCCCAATGAGTAACTCCTGGAACATTGAGCATCTTCGCAAGTTTTACCGTGGTAGCGCTTTGCCGGGCCCCGGCAAGCCACCTTTTGTACAAGCATTGCCAATGATGCATGTAACCCTTTGTACAAAGCCAGGCGCAGACCCTGAGCATAAATAAATGAAGCGCTGACGCCCTAAGTTATAGCATGCATGCTAGGTCGAGTCTCGTCCTTGGTTAGGGTTGATAGTGCTTAGCGGCGACTAACCTCTAGCTTAGAGGTCGAGTGTGCGTCTCTTTGCCGTTCTTTTGTCTTCTTTGGTTCGCAGGACTCACAGATATCCTTGCCGGATCACTTGACGACGAAAAAGAGAAGAGGGACAG
This sequence comes from Aegilops longissima, assembly GCA_021605205.1. Classification (NCBI taxonomy): domain Eukaryota; kingdom Viridiplantae; phylum Streptophyta; class Magnoliopsida; order Poales; family Poaceae; genus Aegilops; species Aegilops longissima. Next base: position 63,755,201 of record CM038679.1, read on the forward strand.
ACATGCATCTAGACCCCGGCAAGCCAGTATTGCCGGGGGCTGCAAGTGCAAAGATTCACCCACGGCAAACCAGAGTTGCCGGGGGCTACAGCTTCAGATAAGTTCTTCATCCCTTATCATGCATTCCCTTATGGATCGAGGTATGTGAAACCTCGCTTTTTCCCAAAGCTACAAGGCTCCCCTAAAACTCTAGGCCCTAGGGCTCGTTCTCGGGCCAGGTTTGGTCGAGTCGCGCAACAAAAGGATGAAACGAGGAGCCTGAACCCACCTCATCCCTGCCTCCGCCAAAAGCGTGAGAAAGGTCGAGCGAAGTGGGAAGACGGCAGGGCCTGTTGTCGGGCAAGGAAATGTTAATCTTACGGATATCAAGGATTTACTCCTTGTCGTGGGTTCTACCCGCAAACAAATGACCCGGCAAACATCCCTTTTTCACTAAAAACATTCCACTCAGGTATAGTCCATGGGGAATGAAAAACATGAATGATGGGATTACAAGTTTTAAATTCAGCCAAGGCCCAAAGGCTTACAAGCTAAAAAGAGATAAGGTGCTCAGAACCCCTTTCTTGTCCCTCTCCTCGGGAGGCAGGTCAAGGAGGCGAAAAGGGCGAAGGGCGCCTAGGCGAAGCACGGTGGCAGGAGACACCAAGAGAACATCTCGGTGGCCGTCCAAAGGCTGGATGGTGATGGCGGCGCCGAAGCGAGCTCAAGACGAGGCGGCAGGACGTCAAGACGCTGTCGAAGCGCTGTTGTTGCGTACTCGATTTGACGGCCTTGCCGCCCGTCCTCTTCCTCTTCCGCAACCTCCCAACGCCAGCCGCCCAAGGAGACAACCCCGAAAGTTCAGGGAGCCGGGCGAACGGATGATGGGGTCGCTGGTGCCGACGGAGCGGCGCCCGACACCTAGTCGGACCCGTCCATCCCGCCGCCGCTACCTCGCTGCCGCTGCCGCTGTCCTCCTTGCCACTCCCGCCGAGGAGGGCTTCGCTATCGAAGAGCTCCACACAGCACCTGCCCGGGTCCCAAGAGCCCAAGACCTTGACGGAGAGGAGGCCGCCCTCCATCAGCTTGAAATGGAGAGTGAGCCCCTCCGTCAAGCGGTGGATATGAGCGAACGTCTTCCATCCCCGACGAAGATAAATCACGTGAGGGGTTGGGAAGTCGACGCGAACTCGCGTACCGCTGATCCCACAACCCCTCATGTGTAGCCGCAATGACTCCGGCGGATCCAGCTCCATCTCCCGCGCGAATGGAGTCGGGAGACGAAGGCGACAGCGAGGCGGCCGACGCAGCCTGACGAAGAACTCGCAAGGGTCATCCCCAACATGGCCCTCCATGGGGGGAGGAACTACTGGCGGAGGCGAGACCGGCGCACCGCCCCGTCCACCTCTTCCCCGAGCGCCTCGGCCTCGCCCCCTCCCCCTTCCTCTTGCGGCTGGCTCTGCCACCGCAGGTGCAGGAGAAGGAAGGACGCGTTGTCGAGCGGCGACCCTCGCCGCCACCGTTGAAGGGCCAGGATTCCCTCTCTCCATGGCGGATGGAGGGGGGGGGGAGCAGAAGCTGAAGAAAGGAGGAGATGGAAGAATGCGGGACGCCATCCCCCCTCCCGCTCTTTATAAAGGAAAGGGGTGGGGGCTCGGCCGCCCTGCTCAGCCAATCAAGACGCGGAAGGCGCAGGGAACTGGGACCAACCCGCTGCCCTAGCCCGCGACGGCCCGGTTTCCCGCCTCCACCGTTCGCCACCCCAAGCGCATGAGAACCACGTGGCAGGCATGCGGGCCCAAGGCGACGGGTGAGGCGACCTCTCCCCACCCCGTGATCGTGGGGAGTGGACGCCTTGAAGACCACGCCTCGGCCCCGTTCAGTAAATGGGCTGCGCCTCCACGCCTCTCTCCTTTATGGGGAAGGCGCGAACCGCCCCCTTTACTACGACGTGACGCATGCGCACAGAGCTCAGCCCCACGCATGCCGCCCATGTCACGCACGCCTCCCCACGCCGAGCCACGTGCGGGAGGCATGGGAAGCGCAGATCTTGCCAAGAGACTTACAGCATGTAAAACCACCCCGCCTGCCACAAGACCATTTTTTGGCCTAGCCCAACGACGCGATCAAGCGCTTACGTGTGGCCCAGGCCGGGGCTCCTGTCGGTGTACAAAAAGAGGGGTACACTTTTTGTACCCCTATAACTGTGCACGGGCAGTCTGAGCCGTGAGCACCACCGCACTGAGCAAGGCAAGGGAGGTGAGCAAAGGTAAGGCCGAAGCTCGAAAGGAGCAGAACGACGCCAAGACCAAGACCACAAAGAGCAAAGGGGACGAAGCGGACTCCCCCGACAAGATCCTTGCCGGGAGGCGGTTTTAGCAAACCCGGCAAGACCCTTGCCGTGGCAGCTCGCCCCACACCTACGAAGCGAATCACCCTTGAGTCCACTGCCCCCATGGGGCAAGGATTCGGGAGACATCTGTAACGCCCTCGATGCGGCTATATCTCCCACGTGTCGAAGCACGACTTAGAGGCATAACCGCATTGAAAGCAATGTCGCAAGTGAGGTAATCTACACACAACACATGTAATACATAAGGAAAGAGATACATAGTTGGCTTATAGTCGCCACTTCACACAATACATAAATAAACATCCATCATCCAGATTACGCCGTGGTCCGCTCACGGAACCAAAATAAAAGAAGACTACCCCAAATGCTACACAGATCCCCGATCGTCCCAACTGGCTCCACTACGATCATCGTGAAAAGACACATAGTAACGACCACGTTCCTCGCCGAACTCCCACTTGAGCTCGGTTGCGCCACCTGCACCGCATCGCCGGCACCTGCAACTGTTTTGGTAGAATCTGTGAGTCACGGGGACTCAGTAATCTCACACCCGCGAGATCAAGACTATTTGAGCTTATAGGAAGGGTGGTGTAACGAGGTGGAGCTGCAGCAAGCGACTAGCATATATGGTGGCTACATTCGCAAAAGAGAGCGAGAAGAGAAGCAAGGCACGGTCGTGAAGCTAGTAGCGATCAAGAAGTGATCCTGAAACTACTTACGTCAAACATAACTCCAACACCGTGTTCACTTCCCGGACTCCGCCGAGAAGAGACCATCACGGTTACACACGCGGTTGATGTATTTTAATTAAGGTCAACTTCGGGTTTTCTACAACCGGACATTAACAAATTCCCATCTGCCTCATAACCGCGGGCACGGCTTTCGAAAGATAAAACCCTGCAGGGGTGTCCCAACTTAGCCCATTACAAGCTCTCACGGTCAACGAAGGATATTCCTTCTCTCGGGAAGACGCGATCAGTCTCGGAATCCCGGTTCGCAAGACATTTCGACAATGGTAAAACAAGACCAGCAAAGCCGCCCGATTGTGCCGACAAATCCCGATAGGAGCTGCACATATCTCGTTCTCAGGGCACATCCGGATGAGACTAGCTACGAGTAAAACCAACCCTGAAGTTTCCCCGAGGTGGCCCCTTGCAGTAGCTCTATTCGACCAACACTCGAGCGCCTTGCCCGGGGTAAAATAAAGATGACCCTCGCTCGCGAAAACCGGGGAAAAAAGGCTTAGGTGGTAAATGGTAAAACCAAGGTTGGGCCTTCTTTGGAGGAGTCTTATTCAAAGCGAACTGTCAAGGGGGTCCCATAAATCACCCAACCGTGTAAGGAACGCGAAATCAAGGAACATAACACCGGTATGACGGAAACTAGGGCGGCAAGAGTGGAACAAAACACCAGGCATAAGGCCGAGTCTTCAACCCTTTACCAAGTATATAGGTGCATTAATTAAATAAGAGATATTGTGATATCCCAAAATATCCATGTTCCAACAAGGAACAAACTTCATCTTCACCTGCAACTAGCAACGCTATAAGAGGGGCTGAGCAAAGCGGTAACATAGCCAATCAACGGTTTGCTAGGAAAGGATGGTTAGAGGTTTGACATGGCAATATGGGTGGCATGATATAGCAAGTGGTAGGTAACGTAGCATAGGCATAGCAAAAGAGCGAGCATCTAGCAAGCAAAGATAGAAGTGATTTCGAGGGTATGGTCATCTTTCCTGCAAAGTTCTCAGAGTTGTCGAAAGCTTGATCCTCGCTCGCGTACTCAACAGGTTCCTCGTTCACGTACTCGTCTCCCGGCTCTACCCAAAGCAAGAACACAAGCAATGGAAACACAATAAATCACGGGCGATGCACAAACAACATGATGCAAAACATGGCATGATATGCGAGATTTGAGATGCAATGCGTATGCGTGCTCCGGAAGGAAAATGATAAACAAGGCATCAACTTGGCAAACCAAGTATGCCGCTGGAAAGGTGAGATGATTTCGGTTGAAATCGATATAAAGATCACCGGAATTGGATGCACGGTTTGCAAATGACAAGCAAAACAAGAATGACACAATTCTGCCATTAACAGCATGATACCACTTAGCAAGCAACAAGAAATTAAGCTACTGCACCCAAACGTACCAAAAAAGCATATGGCAGTGATCTACTCAAGATGCTTGACAAAATATGTACACTGAGCTACGGGTAAATCATATCATAACAGATTCAAACCAGCATGGCAAAAGTGCAAAATATATCAGCTTCACAGACTTTGTGAAAAACTGAACATGGCAGAAACAACATCAGGAAGCAATGTTCAGAGCAAGCAAACATCATGCTACAGGAACATATCATAGAAACTTTAGGCATGGCATGATACTACTAAATGCATAGAACAAAAGTCCTTTACTGACCATGAGCCAAAAAGGATCAGAAGATAGGATTTCGCCCATGTAAACATAGCAAGTTTCGTAAACAGATTCAGCAAACAGGGCATGACATTGACAGAATTATGAAGGCATCTTCGCGAGCTCGAAGCACTCACTATAGAGCATTTCATGATAAACTAATCATACATCCATCAAGAAGACATGGCATAGAAGCTATACATGGCAAGAACAACATCATAGCATACACGGATCCACTACAACAACCTTGGCAAAATTGAATAACATGTAAACAACCTGCCAGGAAACATTTTATAGCAAAAGTAGAGCTCGATTGACTCAAGCTATGGCACTCCCTAATTTCAAACAGGGGCATGGATGGATAGAGAATAACCATATGTTCAAAAGATCCTTATTTAAGTATCTCAAAATATGCATGGATCTCTATGTAGCATCAAGTTTACATGGCATAAAAATAACAGCAGAACAGGGGCTGAAATCAGCAACATCACGAAGCCTAGTTTTCATGCTTGTGCTAGTCACCACAGAGATCAAAAAAATACATGGCATAGTTCAAAACACATGTAAAGCTCAAGTTCATAGGGTGCACACATCAATCATGGAAAAAAATGACAAAAGTGCATGTTCTGATAAGAATCTGAAACTATCATCACATAGCCCTCTTCTAACAGCATTTCGGGCATCAAGATGAGCTCAAATGTAAATAATGCAATGAGATGAAATGATGTACTCGTCGAGGCGAACAATTCGGTATGCTACACGCCCAAAACGGAGCCACGAGTACAGAGTTATGGTGCGATGAAAATGCAACAAATAATCTGCAGAATAAATAACTTCAGAGGATTTCGGGGGTCAACCGGATGGATCTAGGGTTCGTCCCCCGAACCGAGGCGGCGGCGCGGCTCGCCGGAGAGGCGTCGGAGAGGAGGACGGAGGGCCGGGGAGGCACGGGGCGGACGGATCCGGCGCGCCCTGCCGGATCCGGCGAGGCTGGAGTTGAGGGAGGCGGCGGGCGGCGATCGCGGCGAGGAGGCGGGTCGAGCGCGGCGGACGGGCGGCGGGCGGAGGAGCGGGACGACGCGCGCGCGCGGGGCCGAGTGGGCGGCGGCGGAGCGGGCCTTCGAGCGGAGGCGCTGGGCTCGGGAGGGCTGGCTGGCCTCGCGGCCTCGGCAGCGGCCGGGCGGCGATGTGGCGCGCCCGCCAGTGGCGGCGCGTGATTGGTCCGGGCGGCGGGCAGACGCGTCCGGCTCCGCCCGGACGTGTCCGGCGGCGGCGAGAGGAGCGGGGCTAGGGTTAGGGGCGGATTTGATCCGGAATTTCGGGGGAGGAGGTGTTTTTATAGGTAGGAGGAGTTAGGAAGCTCCAAATGAGGTGCGGTTTTCGCCCACACGATCGTGATCGAACGGTGATGGACATGGAAGTGACTTAGATGGGTTATTGGGCTGTTTTGGAGGAGTATTGTGCTGCAACACACAAGAGGCCTTCACGGTTACCCGGTTAACCATTGGAGTATCAAACGACCTCCAAATGGCACGAAACTTGACAGGTGGTCTCCCGGTGGTGTACCAAGGCCACTTGGCAAGCTCCGGTCCATTCCGAGAACGTTTAACACCCGCTCACGAAAAAGAGACAAGAGGGGTGCGCCGGTGCATGTAGGAGTGTCGGATTGCAAAACGGACAACGGGGAAGATGCTCGGATGTATGAGACGAACACGTATGCAAATGAGATGCACATGATGACATGATATGAGATGCATGACATGAACAAAATGCAAAACGAAAGACAAAACCCAACCACGGAGGGAATACCATAGCACACAGCCGAAAATGGCAAGAGTTGGAGTTACAAATATGGAAAGTTACATCCGGGGTGTTACAACATCCCCGTGGTGGCATGCAGATATTTGTGAAGACATTCAAGATCAGATACACACTATAGAAGATGACGACCCTTGGCGGGATCCCAGCCAAGGAGGACCACAAGGCCCCCGGCAAGAGCCTTGCCGGGGATGACAAAGAAGCGCCACGGCAAGACCCTTGCCGGGCCCCGCAAGAAGACCTTTGTCGGGCTACTCTGGCGAGGCCCTTGCCAAGAACACCCATAGGGCCACCATCGCCCACGCCAATCAAACCTCCACCACCGTTCGCATGCAGCTGCCGACCCAACCAGTTAGGCAGTGCACTGCGTGGCGACAGCGGATCTTCATGGAGACCCACCATCGCGCCACCTCACCTGCTCGCCGCCTACATGGCACCGCTGGCACCGCTGGCCGTATGCCGTGTCGACACGAAGGGAGCGGCGACGGACGAGACATGGCTCTCCCCGTCCCGATAAAGCAAGGACACCTAAACAAGACGCATTAAAGGCACCTTGTCATGTAATGCGAGGGATAAACTTCGCATCATCAGCATTCCCTTTCCACCTCCCTGTGCCACTGTGGCAACCCCTTTCCCTATAAAAGGAGGCCCAAGGCGACCAGGAGGGGGATTCGGCTTTTTGGAGCTCCTCACGCCCCATTGCTAGTTCAAGAACACAGATAAACAAACCACCAAAGCAGGAGTAGGGTTTTATGCATCCTCGCGGCCCGAACCTGGATAAGGAAACCGTGTGCTATCTGTTTGATCCACTCTTGTCACGACCCCGCGCCCCGCGACCGTAGTAGGGATTCTTGTGATCCCATAGGTGTCGTTCCCACCGACAAAAAGTAATTACGGTGCGAGGTAACCGGGTTTTGACATATGTCAATGAACTAATAGATCCCGCCTCCGGTGAATGGGATGAATTGCTTGTGCGTGATAATTTTTGGAAAATCGATGCAGAACGGATTTTACAACTCCCACTTGCACACCATGAAGAAGAAGACAATATCGCCTGGCATTTCACAAAAAGTGGAAAATTTAGTGTACGGTCAACATATCATGTCGAATGGGATGATCGGTTTGGAAGTAAACTACAAAGTGAAGAAGGACAAACAAGTTCGCTCAACCATCCAGTATGGAAAAAAGTTTGGAATCTGAAACTACCCGGGGAGATAAAGATATTTGTGTGGAGGTGCTTGCACAATACGATTCCTTTCCTTTGTACACTCGCCAACCGCCATGTAGGTAATACTGCTCAATGCCCTTTATGCAAAAGCAGTGCCGAGGATATTAAACATGCACTTTTCACATGTGGCCGGACGAACAATATATGGAGAGAGTTGGGCTTGCATGAAATAATAGAAGAAGCCTTGGCGGTGGACCGATCAGGTGCAAAGGTGCTTGAGTTCCTGTTGTGTGAAAATAAATTCCAGTGCACCTTCTCTGATTGCATTCAAATTCCTGAGATAGTTGCATCTACGTGTTGGTACTTGTGGTGGCAAAGAAGAGAAGTTGTGAGGGGAGAACAGTTGTAGACAATTGACCGCACAGCTTTGGCAATACACGCCTTATCCCCGAGCTTTGTTCGATCAGCAAGACTGCCAGAGGTACATGATCGCTTGAATGAATGGAAGAAGCCACCATCTGGATTCCAAATCCTTAATGTGGATGCATCCTTTTCTGATGAGGAAAACTCTATTTCATGTGGAGCTGTGGTACATGACCACTTGGGAGGTTTTGTCGCTGCAGCAACTGCTTGCATGGAACATGTAGCCGATGTGGTCTCGGCCGAATCAGAAGCGTTGCGTCAAGGGCTAATGCTCATTCAGAGCCTTGGGTGTGCCAACATAATTGTCCAAACTGATAATGTGACCGTGGTAGAGGCGTTGAATTTGAATGAGGGTTACTCAATGATTACAACACCAATAGATAATGAATGTCGAAGTCTATTTTTGAATTTCGGGAAGGTACTTGTTGAACATTGTAACAAGGAGTGAAACATGGTTGCTCATGAGCTAGCTAGGTTTGGGGGGAGTAATCCACCAACTTTGTGGTCGGATACACCTCTAGCTTTATTATTCCTTTGTTAGCAGATGATGTAAGTTTGATTTGAGTTAATAAAGCTAGCCATGAAGGCCTTCCCGTCAAAAAACAATAGTGCATATAGATTATTTTTATCAACTAGAGCTAGAGTTTTCACGCCAACACCCGATGACACACGAGGATTTCATCTGGTCACTTTCGTCAATATTCATTTAGTTGCGGTTAACTACTTTGATAGTTTGTTGTGAAGGAAATATGCCCTAGAGGCAATAATAAAGTTATTATTTATTTCCTTATATCATGATAAATGTTTATTATTCATGCTAGAATTGTATTAACCGGAAACATAATACATGTGTGAATACATAGACAAACATAGTGTCACTAGTATGCCTCTACTTGACTAGCTTGTTAATCAAAGATCGTTATGTTTCCTAACCATAGAGATGAGTTGTCATTTGATTCACGGGATCACATCATTAGGAGAATGATGTGATTGACTTGACCCATTCCGTTAGCTTAGCACCCGATCGTTTAGTATGCTGCTATTGCTTTCTTCATGACTTATACATGTTCCTATGACTATGAGATTATGCAACCCCCGTTTACCGGAGGAACACTTTGTGTGCTACCAAACGTCACAACGTAACTGGGTGATTATCAAGGTGCTCTACAGGTGTCTCCAAAGGTACATGTTGGGTTGGCGTATTTCGAGATTAGGATTTGTCACTCCGATTATCGGAGAGGTATCTCTGGGCCCTCTCGGTAATGCACATCACTACAAGCCTTGCAAGCATTGCAACTAATGAGTTAGTTGCAGGATGATGTATTACGGAACGAGTAAAGAGACTTGCCGGTAACGAGATTGAACTAGGTATTGAGATACCGACGATCGAATCTCGGGAAAGTAACATACCGATGACAAAGGGAACAACGTATGTTGTTATGCGGTTTGACCGATAAAGATCTTCGTAGAATATGTGGGAGCCAATGTGGGCATCCAGGTCCCGCTATTGGTTATTGACCGGAAACATGTCTCGATCATGTCTACATAGTTCTCGAAACCGTAGGGTCCGCACGCTTAACCTTTCGTTGACGATATAGTATTATATGAGTTATGTATGTTGGTAACGAATGTTGTTCAAGTCCCTGATGAGATCATGGACATGACGAGGAACTCCGGAATGGTCCGGAGATAAAGTTTGATATATGGGATAATAGTGTTTGATCACGGAAGGGTTCCGAATTCACCTAAGGGGTTCCGGATGTTTCCCGAAATGTTTGGGTACGAGAACACGTAATTTGGGCCAAAAGGGAAAGCCCACAAGGTTTTTGGAAAGCGAGAAAAGGAAGTTTTATGGAGTCCAGGGCGACGCTTAGGGTCTCGGCGTGCGGGTCCGAACGCCGGAACCTGGCGTCTGCCTCGAGTCCGAGAAGGACTCTTGCCTTTCGGGTGAAACCGACTTTGTGGAGGCTTTTACTCCAAGTTTCGACCCCAAGGCTCAACATATAAATAGAGGGGCAGGGCTAGCACCAAAGAGACATCAAGAAACACCAAGCCGTGTGCCGGCAACCCCGTCCCCTCTAGTTTATCCTCCGTCATAGTTTCTGTAGTGCTTAGGCGAAGCCCTGCGGAGATTGTTCTTCACCAACACCGTCACCACGCCGTCGTGCTGCCGGAACTCATCTACTACTTCGCCCGTCTTGCTGGATCGAGAAGGCGAGGACATCATTGAGTTGAACGTGTGCAGAACTCGGAGGTGCCGTGCGTTCGGTACTTGGATCGGTCGGATCGTGAAGACGTACGACTACATCAACCGCGTTGATAAACGCTTCCGCTTAGCGATCTTCAAGGGTATGAAGATACACTCCCCCTCTAGTTTCTATGCATCACCATGTTCTTGCGTGTGCGTAGGAATTTTTATGAAATTACTACGTTCCCCAACAGTGGCATCCGAGCCTAGGTTTTAAGCGTTGATGTTATATGCACGAGTAGAACACAAGTGAGTTGTGGGCGATACAAGTCATACTGCTTACCAAAGATGTCATACTTTGGTTCGGCGGTATTGTTGGATGAAGCGGCCCGACCGACATTACGCCAGACGCTTACGCGAGACTGGTTCTACCGCATGCTTTGCACACAGTGGCTGGCGGGTGTCGGTTTCCAACTTTAGTTGAACCGAGTGTAGCTACGCCCGTCCTTGCGAAGGTTAAAACAACACTAACTTGACGAACTATCGCTGTGGTTTTGATGCGAGGTAAGAACGGTTCTTGCTCAGCCCGTAGCAGCCACGTAAAACTTGCAACAACAAAGTAGAGGACGCCTAACTTGTTTTTGCAGGCATGTTGTGATGTGATATGGTCAAGACGTGATGCTATATTTTATTGTATGAGATGATCATGTTTTGTAACCGAAGTTATCGACCATCGCAGGAGCCATATGGTTGTCGCTTATTGTATGAAATGCAACGCATCTGTAATTGCTTTACTTTATCTCTAAGCGGTAGCGATAGTCGAGAAGCAATAGTTGGCGAGACGACAACGATGCTACGATGGAGATCAAGGTGTCGCGCCAAAGGACGATGGTGATCATGACGGTGCTTCGGAGATGGAGATCACAAGCACAAGATGATGATGGCCATATCATATCACTTATATTGATTGCATGTGATGTTTATCCTTTATGCATCTTATTTTGCTTTGATTGACAGTAGCATTATAAGATGATCTCTCACTAATTATCAAGAAGTGTTCTCCCTGAGTATGCACCGTTGCCAAAGTTCTTCGTGCCCAGACACCACGTGATGATCGGGTGTGATAAGCTCTACGTCCATCTACAACGGGTGCAAGCCAGTTTTACACACGCGGAATACTCAGGTTAAACTTGACGAGCCTAGAATATGCAGATATGGCCTCGGAACATGAAGACCGAAAGGTCGAGCGTGAATCATATAGTAGATATGATCAACATAATGATGTTCACCATTGAAAGCTACTCCATTTCACGTGATGATCGGTTATGGTTTAGTTGATTTGGATCACGTGATCACTTAGAGGATTAGAGGGATGTCTTTCTAAGTGGGAGTTCTTAAGTAATATGATTAATTGAACTTAAATTTATCATGAACTTAGTCCTGGTAGTATTTTGCAAATTATGTTGTAGATCAATAGCTCGCGTTGTTGCTTTCATATGTTTATTTTAATATGTTCCTAGAGAAAACTTTGTTGAAAGATGTTAGTAGCAATGATGCGGATTGGATCCATGATCTGAGGTTTATCCTCATTGCTGCACAAAAGAATTATGTCCTTGATGCACCGCTAGGTGACAGACCTATTGCAGGTGCAGATGCAAACGTTATGAACGTTTGGCTAGCTCTATATGATGACTACTTGATAGTTTAGTGCACCATGCTTTACGGCCTAGAATCGGGACTTCAAAGACGTTTTGAACGTCATGGACCATATGAGATGTTCCAGGAATTGAAGTTAATATTTCAAGCAAATACCCGAGTTGAGAGATATGAAGTCTCCAACAAGTTCTATAGCTAAAAGATGGAGGAGAATCGCTCAACTAGTGAGCATGTGCTCAGATTGTCTGGGTACTTCAATCGCTTGAAGCAAGTGGGAGTTAATCTTCCAGATAAGATAGTGATTGACATAATTCTCTAGTCACCATCACTAAGTTACTAGAACTTCGTGATGAACTATAGTATGCAAGGGATGACGAAAACAATTCCCAAGCTCTTCGCGATGCTAAAATCGCGAAGGTAGAAATCAAGAAAACATCAAGTGTTGATGGTTGACAAGACCACTAGTCTCAAGGAAAAGGGCAAAGGGAAGAAGGGAACTTCAAGAAGAACGGCAAGCAAGTTGTTGCTCGAGTGAAGAAGCCCAAGTCTGGACCTAAGCCCGAGACTAAGTGCTTTTTCGCAATGGAACTGGTCACCGAAGCGGAACTACCCCAAGTATTTGGCGGATAAAAGGATGGCAAAGTGAACAAAGGTATATTTGATATACAAATTATTGATGTGTATTTTACTATTGTTCGTAGCAACCCCTCAAGATTTGATACTGGTTCGGTTGCTAAGAGTAGTAACTCAAACGGGTGTTGCGTAATGAACAGAAACTAGTTGAAGGGAAGTGACGATGAGTGTTGGAAGTAGTTCCAAGATTGATATGATCATCATCGCACACTCCCTATACTTTCGGATTTGTGTTGAACCTAAATAAGTGTTATTTGGTGTTTGCGTTGAGCATGAATATGATTTGATCATGTTTATTGCAATACGGTTATTCATTTAAGTTAGAGAACAATTGTTGTTCTGTTTACATGAATAAAACCTTCTATGGTCATACACACTGACGAAAATGGTTTGTTGGATCTCGATCGTAGTGATACACATATTCATAATATTGATGCCAAAAGATGCAAAGTTAATAATGATAGTGCAACTTATTTGTGGCACTGCCGTTTGGGTCATATCGGTGTAAAGCGCATGAAGAAACTCCATGCTGATGGGTTTTTGGAATCACTTGATTATGAGTCGTTTGATGCTTGCGAACCGTGCCTTTTGGGCAAGATGACTGAAACTCCGTTGTTCGGAACAATGGAGCGAGCAACTGACTTATTGGAAATAATACATACTGATGTATGCGATCCGATGAGTGTTGAGACTCGCGGCAGGTATCGTTATTTTCTGACCTTCACAAATGATTTGAGCAGATATGGGAATATCTACTTGATGAAACATAAGTCTGAAACATTTGAAAAGTTCAAAGAATTTAAGAGTGAAGTGGAAAATCATTGTGACAAGAAAATAAGGTTTCTACGATCTGATCGCGGAGACAAATATTTGAGTTACGAGTTTGGTCTTCAAATTAAAACAATGTGGAATAGTTTCACAAATTCGTGCCACTGGAGCACCACAACATAATGGTGTGTTCGAACGTCATAACCGTACTTTATTGGATATAGTGCAACCTATGATGTTTCTTACCGATTTACCACTACCGTTTTGGGGTTATGCATTAGAGACAGCTGCCTTCACGTTAAATAGGGCATCATCTAAATCCGTTGAGACGACACCTTATGAACTTTGGTTTGGCAAGAAACCAAAAGTTGTCGTTTCTTAAAATTTGGGGTTGCGATGCTTATGTGAAAAAGTTTCATCCTGATAAGCTCAAACCCAAATCGAAGAAATGTGTCTTCATAGGATACCCAAAGGAAACAGTTGGGTACACCTTCTATCACAGATCCGAAAGGCAATACATTCATTGCTAAGAATGGATCCTTTCTAGAGGAGGAGTTTCTCTCAAAAGAAGTGAGTGGGAGGAAAGTAGAACTTGATGAGGTAACCGTACCTGCTCCCTTATTGGAAAGTATTTCATCACAGAAACCGGTTCCTGTGATATCTATACCAATTAGTGAGGAAGTTAATGATGATGATCATGATACTTCAGATCAAGTTGTTACTGAACCTCGTAGGTCAACCAGAGTAAGATCCGCACCAGAGTGGTACGGTAGTCCTGTTCTGGAAGTCATGTTCCTAGACCATGACGAACCTACGAACTATGAGGAAGCGATGATGAGCCCAGATTCCGCGAAATGGTTTGAGGCCATGAAATCTGAGATGGGATCCATGTATGAGAACAAAGTATGGACTTTGGTTGACTTGCCCGATGATCGGCAAGCCATAGAAAATAAATGGATCTTCAAGAGGAAGACAGACGTTGATAGTAGTGTTACTATCTACAAAGCTAGAATTGTCGCAAAAGGTTTTCGACAAGTTCAAGGTGTTGAGTACGATGAGAGTTTCTCACTCGTATCTATGCTTAAGTCTGTCCGAATCATGTTAGCAATTGCCACATTTTATGAAATCTGGCAAATGGATAAACAAAACTGCATTCCTTAATGGATTTATTAAAGAAGAGTTGTATATGATGCAACCGAAGGTTTTGTCAATCCTAAAGGTGCTAACAAAATATGCAAGCTCCAAAGGATCTATCTATGGACTGGTGCAAGCATCTCGAGTTGGAATACACACTTTGATAAGTTGATCAAAGCATATAGTTTTATATGCACTTCATGTGAAGCCTGTATTTACAAGAAAGTGAGTGGGAGCACTACAACATTTCTGATAAGTATATGTGAATGACATATTGTTGATCGGAAATAATGTAGAATTATTCTGCAAAGCATAAAGGAGTGTTTGAAAGGAGTTTTTCAAAGAAAGACCTTGGTGAAGCTGCTTACATATTGAGCATCAAGATCTATAGAGATAGATCAAGACGCTTGATAAGTTTTTCAATGAATACACACCTTGACAAGATTTTGAAGTAGTTCAAAATGGAACAGTCAAAGAAAGAATTCTTGCTTGTTTTACAAGGTGTGAAATTGAGTAAGACTCAAAGCCCGACCACGGCAGAAGATAGAAAGAGAAGAAAGTCATTCCCTATGCCTCAGCCATAGGTTCTATAAAGTATGCCATGTTGTGTACCAGATCTGTTGCATACCCTACCACTAAGTATTAGCAAGGGAGTGCAATAGTGATCTAGGAGTATATCAATGGACAGCGGTCAAGAATATCCTTAGTAAGGACTAAGGAGATGTTTCTCGATTATGGAGGTGATAAAAGAGTTCGTCGTAAAGAGTTACATCGATGCAGGCTTTTTACACCGATCCAGATGGCTCTAAGTCTTAATCTTGATACATATTGAAAGTGGGAGCAATTAGCTAGAGTAGCTCTATGCAGAGCAATGTAGACATAGAATATTAGTAAAATATATACGGCTCTGAATGTGACAGACCCGTTGACTAAACTTCTCTCACGAGCAAAACATGATCATACCTTAGTACAATTTGGGTGTTAATCACATAGCGATGTGAAGTAGATTATTGACTCTAGTAAACCCTTTGGGTGTTGATCACATGATGATGTGAACTATGGGTATTAATCACATACAGATGTGAATATTGGTGTTAAATCACATGGCATGTGAACTAGATTATTGACTCTAGTGCAAGTGGGAGACTGAAGGAAATATGCCCTAGAGGCAATAATAAAGTTATTATTTATTTCCTTATATCATGATAAATGTTTATTATTCATGCTAGAATTGTATTAACCGGAAACATAATACATGTGTGAATACATAGACAAACATAGTGTCACTAGTATGCCTCTACTTGACTAGCTTGTTAATTAAAGATGGTTATGTTTCCTAACCATAGACATGAGTTCTCATTTGATTAACGGGATCACATCATTAGGAGAATGATGTGATTGACTTGACCCATTCTGTTAGCTTAGCACCCGATCGTTTAGTATGCTGCTATTGCTTTCTTCATGACTTATACATGTTCCTATGACTATGAGATTATGCAACCCCGCTTACGGAGGAACACTTTGTGTGCTACCAAACGCCACAACGAATCGGGTGATTATAAAGGTGCTCTACAGGTGTCTCCAAAGGTACATGTTGGGTTGGCGTATTTCGAGATTAGGATTTGTCACTCCGATTATCGGAGAGGTATCTCTCGGCCCTCTCGGTAATGCACATCACTACAAGCCTTGCAAGCATTGCAACTAATGAGTTAGTTGCGGGATGATGTATTACGGAATGAGTAAAGAGACTTGCCGGTAACGAGATTGAACTAGGTATTGAGATACCGATGATCGAATCTCGGGCAAGTAACATACCGATGACAAAGGGAACAACGTATGTTGTTATGCGGTTTGACCGATAAAGATCTTCATAGAATATGTGGGAGCCAATATGGGCATCCAGGTCCTGCTATTGGTTATTGACCGGAAACATGTCTCGGTCATGTCTACATAGTTCTCGAACCCGTAGGGTCCGCACGCTTAATGTTTCGTTGATGATATAGTATTATATGAGTTATGTATGTTGGTAACTGATGAAGTCATGTACCTAGGGTAGGGTCATGAACCTGTCCAAGGTACCCTCCCCTAGGACATCTTTAGAAGAAACGGCCTTCCAGTCGACCTGGTAGGATTTCACTCGACAGACTCAAAGACACTCGACCATGAAGACCCACTCGACCACCAGGAGTTCAAGATCCACACTAAGTCCAAACGGTCTGTAATTAGGTAGTCTCTATGGTCATGATGACACTTTATGTAAGGCGTTACCAGTAACGCCTGGCCTTAATGTATCTTTAACCCTCCGCTACATGGGTTGGCTGGGGTCCTGGCGCACTCTATATAAGCCACCCCCCTCCACAGGTAGAAGGGTTCGCACCCCTGTTTCATACACATATAATCCAGTCGACCGCCTCCGGGCTCCGAGACGTAGGGCTGTTACTTCCTCTGAGAAGGGCCTGAACTTGTAAAACTCTTGCGTATACAACTATTCCATATCTAGTATCTTGCCTCTCCATACCTACCCCCCATTCTACTGTCAGACTTAGAACCACGACAGTTGGCGTCCACCTTGGTGCAGGTGTTCTAGCGATTTGTTGGAGAAGTTGGGATTCTTTCGATCTCCTACATCATGGTTTTAGGTGGAGTTTTGGTCGAGGGCATGAGATCCGCCTCGGTGCGCCACGCTCATCGCCGACGACTCCGCTTGGCTTCGTGGAGGCTCCACTCGACGCCGACACGCCCCCGTCTGTAAGCAACACACTTTCGCTGCGTCGCGTCGGCGCCCTCCTGCAGAAGCAACCGTCGACCCAAGATGGGTCGGTTCTTGTGCTGCTGAGGGAGTTCCTGACTAGGGGTGTCCGGATAGCCGAACTATCATCATCGGCCGGACTCCAAGACTATGAAGATACAAGATTGAAGACTTCGTCCCTGTCCGGATGGGACTTTCCTTGGCGTGGAAGGCAAGCTTGGCGATACGGATATGTAGATCTCCTACCATTGTAACCGACTCGTAACCCTAACCCTATCCGGTGTCTATATAAACCGAGGGTTTTAGTCCGAGGACTAACAAGAATCATACCATAGGCTAGCTTCTAGGGTTTAGCCTCCTTGATCTCGTGGTAGATCCACTCTTGTAACACACATCATCAATATTAATCTAGCAGGACGTAGGGTTTTACCTCCATCAAGAGGGCCCGAACTGGGTAAAACATCGAGTCCCTTGTCTCCTGTTACCATCCACCTAGACGCACGCATTCGGGACCCCTACCCGAGATCTGCGGTTTTGACACCGACATTGGTGCTTTCATTGAGAATTCTCTCGTGTGTCGCCACCGATAGGCCTGATCGCTCCTTCAATCATCAACAACGACGCGTCCAGTGGTGAGACTTTTCTCCCGGACAGATCTTTGTGCTCGGGCGGCTTTGCATCATGGGCCAATTCGCTTGGCCATCTGGAGCAGATCGAAAGCTACGCCCCTGGCCGCCAGGTCAGATTTGGAAGTTTAAACTATACGGCCGATATCCGCGGAGACTTGATCTTTGACGGATTCGAGCCGCAGCCAAGCGTGCCGCACTGTCTCGATGGGCATGATCTAGCTCTGCAGCCGAACAGTGCCCTGGAGGCCGCACCAGTATCCGCTCTGACCTTTAATCCGGAGCCGGATTCCCCGACCGAGGACGGGTGGTTGGACACCGCCTCGGGGGCTACAATCTCTATGGCGATCGAGCCGAACTCCATCCCTGTCCCTTGCGAAGACTCCGACTCCAGGGTGCCGGACTCCTATCCGGACTCCGAACCCTCCGCTCCCTTGCCGATCTAATCCGATTGTGCGCCGTTATGGAGTTCACGGTCATGACATCTTTCAAACTCGCCTTTTGGCGACATCCTGAATTCACTAAAGTCTCTCTCTTTATCCGGAGAGCCCTGGCCGGACTACGGTCAGGAAGATTGGGATGCGGACGACGAAGAAATTCAACGCCCACCCACCACCCACTTGGTAGCCGATGTCGACGATCTAACCGACATGCTAGACTAAGACTCCGAAGACATCGACGGTATGGACGACGATGCCGAAGACGACCAAGACCCAGCGCCTACAGAGCACTGGAAGGCCACCTTGTCAAACGACATATACACGGTGGACATCCCAAAAGATGGGAACGGCGATGGAACAACGGAGGATGACCCCTCCAAGAAGCAACCGAAGCGCCCAAGGCGTCGGCGCGCCGCTAAATCCCACCACAGCAAGAATGAAGACTCCGCGCCGAGACAACAATACAACGGACAATGCGAAGACAATCCACTCCAAAGAAGATCCAAGCAGGGAAGATGGAGACGCCAGCCCCCACGAGAGAGCGGCGAAGAAGAGGTAGAGGATTATATGCCTCCCTCCGTGACGGGCAAGCCTCGACGACGATTTAATTTGTCGTGCCCGAGAATCCCGTCGAACAAGAGCGCTTTAGACGCAGGCTTATGGCCACGGCGAACAGCCACAGGAAAAAGCAGAACGGCTTAGAGCTGATCAGATCTGCTAGCCGACAGATGGATCAAGTCTCGCGGTCAAGAGCATGAGCTCGACGCCTCTCAAAAGCTACCCTAAACGCAAGCTGCTCCCCGATTAGAGGAGGAGGCTTACGAACCCGCATCACCAGGAGACAATACGGCTGACCGACCACCCGTGGTCGCGACGAGAGGCCTCTAGGCCCTTCACTAAAACCGCACCCGGCGTCGCTCAAAAGCACACGGCCAAGGGGAACGCCCGACCTGCGAGATATATTGGAGGACAAGGCAAGACAATCAAGATCGATCTATGGATCGCGTGGGCCCCCACGGTATGTGACGACAACCGTCGCACCGACACAGATAAGTCCGCCGACCGAACAAAACAGACCAAGCTCTTTTGAGCTCCGTCGTGATATCGCCAAAGATCTAGGCGCCAAGACACCCACTATGCTTCACGACGAAGTAATGGATCATCAAATCCTCAAGGGTTTAAACCCGTCAATATTGAATCCTATGATGGCACAACAGACCCCCGCGTTTGGATGAAAGACTATCTCCTTCACATCCACATGGCCCGCGGTGATGATCTTCACGCCATCAAATACCTCCCCTCGCTTAAAGGACCAGCCCGCATTGGCTCAACAGCTTGCCGCCAGAGTCAATTGGGAGCTGGAGGACCTCGAAGCCGCATTCCTCGGTAACTTCGTGGCACTTATGTGCGACCACCGACGCTGATGACCTAAGCCACATAATTCAGCAACTGCACAAATCGCCGACAATTCTCGACACGGTTCTTAACCAAGAAAACCAAATCGTCGACCGTCCGGATGCGGAGGCCCTCGCGCCTTCAAGCATAACATCCGCAATGAGTGGCTTGCCCGCACCTAGGACAGGAAAAGCCAAATCCATGGCAGCCCTCACATCACTCATGACCCGCTTCATGGGTGAGGACAGCTAGCTAGCACGCAGCAACAACCTCAAAAAAATTCTGGCAGTTCGGACTTCAAGGACCAAAATGGCAGGCCGCGTCGTAAAAAAACAAACGCCACATTAACGGCGACAATATTGAGGATACGGCAGTCAATGCCGGATTCAAAGGCTCTAAACCCGGTCAGCGGAAAAAGCCATTCAAATGAACTACTCCGGGTCCGTCCAATTTGGACCGAATACTCGACCGCTTGTGCCAGATACACGACACTTCGAAAAGCCGCTTAACCACACCAACAGGGACTGTTGGGTATTCAAGCAGGCAGGCAAGTTAATTGTCAAAAACAATGACAAGGGGCTGCATAGCGATGACGAGGACGAGACCCAACCGCCGCACAATAGAGGAAAGAAGGGTTTCCCCCCACAGGTGCGGACGGTGAACATGATATACGCAACACACATACCCAAAAGGGAGCAGAAGCGTGCACTCAGGGATGTCTACGCGATGGAGCCAGTTGCCAAGTTCAATCCATGGTCCTCCCGCCCGATCACTTTTGACCGAAGGACCACCCCACCAAAGATCCGCCACGGCGGATTCGCCAGACCGGTCTTAGACCCAATCGTCGATGGATTTCACCTAACCGAGTCCCGATGGATTTGGCGACAAGAGCCTGAACCTGCTTTACCAGATACAAAGCGCAAAATGGGCATAGACCCTCAAGGATTAAACCTACCAAAACGACCTTTAAAGGCGCCATACCAGGTGTAGAAGCCAATTGTACAGTGCTCAATTACACTGGAAGTGGTCTTCGGATCCCCGGATAACTTCCGAAGCGAGGAGTTAATCTTCGACATAGTCCCGTTCTGCAGCGGCTATCGTACCTTGCTCGGACGCACCGCGTTTGCAAAGTTCAATGCGATGCCGCACTACGCATACCTCAAGCTCAAGATGCCAGGCCCTCGAGGAGTAATTACGATAAACGGAAACACTGAACGTTATCTCCGCACGGAGGAACATACAGCGGCTCTCGCGGCAGAAGTGCAATGCAGCCTCTTAAGGCAATTCTCGAGTCCGGCCGTTAAGCGTCCGGACACAGCTAAGCGCGCCCGGAGTAACTTACAACAAGACCACCTGGCACGTTCAGAGCACGCATAGCAGTGCGGCCCCAACCCCAGCCCCTGCGAAACGTCAAAGCAGGTCCTTTGCGTACACCATTACGCTCTGAAGATACCATGGGCATGGGGAGAGGGGCACGACCACGATAAACCCAGACTGCGGCTCAACCACACCAGGGGCTCTCACGTGTGTTGTTCCTTTTTCTTTTCTTTTTTTTACCTTTTACTTTTTACCCACAGGACTCCGTTTGTCAGAAGCCCTATCCGGCAGCAGACCTGCCGAACTCACGATGCAACAGCCAGGGAAGGATAAAGGCTACAACGAATATACACCAATCTGCAGCCTACCCCTGGAGGGGGACATGTTTAACAGTCTCCTACCTTGCTTATCGCACTATTTGTATCGTTCTGCATTCGTAGCAGCACTTATTGAATAAAACAATGCAGCACCTTTTTGCTTATAATTGCATTTCTTTTTCATACATATGTTCATTCACGACATGTTGCATCCGTACACTTTGGTACGGCTAATATACACCAGGGCTTATGTTTCCGCGATTGGTGTGATGAGTCTCAACACTTTCACAAGTGCGGCACCCCAACTTATAGCACTATATGCATCGGCTCAATCATGTCTTGGGTCAATAGTTGGGTTTGCTCGGCTCCGTGTTTTGGTACCTTACGCCCGTTATATCGCTAAGGTAGCACCGGAGAACCACTGCGATTCCGCCCCAGCCTCGGCTGGGTTAACGCCTCGATGAGAAAGCTAAAACTGACCGTCATGATGAGGCGAGAGACCGTCGCTGTTCGAGAGGTTTTTTACAGTCCTAAAGACTTATGCCGCTTAGAGCGAGGAGTCGGATACTGTCCGCCAAGGCGTGATAGCGCCCCAAATTCGCCTTCCAAGACTAGGGGCTTCACTAAATTTAAAATTATAGAATTCTATGGCTAAGTGAGAGTGTTCAAGCATTATAAGTCCGGTTGCCTTGTTCGCTGTGTTGAGCGCCTCCTAGATGGACCCAAAATGGGAACAAGAGCGCTTAAGTTTATCCCTAACACCCCAAAGACTGTGGCATGGGGGCTAAAGCCGACGACCGCCATCTCTCGATTTGATAAACAGCCGCACGTAAGGTAATATTTTAAATTAACAAGCGTTGCTTAGCGCTTATGAACTAAGTTTGCAGCGCACAGATAACAAAATGCGAGTCTACTCAAATATTACATCTTTGGAGCACTCACCCGCAATAGTACGGGCGCCCTTCAAAGACACTCTTATAATACATCTCGGGCGTGCGATGCTCCTTGCCCTCTGGTGGCGGGTCCGTCACAAGCTTCTGGGCATCCATCTTACCCCAGTGCACCTTTGCGCGGGCAAGGGCCCGACGGGCACCCTCAATACAAGCGGAATGCTTGATCACTTCAACCCACGGGCACGCATCCATCAGCCACCGCACCAGGCCGAAGTAGCTCCCATGCATGGCCTCCTTAGGCCACAACCGAACTATGAGGCCCTTCCTGGCCTGTTCGGCCGCCTTGTGGAGCTCAACCAGCTGCTTCAGCTGGTCGCTAAGGGGCACCGGATGTCCGGCCTCAGCATACTGAGACCAGAAGACCTTCTCCGTAGAGCTCCCCTCCTCGGCCCGGTAGAATGCGGCAACATCGGTGCGAACGCCCCTGGAGAGCTCCGAATTCGGGTAAACAACAGGTAATTAACACTCACATGCTTACTCTGCATGAAAAATGCCTTACCCGCTGCTATTTTCTTCACCGCCTCAATCTCCTGGAGGGCCTTATAGGCTTCGGCCTTAGCGGCTTTGGCACTCTCAAGAGCCGTTGCAAGCTCGGACTCTCGAGTCTTCGAGTCACGCTCCAAGCTCTCATGTTTTTTCACGAGATCCTGAGCTCTTGCTGTACCTCCGCCACCCGCACCTCCTGCTTCTCTCGCTCGGTGTGCTCCAGAGTCAAGATTATGCTTCGGCCGCGCCACCGCCTCCTTCGAGGTTGCCACCTCGTTAGTGGCCCCTACAACACCCACGCTATCCTTGTCATTTTTCTTGCAACCAAATCCTTTTCAGAAGGTACAATTTTATAAGGTATTACTCACCTTCTTTTCCTCGAGCTGCTTCTTGGCATGCCCGAGCTCGTTCTCGGACCACTCGAGGTTTCCTTCAAAGTATTGACCTCCGCAGCCAAGGTCGGCAGAGGTCAAGACAGACAACCTGCAAACCCATATTGACATATCCTTTATATGACTCCTGCGCTTATCTTTCTAAAGATCCTCATCCGCTTTTCTTTCCAAACACCGAGCCGAGCATCGTGGGCTACTGTCTATGCGGTACCATTTTACATATATTGAAATTTCTTACCTCAAAGCCCGTTAGAAGGCTATCGCGGGTTTC
This sequence comes from Aegilops longissima, assembly GCA_021605205.1. Classification (NCBI taxonomy): domain Eukaryota; kingdom Viridiplantae; phylum Streptophyta; class Magnoliopsida; order Poales; family Poaceae; genus Aegilops; species Aegilops longissima. The sequence goes on from CM038679.1 coordinate 63,778,685, forward strand.
GTCAGCCCGCTCTTGGCGAGCTGAACCTTCAATCACCGCACTCATAACAGCGCGGTGTTCCTTTCGATGGAGGCGCTGTTGAGCGCCTCAGAAAATTATCCGCACCTCCGCTTGGATGGAGGCAGCCATGCGTCTCGGTCTTGCCCTTCTTACGAAGGGTCGCCTGTCGGACTCGGAGCCACCGTGGCCTCCGGGCCGAGTCCGTGCACAGTCCGGGAGGGTGTCCCGTGACACCTCCGGGGCCTCCTCCTCCTGGTGGGTCCTTTTCTGGGATCCCACCTCGGCGTCGTCCGCGGCACGGGGGGTGGAGGCAGTCGGAAGGGAATCCATATCCGACGCACCCAAGGACCCGCTCGACGAAACGGGAAGATCATCCTTGGGCGGACTGCGGGGTTGTATGCGGCATTAGAAAGACATTATGTGGCTAAAATAAAAACCTTGAAGTTATTCGTAGTCCGGATACTTACGATCTCGCCAGGGCTTGGCCCTTTGATGCCATCTTCGCTGCATGCACATCGGCGTTGGCGGAGCAGTCCGAGAAGGATCTTTTCCTTCTTGATTCCTTCGCCTCCCTTGTTGGGGAGGCCTTCCTTTTTCCCTCCTTCACTGGGGAGAGGTTTTCTTCTCCTCCTCACCTTGGTGGGAGGAGTCGGCCTCGATTCATCATCCGATAGCACCTGAAAACGGAACTCTTCCGAGTCCCGTGGCCGCCTTCTTGTTTTTCTTCTCCGGCACCACGTGGGGTGCCGGAGCCAGCAGCCCGTTAGGCGGGCGTCTGCTGGGTCCTCCGCAATGGGGCCGGACAGGTCATCTGCTCGCCTTCGCCACCAATCTGTCAAAGGTAAAGGGAGTTTAGATCCGCATAGAGCCAAACGGTGGAAAACAAGTGGTGAAATCACTTACCTCGTCACTGGACGCTGCGAGCGAATCCGCGATCTTGAGGCGGATGCGGAGCTTCGCGCCCTTGAACAGCACCTTCCGACATCTTCGCACGTAGTATCAAGAGCCCGCCAGGTCCGTGCTGCGCGGATCAAACTCCCACATATTAAAGCCCGTCGGCTGGCACGGAGAATCCGCGGATGAGCATGACCTGGATTACGCTGACAAGCTTGAGCTTCTTGTCCACTAGCTTCGGATACAGCTTGGAGTCCGGTCAGCTCCTCCGAATCCCCCAAATCCGCCACTCTCTTTCGTGGAGGTGAGCCATGGGGATGCCAGATCTGAATTGGGGCCATCGCCCAATCAGGGTCACGCTGCTCGGTGATGTAGAACCACCCCGATTGCCACCCCTTGATGGTTTCCACGAAAGTGCCCTCCAGCCACATAACGTGGGACATCCTGCCCACCATGGCGCCTCCGCACTCCGCTTGGCTGCCCTTCACAACCTTCGGCTTGACATTAAAGGTTTTGAGCCACAAGACGAAGTGGGGCTGGATGCAGAGGAATGCCTCGCACACGACGATAAACGCCGAGATGTTGAGGATGAAATTTGGGGCCAGATCATGGCAATCTAGGCCGTAGTAGAACATGAGCCCCCAGACAAAGGGATGGAGCGGGAAGCCCAGTCCGCGGAGGAGATGGGGAAGAAATACTACCCTCTCATGGGGCATGGGGTTGGGAATGAGCTCTCCCTCGTCGGGGAGCCGATGCGCGATGTTGCTGGACAAATATCCGGCGTCACGCAGCTTCTGGATCTGCCCCTCCGTGACGGAGGAGGACGACCACTTGCCTCCCGCTCCGGACATAGTTGGAGAAGGTTGAGGTGAGAAGTGCGGACTTGGGCGCTGGAGCTCGAGTTCGCGGAGATGGATAAGCCAAGGAGGAAGAAGGCGCTGGTAAAAGGGTTGGATCCTTATCCCCTTATATGGGCGGACAAAAACATGTGTCCCTACCGGCCTGGTAAAACTCGCTTATCTCCCAAGCACCGCAATCAATGGCGCGGTTGGGTTACCCATGTCCGTATTGATGGGAATCCCGGAATAAGGGGGACACGATCTCTGCTTCGACAAGACGTGCCAAGGGAACGGCTTCGCTAAACCGCTGAGGTGGAACAATAGAAACGATTTGAATAAAGGCTTGGTAGTGGTGCGACGTCACGCCACAAAATACGTCAGCAGATTGATCTTGTGTAATATTATTCTCTCTACGGTGGTACGTGGAATTTATTTTTGCAGAGCCGGACACTATCCTGGTATTCACAATCTTCTATGAATTATTCGGAGGAAGAACCCGCCTTGCAATGCCGAAGACAACATGCGCGCCGGACTCGTCGTCATTGAAGCCTGGTTAAGGGGCTACTGAGGGAGTTCCGGACTAGGGGGCGTCCGGATAGCCGAACTATCATCATTGGCCGGACTCCAAGACTATGAAGATACAAGATTGAAGACTTCGTCCCGTGTCCGGATGGGACTTTCCTTGGCGTGGAAGGCAAGCTTGGCGATACGGATATGTAGATCTCCTACCATTGTAACCGACTCTGTGTAACCCTAACCCTATCCGGTGTCTATATAAACCGGAGGGTTTTAGTCCATAGGACGAACAACAATCATACCATAGGATAGCTTCTAGGGTTTAGCCTCCTTGATCTCGTGGTAAATCCACTCTTGTAACACACATCATCAATATTAATCTAGCAGGACGTAGGGTTTTACCTCCAACAAGAGGGCCCGAACCTGGGTAAAACATCGTGTCCCTTGTCTCCTGTTACCATCCGCCTAGACGCACAGTTCGGGACCCCCTACCCGAGATCCGCCGGTTTTGACACCGACAGCCGTCCTCACTCCCAGTCTCCTGCTGGCGCAAGCGCTCTGGCTGGTCGAGGCTTCAGCGGTGGGTGAGGCATGCGGTGGCTCGCCAGTCGGCCACTTCCCAAGTCGCGGCAATCGAGCCCGACGAATCTCTCTACGGCCTGTTCGATCTGTCGGCTCCGCACGATCATCCGAAAAGGATAGCAGCGATCCGGCAGCAGAGGTTCTGATGGACGACGGACCACGCAGTCCTCCTGGATTCCCCGGCACCGACGGAGGCGACGGTGGAGGCGATCCGACGCAAGCTCATGAAGAGTACCAACCCGAGCCCCTCACTTCGCTGCAGAGGGAGGAACTTCGCCGCCGGAACATGGATGCGCTTCACACTCCTATCGTTGGAGAAACCCCCGAGGCTCGTGCCTTGGAGGATGCGCGTTTGGCCAACATGGCCGAGCGCACTCGACTGGAGAACCTCCAGCGAGTTCTCGACGAGCGCACGCGTCCACGGGTTCCAGAATCCAGTCGACGTCAGCTCTTTCCACAACCAACTCAAGTATATCAAACTCCGATTCAGAATTTAGCAGCTGCAGCCCGTATAGCAGAGTCGATTCAGCCTTCCCAGTAGGAGGCTGGTAGAGGTTTGCAATAGATCAGAGATTTACTCCGGGCAGCAGGAGATCAAAATTCAGTCGTATCACAGTCACGGAACATGATTCACAGCAGATCCGTCGCTCCGAATTCAGTCCAGTCGGCCCATAGTCCAAGATCGCCCCCGAGGCGTGAGGAACGAGGAGGCCGGCGTGATGATCGGTACAGGAACCACGAGCCGTATGAGCACCGATTCGATCGCAATGATCGACGTCGAGTGCCCACCCCTCCCCCAAGGGGTGGATCATACGCTCCTCGGCAACAAGATGACAGACGCCAGCACAGTCTGGGCGAAGAATTCCAGTCGACCCCAGAGAGCCAGGCTTTGATGCGAGATCCATTATCGTTCAAGGCTTGGTGGATAGGAACAGAGCTCACCGAGAAGGCCATGAGAGAGATGTTCCCTCCAGCAGCAGAGTTCATGTCTCAGGGCCAGAGTGTTTTAGCAGGGCCATCAGAGCGCGCAGTGATTCCTCCCAACTTCAGGTTGGCGATCGAGTCGATAAGTTCACGGTGAGTCCAAGCGACACTTGGCTTGAGGACTACCGAGTGGCTGTCAGATTAGGCGGCAACAACGATGAGGTAGCTATGAAGCATTTGCCTTATGTTGGAGGGTTCAGCGGAGCATGGTTGAATCGAGTTAGCACCAGCATGTTTACACTTGGGAAGATCTTGCCCGAGTGTTTGTCAGGACATTTCAAGGGACTTGCAAGCGACCAACAGAGTTGACAGAGCTACAGTCGTGTGTACAGAAGTCGAATGAAACTTTGAGAGATTACATCCAGAGATGGATTACCTTGCACCACACAGTTGAGAATGTGTCTGATCACCAGGCAGTCTGTGCTTTCAAGGAAGGTGTCAAGAACAGGGAGTTGAGTTTGAAATTCGGTCGGGCAAGAGATATGACCCTGAGTCGGATGATGGAAATTGCCACCAAGTATGCTAATGGTGAAGAAGAGGATCGGCTCCGGAGTGGTAAATACAAGTCAGCCGCTAATGAAGCCATGGAGGGAACTCGATCGGAAGAAGCGCAAAGCCGAGCCAGCAGCTCCCAGAGAAGCCTTGGCTGTGACCCCAGGAAAGTTCAAGGGGAAACCCAAGGGTCCGTGGAACCCCAAGAAGGTGAAATACCAAGATGGGAATGATGTGTTGGACTTGCCGTGTCACATTCACACGAAGAAAGATGAAGAGGGTAAACTCATTTACCCTAAGCATACCACTCGACAGTGTCGGCTCTTGATTCAGCAGTTCCAAGGGAAGCATCCCAAGGATAAGGAAAAGGAGTCGGACAAAGTTGAGGACAAGGAAGATAGTGATGGTGGATACCCCCAGGTCAATTCCACCCTGATGATTTTTGCTGACGTTGAAAGCAAAAGTCGATTGAAAGTTATCAACCGAGAAGTGAACATGGTCACTCTGGTGATGCCCAATTATCTGAAATGGTCCCAGACTGCCATCACATTCGACCAGTCCGATCATCCGACTCACATTGCCACCCCTGGGAGGCAAGCGTTGGTGGTCGATCCAGTCGTCGAAGGCACTCGACTGACCAAAGTTTTGATGGATGGTGGCAGTGGCCTGAACTTCTTGTATGCAGAGACGTTGAAAGGGATGGGCATTCCGATGTCCAGACTCAGCACCAGTAGCATGAGTTTCCACGGAGTCATTCCTGGAAAGAAGGCTGAGTCACTCGGTCAAATTTCTCTTGATGTGGTTTTTGGTGATTCGAAGAATTTTTGCAAAGAAAAGTTGACCTTTGAGGTCATGGATTTCCAGAGCGCTTATCACGCTATTCTGGGAAGGCCGGCGTATGCCCGTTTCATGGCTCTACCATGTTATGTGTACCTTAAACTGAAGATGCCCGGCCCCAAGGGTGTGATCACTGTCACTGGCAATTGGAAGAAAGCGGAAGAGTGTTTCCAGAAAGGCTTAAGATTGCTGATGCTCAGATGGCAGTGGTAGAGTTGCAAGAATATCAGAAGACTGCAGATCCGAGTGATTTGTTGCGAGCCAAGAAGCCCGCTTCTGGTCGGCATTTGATCGTCCGGTGAGACGGGCAGGTTCACATTCATCCGATGATCCCAATGCTGCTCCGACTCACATCTCAACAACACTCGACTCCAAATAGGAAGAATCGCTCATCCAGTTCCTCCGTGAGAATTGGGACATCTTTGCATGGAAGCCTCACGACATGCGTGTGTTCCTGGGAGCTGGCTGAGCATCGCTTATGAGTCGACTCAAAAGTCAAACCTGTCAAAGAACATCTTGACGGTCCGCCGTCCGGAAGAGAAAGGCCATAGGCGAGGAGGTGGCTCGGCTCTTAGCAGCGAGTTTATCAGAAATTTACCACTCGAGTGGCTCGCCAATGTTGTCATGGTCCCTAAGAAAGACAATTCACTACGCATGTGCATTGACTTCAAACATATCAATCGGGCCTGCCCGAAGATCATTCCTCTCCCCGCATCGACCAAATAGTCGACTTGATCTGCGGATGTGGCGGTTGTCTTTTTAGACGCATATTCCGGTACCATCAGATACGTCTGTATGGACCCGACGAGATCAAAACAGCTTTCATCACTCCATTCGGGTGCTTCTGTTATGTCACCATGCCATTCGACCTCAAGAATGCCGGAGCCACGTTCATGAGGATGATTCAGAAGTGTTTACTCACTCAAATCAGTCGGAATGTGGAAGCATACATGGATGACATTGTGGTCAAGTCACGGAAAGGTTCCGATCTGTTGACTGACCTTGCTGAAACATTTGCCAATCTCAGGAGTTATGATATCAAGCTTAATCCATCAAAGTGCACTTTCGGAGTTCCTGGTGGAAAGTTATTCAGTTTTCTCGTTTCTGAACGAGGAATTGACGCTAACCCAGAAAAAGTTGGCACTATACTCCGAATGAAACGCATACATGCGTGTGCACGATGTCGAAGCTTCTTGGATGCTTGGCGCTTTAAGTCGATTCATCTCTCGCCTCGGTGAAAAGGCATTGCCTCTTTACCGATGATGAAGAAGTCGGATCGAGTGGACTCTGAAGGCGATGCAGCGTTTGCGAGCTCAAAGCTCGCTCTCCACCCAACCGGTGCTTGCTGCCCCAATCAGCAAGGAGCCGTTGCTGCTTTACATTGCAGCCACAGGACAAGTCGTCGATCAAGTACTTACGGTCGGCGGGAAGAGGAAGGAAAAGCCTTCAAAGTTCAGCGCCCGAGTATATTATCTTTCTCAAGTATTAACCCGTCAAAGCAAAGATACCCTCATTATCGAAGCTTGTGTATGGGATTTATATGACCGCCAAGAAGGTTGCTCATTACTTCTCGATCATTCCATTACGATTAATCGTGACGCCGCATTATCGAGATTTTGCACAACAGAGACGCGAATCTGGTCGAGTGGCGAAATGGGCGATTGAACTTCTTCCCTTGATATCAAGATTGAGGCAAAGAAAGCCATCAAGTCCCAAGCAATAACAGATTTCATCGCGAGTGGATTGAACAACGATGCACCGACTCAAGTTCACTCGAACACTTTGGACTATGTTCTTTGATGGTTCCAAGATGCTGAATGGTTCGGTCTTTGGGGTAGTATTGGTTTCCCCGAGGAGATAAGCTCGATTATGTGCTCCAGATTCACTTTGATTCTTCCAACAATGAAGCGAATCTGAAGCAACTGTTGTATGGGTTGCGTATGACCATTTCACTCGGCGTCTGTCGCCTCATGGTCTATGGCGACTCAGATTTGGTGGTTAATCGGTGATGAAGGAGTGGGACATCGAAGTCCAGCCATGATCTGCTCTTTATGTCATGCATGAGGAATCTAGAGAAGAAGTTTGAGGGTTAGAGCTCCATCATATACCCCGATGAAAAATCAAGCTGCGATGATTTGGCGAAAATAGGGTCCAAGAGGAAGCCATTCCCGGTGATGTGTTTTTGGAGCACATCCGCTTTTACCGTCGATTCAAGAGGATCCTTTCACCAAGAAGCTCCACAACCAAAAAGTGCTACCGATCCAACTGAAGTTGAGGTCCCAAAGGTGGTCGACTGATCATGGAAGTCGTGGTCATCACTCCCGATCGGCGGTATCATACATCGCATATATCCCGAGGAAAGAGCTCCGGAGAATGAAGAAGAGGCTAGACAGATCGTCCACGATCCAAGGCCTTCTTGTGATCAAGGGACAGTTATTCGAGAGAAAGCGTGGTCGAGTCAGCGAAGTGCATAACGCCGTAAGAAGGTCGAGATAATTCTTGATGATATCCACTCGGGGACCTGTGGTCACCATGCGTCCTCTCGGACCATCGTGGCTAAAGCATACCGAGCGGGATTTTACTGGCCTAAGGCGAATGAAATGGCAAAGGAAATAGTCGACAAGTTTGAAGGATGTCAGTTCTACTCCAATATGTCACACAAACCCGCCTCAGCTTTGAAGACCATTCCCCTCGTCTGGCCTTTCGCTGTTTGGGGGTTGGATGTGATTGGACCACTGAGAACTGGCAGAAGTGGTTTCACTCATTTGCTTGTGGCAGTCGACAAGTTTACGAAGTGGATCGAAGCTAAACCTATCAAGAACCTTGATGCGTGCACTGCTGTTAGTTTCATCAGAGAGTTGATATTCAGATATGGAGTTCCGCACAGCATTATCACTGACAATGGGTCAAATTTCGATTCCGACAAGTTCAAAGCCTTTTGTGCCTCTCAGGGCACGCGAGTCGACTATGCTTCAGTCGCTCACCCCCAGTCAAATGGACAAGAAGAACGAGCAAATGGTCTAATTCTCAAAGGACTGAAACCTCGACTGATGCGTGATCTCAAGCATGCATCAAGAGCGTGGGTTGACGAACTTCCGTCGGTTCTTTGGGGATTGAGGACCACTCCTAATTGGTCGACTGGGAGAACTCCATTGTTTATGGTCTATGGAGCTGAAGCAGTTCTGCCGAGTGACCTGCTTCACAATGCCCCCCGAGTCGAACTCTACTCTGAAGCTGAAGCGGAGCAAGCCCGTCAAGATGCAGTCGACCTCCTTGAAGAGGAGAGAGAGATGGCCCTGATCCGCTCGACCATCAATCAGCAGGACTTGCGTCGATTCCACGCTAGAAATGTGAAGAGCCGAGCCTTTCAAGAAGGGGATCTGGTCCTCCGAGTGGATCAACAGAAACCACACAAGCTTGCTCCCACTTGGGAAGGTCCCTTCATCGTCGCCAGAGTTCTCCACAATGGAGCTTACCATCTTTACAACGTCGAACGCCAGATCGATGAGCCTCGAGCCTGGAATGCGGAGCTGCTCCGCCCCTTTTACACTTAAGAACTCACTCGGGTGAGATGTAATAAAAGTACCTCTGTAGTTTGTTTATCTAAATCAAGAAGGTTATAATTTTCCCAGCGGTCGTTATTACTTTTTATTAAAATTCCCCCCAGTGGGTGGCTTAGCTGCGAATCCGTTTCGCCTAAGTTTGTAAAAAAAATCCTTACGGAGTGGTGAGCCAGCCTCTCACTCGGGGGCTTAGCTGCGAATCCGTTTCGCCTAAGTGTTTTAAAATCCTACCGAGTGGTGAGCCAGCCTCTCACTCGGGGGCTTAGCTGCGAATCCGTTTTGCCTAAGTGTTTTAAAATCCTACCGAGTGGTGAGCCAGCCTCCCACTCGGGGGCTTAGCTGCAGTCCAAGTACTCGCCTAAGTGTTTTAAATCCTCACCGAGTGGTGAGCCAGCCTCCCACTCGGGGCTTAGCTGCAGTCCAGTGCTCGCCTAAGTGTTTTAAATCCTACCGAGTGGAGAGCCAGCCTCCCACTCGGGGGCTTAGCTGCAGTCCAAGTACTCGCCTAAGTATTTAATACAATGTGCACCTTGCAAGGACGACGAGGTACAGGTCGACTGTTGCCTTCCCCTTCAAAGCTATGACACAAAAATCCTCCTTGGAGGCTTAGCTGCAGTCCAAGCTAGCCTAAGTTTGAAAAATCCTACAGTGGAGAGCAAACCTCCCACTCGGGGCTTAGCTGCAGTCCAAGCTAGCCTAAGTTTGAAAACCCTACCGAGTGGAGAGCAAACCTCCCACTCGGGGGCTTAGCTGCAGTCCAGTACTCGCCTAAGTTTGAAAAATCCTACCGAGTGGAGAGCAAACCTCCCACTCGGGGGCTTAGCTGTAGTCCAGTACTCGCCTAAGTATCAAAAAATCCTACCGAGTGGAAAGCAAACCACCCACTCGGGGGCTTAGCTGCAGTCCAATACTCGCCTAAGTACAAAATCCATCTCGATCCGCAAGGACGACGAGGTGCAGGTCGACTGTTGCCTTCTCCTTCGGAGCTGCGCCACAAGTACAACGTGCGCTCCATCCCGATCCCCAAGGACGACGAGGTGCAGGTCGACCGTTGCCTTCTCCTTCGGAGCTGCGCCACAAGTACAACGTGCGCTCCATCCTGATCCGCAAGGACGACGAGGTACACGTCGACTGCTTCCTTCTCCTGCGCCTGCAAGAGCAACAAAGTGTAGGTCGACTGGATCCACCTCAGAGCTGCATCTCAAGCATTGAAGCATAATCCAAGTGAAGAGCAAAGTTCACTCGAAGGCAAACAAAAGCATATTTCGATGATAAGTAAAGTTCGGATGGCATCCTAAGGATGCAGAACTACCCAGGCCTCAAGCCCGTTAAAGTTTATCGGTTACAAAACCACTCGGCATTCCGAGGCAAATTTAAGGTAGGGCATAAAAGATTTTTACTCCTCAGGTGGAGGACTGGAAGGAGCCACAAACTGGTCAAGGTCGATCCCATCAGCAATCCGGGTGGCAGCGGCGATGAAAGTCTCCATGAAAGATTGGAAATCATACTTCTTGGTATTGGCAACTTTGATGGACGCCAGCTTTTCCTCCCGCGCCTCCTTGCAGTGGACACGAACCAGAGACAAAGCAACATCAGCACCGCACCTGGCAGAAAACTTTTTCCATTCTTGCACTCGACTTGGAACCTCATTCAGTCGAGTCATCAAGGACTCCAGGTCATTCTGAAGCGTCTGGGCTGGCCAGAGTGTTGAGTCGATCCGTGACACTGCAGCTTTCAGTCGAGCGAGATAGTCCACCACACCAAAGAATGCGAGACTCGGTCGAACACGTTCATAGCGGCTTCATCCTTCATGGGGAGTTGATGGGGTCCAGCTTGTCTCCACTCGACTAGTCTCCTCTTCGAAGTTCTGACAGAATTCTGTAAATGCAACTCGGGTTCAAGTTAACGGTTCTATGATCAGTCGGTGATAACTAGACAGTCGGGCAAAAGAGATTACCTTCGAGCATGACGAATAACTTTTTGGCGAGCCCTCCCAGATAAGCCTCCAGATCATTCCTCTTCCTCGCCAGTTCGCCAGCCTTGTCGATCGAGCAACTTTGTCATTCTTGATCGGCTAACCTCCTTGTTGGCAGACGAGAGCAGCCTTCACTTGGTATTCTCCACTTGAGTTTGTCGACCGAGACCAGTTTCTCTTCCATGAGCTTTGTTTTCTCCAAAGCATATACATCTCTCTGCAAGGTCGTGGTCTTTCTTCTTGAGCCTCCTCGGTTTATGCGCAAAATAACAATAAGCCCGAGTTGAGAATGGGTAGAAAGACAAAGACAGTCGTCAAGTTCTCACCAGCCATACCTTTTTCTTCATCTCTCGCCTTTTGCAAATTCTCCTGAGCAAGCTTCAAGTCAAGGTTGAGCTGGATCTGCTTGTTCTCCAATTCGGTATAGTGGGCCACGAGCTCGCAAGATTTCTGCGAAGAGTCAATCGACAAAACATCAAAGACAGGTCACTTCCGAGTGACTAAAGAAAAATCGTAGCATTTCTAATACTACAGTCGAATCAAAACATTCGACAGTAGTCTCGGGGACTACACCCAGTGGGTGCACTTAGCGTGCCCCCACTGGTTTTATCAATTCGGTTCGACCAGTCGACCGAAAGAGGCAAAAAGGTTATGATCCTAAAACCACAGCCAACTGTCAGCAGTCAGCCGTGTTAAAAAAAACAGTTCCTTAGACTATAGTCGACTGCCAGCAGTCCACCATAGTCTCGGGGACTACACCCAGTGGGTGCACTCAGCGTGCCCCCACCGGTTTCAAAGATCCATTCGACATGGCCCGACCAGAACGAGTGAAGAAGTTCAAAGTATAAAGACTATAGTCGACTGCCCGCAGTCCACCATAGTCTCAGGGACTACACCCAGTGGGTGCACTCAGCGTGCCCCCACCAATACAAAAATTCAATCGACACACCCGCCCAGTGGGTGTACAGATACAGATATGGAAATCTTAAGAAAGAAGCAATTTCAGGTAGCATATCCTAACAGAACAAGCAGCGACCAACTTACTTGGACATTGCTGTGAAGAGCTGAGCTTGCATCATAAGCCGCCTGGTTGGCCTCCCGGACCACCTTCACTTGCTCCATAATGATCCCTGCCTGGCGTATGGCCTCCTTAGCAGCACTCACTTGGTCTTCCGGGACGTGGTGTGTGGCAAAAGGGAAGGCGGGTCAGCGATCGGCACGAAGGCGGACACTCGTCGGCGGCACAACAAAGGACCTGAAGCCAGTGGTGTCGCCTCCCTCGTGAACCAGCGTCTCAGGCAGTGATACAACTTGAGTAACCTTGCCAGCAGGCACCTTTTTGTCCTTCCTCTTCCTCAGCGGTGTTTCATCGTTGTCGTCAGGGAGATCAATGACATGAGGTGGAACTACAAGAAAGATTCAAAGGTAAAAACAGAAATCCAATCTCCCTGGACCCAACCTTGCGGCAGGCTAGACCGCGACGAGGATCTTCCCCGACTGGACGCTCTCCCCTTCGCCTTCGCCTTCTTTGCCCGCTCCAAGGCCGCCGTCTTCTCCTTCACCATTGTCGCCAGCGAAGCAGGAACGGAGCAATATCGCTGAGCAGGTTACGGGCGCAGCAGATGAATCTGAGGACGGATGAGGGGAAAATGAGGGCGCACTGTTCAAAAGACCCCCGCCCGGCACCTTATATGAAGTCACTTCCGAGTGGCTGACTGGTAGGCTCGGGCAATCCTGTCAAATCCCGCAACATTCGCGCGCGCGATACATGGCGAAAAAGGTGGCGCAAAGATCGAGGCGTCTTCGCCTTATCCCATCCGAGTATCGCGGCCTTCCCCGCTTTGCGCGCTTTCCGAAATTTGGATCCCGCTAAATCCGCTAACAGTAGAGCAACTCGTCAGACAGCAGATTTCCTCCGATCCGTAGCACGGAGATCTTCAAGTCTATAAAGTTCACTCGATAGATGTGAAGAATGGATCAAGGCGACTGAAAGAGAAGTTGACACCATCACTAAAAAGTCATTGATCCAGAGTAAGACGCACTCGCAGGTCGCAGCACAAAAACAGGTCGGAAAGATTATCAACTCCTTCCTTATTCGAACGTCGATCCATTCGGGGGCTAATGATGAAGTCATGTACCTAGGGTAGGGTCATGAACTTGTCCAAGGTACCCTCCCCAAGGACATCTTTAGAAGAAACAGCCTTCCAGTCGACCTGGTAGGATTTCACTCGACAGACTCAAAGACACTCGACCACGAAGACCCACTCGACCACCAGGAGTTCAAGAGCCACTCTGAGTCCAAACGGTCTGTAATTAGGTAGTCTGTATGGTCATGATGACACTTTATGTAAGGCGTTACCAGTAACGCCTGGCCTTAATGTATATTTAACCCTCTGCTACCTGGGTTGGCTGGGGTCCTGGCGCACTCTATATAAGCCACCCCCCTCCACAGGTAGAAGGGTTCGCACCCCTGTAATTCATACGCATATAATCCAGTCGACCGCCTCCGGGCTCCGAGACGTAGGGCTGTTACTTCCTCCGAGAAGGGCCTGAACTCGTAAAACTCTTGCGTATACACCTACTCCATAGCTAGTATCTTGCCTCTCCATACCTACCCCCCATTCTACTGTCAGACTTAGAACCATGAAAGTAACCTAATGTTGTTCGGAGTCCCGGATGAGATCATGGACATGACGAGGAACTCCGGAATGGTCCGGAGATAAAGTTTGATATATGGGATAATAGTGTTTGATCACGGAAGGGTTCGAAATTCACGGAAGGGGTTCGGATGTTTCGAAATGTTTGGGTGCGAGAACACATTATTTGGGCCAAAGGAAAGCCCACAAGGTTTTGGAAAGCGCAAAAGGAAGTTTTGTGGAGTCCGGGGCCACGCCAGAAGTCCTCGGCGTCAGGTCGAGCGCAGGAACCTGGCGTCTCGCCCCGAGTCCGAGAAGGACTCTTGCCTTTCGGGTGAAACCGACTTTGTGGAGGCTTTTACTCCAAGTTTCGACCCCAAGGCTCAATAGAGGGGCAGGGCTAGCACCAAAGAGACATCAAGAAACACCAAGCCGTGTGCCGGCAACCCCGTCCCCTCTAGTTTATCCTCCGTCATAGTTTCCGTAGTGCTTAGGTGAAGCCCTGCGGAGATTGTTCTTCACCAACACCATCACCACGCCGTCGTGCCGCCGGAACTCATCTACTACTTCGCCCGTCTTGCTGAACGAGAAGGCGGGGACGTCATCGAGCTGAATGTGTGCAGAACTCGGAGGTGCCGTGCGTTCGGTACTTGGATCGGTCGGATCGTGAAGACGTACGACTACATCAACCGCGTTGATAAACGCTTCCGCTTAGCGATCTTCAAGGGTATGAAGATACACTCCCCCTCTCGTTGCTATGCATCACCATGTTCTTGCGTGTGCGTAGGATTTTTTTTGAAATTACTACGTTCCCCAACATGTTGTGCAGTGAAACCTATGATAAGGTGGTGTTCTTACTTGAAAAAGCAACCTACTTATGGTTATATCTCTATGCAAGCATCCACAAATACAAGAGAGTAATTAAGATAATAATTTAAGAACCATAGATCCACCCTTGTTCGTTCTTTCCATTCGAACGATGCACCATCAACGGGGAATCATGGCAATTATGAGAGTAATACACATTCATTGACTATTACTAATCACAGCGCGGGATCTCAGCACTTTCAAAATGGTCAAGAGACTTTCTGTTTTCGATGTTTTCTCCTGGGCCACTATAGGCCCAAATGCAAGAATAGGATTAAATGTCGAGCATGTAAAAGATGGGGCTATATTGCGAGGGACTCCTTCTCCACAACCCATCCCAACAACTCAAATGAGCCCAACAATTGCCCAAATCTGCCGATTGGCACTCCAAGGCAAGCGGCAACTGTTCCCGCGATTTAGATGGCCTGTGCTGTCAATCGGACAATAGGTATGGTAATTCCTCGATAGCACCTTTCCGAGTTGGTAGCCTCCATTACTCTGCCTCTCATCATTCTGCCACTCATCGCCTCCAAGATGTTGTCATTCGCTCCACTGACACAAACCACCGCTCGTTAGCGACTAGAAATCTCATCGACACTTCGACCATGGCTACTTTCCCATTTGACCCCACTCCTTTCCTTTACCCAAACCACCACATGATTGAAGTTGAGGGGAGGCCGGCTAGGGTTCGGGTGCTATCTGGTGCGGCCCCGCCCATGCACAAAGTTTGGGCGATTGTGATGATCGTCCCAATGCCAAATCTACCAGTGGATTTCAACACAGTTCATGAGGTACTCTCCAATTTTTTCACTCGCAATAGATTGGGGGTTTCTGAGATCGTTTCATGCCCTTTTGTTCAAGCGTATGTCAAGTTGAATAGCATTTTCGACTGGGATGATCTAGTATCCAATAGCCCCTATCTTTACATTGATGTGCATGTTATTTTTGAGAGACATAACAGAGGATTGAACTGGAGGAAGTTAGTTCTGAACAGAGAAGTATGGATTTTACTTTGTGGCTATCCATTTGACATGAGGAATATACAAGAGATAAATGATGTTGTTAGTAAATTTGGTAAATTTGTCATGTGGGACCGAGTGAGAAGCACCAGAGCTGTTCAAATGGTCAAATTCAAGGTGGAGGAATTAATAGATATTCCAGCAAGCATAGTATTTGGTGATGGTGAGCACTCAGATTCTCTGACAGTCCCAATAGTGATTCTCTAGCAACAAATCCTTGGGGCAGAGCCACATGATGAAGATCCTATTCAGCCTAATGGAAATCCTCATCCCATGCCTATGCAGGCAAACTTCCACCCCAATCAGCATAACCACTTTCTTGGTCCTTTGTAGCAACATGAGCATGCAGGAGTTCAAGCAATAGCCAATCAACAGCAGGCTCCACAACTGAATCTGAACTTGGCAGTGAATAATGTTGATAATGCAGATATGGAGGACGAAGAAGATCAAGAACATGATTTACCTGGTTGGGGTCATTGGGAAACGCCAAACAATAACCCTAACATTAATCTAGAGAATCATCAAGGTGTATTCCTGGAATTAAATGATCTCATGGTGCCACTGTATGAAGAAGAGAAGCAAGAAGAGGAAAAATACTGATCATAGAAGTCTCACCTTATCAATGGGACAGTCAGATAACAATGGTAATACAGGGGCATCTGCTAATGGACCATTGGAACCTATACTGCCAAATTTGAATGTAGCTGATGGGCTTTATCCAGAGCCAGTCATGGCCCAACAACCACTAGGTGTGGTTGCTATTGTTATGGGCCCTGCTAATTCTATGCAGCCCATTATTGATATGAGTCTGGAAGTGATTCTGCAACAACCTAGCAGTACTCAAACTAATAGAATGGATGATCCTATGCAGCATGAACTCCTTTCTATCTCACAACAGCTTCTTACTCTAGATAACATTGTTAAATTAAGGGAGGAACTGAGGGCAGAAACAGAGGAGCAGAGGAATGTAACAGGGCAGTTGGCAAAAGGTAAGAAGGATATTGATCCACAAAGTATTGTGGCTCAAGGTACTGTTGACCCTATCTGTCAGGGGGGCAATGAGGCTACAAATGAAAACTCTTCATCTAATATGTTAGGTCCACTTGGTTTCCCTATTCCTGCTTTCATTAATGAAAGGCAAACCATTCATGCAGGATTTATACAAATCAATAATCAGGAGGTGGACCCTCTTATTGCTGGTGCTGTGACTGAGAAGGCCCAGGAGACTGAATTCCTTGGGCAAGAAGGAGCAATGATTTGGCAGAAGTACTTTGCACCATCTAAGCGGGACAAGAATCTCATACAAATACAAATTGATTGGGTTAATTTTTGGCCAATTACACTCCTCTCACCAGATAAATTTGAATGAGCGATTTTTTATTACTTCCAATGTTTGGGAGATCATCATTCAAGGGTCTAACTGCAACACCACTCTACCATTTCCTATCCCTAATGTATGTCTTGCTATTGATACACTTCTATCATCTGCCACTATGATTGATCAGGTGACCCAGGACCAAGAGGTCACTTCTCCCATGGTTTCGGCTTCCATGGTGTCAATATCAGCCTCTTCTACTTCTTCTCTGCACAGCAACAAAAAGAGGAAGGATAAAATCCTTTGGTTGAAACTGACGTAAGGAGGAGCTGCATATTACAAAAACTTACTAAAGGATACAAAAAGAGCATATTGCTGATAGAAATTGCCTTGCTTGTCATGCATTACCACCCCTATCACCGTGGGAGTCCCGTGAGTGATTACGATCTGATTCCCGCACCTTCGTCCTCTTCCACCTTCGGTTTCCCATCTCGTGACGAGTTTGCCGAGTTCTTTGATGATAATGATGACATCCTCCAGGAGTGACAGAGTTCTTCTACTTCTTCGCCCCTTTTTACTTGTTGCTGTCAAAGGGGAGAAATAGTATCTTAGTGTGGTCATGCTATATGTTGGCTATTTGTGTTAGCTATTATTCAAACAACTTTTTATGTATGACTCTTTATGTATGCTACATATGGTACTTGATCGTTTGAGACTATGTTTTTATCTTTGTGGCTATGAAATATTATTATGGTTGTTTCACATGTGTTAATCATCTCATGCTCACAGTGAGGGGGAGCTAAAGCAAATAGAAACATATATATATTGTATTTTTTTGCTCTCATGATTTACAATGCTAAATTTATTAATTACATCTATGATACTACATGTATGATTGTCATCAACAAACAAAAAGGGGGAGATTGAAAGTGCAATCATGCCCTTACATCATGTTTTGATGTTGATGACAATATACATGTAGGGGACTAACAATGTTCGTCAAGTGACTCTCAGGTGTTAGTCCCCGGTTCATCAAAAGTGTGTGGATTGTGAGCATACGAAGTAGATTGTACTCAAGGAAGACATATCAAAATGAATACATATTTGTTTTCTTGAGTATAGGATCCCACACTATTAAGAGGGGATCGATAGGGTTAGTAAAAGACTTGCTCTTGCCACAAATCTCCTTCCCAAAGTTCATTAGATCTATCACTACACTCTCTGGCTCATTCGCCTCGCCATGCGGATGTCCGACCCTCTTGCGGATGTCCGCCCAGACGCCAGATATCTGGACCTTGCTATCCAGAGAACAACATATGGTGGTGCTTTCTTCCGGATGTTCGGGTTGCCTGCCGGATGTCCGGGCCACATGCCAGATATCCGGCCCGCATGGCGGATATCTGGGCCCTGCTATCCAGAACACAATATATAGTGGTGTTTCCTTCCGGATATCCGGGCTCTCCATACACCCCGGATTTCTGGGCCTCCATGCCGGTCGTCCGGCCCGGGCTATCCAGAGAGCATCTTCAGTTGTGTGGGCCAGCCGGATGTCCGGCCACCTTGCCAGATGTCCGGGTCTTCCAGTATCGCCGGATGTCCGGGCCCTCTACTTTGTTCTTTGCTTTCTGCTTTTATTTACATAGGCTACACTAGGCCAGATGTCCGACCCCGTGTCCCAGATGTCCGGCCTATCCTGTCACTTACACTACAACGGCCATATTTTCTCACACACTATATATAGCCCTCTTCCTCCACGGGAGAGGGTTGACCATTCACTTTGAGCAAACCCTAGAACACATTTCACTCTCTCTCTCACTCATCCACACCAAAGCTTAGATCCCTAAGGGATTTGAGAGCATTTGAGAGAAGTTGTCCGACCAAGTGATAGATCCACTCCTTCCCCTTGTTTGCACTAAAGGAATTCATGATTTGAGCAAGTCTTGAGCTTTTCCCCATCGTTCTTGTTACTCTTGGAGGTTGGAGACTCCTAGGCGGTAGGAGTCTTTCAGAGAGGAATCAACCATTGTGATTACCCCCGGAAAAGTTTGTGAGGGTTTGGAGACCACCACAAGGTCTACCACTAGTGGTTGAGAAGCGCCTTTGTGGTTTTGTCTCAAAGGGAGAACATGGTGAGCCTTCGTGGCGTTGGTGTGCCTTCGTGGTAACATCCACCTCTCTAACGGTGACGTAGCTTCCCTCCAAGGAAGTGAACATCGGCATACATCCTCGTCTCCCGGTGTTGCGGTTATTCCTAACCCTAACTCTCTACTTGTGGTTACTTGTCTCTTAGCACTTATTTATATCATATTGTGCTTGCTTACTCACCTATTTGTGTTACTTGTTTATCTTGCTTAGCTCTTAGCATCATACTTGGAATTGTTAGGCTCACTTCCATATTCCACATTATTGCCTAAAATTGCTAAGTAATAATTAAAATTTGTAATTGTACCTATTCACCCCCCTCTAGGTCCATCTCGATCCTTTCAATTGGTATCAGAGCCTCGTGCTCTATTCTTGTGGCTTAACCGCCCTAGAGCAAGATGAACCCCGATGGGACTCCCCTTGTTGCGGATCTAAAGAATACAAGCGCGGCTTCCACAGAAGTCAAGTCCTTCACTTCTGAGGATCTGGAACGGGCGCTTGCTAAGAAAAAGGAGGAGCATGATGCTTCTCTTGAGGCCTTGGTCCAAATGAGACTATCCACCCTAACCACGATGCTTGCACCACTTTCTCGTGGTGCGGCCTCGAGGCCAGCTGTGCCTACTCCTTCACTTGGCCAACAACCTCCTAGTAATGAACACTCCAGTGTTCCTTGGCTTTATGCAAGACCCCAAATAGAGAAACGAAATTATAACCCTCAAGGCAAACCTCCTTTACTTGATGACACTACCGATTTTGCTTTGTGGAGAGTTGTTATGCAGGATCATCTTCGACATGGAAATGATGAGATGTTGGAGATCTTGGAGTATGGCTACCAAGCGGTTGACCCGAAGAATCTTACTACAAGAGAGGTCTATGACAAGAATCTCAATGACACAACAACCATGTGCATAATGGAAGGTCTGACTGACAAGCAAAGGAGACCATACATACATATCACAAGTGCCAGGGAATTATGGGATAGCATTGTGAGGACCAAGACCGGTACCTCCACTCTCCAGCTTGCTCAATATTAAATTTCCAAGGGTCAATTGGAAAACTTTTGTATGGAGAAATGTGAATCTCCCAAGCAACTCCTTGAGCGTCTCATGACTCTCACCACTGACATCAAGTCATGTGAGTGTGATAAGACACAAGATGGATTCAACTTGACTAAGCAATTTCTTGTGGATAAGTTGCTCCATGCTCTTGCTTCGTATCATCACCAAATGGTGTGGGACATAAGAAAACACCATGGATTCAAGGAAATAACTCTAGATGACATCATATCCACTTTCCAACTATTTGAAGAGTCAAAGGAAAATGCTACAAAGCATCTTGCCATGCATGGTACCTCAACATCAAAAATCAATCTTGCTTTGAAGGCCAAGCATGTATATGAAGAAGAGCAAAGTGAAGAAGAATAAGATGATGATAATGAAGACGGTGATGAGATTGACTCCGATGAGAACCCTTCATATGAAGACATCGCCCTCTTTGTCAAGAAGTTTAGCGCGGGAAAATTCAAGGGAAGATTCCAGAAGAAGAAGGTGAGAAAATGTTACAACTGTGAAGAAGCCAACCACTTCTCCAACGATTGCCCCTATGAGAAGAGAGAAGATAAACCAAGGTTTCCCAAGACCTCTCCCAATAAGAAGTTGCGAAACCCTTTGAACTCAAAACTCAAGAAGAGAGATGAGAAAGCAATGGTTGCTCATGAAGAATCCGACCCGGATGATGTTAGTGGTGTTGCAGGAGTTGCTCAAGATTCTCAAAGCACCTTGAGGCTTGTCAACAAGAGTGGTGATGTTGTCACCTACAACTATATGAAAGACTACAAGGGAAACACTCACAAGTGCCTAATGGCAAAGGCCGTGGTAGAAGATGGAGAGGACCAAAACTCTCCTGACAAGGTCAAGGTAACTCCACGATCAAATCCTCCTCTCTTCACACCTTCTACTCCTATTTATGAGTACCTTGATGCGGAGGATATATAATTATGATGATAATGATATGGATGACCCCATGTTTGCTAAATTAAATAAGGTCATGTGCTCCCTCAAAGGAAAGAAGCTCACTATGTTTCATATGCTTATGGAGATGGTGGGTAAGCACACCATCACCATTAAGGAACTCAAAACCCTCGTAACCGAGGAAAAGGAAAAATATGAAATCCTTGAGCGGAAAGTCCAATATGAGGAAGCATGGAATGATGAACTATGCTTGAAAATTGGTGCAAACATTGATGTTCATGCTAAAGATCTTGCCTCCTTGAAAAGGCAAAGGACTCTTGCGAAGAGTTGATGAATGATAAAAGTAAGCTTACGAAGTCTCATGCTTCTCTCTCTAAGGATTGTGAGCTCCTTTCCGTGTCTCTCAAGACTAAGGAAGAAGAGCTCACCCTCCTTACAAAGAGCTTTGAGACGCCCAAGCTTACTTATCTTTAAACTATAGCCAAGGCTTACTCTTCTCCTATTATTAATGTTGGTGCTTGTACTACTAACTCTAGTAGTGGCCTAGCATCTATTCTTGAGGAGAATCGCTTTATCAAGGCTCAAATCGAGAAAGGTCTCATGACATGTGCTCAAGGACAAAAGAACCTAAATGAGGTATTGAGCCAACACAATGAGGTGTTTGCCAAAGAGGGGCTCGGGTTTGACCCAAGCACAAGCAAGAAGAAGACGTCTTCTCAAAAGTGCACCACTCCTCTAAAAGAAACATTTGTACGAGAAGGGCACAAGGAGAAAGGTAAGGTTGTTAGTGGGAAGGCCACAAGGGGCATGCCCACTATCAACAAGCCAAAAGAGTTCATGCCTCCATCCTATGTACTCCGTAAAACTAAGGATGGAGAAGTTTATGCAAAGTTTGTTGGTCCTCGAAATGCATTCCGGTTTTATGCTATTTGGGTCCCTAAGACCCTTGTGACTAACTTGAGAGGTCCCATTGAAAAATTGTGTGTAGGTTGCTTTCTCTGGTGGAGTAAAATGGGTGATCGATAGTGGATGTACCAATCATATGACCGGAGATAGCAAATTGCTCTACGATTTCATGGAAGCTATTCAACCATTTATGAGCATTATATTTGGTGGAGGATCAAAAGGACAGGTACTCGGGTTGGGCAAGGTGGCTATCAAAAATGACATGTCTCTTGCAAATGTCATGCTTGTCCAATCCCTTAAATACCATTTTCTTTCCGTTCGCCAATTGGCCTCTGTTGGTTATGATACACTCTTTGGAATTATAGATGTGAAAGTCTTTAAGAGAGATACTCTCGAAGTGGCTTTTGTTGGAGAGTTGGATGGCAACCTTTACACGGTTGATTTCTCTAAAGAGATCACATTCCATGCAACTTGTCTAATGGCCAAGGCCGACAAGGGGTGGCTTTAGCATCGCCGGCTAGCCCATGTCGGCATGAGAAATCTTCCAGATCTCTTAAAGGGTAATCACATCCTTGGACTAACCAATGTCTCTTTTGAGAAAGACCGTGTGTGTAGTGCATGCATAGCTAGGAAGCAACATCAATCAAAGCACCCACCCAAGAATATTGTGTCTACTTCAAGGCCTTTGGAGCTCCTTCATGTGGATCTTTTTGGGCCTCCTTCATGGGATAGTCTTGGTGGGAAAAAGTATGGGCTTGTCATTGTTGATGATTACTCAAGATATACATGGGTGTTCTTCGTCAAGTCCAAGGACGAGACGAAGATCACCTTCATTGATTTTGCCAAGCAAGCAAAACGCAAGTTTGACAAAGAAATCTTGGCAATAAGAAGTGATAATGGCTCTGAGTTCAAGAACTACACCTTGGAAGAATTTCTTAGTGATGAAGGAATTGAGCATCAATATTCAACTCCATACACTCCTCAGCAAAATGGTTTAGCCGAAAGGAAGAACCGTACACTTGTGGAGATGGCAAGGTCCATGTTGGATGAATACAAGTCGCCACATAGCTTTTGGGCCGAGGCTGTCAACACTGCATGCCATGCATCAAATCGGCTCTTCCTTCGCACAATATTGGAAAAGAATCCATATGAGCTCCTAACTGGGAACAAGCCAAATGTCAAGTAATTTCATGTATTTGGGTGCAAATGTTTCATCCTCAACAAAAGGGAACGGTTAGGAAAATTTCAATCCAAAACAATCGAGGGCATATTTGTTGGCTATGGATCAAACTCTCACGCCTATAGAGTCTACAAAAAATCCAATGGATGTGTTGTAGAAACTTGTGACGTGGTGTTTGATGAATTTAATGGCTCCCATGGGGAGCAAGTTGATCTAAGTGATGTAGGTGAAGAAGATTCTTCTCAAGATATTCTAACCATTGGTGTTGGTGCACTTCTTCCAATGGAACAAGAACCTCATGATGATGAAGATGAAGACGGAAGCTTCACACATCATCAAACTACTTCAACACCTACACCATCACAAGCTCCTATTGCTCAACCAATGCCCTTACTTCCAGTACAAGAAGATTATCAAGTTCCTCTTCAAGAACAAGATCATCATCAAGTGCAAGAACAAGAAAGTGCAATCATTGATGATGAACCTCAACAAATGCAATATGAGGAAGAAGATCTTCCACCACACATTAATGATCCATATGTTGAGGACGTGGATGATGGACATGAAGTTGAACCTCGTGAAACCCTAACCTCCATCATGCCTCGAGTGGCCGGTCGTGTTAACGTTGACAAAATTCTCACCGGCATATCCGAAGGTAGAGTAACTCATAAACATTTGACAAACTTGTGTGCTCACTTCTTGTTTGTGTCTAGTGTTGAGCCTCTCAAGGTACAAGATGCATTGATGGACAACGATTGGCTCGTTGCTATGCAAGAAGAATTGAACAGTTTTGAACGCAACCAAGTGTGGTCATTAATCAAGAGGCCAACTACGGAACACAATGTCATTGGAACAAAATGGATTTTCAAGAACAAGCAAGATGAGAATGGTGTAATCATCCGCAACAAGGCAAGGTTAGTGGTACAAGGGTACTCACAAGTTGAAGGTTTGGAATTTGTGAGACCTTTGCTCCCACTGCCCATCTTGAATCTATTCGCATCTTACTTACTTATGCTACTTTCAATGGTTTTACATTACATCAAATGGATGTGAAGAGTGCTTTCGTTAACGGTCCTCTACAAGAAGAAGTATATGTATCACAACCACCTGGGTTCGTTGATCCCGATCACAAAGACTATGTGTATAAACTTCATAAGGCTTTGTATGGTCTCAAACAAGCAGCTCATGCTTGGTATGATCATCTTAAGAAGTTTTTACTCGATGATGGTTTTGTGAGAGGGGTGATTGATCCCACTCTTTTTACTAAGAGGGACAAAGGTGATTTGGTCTTATGCCAAATCTATGTAGATGATATCATTTTTGGTTCTTCTAACATTCATTTGTGCAAGAAGTTTGCGACTTCCATGACCAAGAACTTTGAGATGTCACTCAATGCATATCTGAAGTTCTTTATCAGTTTCCAAATTCAACAATTTCAAGAAGGAATTTTCTTGTCTCAAGAAAAGTATCTCAAGGATATTATAGAGAAGTTTGGAATGTCTGATGCTAGTCCATGTAAGACACCCATACCTACAAAAATTGTACTCACTGAAGACACAAACGGTATTCCTTTTGACCCATCTACTTACCGCTCTATGATTGGTTCATTGCTTTACCTTAGTGCATCTAGACCAGACATCATGTTCAGTGTATGCATGTGTGCTAGATTTCAAGCTTCACCTAGGGAAAGTCATCATAAGGCGGTTAAGCATATTCTTAGATACCTTGTTCACACCCCAAAGTTGGGTCTATGGTACCCCAAGGATGCCAAGTTTGATCTCATTGGGTACACGGATGGGGATTGGGCTGGAGACAAAGTGGATCTAAGTCCACCTCCAGTGCATGTCAATTTCTTGGACGCTCATTGGTAAGTTGGTCCTTGAAGAAACAAAATTGTGCTGCCCTCTCCACCGCCGAAGCTGAATACACTGCAACCCCAGTTGTGCAACTCAATTACTATGGATGAGGCAAACTTTGAAGGATTATGGTATCACCTATAGAAATGTGCCTCTTCTATGTGATAATGAAAGTGCCATCAATATTGCTGAGAATCCCAAAGATCATACCCGCACCAAGCACATTGATATTCGGTATCATTTCTTGAGAGATCATGTGGAAAAGGGTGACATTAATATAGCTCATGTTGGCACGGATATGCAACTTGCAGACATTTTCACCAAGCCATTCTATGAAGCAAGGTTTTGTCAACTTAGGCGTGAACTTGGTATCTTGGAGCTTGACAACATTATGTGAACTCTAGTACCCATCCATGTATGTACTTAATGTCTTGTCTTGATGTAGGCATATATTTAGGGGGAGACATTCAATTCATGAGTACTCTCACCCTACATAATGCATAAATAGAACAAACACTCTCAAAGTTATCATGGTTTTTGAACTATGGTGCTTTAAATGATGGAGTCGTGACTATGTACCCAAAAGTCGCAATCTTTGCGGTACTAATGTCTCATATGCTCAAACATGGTGACCTCGGTCACCGCTCGTGGATTGCGTATATGAACCTTTATTTATTTGATATTGTTGGGTTATCATTGCACATCTTAGTATGTCCATAGATTACTCAAGTTTTCATCCCTACAAACTCTAAAGCTCCTTGGCGGAGTATATATCAATATATCTTTGTTGGCCCATACAAAATCTTCCCCTGCTTGGGCTCTCTGTCTAGTTGCTGGACATCCGGCTCCTCAGCCGGACATCCGGGCCCTGGCAGGATTTTGCTGCTAAAATCTCCCATCGAGCACCACCAGTTGCCGAACATCTGGGCCTTAGCCGGACATCTGGTCCCTGGATTTTTCTCTCTGACTTCTATTCGCCGGATATCCGAGCATGGGCCCCGGATGTCCGGCCCGTCGCCCGCAGACACACAAAACGGAGGAGGCTCGGGATTTGGGGGGTAGTTCCTCATTCTCCCTTGCTCTCCCCATCCATCCTAAACTGCCACCGCCACCGCCGGGCTGTGCTCCGGCGCTGCCCTGGCCATCTCCTCCATCCACCGGCCCCAATCTCCTGCCCACGCCTTCATCTCCTCCTGATCTACGTTTCCATCCAATCCATTCCTTGGGTTGCGGTGTGAATCACTCGGGAGGGACCGGGTCGGATGTTGACTTGTGGATCGTCCGCTGGAGTTCTTCATGGCACGTACCAAGCAATGCGGCCCTCTTCCTTCTTCCCGAGGTATGGCTGCTATCTACTCTTGCCTTTTTTTGGCCCAACCATCCTAGGTTTTCATTATCTCTCATGCCTATCTTGGCGTATATATCTCTCTAGAGATTTGATGTCACTTGCCAAGCCTAAAATCCTCTCTATGTACTTGGCTAAACAACTTAATCATGGGCATGCAAATATTTTGATCTTCCACTTGGACTTGTCCTATGGTCATGTTCAAAAATGTTCATCCCACTGTTTAAATTGCTTTATCCTTGTTCATACATTTTGACTCCTTCTCATCAGTACCCTTATCGTGTATCCGTTTCAGTCGATCGCCGGCAAGGTTCCACCGACTCCGATGAACATGCTCGACCTAAGAAGAAGAAGTCCACCACCGGTCCTAAGAAGAAGCTTCGGGCACCATCACCTTGTCCATCAGCCTCTGATCCAGATGATGATGACTATGTTGGGGAGGAAGAGGATGACATTGCGCCAAGACACTCTGTTGGTCACTCCAAGCCTGGCACTAGGAGGGCCCCTCTGCCTCAAGTCCACGGTGCTGCAATGCCAGTGGTCCATGGTCGTCACACACGACTTCACCACCGTGGGGGCTGGTCCATACCTTGAGTTCCGACGGGATACCAACCAATATGAGATGGTGGCTGATGTCGAGGATCCTCGTTTCCATACTCGCATGCAGCAAGATCTTTACTCTAGCTTCGTCCACGGTCGTGGACTTGCTCCTCATAAATACCTGGATCTTCAGTTCATGCGTGATCATCCTGCCATGTTCCCTGACAACACAGTCAAGATCATTGATGATATGATTCTAGGTCAAGCAATGACCTTCAAGTGTGATTGGAATGAAGCTGCCATCCTTCAGTTCTATGCCACCTGCTTCTTTGGGCCAGACAACACTCTCACATGGATGACTGATGACACTGTGCGGAGCATCACCTATGACCGTTTTGTTCAAATTTTGGGCTTCTCCGGTGTTGGTCATCACATCCACAGTATGGATCCTCACTATAGGCCCAAAGGGATTGATGCTTGCATGTATCTTCTTAAGTCTATCTCTGAGCTCACTCCAGAGGAACGTGCATATGCACCCAATGAGACATCCATTTTCCGGTCTCCCTACTACATTCTCTATCAGTGCGTGCTTCGCACTCTCTATCCTAAGAAGGGAGATCGCTCAAGGGCTCGCAACTACTGCATTGATTTGATGGTCCGTATGCATGATGCACCTACTGAGCCTCTTGACACAGCCCACTATATTTGGCATGAGATCCGTCTCTCCAGTTTTCTTCAGACGCGTCAATCCCTCATGCTCCATTCATTCACGCAATAATTGATCACACTACTCCATTTAAGGTTGCTAAGACCGTTGTGCATTCCATTTGGAAGCCTCCTATTCATATGCGCATGACCGCTCCTGCACCGGCAGCTGCACCTCGACCGCCTAGGAAGTCTGCTTGTGGGTTTCAGCCCACGGGTTCCTCCGTGCCTTCCTCCTTGTGGACGTCTTGCCTCGTTCTTGGGCAAGGCTCAGTCTGCTATCATGAAGGCAATCACTTTCAACTGTCAGCAAAACCATGATGTTCAGAAGCGCCTCATCATCTCCAAGAACCAGCTCAAGCAGCGCCTTTGCGACCATGGGAGTCCCGTGAGTGATGACGATCCGATTCCCGCACCTCCGTCCTCTTCCACCTTCGGTTTCCCGTCTCGTGATGAGTTTGCCGAGTTCTTTGATGATAATGATGACATCCTCCAGGAGTGATAGAGTTCTTCTAGTTC
This sequence comes from Aegilops longissima, assembly GCA_021605205.1. Lineage (NCBI taxonomy): Eukaryota > Viridiplantae > Streptophyta > Magnoliopsida > Poales > Poaceae > Aegilops > Aegilops longissima. The sequence continues at coordinate 63,806,367 of CM038679.1, forward strand.
TCCGCCCTTTTTACTTATTGCTATCAAAGGGGGAGAAGTAGTATCTTAGTGTGGTCATGCTATATGTTGGCTATTTGTCTTAGCTATTCTTCAAACAACTTTTTATGTATTGACTCTTTATGTATGCTACATATGGTACTTGTTGAGACTATGTTGTTATCTTTGTGGCTATGAAATATTATTATGGTTGTTTCACATGTGTTAATCATGTCATGCTCACAATGAGGGGGACCTAAAGCAAATAGGAACATATATTGTATTATTTTTTTGCTCTCATGATTTACAATGCTAAATTTATTCATTACATCTATGATACTACATCTATGATTGTCATCCACAAACAAAAAGGGGGAGATTGAAAGTGCAATCATGCCCTTACATCATGTTTTGATGTTGATGACAATATACATGTAGGGGACTAACAATGTTCGTCAAGTGAATCTCAGGTGTTAGTCCCCGGTTCATCAAAAGTGTGTGGATCGTAAGCATATGAAGTGGATTGTACTCAAGGAAGATGTATCAGAATGAATACATATTTGTTTTCTTGAGTATAATCCCGCACTATTAAGAGGGGATCGATAGGGTTAGTAAAAGACTTGCTCTTGCCACAAATTTCCTTCCCAAAGTTCATTAGATCTATCACTACACTCTCTGGCTCATTCTACCTCTGGCCATGCCGGATGTCCGGGCCTCCTGCCGGATGTCCGTCCCGCACGCCGGATATCCGGACCTTTCTATCCAGAGAACAACATATGGTGGTTCTTTCTTCCGGATGTCCGGGCTGCCTGCCGGATGTCCGGGCCACCTGCCGATATCCGGCCGGCATGCCGGATATCCGGGCCCTGCTATCCAGAACACAATATATAGTGGTGTTTCCTTCCAGATGTCTGGCCCTCCATGCCAGATGTCTGGGCTCTCCATACACCCCGGATTTCTGGGCCTCCATGCCGGACGTCCGGCCTGGGCTATCCAGAGAGCATCTTCAGTTGTGTGGGCCAGCCGGATGTCCGGCCACCTCGCCGGATGTCCGGGTCTTCCAGTATCGCCGGATGTCCGGGTTGTGCGCCGGATGTCCGGGCCCTCTGTTCTGTTCTCTACTTTCTGCTTCTGTTTACATATGCTACATTAGGCCGGATGTCCGGCCCCGTGTCTCGCATGTCCGGCCTATCCTGTCACTTACACTACAACGGCCATATTTTCTCACACACTATATAGCCCTCTTCCCCCACGGGAGAGGGTTGACCATTCACTTTGAGAAAACCCTGGAACAAATTTCTCTCTCTCTCTCTCTCTCTCACTCACTCATCCACACCAAATCTTAGATCCCTAAGGGATTTGAGAGCATTTGAGAGAAGTTGTCCGACCAAGTGATACATCCACTCCTTCCCCTTCTTTGCACTAAAGGAATTCGTGATTTGAGAAAGTCTTGAGTTTTTCCCCATCGTTATTGTTACTCTTGGAGGTTGGAGACTCCTAGGCGGTAGGAGTCTTCGGAGAGGAATCAACCATTGTGATTACCCCCAAAAAAGTTTGTGAGGGTTTGGAGACCACCCGAAGGTCTACCACTAGTTGTTGAGAAATGCCTTCAGAGTGTTGTCTCCAAGGGAGAATAGGGTGAGTGAAAGGATCGAGAAGAGGTCTCTAGAGGGGGGTGAATAGACCCTTAACAAAGAAAAGTTGCAGTTTTTAATTTCTTCAAGTTAAGGTGGAGTTTTAGCACATGTTTAAACATTCACAATACATATCAAGCAAGCATGACAAGAGTGTATGAGCAGCGGAAAGTAAAGCATGCAATTTGCAAGAATGTAAGGGGATGGGATTGGAGTGTGAAAATGCAATTGGAGACACGAAGATTTTTGGCGTGGTTCAGATAGGTGGTGCTATCGTACATCCACGTTGATGGAGACTTCAACCCATGAAGGGTAATGGTTGCGCGAGTCCACGGAGGGCTCCACCCACGAAGGGTCCACAAAGAAGAAACCTTGTCTATCCCACCCTGTCCATCACCCACGAAGGACTTGCCTCACTAGGGTAGATCTTCACGAAGTAGGCGATCTCCTTGCCCATACAAACTCCTTGGTTCAACCCCACAATCTTGACGGAGGCTCCCAAGTGACACCTAACCAATCTAGGAGACACCACTCTCCAAAAGGTAATAGATGGTGTGTTGATGATGAACTCCTTGCTCTTGTGCTTCAAATGATAGTCTCCCCAACACTCAACTCTCTCTCATGGATTTGGATTTGGTGGAAAGAAGATTTGAGTGTAAAGCAACTTGGAGAAGGCTAGAAATCAAGATTTATGTGGTTGGAATGGAATAACTTGATCTCAACACATGAGTAGGTGGTTCTCTCTCAGAAAATGTATGCTGAAAGTGTAGGCACGTTCTGATGGTTTTCCCCTCGAATGAAGGAAGGGTGGAGGGGTATATATAGCCTCCACACAAAATCTAACTCTTACACACAGTTCACCAAACTCGGTGGGACCGAATCAGAAAACTTAGTCAGACCGATTTAGTTCATAATGTGAATGTTAGGCTTTTCGGTGGGACCGATATGATCAACTCGATGGGACCGATGTGCTAGGGTTAGGGTAAAACCTCATCTCGGTTTGACCGTTTACACAAACTCGGTGGGACCAATTTTGGTAATGAGCTAACCAGAGAGTTGGTCAAGGAAACTCGGTGAGACCGACTACAAATCTCGGTTGGGCTGAAATTATTGCATTAGGAACCAGAGAGTTTGCAAGCCCATCTCGGTGAGACCGGGATCCCATCGGTGAGACCGAATTGGTTAGGGTTTCTGGCAGTGGCTATGTCAAGTGAACTCCGTGGCGCCGGATAGATCAAATCGGTGGGGCCGAGTTTGACTTTTGGTTTGGAACATATGTGGATATGAGAAAGTGGTTGAGGGCCTTGGAGCATATCACTAAGCATCTTGAGCAAGCAAGCCATTAAGCAACACCTCATCCCCTTTTAATAGTATTGGCTTTTCCTATGGGCTCAATGTGATCTTGGATCACCAAAATGAAAATGCAGAGTCTTGAGCTTTTGAGCTTGAGCCAATCCTTTGTCCTTAGCATCTTGAAGGGGTTCCACATCCTCTTGTCCATTCCACTCCACTGTTGAACTCATCTGAAATATACTAGATAAAAATATTAGTCCAACAAGAGATATGTTGACATTAGTTACCAAATCACCCAGGGAGCACTTGTGCTTTCAATCTCCCCATTTTTGGTAATTGATGACAACATACATCAAAGCCTTAGATAAAGATATAAGGAATAGTAGGTAAAGCTTTGGAAAGACATGTAACATGCATAAGCTCCCCCTACATGTATGCAATCATGTAAATATGGAATGTAAGAGCATGTGAATGCATAAACATGACAGAGCAAGCAATGTGTTACATGTATCTTGGCTATATGCATCAGAGAAAATGATGTGAATATAGGAAATGTACCTTCATTTTCATGAATCCTTGTTGCAAACAATATGTCCGTCAGCAAGAGATCATCATTCACATGAGTGTGATGCATATACTTACCTCATGGTCTTGTCTGGCTTAGGAAGAGATGAACCTGAGTAAACAAGGTTAGATAACACAGATACATCTACTAGATAGAGCAAACAAAAGAGCCACAAGAGTACCAAGATTGGGATGACATGTAGAGAGTGAGTACTAGGTACTCTATTGGATATAGACATGTCCCCAAAGGTAAAAGATATGCAATGAATTCGAAGATTTCCCTCCCTAGAAGTATTTCTCCCCCCTGAATCTTATATTGGATAATTGGAGAAAATATGAAAAAGAAAATCAGAGCATAGAAACATAACACAAATTAACATGTCTTTCCCCTCTAAAGACATGTGAGTTCTCTCCTCTTGAATACCAAGCATCTGGGGTCTCTGGGGTCTCTCTCTCCATTTGATGTGATTAACCATTCTCCCCCTTTGAAGTACTCTCCCCCTTTTGAAGTGATTAAGCTTTGATGTGATCTCTCTCTCCCCCTTTGACATCAATTTCCAAGAAGGGATCTTCTGGATTGTGAGTCAGAATAGGTTTGGTCCTTGAGTCACAGAGCAAAGCAGCATATAGAATGTGATGCTGGTAGAGGACAAGAATCATCGAGTGGAGCTGGAACAAATATGCAGGATGCAAATGGCAAATTGTCTTCTCTGCAGTGAAATCGGTAACACCGGGTTGTATTCTTCGGTGGCACCGAATTGTTTCGGTTTGACCGAAAGCGACAGACCGGTGTTCCCGAGTTCAACAGAAAGAGAACATTTGTCACCTCAGCTCACTAGGCAAATAAGATCTCACAAAGATTTGCAATGAATTAACTGAAGGATTTGCGATGAATTAGATGCAGGGAATGCAGAGCAAAGAGAAGAAATCTAGATGAAGTTTTTTTTTTTATAAAAGAAGGGAAACAAGTATACAAGAAAAAAAATGCAAGAACACAGAGTAACACTAGAGAACTTCATCTAGATTGGTCGGCGACAAAGTCACCTATGTTAGAGTATATTGACTGAGGAGTCAAGTGAGAACACTTGATCGTAGGTCAAACTCATCGTTTAAGCTCAAAATGGGGTTACCATTTTACGTTTAAGCATTTTGATGTATTCGCATCTTGTTGAGCTGCTTTGACCCATGACTTGAGGTAAAGCTTCTCTAAGATGGAATAACATACCTTGGGTGGTGGTGTAGAACTTGATCATGTAGTTGAACTCGTGTGGGGTGCTCATGGTTGATGTAGCTGGAAAAGTTTGGTCGACAGAGGAGAGGCAGCTGGAAAAGTTTGGTCGGTTCAGTTGTAGAGTTGAACTGTCTGTATAAATTAAGAACGACTGCTATATCTATGAATGAAAACTATGGCTAATTACTGAATTTTAGTTGCAAAAATTAGATACTGCTGGTGATTTGTAGCTTCATATTTCAAGAAATCACAGTGTTACAAGGTTGACAAATGGCAATGTTACTAGATCAACAAATGTCAATCTTTCCATTTTGACAAATGGCAACATACCCAAATTGTTTGTAAGTGGTTGCACACGGGTCATCCAAAAGAACCGTTTGCGTTGAAGAGATGCACAAATCCTGCCCTCACTTTGCATACGGGTGTTCTATCTAAAACGTTTGCGATCAAGTGCTACAAAATCCTGCTCTGCACATTTTCCCTTGGCTTCCTGGGTAAGCTGTCTATTTGCATACGTTTTTCTAACTAAAACAGTTGCGATGAGTGTTTTATATTTAAAAACCATTGGCATTTTTTTCACAAGAAAATCGTTTGATAAGTCTGTACATTAAGAGAGAAAAACGCAAGTTCGCTCAAACCATATCTTTCATTCAGTCATACTGTGAATTTATATTCAGATATAGTACAAAACCCAAGAAAAAACAATTTCCGGCGGCGGCGGAGGCGTCGTGCCGCGCCGTCGTTGTCGTTGTCGTCCTCCGGGACGCCGTTGTTGAAGTCTTCAATGCAGCACAATGTTCTTCACTTGTAAATCAAACATCATGTCGTTGCGCGATCGATAGGCGAGGCGTGGGAGGACGGCAGCTGGCGGCTCTGAGACGTAGCAGTCGACGGCGGCGTCCTGATACGTCTCCGTCGTATCTACTTTTCCAAACACTTTTGCCCTTGTTTTGGACTCTAACTTGCATGATTTGAATGGAACTAACCTGGACTGACGCTGTTTTCAGCAGACTTTCCATCGTGTTATTTATGTGCAGAAACAAAAGTTCTCGGAATGACCTGAAACTCCACGAAACATATTTTTGGAAAATATTAAAAATACTGGAAGAAGAATCCACGTCACGGGGGCCTCCACCTGTCCACGAGGGTGGAGGGCGCGCCCCCTGCCTCGTGGGCCCCCTGACGCTCCACCGACCTCAACTCCAACTCCATATATTCACTTTCGGAGAGAAAAAAACCAGAGAGAAGGATTCATCGCATTTTACGATACGGAGCCGCCGCCAAGCCCTAAAACCTCTCGGGAGGGCTGATCTGGAGTCCGTTCGGGGCTCCGGAGAGGGGAATCCGTCGCCATCGTCATCATCAACCATCCTCCATCATCAATTTCATGATGCTCCCCGCCGTGCGTGAGTAATTCCATCGTAGGCTTGCTGGACGGTGATGGGTTGGATGAGATTTATCATGTAATCGAGTTAGTTTTGTTAGGGTTTGATCCCTAGTATCCACTATGTTCTAAGATTGATGTTGCTATGACTTTGCTATGCTTAATGCTTGTCACTAGGGCCCGAGTGCCATGATTTCAGATCTGAACCTATTATGTTTTCATGAATATATGTGAGTTCTTGATCCTATCTTGCAAGTCTATAGTCACCTACTATGTGTTATGATCCGCAACCCAAGTGACAATAATCGGGACCACTCCGGTGATGACCATAGTTTGAGGAGTTCATGTATTCACTATGTGTTAATGCTTTGTTCCGGTACTCTATTAAAAGGAGGCCTTAATATCCCTTAGTTTCCATTAGGACTTCGCTGCCACGGGAGGGTAGGACAAAAGATGTCATGCAAGTTCTTTTCCATAAGCACGTATGCCTATATTCAGAATACATGCCTACATTACATTAATGAATTGGAGCTAGTTACATGTCACCCTATGTTATGATGTTACATGATGAACCGCATCCGCATAATTCTCCATCACCGATCCAATGCCTCTGAGCTTTTCACATATTGTTTTTCGCGTATTTACTTTTCCGTTACTCTCGTTACAATCACTACAAAACCCAAAAATATTATTTTTGCTACTGTTACCGTTACTTCCATATTACTTTGCTACTAAATACTTTGCTGCAGATACTAAGTTATCCAGGTGTGGTTGAATTGACAACTCAACTGCTAATACTTGAGAATATTCTTTGGCTCCCCTTGTGTCGAATCAATAAATTTGGGTTGAATACTCTACCCTCGAAAACTGTTGTGATCCCCTATACTTGTGGGTTATCGAGACTATTTTCTGGTGCCGTTGCCGGGGAGCATAGCTCTATTCTTTGAGTCACTTGGGATTTATATCTGCTGGTCACTATGAAGAACTAGAAAGACGAGAAAACAAAAATTTATCCCTCAACTACGAGGGGAGGTAAGGAACTGCCATCTAGCTCTGCACTTGATTCACCTTCTGTTTTGAATAAGCTTGTGACACCTAAACCTGCTTTTGCTATTCATTTTGATATGTCGCATGTTATTAATGATGCCACTTCTGCTATGCATGATACTTATGATGAAACTACTTCTATGCTTGATACTACTGTGCCACTTGGTGAATTTCTTGATGAACAACTTGCTAGGGCTAGAGAGAATGAAATTATTGATAATATTGAAGATAGTGATGATGAAGGCTCTCTCCCTAATAAATATGAATTACCTATTGTTCCTGAGGGTTATGTTTTGGAGGAAGAAGCTGCTAGAGCTATTTTAGCTTGCAATGATAGATACGATCTTAAAAGATTATTAGCTAAATGGAAGCAGCAATCTCTTAATGCTAGAATGAAACCTGACCCTGCTTTTGCTACTTCACCTATCTGTGTTACTGATAAGGACTATGAATTCTCTGTTGATCCTAATATAATTACTTTGGTTGAGTCTGATCCTTTCTATGGTTATGAATCTGAAACCGTTGTGGCACATCTTACTAAATTAAATGATATAGCCACCCTGTTCACTAATGATGAGAAATCTTGCTATCTTTATATCCTTAAAACATTTCTGTTCTCATTAATGGGTGATGCTAAGATATGGTTTAATTCTCTTGATCCTGGTTGTGTGCGTAGTCCCCAGGATATGATTTATTACTTCTCTGCTAAATATTTCCCTGCTCATAAGAAACAAGCTGCTTTAAGGGATATATACAATTTTGTGCAAATTGAAGAAGAGAGTCTCCCACAAGCTTGGGGGAGGCTTCTCCAATTACTTAATGCTTTGCCTGATCATCCTCTGAAGAAAAATGAAATACTTGATATCTTTTATAATGGACTAACCGATGCTTCCAGAGATTACCTGGATAGTTGTGTTGGTTCTGTTTTCTGGGAAAGAACACTGGATGAAGCTGAAATTCTATTGAATAATATGTTGACAATGAAAATAATTGGACACTTCCTGAGCCAACTCTTGAGCCTATTCCTAAACCAACTCCGAAGAAGAGAGGTGTTCTATTTCTCAGTCCCCAAGATATGCAAGAGGCAAAGAAATCTATGAAAGAAAAGGGTATTAAAGCTGAAGATGTTAAGAATTTAGCTCCTATTGAAGAAATGCATGCTCTTAATTTACCGCCTGTTGAAGAAACATATGATCTTAATCCATCACCTATTGAAGAAACACATGGTCTTGATAACCCGACATAGGTAGTAAAGGTAAATTCTCTCTATAGATATGATAAAGCTAAAATCCCTCCTACTAAGTTTGTTAGCCAATGTCTGGATGAGTTTGATAACTGTATGGTTAAGCAAGAAGATTTTAATGCTTATTTTGGTAGACAACTAAAACAAAATGCTTATATGATTGAACACTTGGGTGATTATATCTCTAGAGTTAAAGGTGAACTTAAACTCATTAGTAAACATGCTTCTATGGTTACCACTCAAGTAGAACAAGTACTTCAAGCTCAAAATGATTTGCTCAATGAATTAAATAGTAAGAATAATGATTATGCTGTTAGAGTGGCTACTAGAACTAGTAAGATGACTCAGGAACCTTTGTATCCTGAAGGCCACCCTAAGAGAATTGAGCAAGATTCTCAAAGAACTAATATAGATGCACCTAGTCCTTCTAAAAAGAAGAAAAAGAAAAATGATAGGACTTTGCATGCTTCTAGTGAACCTATTGCTGAAACACCTGAGAATCCAAATGATATTTCTATTTCTGATGCTGAAACACAATCTGGTAATGAACATGAACCTAATAAAAATGTTAATGATAATGTTCATGATGATGCTCAACCTAGCAATGATAATGATGTAGAAATTGAACCTGCTATTGATCTTGATAACCCACAATCAAAGAATCAACGTTATGATAAGAGAGACTTTGTTGCTAGGAAACACGGTAAAGAAAGAGAACCATGGGTTCAGAAACCCATGCCTTTTCCTCCCAAGCCATCCAAGAAAAAGGATGATGAGGATTTTGAGCGCTTTGCTGAAATGATTAGACCTATATTTTTGCGTATGCGATTAACTGATAAGCTCAAAATGAATCCTTATGCTAAGTACATGAAAGGAATTGTTACTAATAAAAGAAACATACCAGAAGCTGAAATTTCCACCATGCTTGCTAATTATACCTTCAAGGGTGGAATACCAAAGAAACTTGGAGGTCCAGGAGTACCTACTATACCATTCTCCATTAGAAGAAACTATGTTAGAACTGCTTTATGTGATCTTGGAGCCGGTGTTAGTGTTATGCCTCTCTCTTTATATCGTAGACTTTATTTGAATAAGTTGACACCTGCTGAAATATCTTTGCAAATGGCTGCTAAATCAACTGCTATACCTGTCGGTATTTGTGAGGATGTGCCTGTTGTGGTTGCAAACTTACTATTTTAACGGACTTTGTTATTCTTGATATTCCCGAGGACGATAGTATGTCTATTATTCTTGGAAGACCCTTTTTGAATACTGTAGGGGCTGTTATTGATTGCAACAAAGGCAATGTCACTTTTCATGTTAATGGTAATGAGCACATGGTACACTTTCCGAGGAAACAACCTCAGGTTCATAGTATCAATTCTATTGGAAAAATTCCATCGATTATTTTTGGAGGTTTTGGATTTCCTCTTCCTACTGTCAAAAAGAAATATGGTATTCTTATTATTGGGGATGTGCATATCCCCATTGAGGTAACATAGTGTTATTCGAAATTTCTCCGGTTCCATGTTATTCTGAATGAGTTTATTAACAAGACCTGATCAATCTTGTTAGTGGATTCCTTTTGATGAGCATGAGATGGATGAAACTAGGAAGCACAACCTTCTGTACCCTCTCTCTACTTTCTGTTATTTAGTTGAAATAAAGTAAACATAGTATTTTCCTGTCTGTTTTCTGAATTATCCGTGCAATATAAAAATACCCCGAAAATAAAAGTTCTCCAAATGCCCTGAAATTGAGGTATGATTTTTTCTGGAATATTTGAGAATATCTGGCACTTAGAACACAACAGGGGGAGCAAGCACCTGGCCACGAGGGTCCAGGGCGCGCCCCCTGCCTCGTGGGCCCATGGTGGCTCCCCTCCACTTATTCCTGCACCCACACACTTCTTCTTCCTCCCAAAGAAATCACTATCCAGCTCAAGCACGAGTTCTAGCTCATTTTGCTGCGATTTTTGATCTCCTTGCTCAAAGCACCTCTCAGAAAACTGCTTGGGGGGATTGTTCCTTAGTATGTGATTCCTCCATTGGTCCAATTAGTTTTTGTTCTAGTGATTTATTCATTGCAAATTTGTGCTGCCTAGATGACCATGTTCTTGAGCTTGCATGTCAAATTTATATGGTTCTAAGTAGTTCCAATGCATGATATAGGCTTTAGGCACTTGTAGGAGTAGTTGCTATCAATTTTGTTGAGTTTGGTTCACTTTTATTTGAAGTTACTAAAAATTTCAGAAATTTTTCAGAGGAAGAAATATGCTTAGGAAAATGTACCAAGGTGGTTCTTCAAGAAAGCAAGGACCCAGGCTTGCAATGCGTGATGCTGATGATGATCCACCAAGGAACGCTCTAGTGCGGCCTTGTGAATGGCCTTCAGAGGACTTTATGGATCGAGCGGGAATTAATGAAGAATTTAACGCATATTTGCGTAATGCTGATCTTGTGAGCTTCGAGGCAGAAAAGTGCCCCCAGTACCACTATCTCACTAGTTCCTTTGTGAGGAGGTTTGAATATTCATCTTCACGTAATTCTCAAACTGTCCTGTTTGATCTTTATGAAAATTCTTATACCATGGACTTAGAGGATTTTACCATTGCTTGCAAACTTCCACAAAGGGGTAGTCCTCTTGAGCCTCGCAAATCTTAATTCAGAGATTTTCTTGCCAGTATAACTGTGGGTGAATCTAGAGACATAACACAAGCTACCATAGGGAGTATTCATTTTCCTGCTATACATTATTTTGCTCTCTTCATAGGTAGGTGCATCAATGGTAAGGATGAAGCATGTCACATGTGTGTCCCTGATCTTAGTATTCTTAGAAGTGCTGTGTCAGGAGATAAATCTTATAATTTGGGAGCTATTGTTGCACGTAGGTTGCATAATAATAAAATTAATGGAGATTTCTTTGGTGGAATTTATGCAACCCGCTTTGCTAATTTTCTTGAGGTACCTATACGTGAGTATGATGTTGAGCTGCCTAATGTTTATTTAGATTATAATGCCATGGTTCATCATCGTTTTCTTGAGAGGAACAAGCAGTCCCTCCAGTATCGCTTAATCTTTGACAAACGTCGTGCTGTCCATATTACTCTCCCTGCTGCTGCCTTCTTTGATTATCAGGCAAAAGGAAGACATTTTATCACCAGAGAGGAGGCAGATGAGTACGAGAGGAGGGTGGAGGTAGCTCGCCGTCACGCTGCAGCTCAGGAGGCAATAGCCGCTGCATCTCAGTATGACCCCAGTTACAATTATGGATATCCGCCAGGCCATCCGTGGCAATAAATCAACTTAGGCCAAAAGCCTAAGCTTGGGGGAGTACATATTTCTCACCGACATTACATTTATGTTCACACACTCATTGCTTGATGTCGGTGCTCATACTTTTTCACTGTACTATCCATGCTAGCTTATTTTATTTTTCTTGCTTTCTTCTTGTGTGTTTAATAAATCTTAAGAAAAACCAAAAAAATAGTTGTAGCTTTTAGCTAGTTTACTTTTCATGCTGTAGTAGTAGTAATTAAAAAGAAAGCCCAAAAAGATTTCCTATTCTTCTTTTGCTTGTTGGGAGCTTTCCCGTGTAAACAGTTTTATTTCTTTTCTTTTCTTTGGGGGTCGATAGGAGAAGACCATGATTAAAGTGTCGAAGTGGCTCTTATATGCATAATTGTTGATTTAACCAAGAGCCCATATTGCCTTGTCTTCTCCTTTTTATTGAATGCTCGCAGATTCCAGCTTAGTCCAATGCACGTGCACTCTTATTATTTTCACATCGTTCGGTCGTGCAAGTGAAAGGCAATTATGACGATATATGATGGACTGACTGAGATGAGAGAAGCTGGTATGAACTCGAACTCTCTTGTTTTTGTAAATATGATTAGTTCATCGTTCTTGATTCAGCCTATTATGAATAAACATGTTTGCAATGACAATAGAGATTATAGTTGCTCGTGCCATGCTTAATTAGCTATGAGTTATAATCGTTTACCTTGCGTGCCAACATGCTATTAAAATGGTTGTGATGTGGTATAGTGGGGTGGTATCCTCCTTTGAATGATTTAAGTGACTCGACTTGGCACATGTTCACACATGTAGTTGAAACAAATCAACATAGCCTTCACGATATTTATGTTCATGGTGGATTATATCCTACTCATGCTTGCCTCAATGTTTATTAATTTTAATGCATGTTCATGACAATTGTCGCTCTCTAGTTGGTCGCTTCCCAGTGTTTTGCTAGCCTTCACTTGTACTAAGCGGGAATACTGCTTGTGCATCCAATCCCTTAAACCCCAAAGTTATTCCATATGAGTCCACTATACCTTCCTATATGCGGTATCTACCTGCCGTTCCAAGTAAATTTGTATGTGCCAAACTCTAAACATTCAAATGAAATTCTGTTTTGTATGCTCGAATAGCTCATGTACCAACTAGGTTTGTCCGTATCTTCCATGTTAGGCGGGTTATTCTCAAGAGGAGTGGACTCCGCTCCTCACTCACGAGAAAATGGCTGGTCACCGGGATGCCCAGTCCCATGCTTTATGCAAATCAAATCAAAATAATTGCAAACAAAACTCCCCCTGGGACTGTTGTTAGTTGGAGGCACTCGTTGTTTCAAGCAAGCCATGGATTGATGCTTGTTGGTGGACGAGGAGTATAAACTTTACCATTCTGTTTGGGAACCGCCTATAATGTGTGTAGCATGGAAGATATCGCCATCTCTCGGTTGTTATGTTGACAATGAAAGTATGCCGCTCAAAATATTATTTATCTCTATTTCAAAATCGAGCTCTGGCACCTCTACAAATCCCTACTTCCCTCTGCGAAGGGCCTATCTATTTACTTTATGTTGAGTCATCACCCTCTTATTAAAAAGCATTAGCTGGAGACCACAGCCGTGCTACCTCTTGAGCACTGCGTTGGTTTTCCCTTGAAGAGGAAAGAGTGATGCAGCAAAGTAGCGTAAGTATTTCCCTTAGTTTTTTAGAACCAAGGTATCAATCCAGTAGGAGGCTACGCGCGAGTCCCTCGCACCTACACAAAACAAATAAACCATCGCAACCAACGCGATAATGGGTTGTCAATCCCTTCACGGTCACTTACGAGAGTGAGATCTGATAGATATGATAGGATAATGTTTTTGGTATTTTTGTGATAACGATGCAAAGTAAAATAAAAGCAAAGTAAAAAAGAAAAGGAAATAACTAAGTATTGGAAGATTAATATGATGAAGATAGACCCGGGAGCCATAGGTTTCACTAGTGGCTTCTCTCAAGAGCATAAGTATTTTACGGTGGGTGAATGAATTACTGTTGAGCAATTGACAGAACTGAGCATAGTTATGAGAATATCTAGGTATGATCATGTATATAGGCATCACGTCCGAGACAAGTAGACCGACTACTGCCTGCATCTACTACTATTACTCCACTCATCGACCGCTATCCAGCATGCATCTAGAGTATTAAGTTCATGAAAACAGAGTAATGCCTTAACAAGGTGACATGATGTAGAGGGATAAATTCATGCAATATGATAAAAACCCCATCTTGTTATCCTCAATGGCAACAATACAATACGTGCCTTGCTGCCCCTCATCACTTTGGGAAAGGACACCGCAAGATTGAACCCAAAGCTAAGCACTTCTCCCATTGCAAGAAAGATCAATCTAGTAGGCCAAACCAAACCGATAATTCGAAGAGACTTGCAAAGATAACCAATCATACATAAAAGAATTCTGAGAAGATTCAAATATTGTTCATAGATAATCTTGATCATAAACCAACAATTCATCGGTCTCAACAAACACACCGCAAAAAGAAGATTACATCGAATAGATCTCCACGAGAGAGGGGGAGAACATTGTATTGAGATCGGAAAAGAGAGAAGAAGCCATCTAGCTACTAAGTATGGACCCGAAGGTCTGAATTAAACTACTCACACTTCATCGGAGAGGCTATGGTGTTGATGTAGAAGCCCTCCGTGATGGATGCCCCCTCCGGCGGAGCTCCAGAACAGGCCCCAAGATGGGATCTCGTGGGTACAGAAGGTTGCGGCGGTGGAATTAGGTTTTGGCTCCGTATCGATCGTTTGGGGTGCGTGGGTATATATAGGAGGAAGGAGTACGTCGGTGGAGCAACAGGGGCGACGAGGGTGGAGGCGCGCGCCTGGGCGGGGTGGCGCGCCCTGCCTCGTGGCCTCCTCTTTTGTATCTTGACGTAGGGTCCAAGTCTCCTGGATCATAATCTTCCTAAAAATCACGTTCCCGAAGGTTTCATTCCGTTTGGACCCCGTTTGATATTCCTTTTTTCGCGAAACTCTGAAATAGGAAAAGAAACAGCAATTCTGGGTTGGGCCTCCGGTTAATAGGTTAGTCCCAAATATAATATAAAAGTGAATAATAAAGCCCAATAATGTCCAAAACAGTAGATAATATAGCATGGAGCAATCAAAAGTTATAGATACGTTGGAGACGTATCAAGCATCCCCAAGCTTAATTCCTGCTCGTCCTCGAGTAGGTAAATGATAAAAATGATAATTTTTTATGTGGAGTGCTACTTGGCATAATTTCAATGTAATTCTTCTTAATTGTGGTATGAATATTCAGATCCGAAAGATTCAAGATAAAAGTTCATATTGACATAAAAATAATGATACTTCAAGCATACTAACTAAGCAATTATGTCTTCTCAGAATAACATGGCCAAAGAAAGTTCATCCCTACAAAATCATATAGTTTAGTCATGCTCCATTTTCATCACACAAGAATGCTCTCATCATGCACAACCCCGATAACAAGCCAAGCAATTGTTTCATACTTTAGAAATCTCAAACCTATAAACTTTCACGCAATATATGAGCGCGAGCCATGGACATAGCACTATGGGTGGAATAGAATATGATGATGGGGGTTATGTGGAGAAGACAAAAAAGGAGAAAGTCTCACATCAACGAGGCTAATCAATGAGCTATGGAGATGCCCATCGATTGATGTTAATGCAAGGAGTAGGGATTGTCATGCAACAGATGCACTAGAGCTATAAATGTATGAAGCTCAACAAAAGAAACTAAGTGGGTGTGCATCCAACTTGCTTGCTCACGAAGACCTAGGGCATTTGAGGAGGCCCATTGTTGGAATATACAAGCCAAGTTCTATAATGAAAAATTCCCACTAGTATATGAAAGTGACAAAACAAGAGACTCCCTATCATGAAGATTATGGTGCTACTTTGAAGCACAAGTGTGGCAAAGGATAGTAGCATTGTCCCTTCTCTCTTTTTCTCTTATTTTTTTGAGCCTTCTCTTATTTTTATGGCCTTTCTCTATTTTTTTATTCCTCACTTGGGACAATGCTCTAGAAAATGATGATCATCACACTTCTATTTATTTACAACTCAATGATTACAACTCGATACTAGAACAAAGTATGACTCTATATGAATGCCTCCGTGATATACGGGATATGCAATGAACCAAGAGTGACATGTATGAAAGAATTATGAACGGTGGCTTTGCCACAAATACTATGTCAACTACATGATCATGCTAGCAATATGACAATGATGAATGTGTCATGATAAACGGAATGGTGGAAAGTTGCATGGCAATATATCTCGGAATGACTATGGAAATGCCATAATAGGTAGGTATGATGGATGTTTTGAGGAAGATATAAGGAGGTTTATGTGTGAAAGATCGTATCATATCACGGGGTTTGGATGTACCGGCGAAGTTTGCACCAACTCTTAATGTGAGAAAGGGCAATGCACGGTACCGAAGAGGCTAGCAATGATGGAAGGGTGAGAGTGCGTATAATCCATGGACTCAACGTTAGTCATAAAGAACTCATATACTTATTGAAAAAATCTACAAGTCTTCAGAAACCAAGCACTACGCGCATGCTCCTAGGGGGATAGATTGGTAGGAAAAGACCATCGCTTGTCCCCGACCGCCACTCATAAGGAGGACAATCAAAGAACACCTCATGTTTCATATTTGTTACATAACGTTTACCATACGTGCATGCTACGGGACTTGAAAACTTCAACACAAGCATTTCTCAAATTCACAACTACTCAACTAGAACGACTTTGATATTCCTACCTCCATATCTCAAAACAATCATCAAGCATCAAACTTCTCTCAGTATTCAACACACTCATAAGAAAGTTTTTACTATTCTTGAATACCTAGCATATTAGGATTATTTAAGCAAATTACCATGCTATTTAAGACTCTCAAAATAATCTAAGTGAAGCATGTGAGATCAATAGTTTCTATAAAACAAATCCACCACCGTGCTCTAAAAGATATAAGTGAAGTACTAGAGCAAAACTATATAACTCAAAAGATATAAGTGAAGCACAAAGAGTATTATAATAATTTCAAAATCATGTATGGCTCTCTCAAAATGTGTTTACAACAAGGATGATTGTGGTAAACTAAAAATCAAAGACTCAAATCATACAAGACGCTCCAAGCAAAACACATACCATGTGGTGAATAAAAATATAGCTCCAAGTAAAGTTACCGATGGAAGTAGACGAAAGAGGGGATGCCTTCCGGGGCATCACCAATCTTTGGCTTTTTGGTGTCCTTAGATTATCTTGGGGGTGCCATGGGCATCCCTAAGCTTAGGCTCTTGCCACTCCTTGTTCCATAATCCATCAAAATCTTTCACCCGAAACTTGAAAACTTCACAACACAAAACTCAACAGAAATCTCGTGAGCTCAGTTAGCGAAAGAAAACAAAAGACCACTTAAAGGTACTGTAATGAACTCATTATTTATTTATATTGGTGTTAAACCTACTGTATTCCAACTTCTTTATGGTTTATAAACTATTTTATTAGCCATAGATTCATCAAAATAAGCAAACAACACACACAAAACAGAATCTGTCAAAAACAGAACAGTCTGTAGTAATCTGTAACTAACGCAAACTTCTGGAACTCCAAAATATCAGAAAAAATAGGACGACCTAGGCTATTTGTTTATTTATTATCAGCAATTGGAATCAGTATTTTATCACGTTCTGGTGATTTTTAACAATTGTTTTCGTGAACAGAAAGTTTCTGGAAATTTCTGCAAGATCAAATAACTATCATCCAAGAAGATCCTATAGGTTTAACTTGGCACAGACACTAATTAAACCATAAAAACATATCTAACCAGAGGCTAGAACAAAGATTTATTCCTAACATAAAGGAAAAATATTGGGTTGTCTCCCAACAAGCGCTTTTCTTTAAAGCCTTTTAGCTAGGCAATGATAATTTTAATGATGCTCACATGAAAGACAAGGATTGAAGCACAAAGAGAGCATCATAAAACACGTGACAAACACATCTAAGTCTAACATACTTCCTATGCATAGGCATCTTATAGGAAAACAAATTATCATAGCAAGCAAAAACTAGCATATGCAAGGAAGCGGAAAGGAACAATAGCAATCTCAACATAACGAGAGGTAATTTAGTAACATGAAAATTACTTGTAGGATCATAAGAAAATTCAACAATATAGTTATCACATAACATATTCTCAACACGACCCACATGCATGCGAAGTTGACACTCTTCCAAAATAATGGGATTATCCTTAACTAAAGTCATGATTTCTCCAAGCCCACTTTTATCAAAAATTTCGTAAGACTGAATATTATCCAAATATGTGGGATCTAAAGTTGACACTCTTCCAAACCCACTTTCAATATTATTGCAAACACTATTATCAATCTTATATTCATCATGGGGCTCAAATAAATTTTCAAGATCATAAGAAGAATCTCCCCAATCATGATTATTGCAACAGGTAGCGGACTTAGCAAAACTAGTATCCCCAAGCTTAGGGTTTTGCATAATACTAGCACAATTGACATCAAGAGAATTTATAATAAAATTATTGCAATCATGCTTTTTATTCAAGGAACTATCGTGAATCTCTTCATAAATTTCTTCATCACAATTTTCAGATTCACAAATTTCAAGCAAAACTTCATAAAGATAATCTAGTGCACAAAACTCACTAGCAATTGGTTCAAAATAATTGGATCTCTTAAAAAGATTAGCAAGTGGATGAGGATCCATAGATCTTAGCTTCTCTGTTTAGGAATAAATACTCAACTATTTCAACCAGGCGAGAAAACGAGCCAAGAAAGACATCAAGGCGAACGGAAAAATGGTGAATAAAACGGCAAGGGTGAAGTGGGGGAGAGGAAAACGAGAGGCAAATGGCAAATAATGTAATGCGGGAGATAAGGGTTTGTGATGGGTACTTGGTATGTTGACTTTTGTGTAGACCTCCTCTGCAACGGCACCAGAAATCCTTCTTGCTACCTCTTGAGCACTGCGTTGGTTTTCCCTTGAAGAGGAAAGGGTGATGCAGCAAAGTAGCGTAAGTATTTCCCTCAGTTTTTGAGAACCAAGGTATCAATCCAGTAGGAGGCTACGCGCGAGTCCCTCGCACCTACACAAAACAAATAAATCCTCGCAACCAACGCGATAAGGGGTTGTCAATTCCTTCATGGTCACTTACGAGAGTGAGATCTGATAGATATGTTAGGATAATGTTTTTGGTATTTTTGTGATAAGGATGCAAAGTAAAATAAAAGCAAAGGAAATTAGTAAGTATTGTAAGATTAATACGATGAAGATAGACCCGGGAGCCATAGGTTTCACTAGTGGCTTCTCTCAAGAGCATAAGTATTTTACGGTGGGTGAACGAATTACTGTTGAGCAATTGACAGAATTGTGCATAGTTATGAGAATATCTAGGTATGATCATGTATATAGGCATCACGTCCGAGAAAAGTAGACCGACTCCTGCCTGCATCTACTACTATTACTCCACTCATTGACCGCTATCCAGCATGCATCTAGAGTATTAAGTTCATGAAAACAGAGTAACGCCTTAAGCAAGATGACATGATGTAGAGGGATAAATTCATGCAATATGATAAAACCCCCATCTTGTTATCCTCGATGGCAACAATACAATACATGCCTTGCTGGCCCTACTGTCACTGGGAAAGGACACCGCAAGATTGAACCCAAAGCTAAGCACTTCTCCCGTTGCAAGAAAGATCAATCTAGTAGGCCAAACCAAACCGATAATTCGAAGAGACTTGCAAAGATAACCAATCATACATAAAAGAATTCAGAGAAGATTCAAATATTGTTCATAGATAATCTTGATCATAAAGCCACAATTCATCGATCTCAGCAAACACACTGCAAAAAGAAGATTACATCGAATAGATCTCCACGAGAGAGGGGGAGAACATTGTATTGAGATCCGGAAAGAGAGAACAAGCCATCTAGCTACTAACTATGGACCCGAAGGTCTGAAGTAAACTACTCGCACTTCATCGGAGAGGCTATGGTGTTGATGTAGAAGCCCTCCGTGATGGATGCCCCCTCCGGCGGTGCTCCGGAACAGGCCCTAAGATGGGATCTCATGGGTACAGAAGGTTGCGGCGGCGGAATTAGGTTTTTGGCTCCGTATCTGATCGTTTGGGGGTACGTAGGTATATATAGGAGGAAGGAGTACGTCGGTGGAGCAATAGGAGGCCCACGAGGGTGGAGGGCGTGCCCTGGGAGTGGGCGCCCCCCTACCTCGTGGCCTCCTCTTTTGTTTCTTGATGTAGGGTCCAAGTCTCCCAGATCATAATCTTCCTAAAAATCATGGTACCGAAGGTTTCATTCCGTTTGGACTCCGTTTGATATTCCTTTTTTGTGAAACTCTGAAATAGACAAAAAAACAGCAATTCTGGGCTAGGCCTCCGATTAATAGGTTAGTCCCAAAAATAATATAAAAGTGTATAATAAAGCCCAATAATGTCCAAAACAGTAGATAATATAGCATGGAGCAATAAAAAATTATAGATATGTTGGAGACCGATCAAGCTGTCATTTGCATCCATTAATTTTAATTTATATTGGGTATGACTATGATTGGATCTCTTTTACCATGAATTACAATGTTTGGCCAGTCCTTGATCTCTGAAGGTGCTATGCATTTATATTTTGTGGTCTCAGAAAGGGCTAGCGAGATACCATCTTATTATATCATATTATGATTGTTTTGAGAAAGTGTTGTCATCCGAGATTTTATTATTATTGCTCGCTAGTTGATTATGTCATTGATATGAGTAACATGACACCTAAAGGTTATTGTGAATGTGGTTAGTCACAATCTTTGCTGAAAACTTGAATGCTGGCTTTACATATTTACAACAACAAGAGCAAACAGAGTTTGTAAATTTTTTTCTTTATCCCTTTCAGTTTATCAACTGAATTGCTTGAGGACAAGCAAAGGTTTAAGCTTGGGGGAGTTGATACATCTCCGTCGTATCTACTTTTCCAAACACTTTTGCCCTTGTTTTGGACTCTAACTTGCCTGATTTGAATGGAACTAACCCGGACTGCCGCTGTTTTCAGCAGACTTTCCATGGTGTTATTTATGTGCAGAAACAAAAGTTCTCGGAATGACCTGAAACTCCACGGAACATAATTTTGGAAAATATTAAAAATACTGGAAGAAGAATCCACGTCAGGGGGGCCTCCACCTGTCCACGAGGGTGGAGGCGCGCCTGCCCCCCTGGGCGCGCCCCCTGCCTTGTGGGCCCCCTGACGCTCCACCAACCTCAACTCCAACTCCATATATTCACTTTCGTGGAGAAAAAATTCAGAGAGAAGGATTCATCGCGTTTTATGATACGGAGCCGCCGCCAAGCCCTAAAACCTCTCGGGATGGCTGATCCGGAGTCCGTTCGGGGCTCCGGAGAGGGGAATCCGTCTCCATCGTCATCATCAACCATCCTCCATCACCAATTTCATGATGCTCACCGCCGTGCGTTGGTAATTCCATCGTAGGCTTGCTGGACGGTGATGGGTTGGATGATATTTATCATGTAATCGAGTTAGTTTTGTTAGGGTTTGATCCCTTGTATCCACTATGTTCTTAGATTGATGTTGCTATGACTTTGTTATGCTTAATGCTTGTCACTAGGGCCCGAGTGCCATGATTTTAGATCTGAACCTATCATGTTTTCATGAATATATGTGAGTTCTTGATCCTATCTTGCAAGTCTATAGTCACCTACTATGTGTTATGATCCGGCAACCCCGAAGTGACAATAATCGGGACCACTCCCGGTGATGACCATAGTTTGAGGAGTTCATGTATTCACTATGTGTTAATGCTTTGTTCCGGTACTCTATTAAAAGGAGGCCTTAATATCCCTTAGTTTCCATTAGGACCCCGCTGCCACGGGAGGGTAGGACAAAAGATGTCATGCAAGTTATTTTCCATAAGCACGTATGACTATATTCGGAATACATGCCTACATTACATTGATGAATTGGAGCTAGTTCTGTGTCACCCTATGTTATGACTGTTACATGATGAACCGCATCCGACATAATTCTCCATCACCGATCCAATGCCTACGAGCTTTTCACATATTGTTTTTCGCGTATTTACTTTTCCGTTGCTACTGTTACAATCACTACAAAACCCAAAAATATTACTTTTGCTACTGTTACAGTTACTTCCATATTACTTTGCTACTAAATACTTTCCTGCAGATACTAAGTTATTCAGGTGTGGTTGAATTGACAGCTCAACTGCTAATACTTGAGAATATTCTTTGGCTCCCCTTGTGTCGAATCAATAAATTTTGGTTGAATACTCTACCCACGAAAACTGTTGCGATCCCGTATACTTGTGGGTTATCACTTCCCATGCCTCTGAGGGGGGCGCGCGCACGGGCACGGGCGCGGCAGGTGCAGCGAAACGCACGGGGACTAGTGCCGTGGTGGGTGGAGGGGCGCGCACGGGCACGGGCGCTGGTATGTACACAAGCTCACGCGGCTCTGCGGAGACCTTGCTGACGCCCGCGGCTTCCATCTCTGTGATAGTGCTTGGCAACCAGCCCGTCAATGCTACGGGGATGGTCGGTGGCGCGGGCGCGGGGCTGGAAGCTGGGACGGGAGCGGAGGCAGCAACCGCCGCGACCAGCTCATTCTGGGCCATGTCCATGAGGCCCCATTCCTCCTTATTTTCTATCTCCTACGGCTCGGAGTCGACTTCACCGAACTTGAAGACTAGTGGTAGATGATCCTTCTGCGCCATGGCGTTGGTGGAGGTCTGCGGGAGGGAGGGGAATGGGAGGCGAACAGTAAGGCCGCCCGTATTTAGCGGGGGCTCGGGTGCCATTAAAGGAGAGGAAGACGGGCGGCCATGGAAGTCAAAGGGCTCGCTTCCTAGTGAGCCTGCACAGCATACAGCTCGCACACTTCCTGGTGAGCCTGCGCATTGGAGGACAGCTTGCACGCCTCCCGGTCAGCCTGCGCAACGGACTGCGCTCGCACGCCTCCCGTTCAGTCAAGGTCAAGCAGTTGTCCACACGGCACCTCCTATAGCCATTAAAACCAAGGCACGTGGCGTCACGTGAATGGTTAACAGAACACACACAGTTTGAGTTATACAAATGTTTGAGATATTAAAGTGGCACATAGTTTTTCAAAATGTATTTGTTGGCTGTTATTCGAGTGCACCTTCTCTCAGAATGGACACGAAAAATACCACAACATGTCGGGTGCCATTCCATGATAGCATGCCAAGTTTCATGAATTACAGACGAGTTTTGGATTTCCTAGAATTTAAAAACAAAGTATCTCAATGTTTTGCCGGCAATCAACGGTGTCGTGTTGTTTGAAATTCATTCCCATTTCTTGCATGGGACCTAAGCATGCACCCAAGGGCACATATTTGATTTTTCAACCAATTTATATGCACAGGAGCATGTTCATGTAGTTCAAATTTTAATTATGCACATGAATGCATTGAAAACTCAGTTAATGCATAAAAATGTCCAAACGAACCCCGAAAATCACAAAAATTGACACAACACTCCTGTTGTTCTATGTTGACACGAGAAAAAAAATTGAAAGCAATAAGAGGCAATGCATATTGTTTCGTCCCCAAAGGTAGGACGTTCCCTACGGAAACCATCATGCTTGTCGTGAGAAGCATATACGCAAACCGGCCCCAAATGGGACAAAAAAATTTACCACGGCATGTTGATGCCGCTCTATGATAGCATGCCAAGTTTCATGAATTTCAGATGAGTTTTGGATTTACTAGAATTTAAAAAGCAAGTATCTCAATGTTTGCGGTCGAGTGACGGTGGCAGGGCGTTCGACATTCATTCCCATTTCTTGCATGGGACCTAAGCATGCAACCAACGACACCGGTTTGAATTTCAACCAATTTATATGCATTAGAGCATGTGCATGTAGTTCAAATTTGAATTATGCACATGAATGCATTGAAAACTCAGTTAGTGCATAAAAATGTCCAAACGAACCCCGAAAAATCACACAAATTGACACAACACTCCTCTTGTTCTACGTCGACACAAGAAATTTTTTGAAAGTAATAAGAGGCAATGGATATCATTTCGTCCCCAAAGGTGGGACGTTCCCTACCGAAACCATCATGCTGGTTTGTGAGAAGCATATACCCAAACCTGCTCCAAATGGGACAAATTTTTCACTCCGGCATGTTGATGCCACTCCATGATAGCATGCCAAGTTTCATGAATTTCAGACGAGTATAGGATTTACTTGAATTTAAAAACAAGGTATCTCAATGTTTGCGGCCGAGTGACGGTAGCACGGTGTTTGACATTCATTCCTATTTCTTGCATGAGACCTAAGCATACAACCAAGGACACCGATTTGAATTTTCAACTAATTTATATGCATTAGAGCATGTGCATGTAGTTCAAATTTGAATTATGTACATGAATGCAATGAAAAATCAATTAATGCATAAAAATGTCCAAGCGAACCCCAAAAAATCACAAATATTGAAACAACACTCCACTTGTTCTACGTTGACACGAGAATTTTTATGAAAGCAATAAGAGGCAATGGATATTGTTTCATCCCCAAAGGTGAGATGTTCCCTACCGAAACCATCATGCTTGTTGTGAGAAGCTTTGGTTTGTGAGAAGCATATACCCAAACCTGCCCCAAATGGGACAATTTTTTTACCATGGCATGTTGATGCCGCTCTATGATAGCATGCCAAGTTTCATGAATTTCAGATGAGTTTTGGATTTACTAGAATTTAAAAAACCAGGTATCTTAATGTTTGCGGCCAAGTGACGGTGGCAGGGTGTTTGACATTCATTCCCATTTCGTGCATGGGACCTAAGCATGCAACCGAGGACACATATTAGAATTTTCAACCAATTTATATGCATTAGAGCATGTGCATGTAGTTCAAATGTGAATTATCCACATAAATGCATTGAAAACTCAATTAATGCATAAAAATGTCCAAACGAACCCCGAAAAATCACAAAAATCACAAAAATTGACACAAGACTCCTGTTGTTCTACGTTGACATATGGAAATTTTTGAAAGCAATTAGAGGCAATGAATATCATTTCGTCCCCAAAGGTGGGACGTTCCGTACCGAAACCATCATGCTTGTTGTCAAAAGCTCTGGTTTTTGAGAAGCATATACCCAAACCTGTCCCAAATGGGACATATTTTTTACCACGACATGTTGATGCC
This sequence comes from Aegilops longissima, assembly GCA_021605205.1. Taxonomy (NCBI): domain Eukaryota; kingdom Viridiplantae; phylum Streptophyta; class Magnoliopsida; order Poales; family Poaceae; genus Aegilops; species Aegilops longissima. Next base: position 63,831,343 of record CM038679.1, read on the forward strand.
GCTCCATGACCATGCCAAGTTTCATGAATTTTAGATGAGTTTTTGATTTATTAGAATTAAAAAACCAGGTATCTCTATGTTTGCGGCCGAGCGACGGTGGCAGGGTGTTTGACATTCATTCCCATTTCTTGCATGGGACCTAAGCATGCAACCAAGTACACATATTTGTATTTTCAACCAATTTATATGCATTAGAGCATGTGCATGTAGTTCAAATTTGAATTATGTACATAAATGCATAAAAACTCAATTAATGCATAAAAATGTGCAAACAAACCCAAAAAAATCACAAAAACTGACATAACACTCCTGTTGTTCTACGTTGACACAAGAAATTGTTTGAAAGCAATAAGAGGCAATGGATATCGTTTCGTCCCCAAAGGTGGAATGTTCCCTACCGAATACATCATGCTTGTTGTGAGAAGCTCTGGTTTGTGAGAAGCATATACCCAAACCTGCCCCAAATGGGACAAAAAATTTTGCACGGCAGGTTGATGCCGCTCCATGATACCATGCCAAGTTTGATGAATTTCAGAAGAGTTTTGGATTTACCTGAATTTAAAAACAAGGTATCTCAATGTTTGCGGCCGAGTGACGGTAGCAGGGTGTTTGACATTCATTCCCATTTCTTGCATGGGACCTAAGCATGCAACCAAGGACACCGATTTGAATTTGCAACCAATTTATATGCATTAGAGCATATGCATGTAGTTCAAAGTTGAATTATGCACATGAATGCATTGAAAACTCAATTAATGCATAAAAATGTCCAAGCGAACCCTGAAAAATCACAAAAATTGACACAACACTCCTGTTGTTCTATGTTGACACGAGAAAATTTTTGAAAGCAATAAGAGGCAATGGATATCATTTCGTCCCCAAAGGTGGGACGTTCCCTACGGAAACCATCATGCTTGTTGTGAGAAACTCTGGTTTGTGAGAAGCATATACCCAAACCTGCCGCAAATGGGACAAACTTTTTACCACGGCATGTTGATGCCACTCCAGGATAGCATGCCAAGTTCCATGAATTTCAGATGACTTTTGGATTTACTAGAATTTAAAAACCAGGTATCTCAATGTTTGCGGCCGAGTGACGGTGGCAGGGTGTTTGACATTCATTCCCATTTCTTGCATGGGACCTAAGCATGAAACCAAGGACACATATATGAATTTTGAACCAATTTATATGCATTAGAGCATGTGCAGGTAGTTCAAATTTGAATTATGCACATAAATGCATTGAAAACTCAATTAATGCATAAAAATATCCAAACGAACCCCGAAAAATCACAAAAATTGACACAACACTCCCGTTGATCTACGTCGACACGAGAATTTTTTTGAAAGCAATAAGAGGCAATGGATATCATTTCGTCCCCAATGGCGGGGCATTCCCTACCGAAACCATCATACTTGTTGTGAGAAGCTCTGGTTTGTGAGAAGCATATACCCAAACCTGCCCCAAATGGAACAAAATTTTTACTACGGCATGTTGATGCCTCTCCATGATAGCATGCCAAGTTTCATGAATTTCAGACGAGTTTTTTATTTACTTGAATTTATAAACAAGGTATCTCAATGTTTGCGGCCGAGTGACGGTGGGAGGGTGTTTGACATTCATTCCCATTTCTTGCATCAGACCTAAGCATGCAACCAAGGACACCGATTTGAATTTTCAACCAATTTATATGCATTAGAGCATGTGCATGTAGTTCAAATTTGAATTATGCACTTGAATGCATGGAAAACTCAATTAATGCATAAAAATGTCCAAGCGAAAACCAAAAAATCACAAAAATTGAAAGAACACTCCTGTTGTTCTACATTGACACGAGATTTTTTTTGAAAGGAATAAGAGGCAATGGATATTATTTGATCCCCAAATGTGGGATGTTCCCTACCGAAACCATCATGCTTGTTGTGAGAAGCACTAGTTTGCGAGAAGCATATACCCAAACCTGCCCCAAATGGGACAAATTTTTTACCACGGCATGTTGATGCCGCTCCATGATTGCATGCCAAGTTCATGAATTTCAGATGAGTTTTGGATTTACTAGAATTTAAAAACCAGGAATCTCAATGTTTGGGGCCGAGTGACGGTGGCAGGGTGTTTGACATTCATTCTCATTTCTTGCATGGGACCTAAGCATGCAACCAAGGACATAGATTTGAATTTTCAACCAATTTATATGCATTAGAGCATGTGCATGTAGTTCAAATTTGAATTATGCACATAAATGCATTGAAAACTCAATTAATGCATAAAAATGTCCAAACGAACCCCGAAAAATCACAAAAACTGACACAACACTCCTGTTGTTCTACGTTGACTCAAGAAATTTTTTGAAAGCAAGAAGAGGCAATGGATATCGCTTCATCCCCAAAGGTGGGACGTTCCGTACTGAAACCATCATGCTTGTTGTCAGAAGATCTGGTTTGTGAAAAGCATATACCCAAACCTGCCCCAAATAGGACACATTTTTTACCACGGCATGTGGATGCCGTTCCATGACCATGCCAAGTTTCATGAATTTCAGATGAGTTTTGGATTTACTAGAATTAAAAAACCAGGTATGTCAATGTTTGCAGCCGAGCGACGGTGGCATGGTGTTTGACATTCATTCCCATTTCTTGCATGTGACCTAAGCATGCAACCAAGGACACATATTTGAATTTTCAACCAATTTATATGCATTAGAGCATGTGCATGTCGTTCAAATTTGAATTATGCACATAAACGCATTAAAAACTCGATCAATGCATAAAAATGTCCAAACAAAACCCCAAAAAAGCACAAAAATTGACACAACACTCCTGTTGTTCTACGTTGATACGAGAATTTTTTTGAAAGCAATAAGAGCCAATGGATATCATTTCGTCCCCAAAGGTGGGATGTTCCGTACCGAAACCATTATGCTTGTTGTGAGAAACTCTAGTTTGTGAGAAGCATATACCCAAACCTGCCCCAAATGTGACAAAATTTTACCACGGCATGTTGATGCCGCTCCAGGATAGCATGCCAAGTTTCATGAATTTCAGACGAGTTTTGGATGTACTAGAATTTAAAAACAAGGTATCTCAATGTTTGCGGCCGAGTGACGGCGGCAGGGTGTTTGACATCCATTCCCATTTCTTGCATGGGACCTAAGCATGCAACCAAGGACACCGATTTGAATTTTCAAGCAATTTATATGCATTAGAGCATGTGCATGTAGTTCAAAGTTGAATTATGCACATGAATGCATTGAAAACTCAAGTAATGCATAAAAATGTCCAGAACCCCGAAAAATCACAAAAATTGACACAACACTCCTGTTGTTCTACATTGACACGAGGACAATTTTGAAAGCAATAAGAGGCAATGGATATCGTTTCGTCCCCAAAGGTGGGACGTTACCTACGGAAACCATCATGCTTGTTGTGAGAAGCTCTGGTTTGTGAGAAGCATATACCCAAACCTGCCCCAAATGAGACAATTATTTACCATGGCATGTTGATGCCGCTCCATGATAGCATACCAAGTTTAATGAATTTCAGATGAGTTTTGGATTTACTAGAATTTAAAAACCAGGTATCTCAATGTTTGCGGTCGAGTGACGGTAGTAGGGTGTTTGACATTCATTCCCATTTCTTGCATGAGACTTAAGCATGCAACCAAGGACACCGGTTTGAGTTTTCAACCAATTTATATGCATTATAGCATGTGCATGTAGTTGAAATTGGAACTATGCCATGAATGCATTGAAAACTCAATTAATGCATAAAAGTGTCCAAGCGAATCCCAAAAAATCACAAAAATTGAAACAACACTCCTGTTGTTCTACGTTGACACTTGAAATTTTTTGAAAGCAATAAGAGGTAATGGATATCGTTTCGTCCCCAATGGTGGGACGTTCCCTACCGAAACCATCATGCTTGTTGTGAGAAGCTCTGGTTTGTGAGAAGCATATACCCAAACCTGCCCCAAATGGGACAAAATTTTTACCACGACATGTTGATGCCGCTCCATGAAAGCATGCCAAGTTTCATGAGTTTCAGACGAGTTTTTGATTTACTAGAATTTAAAAACTAGGTATCTCAATGTTTGCGGCCAAGCGACGGTGGCAGGGTGTTTGACATTCATTCCCATTTCTTGCATGGGACCTAAGCATGCAACCAAGGACACACATTTGAATTTTAACCAATTTATATGCATTAGAGCATGTGCATGTAGTTCAAATTTGAATTATGCACATAAATGCATTGAAAACTCAATTAATGCATAAAAATGTCCAAACAAATCCTGAAAAATCACAAAAATTGACACAACACTCCTGTTGTTCTACGTTGACACGAGAATTTTTTTGAAAGCAATAAGAGGCAATGGATATCGTTTCGTCCCTAAAGGTGGGATGTTCCCTACCAAAACCATCATGCTTGTTGTGAGAAGCCCTTGTTTGTGAGAAGCATATACCCAAACCTGCCCCAAATGGGACAAAATCTTTACCACGGCATGTTGATGCCACTCCATGATAGCATGCCAAGTTTCATGAATTTCAGATGAGTTTGGGATTTACTAGAATTTAAATACAAGGTATCTCATTGTTTGCGGCCGAGTGACGGTAGCAGGGTGTTTGACATTCATTCCCATTTCTTGCATGGGACCTAAGCATGCAACCAAGGACACCGATTTGAATTTTCAACCAATTTATATGCATTAGAGCATGTGCATGTAGTTCAAAGTTGAATTATGCACATGAGTGCATTGAAAACTCAATTAATGCATAAAAATGTCCAAGTGAACCCTGAAAAATAACAAAAATTGACACAACACTCCTGTTGTTCTACGTTGAGACGAGATTTTTTTTGAAAGCAATAAGAGGCAATGGATATCGTTTCGTCCCCAAAGGTGGGATTTTACCTACGGAAGCCATCATGCTTGTTGTGAGAAGCTCTGGATTGTGAGAAGCATATACCCAAACCTGCCCCAAATGGGACAAATTTTTTACCACGGCATGTTGATGTCGCTCCATGATAGCATGCCAAGTTTCATGAATTTCAGATGAGTTTTGGATTTACTAGAATTCAAAAACCAGGTATCTCAATGTTTGCGGCCGAGTGACGGTGGCAGGATGTTTGACATTCATTCTCATTTCTTGCATGGGACCTAAGCATGCAACCAAGGACACCGATTTGAATTTTCAACCAATTTATATGCATTAGAGCATGTTCATGTAGTTCAAATTTTAATTATGCACATAAATGCATTGAAAACTCAATTTATGCATAAAAATATCCAAAGGAACCCAAAAAATTCCAAAAATTGACACAACACTCCTGTTCTTCTATGTTGACACTGGGAAAAAATTGAAATCGAGAAGAGGCAATGGATATCATTTCGTCCAGAAAAGTGAATCGTTCCCTACCGAAACCATCAGGCTTGTTGTGAGAAGCTCTGATTTGTGAGAAGCATATCCCCAAACCCGCCCCAAATGGGACAAAAAATTTACCATGCCATGTTGATGCCGCTTCATGAGAGCATGCCAAGTTTAATGAATTTCAGACGAGCTTTGGATTAATAGAATTTAAAAACCAGGTATCTCAATGTTTGCGGCCGAGTGACGGTGGCAGGTTGTTTGACATTCATTCCCATTTCTTGCATGGAACCTAAGCATGCAACCAAGGACACATATTTGAATTTTCAACTAATTTATATGCATTAGAGCATGTGCCTGTAGTTCAAATTTGAATTGTGCACATGAATGCATGGAAAACTCAGTTAATGTATAAAAATGTCCAAGCGAACCCTGAAAAATCCCAAAAATAGACACAACACCCCTGTTGTTCTATGTTGACACTAGGAAAAAATTCAAATCTAGAAGAGGCAGCGGATATCGTTTCGTCCAGAAAGGTGAAACGTTCCCTACCGAAACCATCACACTAGTTGTGAGAAGCTATGGTTTATGAGAAGCTTATACACAAACTTGCCCCGAATGGGATGAAATTTTTACCACGGCATGTTGATGCCGCTCCATGATAGCATGCCATGTTTTATGAATTTCGGATGAATTTTGGATTTACTAGAATTACAAAAGCAAGTACGTCGACATTTGCTGGAGAGCCATGGTGCCGTGGTGTTCAAATTTCATCCCCATTTCTTGCATGGGACATAAGCATATATCCATGGACACATATATGATTTTACAACCCATGTTGGTGCACTGGAGCATGTGCCTGTAGTTTAATTTTGAATTGTGCACCTAAAATGGCTAGAAAACCAATTTAATGTGTCAAATGTTCGAACGAACCCTGAATAATTCCAATTCTTTTACGGCACACATATAGTTGCATGTTCGCTGCAGATAAAAGGTCTAGCAATTCGAACACCGTCCATTGCCGTTGTGACCTCATTATGTAATTCAAATCATGATGAATAATCAAGTAGATCCCACATAGTTTATTATCACCAACCGTGTGAGATGCAGCACACAATACCCTGGAGGATCGTCGGTGTATAATACGCCAATGGCTTATGCGAGAAGGTGCGTCGCTACAGTCCACAGCGGGCGTCTCAAGCACACTAGCTCGCTCCCCAAATATCATTTCACTGTTCAATCGTCACCGGTGAAAGATGGGCATGTGGACCTGCGTCGTGAGGGCAACTTCGGTGACCCATTCCGGCGAGAGCGCGGCCGCAGCCGCCATGCGCGTGCTAACAAGGTGCATGAGCGCGGCCACAATCTGCGACCGGGCGGCCAAGGCAGCCCAAACGGCCGCTGTTGCTTCTTAGGTGGCGGCAGCAACATCTTCCTCGGGGATAGCAACTGGCGAGAGTGGCACAACAACTGTCCGTTTCGCAGCGGCGGCCTTAGCCCTGATGGAGGCCGCCCACGATCATGTCGTGGCCGCCCATTCCCAGCTCGTGGCGGTCACCGCACAAATCAAACGAAGCTTCTCCGACAACGGTCGGCAACCCATGGCCGAAGAGTTGGCAATCGCCGAGAGCGTTCGAGCAACCGTCCGTTCCTCAGCCACACACCTTGCAACGATGGAGCCCTCCAAGCCCGGATCGCGGCTGCCCACGCCCAGCTCATGGCGGCCTTTTCCAAAGAGATGGCGGACACGCATGTCGAGATGCTTGCCGAGTGTGGTGTAATGGATGCCATGGAGCCCCTTCCCCAGGAGACCGTCGGGCACGAGTTGGACATGGAGGCGGCGGGGGAGATCGACGAGCACCAGCTATAATAGTACTCTTTGTTTTGTTTAATTAAGAGCGTCGGCCTTTAATTTGTTAGAGTAATGTTTATGTCACCTAGCTCTATTTAATTGCCGAATTGCTCGATTAAGAAGTGTGGGTGTGCTGTAGTCTCCTTTGTGTATCCAAATTATGCAATGACGTGGATGACCACTGTAACCAGGGAAATTCGAACCAAAATTTTGGACATTCAAACTCATCACGCATGGGTTAAGCTATCTGAATCGTTTGTGATGTTCACATATCGTACACAGTTCTGAATAAGGGACCGTGTGTGATCACACTTTGCGCGCCAGTTTTTTTGCTGAAGCGATTCCAAATTTTCGGCTTCCACGGAAATATCTACCTCCCCACCCCTCCCCCTTCCCCTTACCAAAAGCCACATTTCCCCTGTTTTCGCCTTCCTTTCCAAGTTGAAACCTTCACTCCTTGCTTGCAGCGCCGCCTCCTCGCCGGTGACCCTCCTTCATGCTGCTCGGCCTTGTTTATCCCGATAGGTAATCCACACCCGACCCCATCCTCCTCCTCCTTCCACATCCCACATGCCCCGATCACCGGTGTGACACCTTCCACCTAAATCACTGACCCCTCCACCAAATAAGCGCCGCCCTAAGCCATGGTGCACGCAGTATAGCCAGGATCTCAAGGAGCATTTGGCAACGGAGAAGCAAATCGTGGCCGCACGTGTGGATGAGGTCGCGATGGCTACCATTCGTGCCGACGCCAAATCTTGGAGGAGCACCTTTCCATTTGCTAGCTTGGTCGGTCAAGCATGCTCGGTTTACCCGTTGCGTGTGCTGCTCTTGCCTTTCCTTCACAAATTCTAGTGAATTGTGCTATCTAATTTTACCATGCAATCTGTTGCTCTAGTGTATATGTTCTATATGTCGTGCAGTGTGGTGCTCACTTATTAACTGTTTTGTTAATTAGTTGTCGTCTTCAGTTAACTGTTTGGTTCAATTCTGCAAATGTGATGTTCAATTCTTCAGGCTGCAATTTTGTATTGTCTTCCATGTGAGAAATAAATCGCATTTATCTTTACAAAATACATGAGAAACGAATACAATTGCTATATCTCCAAGTTGTCAAGCATGCTTGGTTTGGTTATACATTGTGCAATGTGGTGCTCAATTAACGTTTGGTTCATTAGTGCTATGGGGTTTAGTTAACTGTTTTGTTCAATTCTGCAATGCGATGTTCAATAGTTGTAGGTGCATTTCTGTTATTGTATACCATGTGAGGAATAAATTGAATTTGGCTGTAGTAAATACATGAGAAACAAATACAATTGCTAAATTTCCAAGTTGTTAAGCATGCTTGGTTTGGTTAACTGTCTGATCTTCAATTAGGAGTATGTTATATTGTGCAATGTGGTGTTCAGTTAATGTTTGGTTCATTTGTTGTGGTGTTTAGTTAACTGCTTGGTTCAATTCTGCAATGCGATGTCCAATTGTCGTGGGTAGAATTTTGTATTGTTGTGCATGTGAGGAATAAATCGAATTTGGCTGCACTTAATACATGAGAAACATATAAAAGTGCTATATTTCCTAGTTATTAATCATGCTTGGTTTGGATAAATGGGTTTTCCATGTGGCTTGAATTAATCTGATGAATATGCAATGTGCTTATTTTTCATCAACATATTTTACTGATAGCATGCGAACCCTTACTTAACCTGATGACTAACTACCTTATATGTGTTGCAGGGAAACAATGGGAAGCACAGAGGTTTACAATCGAGGTTAGCACGTGCATGGTCCATTGTCTAATAGCACATTATTGTGCAATTGCAGGAACCATTCTAATATTTAGATTTTTAACAATTTGGTCTTGCACATGTAGGTCCTGCTGTCAAAGTTTTTGACCCACTATTTGACCCTTTTTCCATATGGGGAAATGATTGTCCATGAATATCAATCAAGTCAAGAAACTCAAAAAGATTGTTAGGATAAAGAAATTAGCGACAAAAAACGACAAGATCTTTGTGTCCACAATGAAGAAGACATCAGTTCACTACAAGATGGTACTAACTATTATACCTTGCCTTTTTTTATTCCTTTGCCCCATTTCCAATATAGAGAAGATATTTATGCACATCCTTGTTTTATGGCCTTTCCAAAGAAGTTCACTGATGATTACCTCTCAAACCACCTCTATGGTCCGGAGGCGAGGAAGTTTTTCATACAACACCCACGGTTCAATATTGAAGTGTTCCTGAAGAGGAAGAAGGACGGATGGTCAATCATACACAGGCACTGGCTTAAAGTTGTAAAGACCTTCAACAAGAATGAAGGCTCAATACTCGCCTTCCGCTTCAACAGTTTTCCAGACGAGATGCATCTGTCTATATACCGTGTATGATGCTAATTTTGAAAGGTTCTACATGTTGCATGTGCAACTTGGTGCTGGTACAGTTGTGTAATGGGGTAGCTGAGTGCTGAAGCTATATCATGTTGTACTCTGATGTACTTCAATTATGAAATCCTGCTTCCTTAATATGGAAACGAAATATATTATGTGCTTAATATGAATGTCAATTAGATTAATAAATGGATTATTAATAATAGGGCAATTAGCCTGCTAACGGCGAATTAGCCTGCTAATTGGGTTTTTCTATTGCAAACGGTTATTCAGAAAATACCGTGGGCGATGACCTCTGGCAATGCGCACAGTTTCTTGGAATAAACCGTGTTGGATCAATGAACAATCACACACGACCTTCTCTTGAAAACTGTTTGCGTTAGGCCACCTTGCGCAAACGTTTAACACATAAAAACTGTGTGTGATGGACAACCTTTGCCACACAGTTTCTTCTATGCACTTTGTGTGATGCATTCAATAATGCAAACGATAAAATTGTTAATATTGTGTGCAATGGCAACACTATCACAAATGATTTAATGGGGAAAATTGTGTGTGATATACGTGTGAACGGAAACGTTTTCCTTGCAGCGACTGTGTGGGATGTACATACGAACGGAAACATCTAGCGGGGACTGGCTGTGTGGGATGTACTTGCGACCGGAAACAATTTCGACTGTATAATTGTATTTTTAGCTCTATTGTATGTACTTCCGTATTTGAGCACTCGCCGGTCGCACACGAACTCATTTTGCCGAGCGTGTGTGTGCCATGAGGGCATATCCCCAACGGTTTTTGGGTCGTGTGGGAAGGACCCCCTATCACCGCCACGCACTAGGCGACGGTTCCAAATGCCGTCGCGGAAAGGGGTTAAAAACCGTTTGTATAGCACCGACGCATACCAGTGCATGAATGTGTCCAGGGCGTGACACCAATATGTTTGAAAATTCCTTCTAATTTACTGCGCATGGAATTAACTCGCACACAAGTACACAAATATGATTTTTCAAACCGTTATGGTTAGCCGTTGTATGTAGATGTAGTTCGAATTTGGATTACGGTTATTAAATCGCTAGAAAAGCACTTAAATGTCTTACAGAGGTCAAATGACCCCTAAAATTCTCCAAATTTTGACATGAAAGTTGTATTAGTGCACGTTAACTTTAGATTTTTTTTGAATCCCGTAAGAGGAAGCTATCGCCCGTTCGTCATCAAACATGCATTGTTCCCTCTCGGAACCACGAGCCTTCTAGTGAGTTGCTTCGGTTTGTGAGGGGTGTGTGTCCAAACTTTCGTCAAACATGCCAAAGTTTTTACCACATCATCTTGGTAGCATGACATTACATCAAGCAAGGTTTCATGTGTTTCTGATCTTTTTTTAAGTTTTTGGAATTTAAATGCCATGGCACTCCATGCTTAATTGTGTCATAGCCGTGAGACCAATATGTTTGACAATTCCTTCCAATTTACTGCACATGGAATTAACTCACACACAAGTACACAAAATATGACTTTTCAAACCGTTATGGTTAGTTGTTGCATGTACATGTAGTTCAAATTTGAATTACAGTCATTAAATGGCTAGAAAATCACTTAAATGTCTTAAAAGGTCAAATGACCCCTAAAATTTTCCAAAATTTGACATGATAGTTGTATTAGTACTACAAATTTTCTCATACATTTAAAACACCATCTGTTCCCACTTTACTCCAAATTCGTCTTTCACAGCTAATAAAAAATATCAACAGCATCACACACAGTTTTTCGTAGGAACCGTTTGCGATGAAAATTCATGGGTCTATTTAAGTCTTCCTCCTTAAGCTTCGCCGGCTCCTCTGCTCCAGTGCCGGCAACCCCCGAATCCATAAATCCCGATCCCCATTCCCGCAACCCCTTCTTGCAAAGATGACGGCATGGAAACGGTTCGTGAAGGCCCATACGGTGGCCGTGTCCTCCCCGAGCGCGGCCTCCTACACCAAGAGTGCCGCCGCATCCGCATTGAGCGCGGCCGCATTCGTCGAGAGGGCATCTGCAGCAGCCGACAGGGCAGCTGTAGCAGCCGAGACGGCTGCAGCTGCGGCTGCGACGGCGGCTGCTAACTCCGAGAGTGCTCGAGTTGTCGTCCGTGCCGCTGATGTCGCCCTGAACCGGGTCGATGCCATCCACGCCAAGATCGAGGAAGCACATGCCAGGATATTCCAGGCCACCTCGGAATCCAGCATGCAACCCACATTCGAAAAGGCGGCGGTGGCCATGGAGCACCTGCTTCCTCATGAGAGTGCTGAGCGGGAGCTGGAGATGCAGGAGGCGGCGGAGATCAAAGAGCACCGGGAGGAGGAGTTGCGCGTGGCCGAGGCCGAGGTAGAGAAGTGTTTGTCCGTTGAGAAATCGGCAGTGGAGTACCAACACGAGCTCTGGCGCAGCCACTACTACGAGTACTACAACCTTGAGGGTGGCGCCAAGGACGAGGACGTGGTCGACTTCAGTAGGGGGGACGCGGAGTCCACCAACGGCGGCATGTCGCCAGGACAAGTCATCGACGTCTCATCTCACACCGGCGATGCATAGGCCGGCGCGGCGGTGGCTTTGTTAAAATTATGTGTACTTAGGCTTTGTTTTTAATGCTGATCTTTTGTTAGAGCAATGTTTAGGTAAATTGGCTCTGTTTAATTACTAAAATTGCTCGATTCACTAAGTGTGGTCTGTGTGTTGTACGCTCTTTTGTGTGCCCAAATTAGCGAGGGATGTTAAATTATGAAATGACATGGATGAGGACAGTATCCAAGGAAATTTCCACCAACATTTGAATTATCAAACTCATCCCATGTGCGTAAAGCAGAAGAATCATTTCCATCGCTGTCGTCGCCTCCACCTTCGTCAGCCCCGGCATCGCCGCCGTCAACCACGCCGCCTTCGTCTGCGGCCACCACCACCGCGTCGTCTTCAGAAGCGAAGGCTCTGACCAGCACATCCACGTTGTCCTGCACCCACCGCGCCAGGTCGCCTCGGATGGCCTGCGGTACGGGGGCAATCAAAGTCGAAGTCCGGGAAGGTGTTCCGAAGATGGTTGAAGACACGGGAGAACGCGCGCCCGAGCAGGCCCCAGCTTCTCTCTTCCACAAGCTGGCGAGCTCTATCAGACCGGGCTTCCAGGCGCGTCTACACGTCGGCGAAGAAGCGCAGGTGACTGGCGTAGTCATCCAAGTGGGGATGCGGTGCATTCACGTCACGGACATGGCCCAGCGCCGCATTGGCCCTGACCCTGAGGTCCTGGAGCATGGGGGCGTGCTCGCGCTCCAATGTCCGCCGCTGAAGCACTTCTTCCCTGTTTTGTCGCGCGACGGCCTCGACGTCATCAACCCATTTCTGAAGTGAAAGCAGCTCGGCGTGGGCGGAGGACAACTCCGCCTGCACCGTGACTAGGGCGGCCGCTATGGCCTCCTCGCGCCTCTCGACCTCAGCTAGCCTGGGCCTAAGGGCGGCGGCCCTACCTGCAGCCTCCGTCTCCGTGAGCTGCAGCTTCAGGCCATGCCAACCCTCAAGACCCGCGCGAACCTCGGCCACCTAACGGTCGACCTCCTCCTGAGCTTTGGCCTCGCGTGCACCAACAACATCTTCCGCTTGGGCAACCTGACGCTCCCTCATCTCCAACCGCTCAAGCTCGAGGCTACGCTCCACGGCTTCCAGAGCCAACGCCTCCTCGCGCCTCCGGACCTCTTCTTCCTCGGCGGGCGTCCCCCTCAGCAATGCAAGGGCGGCTTTGCGCGCCTCCACATGCTGCTCCAGGGACGCGCTCTAGGCCAGGAGCTCCCACGTGCGCTTCTCCGCAGCCTCGCGACGGCGGTCGGCCTCGCGAGCTTCCTCCAAAGCTCTGGAGCAAGCCTCACGAGAGACCTTAAGGGACGCCTCGGCCTTCGCATTGTCAAGATCACGCTGACGACGGCCGAGGTTGATAGCCACCTTCAACTTGTGCCACTCCTCCGCCAACCGAAGACCCTCGGCCTCAAGGCGCGCGTCGACACCCGTGAGTTCTTCACCGAGTCGGTTCATCACACCCATCGCCTCCTAGAAGAGCTCATGACGAACAACGCTCCACCCGCGCTCGAACTCAAGCGCACGACCCATCTCGTCCTCCGCCGTGGGGGCTGTGGGTGAGGCCTGGAGTGGTGCGCCCCCTCTCAGCTGGGGGCCGGCGCTGCACCAGGTGCCAGCCGGACCTCGCGAGGGGCCCGAACTAGACGGGAACCACTGCCTGAAGAGGAGCCGAAGATCAAAGCCAACCAGCTGCTGTCCATGACCAGAGGAGGGGCCTTGGGCACGCCTGCCAAGCTCCAAGCCAGGCCCTGGAGGAAGGACGACGAGACCGCAGATTCAAAGCGCCGTGGAGGCAAGCGCGCCTCTCCAACCAACCCTGCTCCAGGGACAGCATGCAGGCTCGGGGCGCTCAAGGCCAGGCGGGGAGGCGAGGAAAGAGGAGGCCGCTCCTCAGGAGATGCAACGGCCTTGGCGGAAGGGACCCTGAAGGACCACCGTCAGGAAGGAAAGCAACACCCAAGAAGTCACTACGGGACTTGTCAAGTCGGGCAGTTGCCGAGGCAGTGTGGGAAGTGGAGACGCCCACGTCCAACCAACCGCCACGAGTCGACCACGGCCATAGGCTTTTGGGTCCCGCGGTGCTCCGCACTTGACCTTTGGCTTAGCCTCGAAGCCAAGCCTGAGCGCGCCTTGGGCCCGGGGGCTACTGTCGCTGTTCTGGGAACGGGGATCCCCAGACTTGCCTGCCTGCGGCCCAGGGCATGGCTGTGCTAGCAGGCATGTACGGTCCATCTTCATCAACAAGGCATCCAAGACCCTCGCGAGGGCCAAGCCTCGCGAGGCGGACGACACAAGACCCCCTCAGGAGCGGCCTCACCAGGTTGGCTCGCGAGGGGCGAAGAGATCAAGGCAAGGCAAACCTCGTGAGATTCTCGTGACGTGAGCCATGACGATCAAGATCAGGCGGGTGCCAGCACGCGCAGTGTCCTTGTTTCCCCTTTGGTTCTAAGGAAGCAAGCGCAGACGCAGAGTACCGAGGTGTCAAGCAAAGGTTTCCATATCGGTGCAACGAGACCAAGACCAGCAGGACGGCAAGACGGAGGTCACCATGGAGCCCAAGCTGGCGTCACCACCAGAACTTTTGTCAGGATAAGCTGTACTAGCTGTCCCCTTTCAAATTGGCCGTTGTTGGCTCCCTTCCCGCTCAATATTTGGGTAGAGGACCAAGGCCTATATAAGTAGAACTAGCCACCACCGTAGGTGATAACTCATTTAGAGGCATCTCACCTGATCCCTAGCCACACACCAAGCACAAGAACACCTCAACCTCAGGAGGCTGTTCTTCCCCTTGTACTGTTCATCATCATCCCAAGAGGCAATCCACCATCACCACACTGGAGTAGGGTATTACACCACAACGGTGGCCCGAACCAGTATAAACCTTATGTCTCTTGTGTTGTGAGTTCGTTGACTTCGTCCGCGAGATCTTAGCAAGCTAGGGCGTGGATCGGTAGGAGGGAAAGAACTTCGCGTGCACCCCAGAGTTTGAACCTTAAGGGTTTTGCTGGAACCCATGATCCGACAACTTGCCGGTAACGAGATTGAACTAGGTATGAAGATACCGAAGATCGAATCTCGGGCAAGTAACATACCGATGGGCAAAGGGAATTACGTATGTTGTCATAACGGGTTGACCGATAAAGATCTTCATAGAATATGTAGGAACCAATATGAGAATCTAGGTTCTGCTATTGGTTGTTAACCGGAGAGGTGTCTCGGTCATGTCTACATAGTTCTCGAACCCGTAGGGTCCACACGCTTAACGTTCGATGATGATATTGTATTATATGAGTTATGTGTTTTGGTGATCGAATGTTGTTCGGAGTCCTAGATGAGATCACGGACATGACGAGGAGTATTGAAATGGTCGAGAGGTAAAAATTGATATATAGGACGATAGTATTCGGACACCGGAAGTGTTCCAGAGTGTATAGGGTATTTATTGGAGTACCAGAGGGGTTATCGGAACCCCCTGAGGGAATATATGGGCCATATGGGCCATGAGGGGGGAGCACACCAGCCCACAAGGGGTGGCGCGCCCCCCTATGGCAGGAGGGCGAATTGGGAGACGGAAAAGGGGGGTTCGGCCCCCCTTCCTTTCTCTCTTCCCCCTTCCTTTTCTTCTCCGGTGAAACAAGGCACGGGGGGCGCCACTTGGGGAAACCCCAAGTAGGATTTGAATCCTACTTGGGGCACACCCTGGCTGCCTCCCCTCACCCTCGCACCTATATGTGTGTGTGTGTGTGGGGGGGGGGCTCCCCTAGCACACCCAAGACAATTGCCTAGCCGTGTGCGGTGCTCCCGTCCACTATTTACTCCCATGGTCATATCTTCGTAGTGCTTTGGCAAAGCCCTGCGCGGATCACTTCACCATTACCGTCACCACGCCGTCGTGCTGACGGAACTCATCTACTACCTCGACATCTTGCTGGATCAAGAAGGCGAGGAACGTCACCGAGCTAAACGTGTGCAGAACTCGGAGGTGCCGTATGTTCGGTACATGATCGGTCGGAGCAAGAAGAAGTTCGACTACATCAACCGCGTTGTCAAACGCTTCCACTTAGGGTCTACGAGGGTACATAGACACACTCTCCCCCTCGTTGCTATGCATCTCCATAGATAGATCATTACGTGTGCGTATAATTTCTTTGTTTTTCCATGCAACGATTCCCAACCGTGGCATCATGACCCAGGTCTATGGCTAGATTATATGCACGAGTAGAACAGAAAGAGTTGTGCGCGGTGATAGTCATATTGCTTACCACCAACATCTTATTTTGATTCGGCGGTATTGTAAGATGAAGCGGCCCGGACCAACCTTACATGTCCACGTACATGAGACCGGTTCCACCGACAGACATGCAACTAATTTTGCATAAAGGTGGCTGGCTGGTGTCTATTTCTCCTACTTTAGTTGAATCAAATTTTACTGCGGCCGGTCGTTGAAGAAGGTTAAAACAGCAAACTTGACAAAACACCGTTGTGGTATGATGCGTAGGTAAGAACGGTTCTTGCTAGAATCCCATAGCAGCCACGTAAAACTTGCAACAACAAAGTAGAGGTTGTCTAACTTGTTTTTGCAGGGCATGTTCTGATGTGATATGGTCAAGACATGATGTGATATACATTATTGTATGATATGATCATGTTTTGTAAAAGTTATCGGCAACCGGCAGGAGCCTTATGGTTGTCTCTTTATTGTATGAAATGCAAACGCCATGCAATTGCTTTACTTTATCACTATGCGTTAGCGATGGTTGTAGAAGCAATAGTTGGCGAGACGACCACGATGCAACAATGGAGATCAAGGTGTCGACTCGGTGACGATGGAGATCATGATGATGCTTTTGAGATGGATATCAAAAGCACAATATGATGATGGCCATATCATGTCACATATTTTTATTGCATGTGATGTTTATCTTTTATGCATCTTATTTTGCTTAGTACGGCAGTGGCATTATGAGATTATCCCTTCACTAAATTTCAAGGTAAAAGTGTTCTCCCTGAGTATGCATCGTTGCTAAAGCTCGTCGTGTTGAGACACCACATGATGATCGGGTGTGATAGACTCTACGTTCAGATACAACGGGTGCAAGACAGTTTTGCACATGCGGAATACTTGGGTAAAACTTGACGAGCCTAGCATGTACACACATGGCCTCGGAACACTGGAGACCAAAAGGTCGAACGTGAATCATATAGTGGATATGATCAACATAGAGATGTTCACCATTGATGACTACTCCATTTCACGTGATGATCGGGCATGGTTTAGTTGATTTGGATCACGTATCATTTAGATGACTTGAGGGATGTCTATCTAAGTGGGAGTTCATAAGTAATTTTATTAATTGAACTTAATTTATCATGAACTTAGTCCTGATAGTATTGCATATCTATATTGTAGATCAATGGCATGTGCTACCGTTCCCCTGAATTTTAATGTGTTCCTAGAGAAAGCTAAGTTGAAAGATGATGGTAGGAACTACACAGGCTGGGTCCGTAACTTGAGGATTATTCTCATTGCTGCACAGAAGAATTATGTCCTTGATGCACTGCTAGGTGAAAGGCCTGCTGCAGGAGCAGATGCTGATGTTTTGAACGTCTGGCAAGCTCGATCTGATGACTACTCGATAGTTCAGTGTGGCATGCTTTACGGCTTAGAGACGGGACTCCAAATACGTTTTGAACGTCATGGACCATATGAGATGTTCCGGGAATTGAAGCTAATATTTCAAGCAAATGCCCTAGTTGGGAGATATGAAGTCTCCAATAAGTTCTATAGCTGCAAGATGGAGGAGAACAGTTATGTTAGTGAACACATACTCAAAATGTCTGGGTACCATAATCACTTGACTAAGCTGGGAGTTAATCTTCCAGATGCTATGTTCTTCTATCACCGCCACCAAGCTATAAAGGCTTTGTGATGAACTATAATATGCAATGGATGGAGAAGACAATTCCCGAGATCTTCGCAATGCTTAAAGCTGCGGAGGTAGAAATCAAGAAGGAGCATCAAGTGTTGATGGTTAACAAGACCACTAGTTTCAAGAAAAGGGGAAAGGGAAAGAAGGGGAAATTCAAGAAGAATGGCAAGCAAGTTGCCTTTCCCGGGAAGAAGCCCGGATACATCTCCAACGTATCTATAATTTTTGATTGTTCCATGGTATTATATTATCGTTCTTAGATGTTTTACATTCATTTTATAATAATTTTTTGGTCCTAACCTATTGACATAGTGCCCAGTTCCAGTTGTTGTTTTCTGCTTGTTTTTTACATCACAGGAAATCAATATCAAATGGAGTCCAAATGCAACGAAACTTTTTGTGGAATTTTTATGGACTAGAAGACACCCAATGGGCCGGAGAAGCACCTGGGGGTGCCACGAGGGGGGCACAGCCCACCAGGGCGTGCCTGGGTGGGTTGTGCCCACCTCGGTGGCCTCCCGCACCGCCTCTTTGCTCTATAAATACCCCAATATTCCAGAAACCCTAGGGGAGTCGACGAACATCTATTCTAGCCGCCGCAAGTTCCAGAACCACCAGATCCAATCTAGACACCATCACGGAGGGGTTCATCATGCCCATTGGCTCCTCTTCGATGATAGTGAGTAGTTCATTCTAGACCTACGGGTCCGTAGTTAGTAGCTAGATGGCTTCCTCTCTCTCTTTTGATTCTCAATACAATGGTCTCTTGGAGATCCATATGGTGTAACTCTTTTTGCGGTGTGTTTGTTGGGATCCGTTGAACTGTGAGTTTATGATCATATCTATGTTTTTATCCAGGAAAGTTATTTGAGTCTTCCTTGATCTCTTATATGCATGATTGCTTATATCCTCATATTTCTTCTCCGATATTTGGGTTTTGTTTGGCCAACTTGATCTATTTATCTTGCCATGGGAAGAGGTGCTTTGTGATGGGTTTGATCTCACGGTGCTTGATCCCATTGACAGAAGGGGAACCGACACGTATGTATTGTTGCTATTAAGGATAAAAAGATGGGGTCTATTTCTACATAAATAGATCTTGTCTACATGATGTCATCGTTCTTATTGGATTACTCCGTTTCTCCATGAACTTAATACACTAGATGCATGCTGGATAGTGGTCGATGTGTGGAGTAATAGTAGTAGATGCAGGCAAGAGTCGGTCTACTAATCTTGTACGTGATTCCTATATAATGATCATTGCCTGGATATCGTCATGATTATTTGAAGTTCTATCAATTGCCCAACAGTAATTCGTTTACCCACCGTTTGTTATTTTTCTCAAGAGAAGCCACTAGTGAAACCTACGGCCCCCGGGTCTCTTCTTTATTGTATTTGTCTTCGTGATCTATTTTTATTTGCTTTTATTTTCAGATCTATTAATCCAAAAATACAAAAAATACCTTGCTGCAATGTATTGTTATTTATTTTATCTCGCGTTTCTGCGAGATCTATTTATCCAATCTACTACAATTTTATCTATCTGTTTATCTGTGAGGGATTGACAACCACTCTCTTACGTTGGGTTGCAAGTAATTGTTCTTTGTGTGCAGGAGTTGTTTACGTGGTGTTGCGTGGTTCTCCTACTGGTTTGATAACCTTGGTCTCATCACTGATGGAAATACCTACCGTTGTTGTGCTGCATCATCCCTTCCTCTTTGGGGAAATACTGACGTAGTTCAAGCAAACATCAAAAGGAATTTCTGGTGCCGTTGCCAGGGAGACACCATAAACATTTACGAGGTTCCTAATCACAAATCTCATCTCCTTGCAATTTACATTATTTGCCATTTGCCTCTCGTTTTCCTCTCCCCTACTCCGCAAAAATTTGCCATTTTATTCGCCCTGTTTTTCGTTCGCTGTTTTCTTGCCAGATCTGTTTTTAGTGCAATATGGTTGCGTAGTCACAATGACTCAAGAGAACACCAAGTTGTGTGATTTCTCCAATACCGATAACAATGATTTTATTAGCACTCCGGTTGCTCCTCCCGCCACTAGTGCGGAGTCTTGTGATATCACTACAGGAATCAGGCACTTTGCCGTCTGCCATGGCAGACGACAAAGGCATGCATGGCGGACGGCACCACATCCGGCTGAACAAACTACGGCAAAGGGCATGTCAGGACCCCGATTCCAAGTCACATTGATCTATCCGGTAAAACCTCATATCACTTTGCGTCCTCACGCACGGTATTCCCACGGGTGTCGCCTTACCATGGCCCGGGACCGTTTGCGCCTTTTGGCTCACGTATATGATAGTGTCGCTAGCATCCATATGACAGAGAACCTGGGCCGACATGACTAGTCTTGAACCCAAAGTGGCACTAACTTATTGGGACATGCATACATGAATCAACATCGAGCATGTCAGTCAGCAGCGTGCGAATCCGGGCAGGACTCCGGGAACCCGGGCTGTAGAAGGCTAGGCAGGACTCAGATGTCACCACGTGACATTTCCCGGGATGTATACACGAACGGTGAATCACATGCCGCCAGTCAAGTGTTCCGAGCAAGAGTCTTTGGGCTAGCAGGACTCCGTGAACTGGCAGAAGGACTACTATGGCTCATGGAAGCACAAGACTACATTTCCCCATAAGAGAGGCTACCAAGGATAAACAAGTAGGTTGTCGGATCCCACACATACCAAGCATTTCAATCATACACACAATATGCTCGATATGTGTAATACAACATGGCATCACAACATAACTCTACGACTCAAGTATTTATTCATTAGGCTCCGAGGAGCGAGATATTACAAACATGGGTCTCATGACCCAATATTCAGAGCATACAAATCAAAGCACATGCGGAAGCTTAACATGTCTGAGTATAGACATCTACAAAGGAAAAAGGATTAGAAGTCTGACTATCTACCAGATCCCGCCGAGGGCACAAGTTCGTAGCTGAGGTAACAAGCTAAACGTCGAAGTCCACATGGAACTGCTAGCAAGACTGACGTCTCTCTGCAAAACATAAAATAGGCAAACGTGAGTACAAATGTACCCAGCAAGACTTACATCAGAACTAGCTACATATGCATCATTATCAACAAAGGGGGTGTTGGAGTTTAACTGCAGCAAGCCAGCTTTGACTCGGTGGCTATCCTAAACTACGATTGCAAGTAACTCTTTGAGGTGGCGCACACGAGTCCACATATTCACCATATCAATACACCAGTATGGATCCGCTCCCGTCTCCCTACAAGAAGGCCATCCACAGCACTCGCGCTTATCTTGCGCATTTTAGAGTATCCACTTTCACTTGTCTATGAACTGTTATAGGCAACCCAGAAGTCCTTTACCGCGGACACGGCTATTTGAATGGATGATGTTAACCCTGCAGGGGTGTACTTCTTCATACATGTTTCCACCACTTAGCGTCTGCACACGACATGTGCTCGGCAGACTTCAAGCGAAAGCCGACGTGGGTGTAGACCACGACCTACCTAAACACTCAAGTCTCTAGTCCAAGTTTATCGCCTATTCAGGTTCCATCCGCACGGAGTCCGGCCGAGGTTTCCACATACGGCCCCGAACAATGTGTACACGGTTCCGGGACACCAAACGGGCGCCCGGCATACCCTGCCATGTGCCTACCGCATCACAGCCCACCCCTAGGGTCAGTGCTGCCCACGGCCTCTAGCATACTACAAACACCAGAAACTACTTGCAACTCCTGGACAGAGGACAAGGGTGATTAAGAAGTCGAGCGGGGTCATATTTCAGGGCCCAATGCATGGTAGTAGCTGTTTCATGGATCACAAACACGAAACTCAGTTCCTGAGGACGGCTTCAATGAGACAACCCACCATGTACTCCTACCATGGCCTCTCACCGATACCTTTACCAAATCGTGTTCACACACTTAGCTCTCAACAGTAGGACATGTTCACACACCTCCGATTCATCCCTGATGAATCAGACCTGACTCAACTCTAAGCAGTAGCAGGCATGACAACAAGCATGAATGAGTAGGCACAACAGGGCTCAAACAACTCCTACTCATGCTAGTGGGTTTCATCTATTTAATGTGGCAATGACAGGTCATGCAGAGGATAAAGGGGTTCAACTACCGCAGCAAGTAACATATGAATCGTTGTTTTCCTAATGCAGTAAAAGAGAGCAGGAGCGAGAGAGTGGGATTGTATCGGAATGAACAAGGGGGTTTTGCTTGCCTGGCACTTCTGAAGATAGCATTGAGTCTTCATCAGTGTCAACGATCACAACGTCGGTTCAACGTCTACCGAGGGGGAACAACACCGGCAAACAGAGAAGAAACACGATCAATGCAATGCACAATATGATGCATGCTATGACATGGCAATATGAATGTGATTTGGGCTAATGCAAGCTAGAACAAATTGAGATGAGTCCATTTGAACCAAAGATTCAAATGCAAACCCATTTTAAGAGGTCATATTAGTGCATTAACTTGTTTCACCTAAACAGCAAGGTTAAAGTGTTCTAACGTGCATGAAACCAGTATAGATGGGAAGATTGGATTTTTTTGATCAATTTTCATCTATAAATTATTTCATTTGGAGTTACGGTTGAATTTCTATGAATTTTTTAAGTTAGCACTATTTTCTGGAATTTCCTAAATAAGAATAAATCCAGAAAAGGATTTATCGATCATCACCGGCGCCGCAGTGACGTCAGCGGTCAACTGTCCCGGTCCAGGTCAAACCTGACCAACGGGGCCCACTAGTCAGTGTCATTAGTCTAACTAATTTTTAGTTAGTCCTAATCCTAACTTAATTAGCAGGCGGTTCCCATTTGTAATGGACACAGAGGGGTCAAACTGGGCCCACCCGGGGTCAACTTGGTCAGCGGGGTCAAACCTGCCGGCGTTGGATCGCCGGCGAGGCCGAGACGACGGAGAGAGTCGGAAACGCTGCTCCGGCCACAGTTCGATGCGTGGGTGGGTGCTACGGGTAGCTGGCGGTGTGGCGCATCCAACGGTGGCGGTGGTTGGTGCTGGGGTGGCCGGGAACAACGGCGGCAAGCATGTCCACGGCGGCCGGAGTTCGGGCCTTGGCGGAAAACATGCTAGGTTGCACAACAGGACGTGGGGGTGGCCGCGTTCGACTCGTGGGGATGTACTGAGTGCAGTGGTGAGCTCGGGTGCAAGCTTGCACGGCCGTGGCCACGGTGGCGACATGGCCGGCGGCGAGGAGCTATCGGATCCGATGGCCATAGTGGTTAGAGGACGCGGACGAGCGCGGGGAGAGGGGGAAAACACTCGGTGGCTCACAACGGTGTTGTAGGGATGGCCAGTGTGCTCGGGGAAGCTCGGGAGGCGCTGAATCAACGGCAGCGGTCCTCGGTGGCCGAGGAGGGGAACGACGGAGATGGCAGCGTCCAGGGGCTTCCAGCGCCTTACATCTTGGTGAGGAGGAAGAGGGGGACGAGGCGGAGCTTCTTGGCGCGTCGGTGAGGCGTGGGGTGGCCGGTGGCCGCGGTGGTGGTCGTCGGCGCATTGCGAGGCGCTCGGCAGCAGCGGGAGAAGGAGAGCAGAGGAGAAGAGAGGCACGGGAGAGGACGAGGCGGTCCAGGGAAAACGTGGCGTTGTCTGTATGCGTCGAGGCAGCGGCGGAAGCAGGAGGTGGCTCGGGCGCGGCGTCGGGCGCGGCGGCGACCACGCTGCAAGGCGTCCGATCAAGGGAGCTGGATTTACGCGTCTGCAGCGCCAGTGGTGGGTCTGTGTCGTCTTTGGCCAAAACAGGTGAGTGGGCTGCTGGCAGGTTAGTTCCTTTCTCTCTCTCCTTTTTTCTGTTTTCTATTTATTTTGCTCAGTTTTGGTTTAGTAATAATATTAAACCATTTATATAAATTCTGAAATTATTTGTGGGAGCTCTCTGCAATAACCAGTGATCCACTATTACTTTCAAAATATTTGGAGCTATTAAATCAGTTATAGATTTTATTTGCTCCAACTCAAATAAAATATGGATTAATTCAAAAATCCATAAATGGCCAAGAAATATGCTCATCATTTTTGGCAGAGGTTTTCAACTTTGTCAGAAATCATGAACATTTTCAAAGGGCATTCTGGGTTCATTGAAAATATTTTTATTTTGATCCGAGTTGCATTTCATTTGGTGCTAGGGTTTATCAATCCCCAATTCAATTTCCATGAAAGTTAAACATGATGACGGGAAGATGCAAACACTAGACAGTACCACAAGCTAGGGATGTGACAACTCACCCCCACTAAACAAGAATCTCGTCCCGAGATTCAAGAAGTGAAGTAAGAAGATAGAGGGGTCACAAAACTATTTCAGTCTTCTCGATCCAACTGCCCTTCTCGAAGATACCGATACATTGCATCACATTGATCTTGACGTCTTTGTTTTCGAGATCTTCATTCAACACGACAACGAGTAGAAAGGGGAATTTTTAGAAGAATCAATCTTCCTGAGGTTCGAGCAACTTAGCATCATCTTAATGATCACAAGATCAACTGACGGAATGGAACATAGAAACATCTCTGGAGCTGAGAGGCAAAACATGCATCAGGAGGTACGGAAGAAACAATTGATGAGGGTTTCAAAATAGCGAGGAAAAATTGCCATGATTCCATAACGGAGCACCTTAGGGAAGGTGACTCGTAGAACTATTCCCTTAAGTGGAAAAAAGAATTACTTTTGGTTTCAAGAACATTGAAACTCTTTATACCAACCTAAGGCAATCACAATCGATCATTTGGAGGAGTTCAAAAGAATGACATACTCGAACTAGAATGGAAGATGTGGACTACCTTGTTGAAGACAACGCAATGGATGACTTTTGCTTATCACCGGAAATGGATGGGACCCATGGCAGGACCACATTTGAGGATGATCCTGGACAACAATTACTGAGAGGGCAGCCCATGGGAATTGACACAATAACAGTGCAAGATGGAACAAAATGCAAATGATGGGAATGTTCCAACCATCATATCTGCCTGAGATTCAGATCTGGTTGGTAAAGGGATATTTCAGACATCCACGTGCCTGAAAGGGAAAGTTTGCAACACAACCGATGGGATGATGTTGCTAGATTCTCGGGAGATGAACTACGATAGAAGCTCCAAAACATGAGCCGGTTCTGCTACACACATGTGAACACGCTATCCCAGACAAGCATGACCACATATTAGTCTTACAACGCAACACTACCGAGTTCCGATTGGGAACCATCATTGCGGAGAGCGAAGTCCTGCGCACGCACCTTTGGGTCCTTAAGGATTAGCACTTAAGAACTTCTTTTCTTTGAACAAATCAATCAGTGGCTTGGTGTGCTAGGGAGTACACATGGAGTGGAGGTAGCGAGCCTATCAAACCATGGAATACTTCACACATGCATGACTGGCTTGGGATGATTCCGGAGAAATCAAAAACAATCTTTCTCGAACTCACGGCGGCATCTTGCACCAAATGCACATGAATTCGAGGAAGTCACTCCTTCCATCCAAGCATAAGCTTCATGAACGGAACACGAAGGAATTGCTTATAAAATTTTCAACACTAGGTTGATGTTCAACATGATTCATGGGGGAGACAAAATGCTGCTGATGGGCTCAACAGCAATTCATCAGAATTTCCATATCACTGGACTTCCACCATCATGTGAACACGGTGATAGCATTGGTCAGACCAAAGGATGTAATGGTGTATGCTCGAGGGATCAACCAAGAGTAAGACAACATTACGAACATCATTGATTCTGATTTGACTTGATGATAGCCCATACTCAATTCAGAGTTTTGACAAGGCAAAAGATCCAACAACTGATCACGAGGACCAATCGATGGAGATATCATCTTTCTTCAACGCACACACACACAAGATATCCCTTAACGTGAACTAAGTCAGACAAGCTTTTATCTTCCAACTCTCCAAGTTGTTGTTTAGCTTAACCAACTAGCTCAGGGTATCCGACACAGATTCTTGGAGAAAGGGTGGTTTACAAGAAAACCAACTTGATCACGTACTCGACATAGCGGTCAGGTGACAACCTGGTTATACTTCCGAGAAGATATTCGGAACATCACGAACCACCGACATGTTACTAAGCTCAAGAACAATCTTGCTTTTTAGAGCAAGGCGATACGATTAAATAAGCAAGGGATGGAATAATCCTAACTTATTAATCGAGGAGTGCACCAGAAATAAGGACAATGTAGCACGATCAATCCAAGAATAGTGTTTCGATAACCAACACGCTAAGAATGATATTAGTGTCCATTGACTACCAAGCAACACGGTTGCTAGGAGTATTGATTTAACACATCATGGTTCACTTGCCGGCATTCCGGTTGCGACAACACGAGACTGAGGAATGAAAAATGTTGGCAAGAAGTATCACTGCGTCAAGAATTCATGAGAGATGGTGCAATTCTCATGACAATCCTGACATAAAGGGGATAATACTCCAGGGCAGAACAGAGCAAAAGATGGATTAGCATTTTATCTGCAGAACACAACTACTTTGACCGAATCCTAGATATGGATGAGGTACTGGAGTTTGTTTCTCCTAGTCATTCTGAAATAGAATGGCTTAACGGACCATAAGAATAATAAGCATCGATAACACGGATGCACAATTACTCGTGACTATCAATTGATAGACGATGGTCGGAATACAAATGAAGAGGGACAACTCAAGAGGACATATATCTTTCTGAGTTGTGGATGCATAGATTAATATGTCGAACCAAGTTCAACAAGTTTTCTTCCAGATAACCCATGCAGAAAGGTAGAGCTGGCAGAATCACAATTATGAATGAGAACTCCTCAAGAGTACTCTGATTGTGGTATTTTGGTTCAAAGAACTTCTGCCTTAATGGTTCATGGTATTTGGAAGAAGGAAATACCATGGACCTTGAGGACTATCGCAAAGTTACTAGTATCCTAAACGAACTAGCAAACACTATCAGCGTGAGGTAAGTAGGGTGAATCTCAGGTTCAAGAACCTAGGGATAGAATACCTACTAACTAATAACATCACGGGATGCTTTCGAGAATGATGGCCAGATTCATCACACGGGGAACACAAAACATGGCTAGTTTACTAGGTAATCTTCTAAGATACCTAGGGTCGTAATAATAACTCCAACATATATGTCGGGGCAATAAATTACCTCAACGCACCGATTAGTGTGGTTGAACTGGCCCAAAGGAACATCGGGAATGGAAAGAAGGAATTTGCAAATGCATCAGACTATTTAGAAACCTGGGATGACTCGGACAGCATAACGGCTGTAAATGCTCAAAATGATTTGATACATCCTGGAAAATGGTGGCATAACCACTTAACATCACAATATCAAACTTCTGAGATGAACTGTCAACACACAAAAGTAGTAGGAACCAAACTCGGGCTTGAATCCATCAATCCTATAAGTCTCTATCATAGTAACTCGTCATCCTGATAGATAGATGAGAAGACCTAGTTCTTAATCCCCGTAGAAGAGAAGAGGATGACCCGCATCGAAGGCCATAAGGTAAAGGAGTAAAAAGAGCCTTACGCTCCCATCCACAATCAATTCCTTACATAACTAAAGAATTTCTAGACTCAACTTCACCAGTTTGGCTTGGTAATCCTCAGCAACAAAGCTCGATACCAAAGCTGTCAGACCCGATTCCAAGTCACATCGATCTAGCTGGTAACACCTCATATCACTTTGCGGCCTCACGCACGGTATTCCCACGGGTGTCGCCTTACCATGGCCCGGGACCGTTTGCGCCTTTTGGCTCACGTATATGATAGTGTCGCTAGCATCCATATGACAGAGAACCCGGGCCGACATGACTAGTCGTGAACCCAAAGTGGCACTAACTTATAGGGACAAGCATACATGAATCAACATCGAGCATGTCGGTCAGCAGCGTGCGAATCCGTCTTTGTAGCACTGGCTAACAGGACTCGGAACCCGGCTGTAGCAGCTAGGCAGACTCGGATGTCACCGCGTGACATTTCCCGAAGGGATGTATACGAGAACGGTGAATCACATGCCGCCACCAAGTGTTCCAGAGCAGTAGTGCTGGGCTAGCAGGACTCCGGTGAAACGGGCTTTAGCGGACTACTATGGCTCATGGAAGCACAAGACTACATTTCCCCATAAGAGAGGCTACCAAGGATAAACAACTAGGTTGTCGGATCCCACACATACCAAGCATTTCAATCATACACACAATATGCTCGATATGTGTAATATAACATGGCATCACAACATAACTCTACGACTCAAGTATTTATTCAATAGGCTTCGAGGAGCGAGATATTACAAACATGGGTTTCATGACCCAACATTCAGAGCATACAAATCAAAGCACATGCGGAAGCTTAACATGTCTAAGTACAGACATCTACAAAGGAAAAAGGCTTAGAAGCCTCACTTGAAAGAACTATGGTTGGAAGCGTATGCATACCGCAGGGACGTGTGCGTGTTATATAGGCAAACAAGTACATTATGCGGCTAGGTTGTTGTAGACTTGATCCATACTCCAAGACTATACAAGAGGGATCTATCTATCCTAACAACCTGCCAAGATACAACACACCACGCACACGTTACATATGTGTCACGTTACAACATATCAAGCATGTAATTTAACATCCTCCCTCAATCTAAACACGTCAAGGTTGAGATTGTTCTTGAAGGCTTGAAGTTGTCGAGCTTGAAGGGGCTTCGTGAAGCCATCAGCAACTTGATCTCCTGTTGGAATGAACCTAATATCCAAAAGCTTCCTTGCAACTCTTCCACGAACAAAGTGAAAGTCAATTTCAATATGCTTTGTTCTTGCATGAAACACATGATTCGCAGAGAGATAAGTTGCTCCCAAATTATCACACCATAAGCAGGAGACACGTGGTCTTGCAATTCCCAATTCATCAAGCAAGGTTTCTACCCACATTACCTCAGCTGTTGCATTTGCTAGTGACTTGTATTCGCTTCAAAGGTTGAACGAGAAACTGTAGCTTGCTTCTTTGCATTCCAAGATACAAGATTAGAACCAAAGAAGACATCAAATCCACTAGTGGATCTTCTCATCATCGTGACATCCTGCCCAATCTGCATCGTAGAAGGCACTCACCGTTGTTGAGGGTGACCTGCATATTTTAAGGCTAGTTCCAAGACTTCCTTGAATATATCCGAGTATCCTCTTAACATCTATCCAATGCGAGATGTAGGAGAATGCAAAATTGACAAACCTTATTAATGTAAAAGCTATATCAGTCTTGTCAATGTTAAGTACAGAGTGCCCCAACTACACTTCTATATTTTGTTCCTTCCTCCGACTTAGCAATTCTCCTTCATGTAATGACAACTGCTCAAGAGTAGACAGAGGTGTAATCGAAGGTTTACAATCCTTCATCCCTACACGCTTAAGTATCTCTCATTGCATACTTTTCTTGGGTTAGCGTATACCATCATGTATCTTTTTACTTCTATGCCTAGAAAATAGTGCAATTCGCCCAAGTCCTTTAAGGCAAACTCATTTTTCAAATTCTTAAGCAAAGACAAGATAGCCTCTTGAGAGGAGCTGGCAACAATTATGTCATCTACATAAATGAGCATAAAGATGATCACCTTCCCTTTCCTGAAATAGAACAAGGAGGTGTCTCCCTTGGAGGGCCGAAAACCAAGTTGTTGAAGTTTTGAGTTCAACCTTGAATACCACGCCCTGGGTGCCTGTTTTAATCCATATAAGGCCTTGTCCAACCTACACACATGTTGTGGTTTAGTTTTATCCAAAAAACCGGGTGGTTGTCTCATATAAACCTCTTCCTCGAGAATGCCATGTAAGAACGCATTCTGAACATCCAATTGGCGAAGGCTCCATCCCCTAGACACATCAATAGACAAAACCAATCTGATAGTAGCTGCTTTAACAATCGGACTAAAAGTATCCTCATAGTCAATACCATAGCGTTGCTTAAAGCCTTTAGCCACTAGTCTAGCTTTGTAGCTATCTATAGTGCCATCAGATTTCCTTTTGATTTTATATACCCATTTACAATCTACAATATTTCTACCTAGTCTAGGTGGAACTAGATGCCAGGTTCTATTTTTCATGAGTGCATCATATTCTATCTCCATAGCATTTTTCCAGTTCTTATCTTGCAAGGCTTCTACTGGATTACAAGGCTCTTGAGCAGCAGCGGAATTTGCAACTTTGAAATTTTTGTCATACCTGACAGTTCCATCAGTAGGAATTTTGGGTTTAAAAACACCTTTTTTAGCCCGTGTATTTGGGCATGTAGCCACAGGGGATCCGGTGGTTGGCGTACAGGATCCACCACCTCGTACCAGCAGAGAATCCGCCTCAGCTGTCGTCCGATCGCGCGTGGGATCACGCGCCCGTGCTTCAGGGGCTGGGTCCACCGAATCCAGCGTGAGATTGCGCACTCGTGTGCCAGGCGACGGGTCCACCGAATCCCGCAGCACAGGCGACAGGCGTGTCGGAGACGCGCCATCATTGCCTGTGGTGGAGGGGCCCACGGTGGAAAGCGACCTGGACCCAACCGTGTCGCGTGTCGGCTGGCTGGTTATTGGCCCAGCGCCTGGTGGTGTCGGAGGAGATCCTGCGTCAGGTTCTACGCCAGGGTCTGTGCCGCCGCCAGATCTCTCGGGATCCAGCACGGCAGTGGGATCTGCTTCGGTTCCCGTGCCAAGCCTGTTTGGACTCATCTGCTGCATAAAATGACGATTTGGAGTGCTGTTTTTTTCACTGTTTTCATCAGAACAACCTCGGTTAGTGGCAGTATTAGTGTTATTAAACACATGATCATCAGAACATTCACCCTCATGATCAAAAGGATTTAATAACTCCGGAGAAAGTAATAGAATTTCGGCACGAAGACGGGCTCCGGCGTTTGGATGAAGACTAGCAAAGGGAAAAACATTTTCATCAAAGATAACATCTCTAGAGATATAAACTCGACCCGTGGAGATGTCAAGACATTTAAAACCTTTGTGAAGATTGTTGTACCCAAGAAAAGCACATTGCTTAGAACGGAATTGGAGTTTATGATTATTGTAAGGCCGTAGATTCGGCCAACAAGCACACCCAAAAATTCTAAGAATGGAATAATTGGGTTTTTCATGAAAGAGTTTTTCAAAGGGTGTCTCAAACTTGATGACTTTGCTAGGAATTCGCTTTATCAAGTAGGTTGCCGCAATGAAGGCCTCATCCCAAAATTTTAAGGGCATAGAGGCTTGAGCAAGAAGAGATAAACCTACTTCGACAATGT
Source organism: Aegilops longissima (assembly GCA_021605205.1). Taxonomy (NCBI): domain Eukaryota; kingdom Viridiplantae; phylum Streptophyta; class Magnoliopsida; order Poales; family Poaceae; genus Aegilops; species Aegilops longissima. The sequence continues at coordinate 63,862,773 of CM038679.1, forward strand.
GTCGATGTTTCCTCTCGGCTGACCCATTTTGTTGGTGAGCGTGAGGACACGAAACATGATGGGATATGCCTATCTTGGTGAAGAAGGAGTTCAACTTTTCATACTCCCCTCCCCAATCTGTTTGTAGAGCGAGGATCTTACGATCAAATTGACGTTCTACTAGATTTTGAAAGTCATGAAACTTCTGAAAAACTTCAGACTTGTGTTTGATCAAGTATATCCATGTGAATTTACTGAAATCATCGAGGAAACTCACATAATATTTTTTTCTTCCTACTGTTTCAACTGCAGGACCCCAAACATCAGAAAACACAAGTTCTAAAGGAAATTTTGATTCACTTATTGATTTTGGATAAGGCAACTGGTGACTTTTGCCTTTTTTGACAGGCGTCACAAACAAAATCTTTATTGAAAGAATTTGCACACGGGAGATTATTCTTGCTAATGATCTTGCTAACAATAATAGGAGACATATGGCCTAGACGCCGGTGCCACCTATCCGAGGATAGCTTGATGGCACTGAGCATGTGCTTCTTGGCGTCGGATCCCGTGTGCCTAACAGGGTAGAGTCCTCTTCTACCCCTGCCTCGAAGGAGCACCTTTTTTGTTCCCCGTTCCTTCACAAGAAAAGAGTGAGGATGAATTTCAACAAAAGTATCATTGTCAACAGCAAGACGGCTAGCAGAGATTAGGCTTTTGTTGGCTTGAGGGACATGAAGTATGTTGTTTAGGAGAAGATCTCGATCAGGAGTATGAATAGCTGAATGACCAATGTGTTTTATAACCATACCTGAACCACTGGCAGTATGAATCTGCTCGCTTCCATCAGTAGCGATCGCAGCATCCACTTCTCCAAGTCTCATGTGATATGATCGGTGGCACCACCGTCCGTGTACCGGCCAGTGTCCACCCGCATTACGGTGCAAATGAGGTTGGCCGACTTCTCCTCCATGCCTTGGTAGGATTCATCGAAGCGCTTCAAAGACTTCCAAGCTGGATGGCCCAGTTTGCCACAGATCCGCATCGGACCACAGGAGCGGAGGCATGGTTGTTGTTGTAGTTGCCTCTGCCGCCATTGTTGCCGTTGTGACCACCGCCGCCCCTCGAGGCTTGAGTAGCCTCCGCCAAGGCCCGCCACGGTCACCACCGCTGCCGCTTTGTCTGCGTCGCGGTCACCACCGCCACCGCTGCTTTCTGGCCTCGAGTAGCAGCGTTGGCAGAGGATTGTGAACCCCCGCCGCGAAGATTGAGCCTCGTCTCGAAGCTCAGGAGCTGCGAGAACAGCTCAGCCACGGTCACCACCGGGTCGTAGTCTTTGTCTAGCCCGGCCAGGATGTGGGAGATGATGTCGTCGTCGTCCACCCTCTTCCCTGCAGCAATCAACTCATCGCAGAGAGACTTGATCTTCCCGACGTAGTCGGTGATGGAGGAGTTGCCCTTCTGCAAGTTTGCGAGGGCGATCCGAACATTGGTGGTCTGGGAACGAGTTTGGGACGCAAGCATCCCTTCCACCGTGTTCCAGAGCTCAGTAGAGGTGTGACATGAGGCGACCTGGATAGCTATCTCGCGAGGGAGAGTCGTGAGGAGATAGGAAAAGACTTGTTGATCTTGTGCATACCAGGTCTGGAATGCAGGTTTCGGGGCTTTTGCCGTCGTCTTGCCATCGGAGGAAGCCACATCGATCTGCATGGGAGGTGGCGGCTGCTCGACGTCAAGGTACTTGGCCATCTGTGCTCCACGGATGGCCGAGAGCACCGTCGCCTGCCACAGGGCTTGGTTGCCCTTCGTCAGCTTCTCGGTGGCGGCGTGCGCGAATGGCGATGACGGGAAGGAGCTTGAAGACGGCATGGTATTGGATGCGTTCGAGGATGGCTCTGATACCATGAAAGAACTATGGTTGGAAGCGTATGCATACCGCAGGGACGCGTGCATGTTATATAGGCAAACAAGTACATGATGCGGCTAGGTTGTTGTAGACTTGGTCCATACTCCAAGACTATACAAGCGAGGATCTATCTATCCTAACAACCTGCCAAGATACAACACACCACGCACACATTACATAGGTGTCACGTTACAACATATCAAGCCTGTAATTTAACATCACTATCTACCAGATCCTGCCGAGGGCACAAGATCGTAGCTGAGGTAACGAGCTAAACGTCGAAGTCCTCACGGAACTACTAGCGAGACTGACGTCTTTCTACAAAACATAAAATAGGCAAACATGAGTACGAATGTACCCAGCAAGACTTACATCAGAACTAGCTACATATGCATCATTATCAACAAAGGGGGTGGTGGAGTTTAACTACAGCAAGCCAGCTTTGACTCGATGGCTATCCTAAACTACGACTACAAGTAACTCTTTGAGGTGGCGCACACGAGTGCACATATTCACCATATCAATACACCACTATGGATCCGCTCCCGTCTCCCTACGAGAAGGCCATCCACAACACTCACACTTATCTTGCGCATTTTAGAGTATCCACTTTCACTTGTCTATGAACTGTTATAGGCAACCCAGAAGTCCTTTACCGCGGACACGGCTATTCGAATAGATGATGTTAACCCTGTAGGGGTGTACTTCTTCATACATGTTTCCACCACTTAGCCTCTGCACACGACATGTGCTCGGCAGACTTCAAGCGAAAGCCGACGTGGGTGTAGACCACGACATACCTAAATACTCAAGTCTCTAGTCCAGGTTTCTCGCCTATTCAGGTTCCATCCGCAGGGAGTCCGGCCGAGGTTTCCACATACGGTCCCGAACGATGTGTACAGGGTTCCGCGACACCAAACGGGCGCCCGGCATACCCGGCCACGTGCCTACCGCATCATAGCCCACCCCTCGGGTCAGCGCTGCCCACGGCCTCCAGCATACTACAAACACCAGAAACTACTTGCAACTCCTGGACAGAGGACAAGGGTGATTAAGAAGTCGAGCGGGGTCATATTTCAGGGCCCAATGCATGGTAGTAGCTTTTCATGGATCACAAACACGGAACTCAGTTCCTGAGGACGACTTCAATGAGACAACCCACCATGTACTCCTACATGGCCTCTCACCGATACCTTTACCAAATTGTGTTCACACACTTAGCTCTCAACAGTAGGACATGTTCACACACCTCCGATTCATCCCCGATGAATCAGACCTGACTCAACTCTAAGCAGTAGCAGGCATGACAACAAGCATGAATGAGTAGGCACAACAGGGCTCAAACAACTCCTACTCATGCTAGTGGGTTTCATCTATTTACTGTGGCAATGACAGGTCATGCAGAGGATAAAGGGGTTCAACTACCGCAGCAAGTAACAGATGAATCGTTGTTGTCCTAATGCAGTAAAAGATAGTAGGAGCGAGAGAGTGGGATTGTATCAGAATGAACAAGGGGGTTTTGCTTGCCTGGCACTTCTGAAGATAGCATTGAGTCTTCATCAGTGTCAACAATCACAATGTCGGTACAACGTCTACCGAGGGGGAACAACACCAGCAAACAGAGAAGAAACACGATCAATGCAATGCACAATATGATGCACGCTATGACATGGCAATATGAATGTGTTTTGGGCTAATGCAAGCTAGAACAGATTGAGATGAGTCCATTTGAACCAAAGATTCAAATGCAAACCCATTTTAAGAGGTCATATTAGTGCATTAACTTGTTTCACCTAAACAGCAAGGTTAAAGTGTTCTAACATGCATGAAACCAGTACAGATGGAAAGATTGGATTTTTCTGATCAATTTTCATATATAAATTATTTCATTTGGAGTTATGGTTGAATTTCTATGAATTTTTGAAGTTAGCACTATTTTCTGGAATTTCCTAAATAAGAATAAATCCAGAAAAGGATTTACTGCATCAGCCTGGCGTCAGTGTGACGTTAGCGGTCAACTGACCCGGTCCAGGTCAAACCTGACCAGCGGGGCCCACTGGTCAGTGCGTTTAGTTAGTCCTAATCCTATCTTAATTAGCAGGCGGGTCCCATTTGTCATAGACACAGAGGGGTCAAACTGGGCCCACCCGGTGTCAACTTGGTCAGAGCTAACCAACCCCTGGCCAGCAGGGTCAAACCTGCCGATGTTGAGTCGCCGGCGAGGCCGAGACGACGGAGAGCGTCGGAAACGCTGCTCCGGCCACGGTTCGATGCGCGGGTGGGTGCTATGGGTAGCTGGCAGTGTGGCGCATCCAACGGTGGCGGTGGTTGGTGCTGGGGTGGCCGGGAACAACGGCGGCGAGCACGTCCGCGGCGGCCGGAGTTCGGGCCTCGGCGGAAAACATGCTAGGTTGCACAACAGGACATGGGGGTGGCCGCGTTCGACTCGTGGGGATGTACTGAGTGCAGTGGTGAGCTCAGGTGCAAGCTTGCACAGCCGTGGCCATGGTGGCGACATGGCCGGCGGCAAGGAGCTATCAGCTCCGATGGCCATGGTGGTTAGAGGACGTGGACGAGCGCGGGGAGAGGCGGAAAACGCTCGGGGGCTCACATCGGTGTTGTAGGGATGGACAGTGTGCTCGGGGAAGCTCGGGAGGTGGTGAATCGACGGCGGCGGTCCTCGATGGTCGAGGAGGGGAACGGCGGAGCTAGCATTGTCCAGGTGCTTCCGGCGCCTTACATCTTGGTGAGGAGGAAGAGGGGGACGAGGTGGAGCTTCTTAGCGCGTCGGTGAGGCGTGGGGTGGTCGGTGGCCGCGGTGGTGGTCGGCGGTGCACTGCGAGGCGCTCGGCAGCAGCGGGAGAAGGAGAGCAGAGGAGAAGAGAGGCACGAGAGAGGACGAGGCGGTCCAGGGGAAAACGTGGCGTTGTCCAGGGCGTCGAGGCAGCGGCGGGAAGCAGGAGGTGGCTCGAGCGTGTGCCCGCGTGCGGCGACCACGCGCGCGGCGTCCGACTGGCGGGAGCTGGACGACGTCTGGCAGCGCCAGGTTGTGGGCTGGGTCATGCTGGGCCAAAACAGGTGAGTGGGCTGCTGGCAGGTTAGTTCCTTTCTCTCTCTCTTTTTTTTCTGTTTTCTATTTATTTTGCTCTGTTTTGGTTTAGTAATAATACTAAACCATTTATATAAATTCTGAAATTATTTGTGGGAGCTCTCTACAATAACGAGTGATCCACAATTACTTTCAAATATTTGGAGCTATTAAATCAGTTATAGATTTTATTTGCTCCAACTCAAATAAAATATGGATTAATTCAAAAATCCATAAATGGCTAAGAAGTATGCTCATCATTTTTGGCAGAGGTTTTCACCTTTGTTAGAAATCATGAACATTTTCAAAGGGCATTTTGGGTTCATTGAAAATATTTTTATTTTGATCCTAGTTGCATTTCATTTGGTGCTAGGGTTTATCAATCCCCAATTCAATTTCCATGTAAGTTAAACATGATGCAAGGAAGATGCAAACACTAGAGAGTACCACAAGCTAGGGATGTGATAGGGCACTTTGGCGTCTGCTGGCAGACCACAAAGATGCAAAGGTCTTTGCCATCTGCCAGCAGACGCCAAAGGGCATGGACGGCACACGTGGCAGCTTAGGTCCGTTAAGGGGTTAACGGCGTGCTTTGCTGTCTGCTGGCAGACTACAATGACCTTTGCATCTTTGCCGTCTGCCAGCAGACGGCAAAGTGCCCACATAGGCCAGCCCAGATGCCCCTAGGTAGCTGCCACGTGGCATGCTATGCCGTCTGATGGCAGACGGCAAAGATGTAAAGGTCTTTGTCGTCTGCCAGCAGATGACAACACAACCATATAGGCTAGCCTAGTGCCCCCCAGGTTGCACAGGTAGCTGCCACGTGGCAGCTTTGCCGTCTGCTGGCTGACGACAAAGAGCCTGTATAGCCCTTGTTTTTCTATTTTTTCTTAAATTCACTCAATTTCATAGAATTTCACAGATATATATATACACACACATTTGAAAATACTTTCAACAAGCATACCAACACATATACATACTAAATCATATCCCTGCCATATGGATATGATCATCCAACACATATACATACCAAATCATATCCCTGCCATATGGATATGATCATCCAACACATATACATACCAAATCAAAAGTCCATATGCAACATATATAGCTAGACAACATATCTAACAACAAGCATACAATGGTTTCATCCATACATACATATATAGGTAGCTAGTTTCACATTGTTCATCCTACAAAATCAAAACAAAAAGGAAGCACAAGGAGAAGAGTAGACTCCACCAATGCAAGCTTCCTCATTTAAGCAAATCTGCAAATTGGGAAAGAAAAAAGTTAGAAGAAGAAGACTAGCAAGAAGAAGAAGAAGATGAAGAAGAAGAAGAAGAAGAAGAAGAAGAAAAGAAGAAAAAGAAGATTTTTTCTTCTCTTTATTTTTCTCCTCTCCTCTTATTTATCTTCTTCTTCTTCTAACTTAGGTCATTTTGGACCTTAGTAAGGTTATTATGTCATTTTCGAGGAAAATAAGCTAAGTCTATGTCATTTTGGAGGTAACCAAGATTATCATGCCATTTTTTACCTAAGTATGCTAAGTATGTCATAAATGAACTGAATAAGCTAAGTATAGGTCATTTTTTAGCTAACCTAGGTAGTTATGCCATTTTTTAGCTAACTAAGCATGTTTATTCATTTTTAGGACAAAATGGTAAGTGTAGGTCATTTTTGAGCCATCTTAGTTAAAATCGGTCATTTTGGAGCTAGGTAAGATTTTATGTCATTTTTGAGGAAAATAAACTAAGTCTATGTCATTTTGGAGCTAAACCAAGGTTATCATGCCATTTTTGACCTAAGTATGCTAAGTATGTCATAAATGAACTGAAGAATCTAAGTATAGATCATTATTGAGCTATCCTAGGTAGTTATGCCATTTTTTAGCTAACTAAGCATATTAAGTCATTTTGTAGGAAAAATCCTAAGTATAGGTCATTTTATAGCTATCCTAGGTAAAGTATGTCATTTTGGAGCTAAGTAAGGTTATTATGTCATTTTCGAGAAAAAGAAGCTAAGTATAGGTCATTTTGGAGCTAAATTAAGGTTATTATGCCATTTGTTACCTAAGTAAGCTAACTATGTCATAAATGAACTACCTAAGCTACGTAAAGATCATTATTGAGCTATTCTAGGTAGTTATTCCATTTTTTAGCTAGCTAAGCATATCAAGTCATTTTGGAGGAAAAATGCTAAGTATAGGTCACTTTGTAGCTATCCTAGGTAAAGTATGTCATTTTGGAGCTAACTAAGGTTATTATGTCATTTTTGAGGAAAATAAGCTAAGTATAGGTCATTTTGGAGCTAAAGCAAGGTTATTATGCCATTTTTACCTAAGTAAGCTAATTATGTCATAAATGAACTAGCTAAGCTAAGTATAGATCATTATTGAGCTATCCTAGGTAGTTATGCCATTTTTTACCTAACTAAGCATATCAAGTCATTTTGGAGGAAAAAATGCTAAGTATAGGTCATTTTATAGCTATCCTAGGTAAAATATGTCATTTTGGAGCTAAGTAAGGTTATTATGTCATTTTCGAGGAAAATAATAGGTCATTTTGGAGCTAAATAGGTCATTTCTTAAGCTAAGTATGCATTTGTTAAGCAAAACACTTGGGGAAACTTACCATCATCACGGAGGTGAAGGACCGGTCGGGTTTGCGCCAGTGCTAGATGGAGAAGGACCGGTCGGGGTTGCGTTAGTGCCAGATGGAGAAGGATCGGTCGATGCTTGTCGGGAGGCATGCTGCACCAAAGATCATTTGCAATGTCTCGTTAGCATTATGCAACTCAAATGTGAATACTAGTAACTAATAACCATTCAAATGAAACTCACCGCGGGCGCTATAACAATCTGGGGCATCAGCGGAGGGATCTGATCGTTGTTCTGGCACATGGTCTGCACATTTTGTTTTCACGAGTCAATCATATTAGTTAGTAATGAAAAGAACATTACGTGCATGATTTGGCTAATATCCAGGAGAAACTTACCATGAGGAGCTCGTATAGGGCCCGGTGAGACGCGTCATTCCGGTTCCTCTCCGCCTCCAATAGACTAGCCGTCCTCTCCTCCATGTCCCTCTCCCTCTCCGCCGCCTGCCTGTTTACCTCCGCCAGAAGCTCCTGGGCCCTAGCCTCGATGGCAAGCTCCGTTGGCTGTGGACGAGGACTAATCTCAGGATCAGAGCTCGTCTGGCGCTTCTTGATCTCCGGGACAGTTCTAGGACAACGTACCAGTCCATCCCCAATGGGTACCGAGCCATGGTACCTCCCGCCACCAGATAACATCACGATCTGTGGGATCAAAAGGACTCTGGCTCGGTTGAAGTCCTCCCCTTTCCTCGTCTTCCCAACGTCTCTGTACCTCACGAGCTCGTTGTGGGAGGAGATGTTGGTGAAGTTCTCTGGATGATCGAGGTCATCTTCAGAGAATGCCTTGGCCTTCTTGTACAAGGCAGTATGGGCCATGGCATAGAGGTCGAACAACGGTGGCACATCCTTCTTGTTGTGTCGCGCCTAAAAGAGAGGAACAAAATATTAGTTAAGGGCTCCAGCTAGCCTGAAGAATGAAATTGCATGAATCGTGAAGCAAACCACGTACCCAGTGATCACCGTACTCAAACAGGTTGGAGCTCCCTTGATGGTGTGGCACACCTTGCATTTGGGCACGCTTATCCCTGATCTTGTTGTGGACGGCTAGCCATTGGGGAGAGCACCACTCATCCACCAATGCCTCCCAATAGTCCATCCTATCCGCACACCATCTCGGGGGCACCTAAGTTAGACAAACAGAAATTTCAGCTCTACGCCTACGAATCAAATCAAGGAAACTAAGTACAAGGCCTTAGGAATAGGTAATTACCTTCATGTACTTCTCCTTACTCAGAAACTTGGCGCGGCACTTCGTCTTGGACCTCTTAATGTTAGTTGAGGCGTAGTAGTCTCGAACAGCCTGCACCCGAGCCTCGTGCCATAAGTTCTGAAGTAGGCGCTTGCACTCGGCTTCGAGAACTATAGCCGCGTCCGCCTTGTGTTCCTCAACACACCTGTAGAAGGTCTACAATCAAACAAGACAACATTGATTAGTACAATCACTAGGTACTCTTGATTTTTACTTCTGTAAAGGATAAATTACCCAAAACCGCCGGATCACAATGTCGGCCACCGTCTCGCACAAGACACCATCGATCCTCTCCTCCGTCGGGGCCGGGGCAGCCACATACAGCTCCTAGCTCAGTGCTAGTTGTGGAACCTCACCCTCGCCGGGCAACGTGACCCACCCCGGGAAGTGGTGCCAGCAAAAGCACACCAAGGACCTGGTTGGGCCTGCGGACACCAGGGGCGTGTTCCCAACCCCTGCAGTCTGACAAGGCCGACACATTAGATATTAATTTGAAGAAACATGTAGGCAAAAGATTAAAAAAGTGTAAATGCACTTACTTCTCCCCATTAGGCTCAATCAACCACCAATGATCGCGGGTCAGCGGCACGGGCGGGAGCTTTGTACCACCATGCTGGTAGACCCTCTTGGCCCCCTCAACCAGCTCGCCCTCGCTATAGCTATCCTCAGAAAAGTTGGCCCCCCCACCATCAGCATGGCCACTAGCCTCCGGAGTCACGTGGGACGAAGACTGGGACCGAAGTCTCCTGGGACGAAGACTCTGGGACCCGAGTCTCATGGGATGATGGCTCGGCGACCCGAGGCTCGTCAGCCCGAGGCTCATGGACCGGAGTCCGAGATGGGTCAAAGTTAGACGGGTCCACCTAAGACGGAGCACTCCTGTAGTCGGGAGAATCAGCTGGGGGTGGTGGCGAGGAAGGCGCAGCAGCCTTCCTACCTCTCCCGCTGCCCCGTCCACCTCTAGCACCCCTCTTCGTCTTCCCCCGACCTCTCCCGGCCGAAGAAGAAGCGCACACCGGTGTCTACATACTGTCTACCAGCGCTCTCCGGAGGTGCTGCGGTGGAATCATAGCACCCCTCCCAGCATGCGCCGAGGAATGAGGCTCGGAGCGCTCTCAACCCGCGCCCACCATCTGTCAACACCTGCAATGACAATGAGTAAACAAAATTAGTCCAACATAAACATAATAAAAAATTAACTGTGTATCATCATAATGAACATAATAAAAATTGAATACCTAATAACATGAACTAATTGAATACCTAATAACATGAACATGAAAAATATATGACCTAACTCATATTCACAAATATATGACCCCGTCGGCCTCTGGAAGGCCGAAGAGCACCTTTTTCGGGAGGTGTCGGGGGTCGGGGTGTCGAAAGTGTCGTGTCAGGGTCGGGGTGCAGTGTCGGGGTCGAGGGTGCCGTGTCTGTCGGTGTCGGTGGGAAACGACACCTATTGGATCACAAGAATCCCTACTACGGTTGCCGGGGCACAGGGTTGTGAGAAGAGCAGGATTAACAGTCAGCACAAGGATCGTTTACCCAGGTTCGGGCTGCGAGGATGCATAATACCCTAGTCCTGCTTTGGTGGATGTATTGAGTGTTCTTGAGCTCACGAACTAGCTATGGTGGATGTGTAGTTCCAAAGAGCTGAATCCTCTTCTAGTACGCCATGGGCCTCCTTTTATAGTCGAAAGGGGCTGCCACAGTGGCACACAGGAGGTGGAAAGGCCTATAGTACTATGAGATTATCGCCCGTATTACAGGACAAGACGCATTTAACGCGTCGCTTAGGTGTCCCCTAGCTTTATCGGGGACGGGAGCGAGGCCCGTCCCGTCCGTCGCCGCTCCTCTTCGCTTCAACACGCGCCCTGGCCAGCGATGCATGTGGCGCCATGTAGGCAGGCAGGCAGATGAGGTGTAGCGGTGGTAGAGTCTTCACGAAGATCTGCATGCCACCATGCAGGTGCTTGCTGAGTTGGCGTAGAGGCCGCCCGTCACCACGCAGGTGCCTGCCCTGCTGGTTGAGCTAGCAGCTGCTTGGGGACGGCGGTGGAGTCTTGGTCGACGCGGGCCTGGCTGTGGCCCTACTAACACCCTCGGCAAGGGCCTTGCCCAGGGGCCCGACAAGGGTCTTTTCATGGCGTTGCAGTCGTCCCCGGCAAGGCGCTTGCCGAGGGTCTTGTGGATCTCATTGGCAAGCGATCCCGCCGAGGGTCGCCGTCTTCTGGTCCTCATCTGATCTCACATATCTATGGTCTTGACAAAGATCTGTATGCCACCACAGAGGTGCCTCCCGAGCCCGGGTCCAATCGTAATTGGTTGGGTTGGAACCCGTGGGCTCAAGGGTGGCTCACTCTGTTGGCGTCGGGCGTGCCGCCCCGGCAAGGGTCTTGCCGGGGGAACTTGCTTCACCCTTCTGTCCTTTGTGTTCTTGGTCTTGGCGTTGCCTTGGCCATCTTGTGCTCCGGCTTCTCTCCGACTCCCTTCCTCTGCCCTGCTTAGTGTGGTCGTGGCGCGCGGCTCCGACTGCCCGTTCACAAGTAAAGGGGTACAAAGGTGTTCCCCTACTTTTGTACACCGACAGGAGCCCCCGGGCCTTGGCCACACATAAGCGCAACACGTTGTTGGGCCAGGCCTAAAACGGTGCGCGGGCAGGAGAGGCGGATTTTACCGCGGTAACTCTTCGTCCGCCGAGCTTCCCCACACCCACGTTGAAGGCGCGACGTGGGCGGCATGCGTGGGGCGGTTCCCGCACGCATGCGTCGCGTTGCAGTTAATGGGAAATGAGGCGGCCCGCGCCTTCCCCGTAGAAAGGAATAACCGCGGGCACACTGCTCACTTTACCCCTTCCCCTGCGTCTTCTCCAATCTCAGAGCCGCCACCCCTTTCTTCCTCCTTCTCGAGTTCTTGCCTTCGCTCGCCGCCACTGCGTCTCCGCAGTCCTATGTCTCTTGCTCCCCCAGCCGCCATGGCGCCCAAGTCCACCAAGGGCAAGGGAGTGGCCAAGGATGCCGGAACGACGGAGCCGCCTGTGAGTGCGTTGGCGGCTCAGCGGATGCAACTCGCCTACTTCCCCTCGACGGTCGACGTGATCGAACTACGAGATTACTTCAAGCCCCTGTGGGGGGTGAAGATGGGGGGAGAGACGACAGGGCATCCAGCCACACGCATCATCCCCGCCAACTGTGCCGAGGCCGCTCCAAATCGGTACCCTTTCTTTGTCTACTACTTCTCCTGTGGGCTCTGTCCCCCTTTCTCGGATTTCTTTAGCGACGTCATGCACACCTACAACTTCCACCTTTTGGATTTCACTCCAAATGTCATGGTGTGCATGGCTCTTTTTGTGCACCTCTGCGAGGGCTTCGCCAGGGTGCGTCCCAACACGGTGCTCTTCCGCCACTACTTCTCCCCTCGGATCCAACCGGGAGGCGCCATTTCCGGTTGTGTCACCTGGATCCCAATGTCCAAGGGGCGTACCCGGAGGGTGCCATGAAGGAGAGGTGGGAAGAATGGCGGGGCCGGTGGTGCTGGATCGAGGAGAAGGACCCGCCAGACTTTTGCCAGGTCCGCAAGGTGCCGCCGGTCCGCAGAAGTGATTGGAGCGATGCCGATGCTGACGACATGAAGCTTACGGTTGCCACCACCAGGATTCTCCACCTCACCGAGGTCGGGTTCACCCTCAAGATGATCGGGGCGGATTTCATCCGCTGCCGAATCGCTCCGCTGCATAACAAGGGGAGGCTAGCCTGGCTCTTCACGAACGCCGCCGACATCATGAGGCTCCGCCCCGGCCTCGACCACAACCTCACGGTGATGAGGCACGCCCATCTCTGCCAGCGGCTCTTCCAGCCCGACGTGAACCGCGATGGCGAGGTCGAGCGGACCGGCAAGGCCGTGAGCGCCGCTGCGAAGGCCGGCCAGGTTGCCAAGGGGCCCTTGTTCAAGTTGTCGGCAGGGGTGGTCTCGCTAAGCAACAACTCGCGCCGGACCGACATCATCGCCTTGATGCCGGACTTCAACGTGCACGGCCTTGACCTGAACTGGGTCGAGCCGGAGGACATTCAAGTGCAGGAGTTCTTCGACACCTTGCATGAGGGGTACGTCACCGCCGAGCCGCGGCTCGTCCAAGACACCTCCCAGGTGGAGCTGGACTACATCGCCGCTAGGGCGGCGGAGGCGAAGCTCACCGAGGAGGCCGGAAGAGCCGGTGGTGTGGAGGGCAAGGCCGCGGTGGAAGTGGAGGAGAAGGAGCTCGCCCAGCAGGCGGAGGCCGCCGGGGAGGCCAGCAGCACCGGCACCGGGGCTCCTCTAGTCGAAGACGTGGTCAGTGATTCGTAGGAGGGGGAGGCCGAGGAGGAGGAGGCCGTGGCCGTCGACCCTCTAGCCATGGGGAGAGGACGGGTTCTGTGGCGGGCCTCCTCCGGCAAGCCGGTACAGCCCTTCAAGGCCGCGCGGCAGCCAAAGTCTCATGAGGAGTCCGCACGTCAGACGAGGGCCGCGGCGGCGAAGAAGGTCGTCAAGGCCGCAGTGGCAAAGAAGAAAGCATCTGCCTCCTCTTCATCCAAGCCCGCGTAGACTCTGCCCTCCTCGCCTCCTTCGTTAGACATCGATGAGGGGGTCACCTTTGACTTCGGGTCCCTCAGCCCAAGGAGGAAGAGGAAAGCAACAGAGGAGGAGGTGGATGACGAGTAAGCATCTTGCTCCTTTCTATCATCTCTGTCTCCCCAATCTGTACCGCTTGTCTTGACTTGTTCTCATCCTTGCAGGGATGCGGAGACGCTGGCCCAGAGGGTGAAGAGGGCCAAAGCCTCGGCGGGCGATCAGCCCCCGGTAGGCACTTCGAGGGCACCACTGGTGGTGCTGAGCAGTCTGGACAGTAGCCCCAGTGTAAGTTCATCATTCACCCCTCGTCAACATGTGTTGGAGGCCACGATCTCCTGGTGCTGACCTTGCCGTAGTCGCTGGAGGAGGACAGCAGCAGGAGGAGCCACAGAGGGCTACCCCTAACACGCCGCCCCCATCGACCACGCTGCCCCGAGGGGCGTCCCCGACAAGGGCGCCAAGCACCGAGCCCTTGCACACGAAGGAGGGGGAGGAGAACTCAGGCGTCGGTGGCTTTGCCTCGGCGCCAAATGTTGGCGGGGAGGGGACCTCTGCTCCCCAGCCCGGCACTGGTAAGCCGCTCGCCTTTCGTCCCTGTTCTTTTTCTTTTCTTGCTAATTCTTGGTCTTGGCTTTGTCTCATCCCCTTCTTGGTGTCCAAATCGTCCATCGGCGGACGAGGAGGACACAGACGGCATCATTGAGGACGTCGCCAAGGACGCCACGACAGAGGCCGAGAAGGTCGCTACCGAGGAGTCCGCCAAGGGTACCACCGAAGACGCAGCCAAGGGGCCTGCCGGGGAGCCCGACAAGGGGTCTATCGGATATGTCGGCAAGGCCGCCACCGAGGAGAAGGTGGTCGATGACCAGCCATCCTCCTCTGCTGCCTCCGGCTCCGGCAGGATCCAGGCCGCCACCGAGGAGAAGGTGACCGACGACCTCTTCGTCCACCTCCCAGGGGCGTCCAGCTCCAGGGCGCCCGTCGTGGGAAAGGTGTTCTACGAAGAGGTGCTTGCCGCTGGGCTGGAGGTCGTCGATGAGCCGAGCGCCGGTGGCGACGGCTCTCAGGAGGAGCCGCTTCTCCAGGCCATGGGCGCCAATTTTCGGAAGCTCCAGGCGCTCCACCGCGCCCGCCTGGACAAGGCCAAGTCCAGGATGGCAACGTTGGACAAGGCGGAGGAGGAGCTCAAGGTGCGCGTCGCCGAGGCGCGGACTTGATTCCGCCAAGCTAGCGAAGAGCTGAAGGCCGCCCAGGGCAAGCTGGCCAAGCGCGACGTGGAGCCACCATGAAGTTGGCCGACATCAAGAAGGCCCAGGAGACGATGGAGGGCTTGGCCGCTGCAGCCGAGGCCGCGCGAACCCAGCATCAGGCCGCACTGAACTCCCAGGAGGAGGACCTCGCCAAACGTGAGGCGGACCTCGACGCCAAACTCCGCGCCAAGGATAAGGAGGTGGGGAAGCTTGCCGCACAGCGGACCCAAGAGCTGGAGCAGAGGCATAGGGAGACGCTCGATGCCTAGGCTCTGGTTCACGCCAGCAAGCTGAAGGAGCTGGAGGTGGAGCGGGACGGGCTGAAGGAGCAGGCCTTGAAGCGGTCCCAGGAGAAGGACACGCTCAACGGCGCCCTGACGGAGGCGCATGGCGCGGTCGTCAGCAGGGCCGGGGAGCTCTTCGAGGCCAACAACTCCATCAGAGACCTCAAGCTGAAGCTGGAGGGCCTCGAGGAGGTTCTCTCAGAGGCCAGGTCTTGGGAGGAGACCCTGGCCAAGGATCTGGAGGGCGAGAAGCTGCAGCGGAGGAACGAAGCCGCTAGCCACAAGGATTTCATGGAGGGCGAGAATCGCTGGATCAGCCACCTCGAGGACGTCGCCGACAGGATCACCTTGCAGCTGGCTTCCATGGGGATGCCAAATGTAAGGTACGCCCCGGAGCGCAACGGGACCGCCAACGCCAAGCTGACCCTGTTCTTTGAGGGTGTCCTCGGGGCCCTGGAGCAGCTCCACTCCAACCGGGAGGCCTCTCTCGCCGATGAGTCCCGGAGGCTCTGCCGGGGTGCCATGACCAAGGTCCTCGCCAACGTGGCGTACTGGAATCCTGACCTCAACTTCGAAGTTGCGCTGGAGAGCGCGCCGGAGGATGCGGACATCGCTGCGCTCAAGGAGCATATCAGGCCCATCATCAAACGCATCGACAGAATCCAGAGGGTGGAGGGCCAGTGCCAGGATTAGGCACCCCATTTCTTTTCGTTGCTGCAAGTCCACAACCAAGACGATTTTTATCTTTAGTTAGAACTACGGCAACAAGTGATGTCATATATCTCTGCAGTACTTTTGATACAATGCATGTTATTTTCCTGTTCAACCTCTCTTTGTATGTCCACCCTACGTTTATCGGGTAGGCTTGCCGGCGCGTAAACCCAGGGCGGCATCTTGTGGACGGATCCCCATTGGCCTGCCAGGTGTGCTGCCGGGCAAACCACCTCACCGCCCCAGACGCGGACGCTCGAACTGTCGAGCTTGAGTCGAGTCAGAATCAAGAGCGTTGCCAGGCTGTCGGAGGCTACCCTGCCACTCTCGACGCGGCCGCTTGAGCTGTTGAGCAGACTCGAAACAGAACAAAGGCGTTGCCAATTGCGGGGGCCCCCTTTGCGTGCAGGTTTTCAATACAAAGAACGAGATCTCCAAGGGGAATAACCTTATGTAAAAAGGAGGTATTTAAAAATCGGCACGACTTAGCTTTCAAGTTGCCGTACTGGCACCCTTCGCGCTTGCAGGCAGCGCAGTCTTCTCCTGGTCGTCTTCTTCTTCAGAGGCCATGGCGATGAAGAACTGCTAGGCTAACTACTAGACCAGATTCTCACAATTGCGCCCCCTACCTGGCGCGCCAAAGATGTCGGTGTGAAACGACACCTATGGGATCACAAGAATCCCTACTACGGTTGCCGGGGCACGGGGTTGTGAGAAGAGCAGGATTAACAGTCAGCACAAGGATTGTTTACCGAGGTTCGGGCCGCGAGGATGCGTAATACCCTAGTCCTGCTTTGGTGGATGCATTGAGTGTTCTTGAGCTCTCGAACTAGCTATGGTGGCTGTGTAGTTCCAAAGAGAGGAATCCTCTTCCAGTACGCCATGGGCCTCCTTTTAGAGTCAAAAGGGGCTGCCACAATGGCACACAGGAGGTGGAAAGGCCTACAGTACTATGAGCTTATCGCCCGTATTACAGGACAAGATGCATTTAACGCGTCGCTTAGGTGTCCCCTGGCTTTATCGGGGACGGGAGCGAGGCCCCTCCCGTCTGTCGCCGCTTCTCTTCGCTTCGACACGCGCCCTGGCCAGCGATGCATGCGGCGCCATGTAGGCAGGCAGGCAGCTGAGGTGGCGCGGTGGTAGGGTCTTCACGAAGATCTGCATGCCACCACGCAGGTGCTTGCTGAGTTGGCATAAAGGCCGCCTATCGCCACGCAGGTGCCTGCCCAGCTGGTTGAGCTAGCAGCTGCTTGGGGACGACGGTGGAATCTTGGTCGACGCGAGCCTGGCTGTGGCCCTGCTGACGACCTCGGCAAGGGCCTTGCCGGGGGCCCAGCAAGGGTCTTGCCGTGGCGTGCAGTCGTCCCCGGCAAGGCGCTTGCCGGGGGTCTTGTGGATCTCCTCGGCAAGCGATCCCGCCGAGGGTCGTCGTCTTCTGGTCCTCATCTGATCTCACATATCTATGGTCTTGACAAAGATCTGTAGCCACCACAGAGGTGCCTCCCGAGCCCTGGTCCAATCGTAATTGGTTGGGTTGGAACCCTTGGGCTCAAGGGTGGCTCACTCTGTTAGCGTCGGGCATGCCGCCCCGGCAAGGCCCTTGCCGGGGCTGCCGAGGTTGCCCCGGCAAGGGTCTTGCCGGGGGAACCTGCTTTGCCCTTCTGTCCTTTGTGTTCTTGGTCTTGGCGTTGCCTTGGCCATCTTGTGCTCCGGCATCTCTCCGGCTCCCTTCCTGTGCCCTGCTTAGTGTGGCCATGGCGCGCGGCTCCGACTGCTCGTGCAGAAGTAAAGGGGTACAAAGGTGTGCCCCTACTTTTGTACACCGACAGTCGGTGTCCTGGGAACAGGGGTCCCCAGACTTGCCTGCCTGTGGCCCACGACGCGGCTCCATCGACGGCCTGGTACGGCCCATCTTCATCAGCAACGACTCAAGACCCTCCCGAGGGGCCAAGCCTCGCGAGGCGGACGACATAAGACCTCATTAGGGGTAGCCTCACTAGGCTGGCTCCCGAGGAGCGAAGATATCTATGCAAGGGGCACCTCGCGAGGTGCGCGTGATGTGAGCCGTGACGATCAAGGCCAGGTAGGCGCCAGCGGATGCAGAGTACCAGTTGCCTCTTTGGTGCTAAAGGGGCAAGCACATGCGTGGAGTCCCGAGGCATCAAGCAAAGGTTTCCATATCGGTGCAACGAGACCAAGACCAGCAGGACGGCAGGACGGAGGTCACCTTGGAGCCCACAACGGCGTCACCACCAGAGCCTTTGGTAGACGAAGACCACCTTGTGTCAGGATAGCTTGTACTAGTTGTCTCCCTTCAAACTTGGCCGTTGTGGGATCCCATCCCGCCTAACATTTGGGAAGAGGACCAGGGCCTTTATAAATAGGACTAGCCACCACCGAGGAGGGGACGGATCATTCAGACCATCCTCACACACACCATCTCACCAAGCTCAAGAACACCTCTCCTAA
This sequence comes from Aegilops longissima, assembly GCA_021605205.1. Lineage (NCBI taxonomy): Eukaryota > Viridiplantae > Streptophyta > Magnoliopsida > Poales > Poaceae > Aegilops > Aegilops longissima. The sequence continues at coordinate 63,880,981 of CM038679.1, forward strand.
GGAGGCTGTTCATCCCTTGTACTTGTTCATCCTCAGCCTACAAGGCAATCCCCCACACCACACTAGAGTAGGGTATTACACCGCAACAATGGCCCGAACCAGTATAAACCCTCGTGTCTCTTGTTCTTTGGGTTTGTCGAGCTAAGCCTTGAGATCGTTGCGAGAGCAAGCTAGGGAGAGAGAGATCTTCGTGCGCACCCCAGTGTTAGAACCTCAAGGGTTTGCCGAAACCCGTAATCCGACATTTTGCGCGCCAGGTAGGGGTGCACTGAAGCCTTTCTTCCGTCAACTGACCCACCAACACCCGTGTGTCGGTGTACAAAAATAGGGGCGCATTTTTGTACACCTTTTCCTGTGCACGGGCAGTCAGAGCCACGCCCACGGCCGCGCCAAGCAAAACGAGGGAGGTGAGCCAAGGTAAGATCGAAGCCCAAGACAATGAAAGCAACGCCTAGGACAAGACCACGAAGAGCAGAGGGACGAAACAGATTCCCTCGGCAAGACCCTTTCCGGGCAGCCTCAGCAGCCCCGGCAAGACCCTTGCCGGGGCAGCTCGTCCCACACCAACAGAGCGAGCCACCCTTGAGCCCACGGTCCCAAACGTCACCATCCAGGTGGGGCCAGGGCTCGGGAAGGCACCTCTGTGGTGGCATGCAGATCTTTGTGAAGACATATTCAAGATCAGATGAGGATTAGAAGACGACGATCCTCGGCAAGATCCTTGCCGAGGAAGGCCACCAGACCCCCGGCTAGGCCCTTGCCGGAGACGACAGCGCGCCACGGCAAGACTCTTGCCGGGCCACCCGGCAAGGCCCTCACCAAGGACACCAGCAAGGCCACCGCCAGGTCCACGCCAACCTAGCTTCCACCGCTGTTCAACATGCAGCTACCCAACCAGCTGGGCGGGCACCTGCGTGGCAACATGCAGATCCCAGGCCAACTCATCAAGCGCCTGCGTGGCGGCATGCAGATCTTAGTGAAGGCTCCACCACCGCGCCAGCTCAGCTGCCTGCCTGCCTACATAGTGCCGCACGCATCGCTGACCAGGGCGCGTGTCAAAGCGAGGAGGAGCGGCGACGGACGGGACGGGCCTCGCCCCGTCCCCCAATAAAGCAATGGGACACCTAAGCTACACATTAAATGTGTCTTGTCCTTTAATGCGAGCGATAAGCTCAGGGCACTGTACGCCTTTCCACCTCCTGTGTGTCGCTCTGGAACCCCTTTCAACTATAAAAGGAGGCCCATGGCATACTGGAGAAGGATTCGGATCTTTCGAACCACATGCTGACCACAACTAGTTCAAGAGCTCAAGAACTCTCAGAAATACACCCACCAAAGCAGGACTAGGGTTTTACGCATCCTCGCAGCCCGAACCTGGGTAAACGATCCTTGTGCTGTCTACTAGCCCTGCTCTCCTCGCAACCCTGTGCCCTGGCAACCGTAGTAGGGATTCTTGCGATCCCATAGGTGTCGTTCCACACCGACTTCTTTGGCGCGCCAGGTAGGGGGCACAATTGTGAGAATCTGGTCTGGTAGTTAGCCTAGCAGTTCTTCGTCGCTTTCGGTTTCTGAGAAGAAGGCGGCTGGAGGAACGACACCGGCTCGGCGATAGAAAAGCTAAGTCATTCAGAGCCTTGGATTATTTCCTTTTTACACTTGAGGTTATCGTCCTCGGAGATTTGGCCTATGTATGGGAGACCTGAACGCAAAGCGCCCCCCCCCCCCACGGTAGTTGGCAACGCCCTTTGAGGGAGTCCCGGATTAGGGGGTGTCCGGATAGCCGGACTATGACCTTTGGCCGGACTCTTGGACTATGAAGATACAAGGTTGAAGACTTCGTCCCGTGTCCGGATGGGACTTTCCTTGGCGTGGAAGGCAAGCTTGGCGATACGGATATGTAGATCTCCTACCATTGTAACCGACTCTGTGTAACTGTCAGTGTCAAAACCGGCGGATCTCGGGTAGGGGGTCCCGATCTGTGCGTCTAGGCGGATGGTAAAATTAGACAAGGGACACGATGTTTTTACCCAGGTTCGGGCCCTCTCGATGGAGGTAAAACCCTACTCCTGCTTGATTAATATTGATGATATGGGTAGTACAAGAGTAGATCTACCACGAGATCAGAGAGGCTAAACCCTAGAAGCTAGCCTATGGTATGATTGTTGTTCGTCCTACGGACTAAAACCCTCCGGTTTATATAGACACCGGATAGGGTTAGGGTTACACAGAGCCGGTTACAATGGTAGGAGATCTACATATCCGTATCGCCAAGCTTGCCTTCCACGCCAAGGAAAGTCCCATCCGGACACGGGACGAAGTCTTCAATCTTGTATCTTCATAGTCCAGGAGTCCGGCCAACGGTGATAGTTCGGCTATCCGGACACCCCCTAATCTAGGACTCCCTCAGTAGCCCCTGAACCAGGCTTCAATGACGACGAGTCCGGCGTGCATATTGTCTTCGGCATTGCAAGGCGGGTTCCTCCTCGAATACTTCATAGAAGATTTTGAACACAAGGATAGTGTCCGCTCGCAAAACAAGTTCCACATACTACCGTAGAGAGAATAACCTTTGCACAGATCTGCTGACGTATTCAGCGGTGTGACATCACACCACGCCAGTGCCTTTATATGAATCGTTTTTACTGTTCCACCTCAGCGTTTAACGAGGCGGTTTCCTTGCACGCCTTATCGAGCGGAGATCGTGCCCCTTATTCCGGGATCCTCATCAATACGGCGTGGGTAACCCAACCGTGCGCTTAGCACGCCCTCCATCGGCGAGTCCCGAGCAGTCACGGGAGGGCTCTTGGTATTCAACCTCTTTATAATGAGACCAAGGCCCGCTCTTATTTTTCAATCTCAATCGAATCCGCCCCTCGCCTCGAGTTCCAACACCCAAAGCTCCAGATTTAGGCGCTTCGGACCTTCAACGATGTCCGGCTCTGACCTACACGGCCGGTGGATGTCTTCCTCCGTCACGGAAGAAGATGTGCTAAAGCCGAGAGACGCCAGGTATCTCACCGGCGAAATTTCGCATAGGCTGCCTGCCCAAGGGCAGGTTATTCCCACTCCCGAGCCTGGTGAGAGCGTGTTATTCGTGTCTCACTTCCTTCAGGGTTTAGGCTTCCCGACGGACCCTTTCGTGAGGGGGCTCATGTTTTATTATGGGCTGGAATTCCATGACTTGGATCTGGAGTCCATCCTCCACATCTCGTCGTTCATTGTCGTATGTGAAGCCTTCCTCCGCATTACCCCTCACTTCAGATTGTGGCTCAAGACCTTCAAAGTGGAGCCGAAGATGATCAAGGGGCATCAGGCAGAGTGCGGAGGGGTTGTTATAAGCAAGAATGCTGACGCTCCATGGCCCGAGGGCTCTTTTCAAGAGGAGCTTAATTTATGGCAGCAGGAGTGGTTTTATATCACCGCTCCCAGGGGCTCCAAATGGGTGGTGCCACCTGCCTTCCGCTCGGGCTCTCCACCGCGGCGGGCATCATGGGTTAATAAATGGCTCGACTGGGGACCGTCCAAGGACGTACCTCTGTTGCAGGGCCGTATTCGAGACCTCCTAGAGAGAGAGATCAATCTGGTCGTAGTGGCGCAGGTCATGTTGATTCGTCGCACCTTGCCCTGCAAACGTCGCCCTCTCCGCCTGTGGGAGTTTAATCCGGAGGGACCACGAGCTCTCCAACATTTTATGGGCGTAACGCCCATGGAGATGTACCAACTGTTCTTCAGATCACAAGCAAAGTGTCCGGACTTAACCGAGGACGCAGGTCTGAGCTGCAATCGCCCGGATACTCAAGTAAGTAGTCCTGTACCCGAACATGCTATCAGCAAATTTTATCATACACTTGCCCTTAAAAGAGCTATCCTTTAAACAGGAGTGGATAGCAACAGCAAAACTGATCAGGTATCCGGCCCCCCTCCTTGATACCATGCCGGATCCTGTATTAACCAAGATGCTAGAGGCTGCACCTTTTGAAGAAGGCGAAGGGGGGAACAACGGAACCACTACCTCTGTGAAGGAGGCTATCAAGAAAGGGGGGATCGAGAATCCCTCCCTCTAAGGGGAGAAGAGGACCGCTTCTGAAGATCCGGAGACCAAAGCCTCGAAGCGGGGGAAGAAATATTCACCAGAGGGTCCTGCGGCGGGAGATGCCTCGGCAGCACTATCTCCCCAAGGAGATCAGCCCTCCAGCGAGCCATCCATGTTTTATTTCTGAAGGTAACCGAAAGTTTACCTTGTAGTTCAGATCTCAGCCCTTCACAGCAGAGCTCGTCTTCAGGGGATCTTGATCCGGAGATGATGGAGAGTGAAACGCCTCCGCCCGCCGTACCATTATGCGAGCAGGACGACCCTGAGGTGTCGTCACGGAGGGCTTCTCCGAATCCGGCGGGGCCAGAAGGCAGCCGCATGTCCCGTCAAAGCTCTCCGTGTCCGGCCATCGAAAAAGGCCACCGGACGAGTCCGGCACCAACGAGTGTCCGGTCGGAGGAGCTGAAGGATCTGCTCGGGCGAGCGTCTATCTCGGAATATCACTGTACGTTTGTAACATCCCAAAATTCTAAATTTTGGAATGTTATAAACAAATAGATAGATTTGATTGATTGTTTGATTGATTGACTGAAAGTGAGTGAATTCGAACTTTTGAAAGTTAAATGAGAGGGAATAAAAGGACTTTCCCAAACTTTCATTTTGCTTTTCAAATATTTGAATTTCATTTGGAAAATATTTCCAATTCTGAAACTTTATGCAACTCAATGATTTTCACGAGAGAAGATAAAATGACTTCTTCAAAACATATGAAATATGAGTTGGGAGTTTCAAAGAATTAAAATCAAAGTTCCTTTGAATTATTTTTCAATTTGGAGTTATTTGAGTTTTATTCAAATTATTTTCTCCAAAATAAAATATATGGAAATAGGGTAACATGATTCCCTACATCAGAAAATTTGGAGAGAAATTAATTTGAGATCATTTTGGTATTTTAAAATGATTTTCAGTGGATTTTATTAGGGCAGTAGCACTGTTTTTTTTATTTGAATTTTGTGTATTTTATTTGAAGCTAGAATAAAGTTCATCATGTAGGAAATCTTTTTTGAAAATTTTGATATATTTTATGCCTATATAATATATTTATTTATTTGGTTTTATTATTTTATTTGTCTCTGTTAAAAAATTAAATTTTTTTTAAAAAAAAAGACACTGCGCATTGGGCCAAAGGCCCAAGCCGCTAAAACCAATGACGACGAAGGCCAAGGCCACGCACGCACCACGCACCTAGGGGAGCCAGGGAGCCCAAGTTTCCTATTCTTTTACAATTCCTAGTAGAATTTGATCCCGTTTTTGTTATTCCGTTTTTTATTCCTAGGATTCCTAATCCTAATCTATTTCTTGTCCCCTACCCCAAGCAAACCCTCCCTCCCAATATAAATACCCAAGCACCCCCTCCAACACATCAAATCAACTCTCCTCTCCTCTCCTCTGCGGCAGCAGCAGCACCAATCTGCCGCCACTAGCCGCGCCGCCGCCGCCCTCGCCGCCGCCCTCACCAGCGCCGCCGCCGCCCTCACCAGCCGCCGCCGCCGCCACTTGCCGCCGCCGCCGCCCTCGCCGCCACCGCCGAGCCCCTCGCCTCTTGAGTACTAGCCCCAGCCACCGCATCACGTTTTCTAGATCGGTTTCCGTTCCGTTTTCTAGATCGGTTTTTCGTTTGGTTTCCTTTCCAAACCCTAGATCGATTTTCTCGCGGTTTTCTTTCGGTTTTGTTTTGCGGCGTTAAGCTCGATAGATTTTCTTTTATTTTTAATTTCCGTCATGGACCTATCTGTAGTCCCTAATCTTCAAGCGGCTATAACTTTTTACTCGTAAGTCGGAATCCATGAAACCAACGCCCACTTCTTCGTTATGATCTCCTCTATCCAGTAATACAACTCAAACATGTTTTTGAAAGTTTTAAAATTTGAATTCAAACAGATTTGTATTTGAACTTCGTTTGATCATAACTTGAGTTTCAGTAACTCGATTTAGTTGATTCTTTTGCTAATCGAAGCTCTTGACCTAAACTTTCTGAAAGGCCAAATACACATAGTTTTGGTACTGTTAGAAATTGTTTTATGCTGCAAGAGTTATTTGATTTGGTTTTGACGTTTTCCGAATTGTTTTCTTCGTTCTTTCCGATCTTTTGAGTGATTGCTTATGTGTGGTTACTATTGCTTGATTACGATAGATTGACGGAGTGACGAGTAGAGCTATCAAGAGTTTTGAGTGCGAATCATCTTCATCAACTTTGCAGGCAAGTAACACTTGATCATATCCTTTCTACTACCCAGTTTTATGCATTAGATCAAACCTCAAACACTTGCATGCTTAGGATCTAATTAAATTGTGGGTTGGGAAGTAGATTGAGGTAGTACCCATTACCTGTTTTACTTATGAAACCTTGGGAGTTACTTCTCGTTTGCTTATTATGCCATGCTATGCTAGTAGGCGTGGATTGGGTGAGTGAATATCCATGACAGATGTGAGATTGATAATTAATGGTTTATCTAAGGTGGCAACTTAAACACACATCTGGGTGGATTGAGGCACTGGCTATTCAGGACTTGCTGTCAAGGCACACAGGTGACAGGATTTGCCTGTATTTCTTGGACCGCCACCCAGGCTCTAAGGGATCATAAGATTATTCAAACTAGAAACTTCCGTGTGCAGCCACAAGCCAATTATGGGCTCTGGCGTAGTTGACTAAGTTGTGCGAACTCTTACGGGTAGGCTAGCTGATGTAGGGGATGTAGGTTGGTACGGTCTACCCACATGTAAGGTGCTAAGCGCTTACGAAAGACTATGTCTCGGTCATCCGTTTCTCAAACACCATGTAGTCACGAGAACCAAGCGGAGGCGATCAAGTCTTGTGGGGAAAAGTCAAAACCTCTGCAGAGTGTATAAACTAATCATGATTAGCCGTGTCCCGGTTATGGACGTTTTGAGTATCTAGTAATTGAATATCATGTGAATCTCAACATGTTACTTCTAATAAATGTTATTGGGTTCTAATGAGTACTTTTTAATTGGGATTGAGGATGCTGTCAACCATTCTCAATGTTTAACAACCACCATGATAGTTAAATAAATTTATTCCTTTGAAGTAGGGAAAAATTGGCTTTTCGCAAAAACTGTAACCGTAGAGCTTTTCCACCAGCCATATATGCATGTAGTATAGGCTTATTGCTTCATTGTTCTCTATGTGTTACATTGCCAGCATATTCCATGTCTTGACCCGTTTCGGCTGCAACTTTTCATGTTGCAGACTTTTCAGACGACGAGTAAGTGATACGTTAGGGTTACGATTTCCTATACTCAACTTTGCCGTTGGTGTTGATGGGAATCCAACCTTGTTGCTTCCGCTATGTTTTGGATTGAGGTAATAGTTTTTACGCTACTTTATACATGTGATTTACCTCATTATAAATCCTTGAGTCTTGTGTGTGTCGACATACCGATCCGAGGATGACACGAAGCACGAGACCTGATCCATTCGGTCGGTCGCTACAAGATGGTATCGAGCACATGTTGACTGAGGACGTGACCCTAGAAACCGATAAGCCCATAGGAAAGATTTTTCTCTACAACTTCATTTTCAAAAGATCTTTTACCTCTCTTCTCTTGAGCTTATTCAAATATTCCTTTTAGTGAGACCATACCCTTTTCCCTTTGACCACTCGAAGATTTGGTGATGAGACCACTCCAAGGAGACAAGATATCGGACAACTAAGACCATTTGGAATGAAGATGATTTTACCGTAAACGGAAACTACAACGATGAAGACTCAAGACTAGGAGATTTGAAGGCTCCAAATAAATTCGGTTTGTATGACCTAGGAAGGTTACGCTTATGGAACTTGGCAGACTATGGAAGTTATCAATAACCGAGATCAAGGTGTATCGGAGAAAGATGGAACATGGAGCATTAGAATTCAAAGCTTTGTCGGAAAACCCTAAGGCAGGAGATATCAACTATGGAATGATAGCTCATGAAAATGACAAGAGCGAAACACGCTATCCATGATGTTATCGCCGCCTATGCTATTGTCACCGTGCGGAGTTAAGCATGCAGATGCATGGAAGGATTGGATGGTAGAAAGCTGATGGAGCATCTATCCGCAAGCGTTGGAGTTTTAACCTTAGCTGGTGTATCACCGGATCTGGAGTATTACATGAAGAAGTTTAAGGTGGATCTGCAGAAGCGGTATTTGATAAGGAAGCAGTTCGTGAAGAACTCGGGACCCGAAGCTGAAAGTAGACAAGATGAAGGAGCAAAACATCGAGATACGGAGATTTGTGATGGCGAAGGACAGTGGGATCATGGATCATGTCAAGGATGTTGAAACCGGCGGTTGGGCGTAACTCGAGAAATATTGAAGGGCGTCGCGAGAGACTTTGCGTCAACAGAGATGATCTGGCAAAAGAACTTGAGAAGGACAAGCATGATCAGAAGGAGCCATCAGAGACATGATCAAGATTGGAAGAGTTTGATGACTTTGAAGATTTATTGACCGTTAGAAGACCAAACCCCTGTTACATACCTACGTTAGATGCGACGATTGTGAGCTGTCATTTGTTTGATGTTTTCCGACAGCCACAATAAAATCTGTCTTTTCAAAACCATTGTTTGTATTGTGTGCATCCCTCTCGATCTCTCTTATCCCACCCCAAACCCATGGACCCATTAGAGGATGGATGGAGATGAGCTTGTAATTTCCGGACCAATGAGTCAATTGGAGACAAACCGATGGATTCAGAACATGGAGGATCACATGAAGAATAACCCGATAGTCAGAAAAGATATGACCCAGCATGCTCTTCAGTGCTTTGAAAGGGGTGCTGCTATCTAGTGGAGGATGTACCAAACCATCAATGTGGCCAGGAGTAACCACTTGGGAAGAATTTAAGTTGACTTTGCTAAAGTCTCGGTTTGTGTCCCAGAAGTTGAAGCCTTATGGAAATGATATGGAGAAAGTGCATGCAAGCCTTGTGGAGAAATAGGACATAACCATAAAGAAAATAAGGATCGAATACCCTCATAATCGGAGGATTATCAAAGGAGTTAGCCGAGGATTTTCAGGAACTTTGGTGGAGATTGTTCCCAAAGGTTTTGTTGCAGCAATGGAAGTTCAGTCTACATTGTTGAGAAAGATCCGTGAAGCTCAGAAGGATGACAAAGAGATTGCTGAGGTAAAAGAGAGGATGAGCAAAGGAAAAGCCAAAGGTTTTCGTAAGGATGAGCATGACACCTTATGGTTTGAGGACAGTGTACATGTACCCAATAATGCAAAGATCAGGAAGTTAAAACTTCAGGAGGCTCATGACTCACCATAGTCGATTCGCCCTGGAAACACCAAGATGTATTTGGATTTGATGGAGTGTTTCTGGTGGACTGGTACGAAGAAGGATATTGCGGAGTATGTAGTCGTAAGTGATGTATGCCAGAGAAAGTAAAAGCAGAGCATCAGAAGCTAGCAGGATTATTGCAGCCTATGCCGATACCCGAATGGAAGTAGGATAAGCTTGGCATGGATTTCATTTCCGGATTTCCCATAACCCGATTAGGATATGATTCTATCTGGGTAGTAGTTGACTCGCTTGACCAAAGTGGCTCACTTTATCCCATGAAATCTGAGTCGAAGTTGGCCAAGATATATTGGACAAGGATCGTATGTCCGCATGGAGTTCCGAGGACCATCATAGAGGAACACAGTTTACCTCAAAGTTTTGGAATCAGCCGCACGGACTTTGGGTACTAGGCTAGAGTTCAAGACAGCCTTTCATCCTCATACGAGATGGATAAACCGAGAGAGTCAATCAGATACGGAGGACATGTTGAGAACGTGTCGCTAGATTATGGATCTAGTAGGGATGATAATTTACCTTCGCGGAGTTTCTCATACAACAACAGCTACCAAGTCAGTTTGAAGATGGCCCTTTGAAGCTTTGTATGGGAGAAGGAGCGGACACCGTTGATGTGGGATGAAGTTGGAGACCGTCATTGTTTGGACCAAATATGATCAAGGAGTCAAGAGAATTGAGATAGGCGAAGATAGCTCATCCGGGAAGAAGAGTTATGCAGACTCAAAAATGCAAGGAGGTAGTCTATGAAATCGGAGATGAGCATATCTTTGTGTGCCACCTCTGCGAGGAGTTAAGCGATTTGGAGTTAAGGGAAAGTTAGCCCCGAGATTTGTAGGACCATACCGAGTTTTGGAGCGTATGGGAGAATAGGCTAACAAGTTGAAGTCACCCGAAGGACTGTCAGGAGTTCATGATGTGTTTCACATTTTCCAGTTGAAGAAGTGCCATGCGAGATGGCCAATATTTCCTTGTAAGGACGCTTGACCCTGGAAAGGATAATGATGTTCCACGAAGTGGAGTATGGATTTCATAAGTATAAGTTTTATCACGGTATGTGGGACATCCCACGAGGATGAAGAGATGAAGTGTTATTGGATATAAAGGAGGTATGATGTTGGAAATATGGATCAATGGAAATTCCATGATGAGTCTGAGTAATCACGTCTTAGTTTGGTGCAAATATAAGGAAAAGAGACAGTACAATTGGATGGTTTTAAGTATGCGAGGGAGTTGGATGTTGGGATAACGATCAGTTGCCCCGAGGATGTGTTCAAGGATTGCAAGTGATGAGATGGGCCATAACCCACAGGCCCCAGGACCTGCCAAGAAGCAAGCACACTCTTCTGAAGGAGAAACCTCGGAAGAGTTATGATTTTATCAACCGGCGATTCTATAGGAGTTTACATAAAACCCGAGAGTTGTTAAGGAGCGATAGATGTTTGTTTGGCCTGCAGAATCAATGGATTTTCCGAACTTGGTTCGTCGACAAGAGAAATTATGCAATGCTTGTGAGGATGACTGAGTGTTAGAATCGAGATTCACTAAACCATGTACAAGGTAATGATTTGGGTGCGGGATGGATTGATCACCATACCGACTTACTCTTATTATTAAGCTTTGCTATATGGAATGGTAAATCTGAGTGACTTACCTATAGTCGAGAGCGACGATCAAAACCTTGTTTGAACCTTAGAATGGTATAAGTATTTCCCTTGTACAAGGCAATTGTTGCCAACCGTAGGATATCTGATGAGGTTCAACCTGACCCGTTTTCTGCAGGAGAAACCATAAATTGTTGACCACCATGAGATACCGATATTTGTTTAGAATTGGCGCGGACACATCATTAAGAAGACCCATTCTCGGAATAACCTTACCAAGAGGAAAGGACAAAGGAATTGAGGAAAAGGTTATGCCACTACGGAAGAGCCCAGAGAAGGAATTATCCTTAATATCGAGAAGACCGACATCATCGACAATAAGGATGGAGTATCTGAGTTTTGATGGAACCGTAACAATGCTTCTAAGGGTGGTAGCACCGGAGACCCCGGAGACGATCGATGGATTTTGAGAAGACCCCCAAACCCTAACCTATTTCTTTCTAGCCTCTCCGAATCTCGAGGACGAGATTCATTTTAAGGGTGGTAGTTTGTAACATCCCAAAATTCTAAATTTTGGAATGTTATAAACAAATAGATAGATTTGATTGATTGTTTGATTGATTGACTGAAAGTGAGTGAATTGAACTTTTGAAAGTTAAATGAGAGGAATAAAGGACTTTCCCAAACTTTCATTTTGCTTTTGTGAACTTCGGGAATTCAAATTCTTTTCATCACAAAACCCTGGAGAGAAGATGACATGACTTCTTCCATTTATTTAAATGACAAGGGGTGTTGAAAATATTTGAATTTCATTTGGAAAATATTTCCAATTCTGAAACTTTATGCAACTCAATGATTTTCACGAGAGAAGATAAAATGACTTCTTCAAAACATATGAAATATGAGTTGGTAGTTTCAAAGAATTAAAATCAAAGTTCCTTTGAATTATTTTTCAATTTGGAGTTATTTGAGTTTTATTCAAATTATTTTTCTCCAAAAATAAAATATATGGAAATAGGGTAACATGATTCCCTACATCAGAAAATTTGGAGAGAAATTAATTTGAGATCATTTTGGTATTTTAAAATGATTTTCAGTGGATTTTATTAGGGCAGTAGCACTGTTTGTTTTATTTGAATTTTGTGTATTTTATTTGAAGCTAGAATAAAGTTCATCATGTAGGAAATTTTTTTCTGAAAATTTTGATATATTTTATGCCTATATAGTATATTTATTTATTTGGTTTTATTATTTTTATTTGTCTTTGTTAATTTTTTTTTTAAATTTTTTTTTTAAAGGAGCACAGCGCATTGGGCCAAAGGCCCAAGCCGCCAAAACCAGCGGCCGGGCGAAGGCCAAGGCCACGCACGCACCACGCACCTAGGGGAGCCAGGGAGCCCCAAGTTTCCTATTCTTTTACAATTCCTAGTAGAATTTGATCCCGTTTTTGTTATTCCGTTTTTTATTCCTAGGATTCCTAATCTTAATCTATTTCTTGTCCCTACCCCAAGCAAACCCTCCCTCCCCAATATAAATACCCAAGCACCCCCCTCCAACACATCAAATCAACTCTCCTCTCTCTCCTCTGCAGCAAAGCAAGAAGACCATCTGCCGCCACTAGCAGCGCCGCGCCGCCCCTCGCCGCCGCCCTCACCAGCGCCGCCGCCGCCCCTCACTGCCGCCGCCGCCGCCACTTGCCGCCGCCGCCGCCCTCGCCGCCACCGCCGAGCCCTCGCCTCTTGAGGTACTAGCCCAGCCACACCACGTTTTCTAGATCGGTTTCGTTCCGTTTTCTAGATCGGTTTTCGTTTGGTTTCCTTTCCAAACCCTAGATCGATTTTCTCGCTGGTTTTTCTTTCGGTTTTGTTTTATGCGGCGTTAAGCTCGATAGATTTTTCTTTTATTTTAATTTCCGTCATGGACCTATCCGTAGTCCCTAATCTTCAAGCGGCTATAACTTTTTACTCGTAAGTCGGAATCCAACGAAACCAACGCCCACTTCTTCGTTATGATCTCCTCTATCCAGTAATACAATCAAACATGTTTTTGAAAGTTTTAAAATTTGAATTCAAACAGATTCGTATTTGAACTTCGTTTGATCATAACTTGAGTTTCGTAACTCCGATTTAGTTGATTCTTTTGCTAATCAAGCTCTTGACCTAAACTTTCTGATAAGGCCAAATACACATAGTTTTGGTACTGTTAGAAATTGTTTTATGCTGCAAGAGTTATTTGATTTGGTTTTGACGTTTTCGAATTGTTTTCTTCGTTCTTTCCGATCTTTTGGTGATTGCTTATGTGTGGTTACTATTGCTTGATTACGATAGATTGACCGGAGTGACGAGTAGAGCTATCAAGAGTTTTGAGTGCGAATCATCTTCATCAACTTTGCAGGCAAGTAACACTTGATCATATCCTTTCTACTACCCAGTTTTTATGCATTAGATCAAACCCTCAAACACTTGCATGTTTAGGATCTAATTAAATTGTGGGTTGGGAAGTAGATTGAGGTAGTACCCATTACCTGTTTTACTTATGAAACCTTGGGAGTTACTTCTCGTTTGCTTATTATGCCATGCTATGCTAGTAGGCGTGGATTGGGTGAGTGAATATCCATGACAGATGTGAGATTGATAATTAATGGTTTATCTAAGGTGGCAACTTAAACACACATCTGGGTGGATTGAGGCACTGGCTATTCAGGACTTGCTGTCAAGGCACCAGGTAGACAGGATTTGCTGTATTTCTTGGGACCGCCACCCAGGCTCTAAGGGATCATAAGATTATTCAAACTAGAAACTTCCGTGTGCAGCCACAAGCCAATTATGGGCTCTGGCGTAGTTGACTAAGTTGTGCGAACTCTTACGGGTAGGCTAGCTGATGTAGGGGATGTAGGTTGATACGGTCTACCCACATGTAAGGTGCTAGCGCTTCGAAAGACTATGTCTCGGTCATCCGTTTCTCAAACACCATGTAGTCGAGAACCAAGCGGAGGCGATCGAGTCTTGTGGGGAAAAGTCATAAACCTCTGCAGAGTGTATAAACTAATCATGATTAGCCGTGTCCCGGTTATGGACGTTTTGAGTATCTGTTAATTGAATATCATGTGAATCTCAACATGTTACTTCTAATAAATGTTATTGGGTTCTAATGAGTACTTTTTAATTGGGATTGAGGATGCTGTCAACCATTCTCAATGTTTAACAACCACCATGATAGTTAAATAAATTTATTCCTTTGAAGTAGGGAAAAATTGGCTTTTCGCAAAAACTGTAACCGTAGAGCTTTTCCACCAGCCATATATGCATGTAGTATAGGCTTATTGCTTCATTGTTCTCTATGTGTTACATTGCCAGCATATTCCATGTGCTGACCCGTTTTCGGGCTGCAACTTTTCATGTTGCAGACTTTTCAGACGACGAGTAAGTGATACATTAGGGTTACGATTTCCTATACTCAACTTTGCCGTTGGTGTTGATGGGAATCCAACCTTGTTGCTTCCGCTATGTTTTGGATTGAGGTAATAGTTTTTATGCTACTTTATACATGTGATTTACCTCTGTTATAAATCCTTCGAGTACTGTGTGTGTCAGCATACCGATCCAGGGATGACACGAAAGCACAGAGACCTGATCCATTCGGGTCGGGTCGCTACAACGTTAATGGGTACGGTGATTGAAAGGATTTCATCCGCTGAGAGCGGATTGCATGAAGCCGTCGCAAGTTCTTGACGGGTTTTGAGGAACATAAAATGATGTACCTTCCGACGGTTCGCATATAAAATCGCCTATATAGATAGTAGCCCCGAGACTTGGTGCGGTGTCAAAAATGACGGCCGCGCGAGGATCATAACCCTGTATAATATCGCTCTTCCTATGTAGGTGGCAAAGCGTCCGGTGCCTAGCCGGGCTGATGAATTTGCCGAATCAGGCGGCAACAGCGTGGCGGATCACGGACATCACGCTTGTTAATAAGCGGCTTGACGAGTCACAAGGTATGCAACTTCTCCGCGGACACATGGTAAGGGAGCTTGACGCCCATGCCTTACAACATGTATGCTTAATGCAGATGGTGCTGCTGCTATGGAGAACCTTCGGGCAGAGCTCACCCGAGCCAAGGAGCAAGCCAGAAGAAGTGATGCGGCGGCCTTGAAGGCGGCCGCAGAGCTAAAAGCCGAACAGGCTGCTCACTGCCGAAGCAAGAAAGAAATGGCCGAGATGGTCGTGAAATTGAAGAACGCTACTGACCATTGCGAGCTTCTTGAAAAAGAAGATCGAGCGAAACAAGAGGACCTGAAAAAGGCCACCATCGAGGCCAAGGAGACTCGCTCTGCGATGAGAACTATGAAGGAGGAGCTACGTCAGGCCGGAGATATTGCGGCTGGAAAGCCCTTTCTGATGCGGAGAAAATTCACGGACCCTAAGTATGCTCAATTGGACCGGCTGTGGAGTGGGAAGGATGCTTATCTGGACTGGGCGGCGAGTGCATAAGCGTCGAACACTTCCGAGGTCAAAAGGATCACGAAATGGAAGAGCTTTTTTGGTCGCAGTTCCATAGTCCGGAGCGTCCACTTTCGTTAACCGATCGTTTGGCCGAATGGGCTGAGCTGAATAGGTTGTCCGGACTTGCCATGAAGGCTGTCGTGACTCATTTGTGGCCGAAAAGGCGCGAGCCGAAGAGTTATTTTGGCTTGTTGCAGCAGTTCCTTGGTGCGGTGCCGCATATCGATGCAATGAAGCAGTCAACATGCATAGAGGGTGCACGGATGGCTCTTGCCCGTGTCAAGACATACTGGGCGGAGATGAAGGCCACCGACATTGCATCCCAAGATTCGGACAGAAGCCGAGTACCTGCCGACCACTATTTTGAGGAAGTCCTGCAGGGCGCTCGTTTAATAGAGACGCAGTGCTCGAAGGATATTATGTTTTAATGACATATATGA
This sequence comes from Aegilops longissima, assembly GCA_021605205.1. NCBI lineage: Eukaryota > Viridiplantae > Streptophyta > Magnoliopsida > Poales > Poaceae > Aegilops > Aegilops longissima. The sequence goes on from CM038679.1 coordinate 63,896,927, forward strand.
TTTGTGAAAACAATGTTTCAATATAATATAAGAGCTTTTTCTACTTGTGCGTTCAAGTATTAAAACACCTCCTGTGCGGCCGTTGATGTATATGTGTATATAACCTGAAAGATGGCAGTCCTTGGCTTCAGCCCCCATGCACATAGTGCGGGGTGTTTGCAAAAAGCGCATTTTCACATAATCCAACGTCTTGGTCCTGTAAAGGAGGTGATAGCGTAGCAAACTAGGCAACCAGACTATAATGCTTTATCACTTTCACTTAGCCATAGGAGTTCGATGGTGGGGCTACTATATAGCCCCTAGGGGCACCGCGCTCTCCCGAATTCGGGGCACGTATGTGCCTTAACGGGTAGCGGCCCTTCGTCAATGCGGGGGAATTCTAAACATTACGCTGGGTCATCGAGTGGTTGACCAGTCTCACTCTATATCATGGCTGTCAGTTTTCGACTTTCTCTCTTGAGGTGCTCACTGGCGAACCGGGCACAATCGCATAGTTCTCCACAGTGCCGCGTTAGCGATAAAAGCGGGCGTAAGGCAGCAAAACACAGGAGCCGAGCAAACCCAACATTTGACCAAAGACGTGATTGGAGATGATGCATATAAGGCCTAACTTCGAGGCGCCGAACACTCCCTAAGGTGTTCGGTCTTTATGAAAACGCGAATAATGCCCTAAGCCCCAGGTGTCCGTGCAGCAAAAGATTCTGTGCGGCCGATGCCAAAACACCAGCCTCCTCCTCGGTTGTAGAAAGAAATCGGGGATGTGTATCAACAAGAGACAGTAAAAAAGGTTTACGCAGGGTCTTAATCTGAAAAGAATCCTTGCAACGGGTCCCTACTGCACGTCTGCGGCTGTGTCTCCGTTGTGCCGTATCCTGGACGGGCGTAGCATGTTGTTCATCTGTAAAATAGAAGAACTTAGTTGAAAAGAAAAAAGATCGTGCAAAAAATGTACTTTATATTAAATAAAAAGAGTACGGTTCGAAAGGTGAATACGATTGAGCTTTATTGTCTCTTGTTGTACATGCGTGCAGCCCCTTGTACGGGGGTATGCCGCTAGTAGGCGCCGGACTCGTCTAGCCATGTCCGTGGTTCGAATGACCTATTCAGGTGCTTTGATTAGCGGAGCCGGATTGGTGTGGGTCTGTTAATGCAGTCTCACGTTCTTCCGTGCTTGAGTAACACTTAATACTCCCTTTTAATGAGATGATGCCGCATGGACCGGGCATTTTAAGTGTAAGAGATGCATAATGCGGTATCGCATTAAAGCGGGTGAAAGCTTCACGCCCCAGTAGTGCTTGATAGCTACTTTCGAATGGGGCGATGTGGAAGGTTAACTTTTCACGGCGGAAGTTTTCGGATGAGCCGAACACAACTTCTAGCAGTAGGGAACCCGTACAATGGGCATATAGGCCTGGCATTACCCCTTTGAAGGAGGTGTTGCTATGGCGAATTTTGGTTGGGTCTATCCCCATTTTGCGGATTGTGTCCTGATATAGCAGGTTTAGATCGCTACCTCCATCCATTAGGACTTGTGTAAATTGGAGTCCGTCAATTATAGGATCTAATATCAAGGCAGTCCATCCTGCGTTCCGGATACTTCCAGAATAGTACTGATGATCGAAGGTGATTGGTTTTGACAACCATCGTTCGGACTCTGCTGGGATAGACCGTGCGGCGCGTGCCTCTATGGGCGCCGCTCTGTTTTCTGTTTTGTCACTTGAAGTGAGTTCACTGTTTTGACTTTTTGTGGGAAATTCTTTTGTTTTCGGTGCTCTGCTTGTGGGGTTCGTCATCGTCCTCGCTTGGTGTGTCGAGCCCTTGTGTTCGACATTGAGTTTGCGGACTGCTTGAAGACCCAACAATCCTGTGGGTATGGTTTGCGAGCTTCCAGAAGTCTTGTGGATTTGGCATATTTTGTCCAAGATTTTGTTTAGGTTGGATAGCTCGTCGCTGTCGTCCTTGAGGGGCAGTTTTTCATGGTTTTGCCGGGAGCTTCTGATTCCGGCGTTGAGTGCCGTGCTCTTCGGGCTGTTTCCCTTTGTCCGGCGCTGATCCTTGCTGCGTCGTGGTTTCCCATTTCCATCCCTGACTTCAGATGTACTTGGGTCGCTGGTACTGCATCTTGCCAACCAACTATTCTCTCCAGCATAAAGCGGGTCATGAGGCTTGTTAATGCAGCCATGGTTCTCGGCTTCTCTGGCGAGGTGTCAGCGAGCCATTAAATCTCGGACGTTGTGTTTGAAAGCTGCTAGGGCTTCGGCATCTGGACAGTCGACTATTTGGTTCTTTTTGGTAAGGAACCTGTTCCAGAATTTGCGAGCTGACTCTCCGGGTTGTTGAGTTATGTGACTTAAATCGTCTGCATCCGGAGGACTGACATAAGTTCCTTCAAAATTTGCTCGAAAAGCATCCTCGAGCTCTTCCCAACTTCCAATGTTATTTTCAGGGAGGCTTTTGAGCCAATGCCGGGCTGGCCCTTTGAGCTTGAGGGGTAAGTATTTTATGGCGTGGAGATCATCTCCTCTAGCCATGTGTATGTGGAGGATGTAATCCTCGATCCAGACTCCAGGGTCTGTTGTTCCGTCGTATGCCTCTATGTTTACGGGTTTGAATCCCGCTTGGAATTCGTGATCCAGCACCTCATCGGTGAAACACAGGGGGTGTGTGGCACCCCTATATTTGGGTGTTCCGTGATGTTCGGATATTTTGCGTGTTGCATTGCTTGAAAGAGCTTGCTTTCTTGGCCCATAGATGGACCTAACTGGGCCATCCTTTTGATCTGAATCCTTATGCGGATCGCGTGCGGCTTGTGTCTTGGCGCCGCTTGCCGCTCCATGTTTGCCATGTGGTCGTCTATCCGACCGGCGGCCTCTTTGTTCTTTGATTGCGGGGCTTCGGCCTCCTCATCAAATCGGGCAGTAATTTGCGCTTCGGTAGCTCTTTGTTTGGCGGCGTCGCCGTATTTCTCTGCAGTGTTGAGTACTTTGCTCCATCTGATTACGAGTGCATCTTCCGCTGTTTTGAGCTTCGCTTTTGCTTTTTTCAGGCTACTGCGCGATGGCGGCGAGCCTTTGTGGAGGTTCTTCTGCTCCAATAATTTGTCCGTGTGATCGCCGGACTGTTATCTTCGCCGGGGTCGGGTTGTTTATCCAAGTTGTCCTGTTCGGACGGTTGCTCGATATGATGTTGGTCGTCCACCGGTTCGCCCTGCTCTATGGCTGGGTCTTTGTCGAGGCGGGACTTGGTGCGGCGTTTGCGTTGCCGTTTTGACTGCTTTTCGAGGGATTTATCCTTCGTAGTGTCCCGTTGTTCCTCGTCGTCACTTCCTTTAGGTGTATCCACCATGTGCTGGTTCAGTATCCTATAGGTGCTGGTTCATGGTTGTCTCCTACATCGTCGTCCATACCGTCGATGTCTTCGGAGTCGAAATCGAGCACGTCGTTTAAGCTTTCGACAGTGGCTACAAAGTGGGTGGTGGGTGGGCGTTGAATTTCTTCGTCGTCTGCATCCGAACGTTCCTGACCGTAGTTCAGCGGGGCTCTTCGGATAAAGAGAGAGACTTTAGTGAATTCAGGATGTCGCCAAAGGGTGAGTCTTGAAAGATGTCATGGCAGTGAACTCCATAACGGCGCCCGATCGGATTCGATTGGCGGCGCGAGAGGGTTGAGTCGGAGAGGAGTCCGGCACCTTGAGTCACGGTCTTCGCCAAGGACAGGGGAGGAGTTAATCGCCGTGAGATCGTAGCCCCCAAAGCGGTGTCCAACCACTCGTCCTCGTCGTAGTCGCTCCGAGCTAAGGGTGAGGCGGGCGCTGGTCTTGACCTCGAGGCCTTGTTCGGCGGTAGAGCTAGATCGTGCCCATCGAGGAGCAAGTGCAGTAGCGCTTGGCTGTGGCTCGAATCCATCGAAGATCAAGTCTCCGCGGATGTCGGCTGTGTAGTTCAAACTCCCAAATCTGACACGATGGCCAAGGCGTAGCTTTCGATCTGCTCCGGATGGCCAAGCGAATTGGCCCGATGCAAAGCCGCGGATCTGAAGATCTGTCCGGGAGAAAAGTCTCACCACTGGACTGCGTCGTTGTTGATGATCGAAGGAGCCATCGGGCCTAAGGATGGCGACAGGAGGAACTCTCAATGAAAGCACCATTATCGATGTCAAAACCGGCGGATCTCGGGTAGGGGTCCCGGCGTGCGTCTAAGCGGATGGTAACAGGAGACAAGGGACACGATGTTTTACCCGAGTTGGGGCCATCTCGATGGAGGTAAACCCTACTCCTGCTTGATTAATATTGATGATATGGGTAGTACAAGAGTAGATCTACCACGAGATCGAGAGGCTAAACCTAGAAGCTATCCTATGGTATGATTGTTATTAGTCCTCGGACTAAAACCCTCCGGTTTATATAGACACGGATAGGGTTAGGGTTACCTGAGTCGGTTACAATGGTAGGAGATCTACATATCATGTATCGCCAAGCTTGCCTTCCATGCCAAGGAAAGTCCCATCCGGACATGGGGCGAAGTCTTCAATCTTGTGTCTTCATAGTCCGAGAGTCCGGCCAGCGTGATAGTTCGGCTATCCGGACACCCCTAATCCGGACTCCTCGATAAACCTAACCCTATTCGGTGCCTATATAAACCAGAGGGTTTTAGTCTGTTGGGAGGAATAGCAATCATACCATAGGCTAGCTTCTAGGGTTTAGCCTCTCGATCTCATGGTAGATCTACTCTTGTACTACCCATATCATCAATATTAATCAAGCGAGAGTAGGGTTTTACCTCCATCGAGAGGCCCGAACCTGGTAAAAACATCGTGTCCCTTGTCTCTGTTACCATCCGCCTAGACGCACAGTTGGGACCCCTACCGAGATCCGCGGTTTGACACCGACATTGGTGCTTTCATTAGGAGTTCCTGCGTCGTCGCCGTCGAAGGATGCCTCATCCGATCTTTAAAGGCGGCCTTGTTGCTAAAGAAGCTTTGGCTGTCGGCCAAACTCTCCGGCTAAGCGGTTTTCTTATGACCGCCTATTGACCGCCAGCGCCGGCGATGACTTCTCGGGTCGCCGAAAGCAATCTTCATGTTAACTTCCGGAGCTCGTCGGCGGTTAGATCGATGGAGCTCTCTTCCTTAAACGAGCTCTTGGATCGCGCCATGCATCAGGAGTCGCTACGGACTATGATCATATTGGGCCTAAACCCGATCGAGAGATTAACTCTCCCGGGTTACCCACCACGTTGTTGTGGTAGAGGAACAATCTGGCGACCCTTCTTCTATCTTAAGGACTAGCTACATCCGGTTCGATCCCTCCATTGCGGATTCAGCGGAGGAGAGGACATCGCGCAAAGCCACGAACCTAAAGTCGGGGCTTTGGGCTAGCTTCATTGGACAATATCCAGAATCCAAGCTTCCAAATTGGAGCTCCTTGGCCTAAGTCTCAGATTGGGCGCGGTTCGGATTTAATTCCACCGCCCACCCAAACATAAGCGGCCTATCTCAAATTCGGCAAGAGCCCATGAAATAGTACACCATTCTTTGGGCGAGTTCCTCCTGGTTATGGACAGGATAAAGGGCGCCCTGCGAGGAGGCGCAATCTCATTCTTCGCAATAATTGCACGGACAACGGGATCCTTAGCGCTATAAGTCACCGTGGCGTCTACGCTTTGCCGACGCGTCCAGTCTGAAAATCTTGTCGATGGAAAGCGCTGGAAAACGAAGCAAGATTTTGGGACAATCGGGCCTTGAGTACAACCCAGATCTGAAATAAAAGGGTGCACCATCGCCGAGCACAGGTTAAACACCAAAAAGCAAAAACCCTCTATAGGGCATGGAACCGTACTGGAGCGATGGCTCAATGGACCTGTAAAACACATAGTACAGAGGACGCCACTCCAACTCATAGCCTTAGAGCATATTGGATACTCGGCAGGTGGCCAAAAGTGGCGAGGAGCTTCTAGCTCTATAGCACCAGCCGAGGATACCCGATGCGGTATTAAAGTCTTGAGACTTTCGCATCAAATAATATCTTGAAGCGAACACTCCGTAGCCTTGCGAAGTCTATCAAGTAGCAACAATAAATCCATGGGTAACACGGCTATTACCTTTAATGCCGGTGTGAACCTAAATTCGAACAGCCCGAGCACCGGCCGCATTGGTCCTCGGTCCGATAGTGGGCGGCTTTACGCCTTGCCAAGGTACTCATGGGCCGGCGGCGGTTGAACCTCATTCTGAGAAACCCTCGAAAAATGGAAATAGGCGGAGCCGCATTGGCGAAGCAGCACAACCTTTAGAGAATAATCCCGATCGGGAAGCACTGCTGTCTGGGAAAAATCACCTGGATGTGGTGTTACGCGCCGGATAATTACAGGTCGAGGAAGTCACGTTCCAAGTGGCCCGTTCAGCAGCGGATACCACGCTCTATTAGAGGCGAGAGGCATTCAAATTTTTCAAGCTATACCCCATTATGGGTACATGAAGCTCAAAATTCCGGGCCCAGCGGAATCATCATTCTTGCTAGTGATCCGGACATAGCACTCCTACCGAAAATAAGACAGCCGCCTTGACCCTCGAGGCACTATCTCGAAGCCCTAGCGGCGAGGAACTCAACTGCGCTGCGCTCCACGGTGAATAGGGGCGATGTGATACTCGATAAGAGATCCAAGTCCACTTCCTTCAAACCAGCGGACGAAATAGTCAAATTCAAGTCTATCCAGCGGACCCTACAAAAGCGGCCTCCATCCGGGCACAATTAAATCCTGATGTAGACACGCACTAAGAGAATTCCTCTGCGAAAATTGGGACATTTTTGCTGCACCCTTCAGATATGCCAGAATCCCGTGACTGGCGAGCACAGCCTAAACATCCTAAAAGGTTCAAGCCGATCAAACAGGCTCTTGGCGTTTCTCGAACCCAAGAGACATGCCATGGGAGAGAAGCTAGCCAAACTATTGGAGGCGGATTCATCAAAGATATAAAACATCCGGACTGGCTAGCAAACTGGTGATGGTACCAAGAAGGACAAATCCTGGTGCCTATCGTCGATTTCAAGGACCTCAAGAAGGCTTGCCCAAAGGATCCCTTCCCCTCCCCGCATCGATCAAATGATCGGCGCTACCCTGAGACCACGATTCATTGTGTTTCCTCGATGCATACTCCGGCTACCACCAAATTAAGATGGCGAGCCTGACCAAGCACAGCGGCATTCATCACTCCATCGGCCCATTCTGCTTCAACACAATGCCCTTCCGGGCTCAAAAGCGCGGCACAACATATCAGCGCATGATTCGGACATGTACGGCAAACCGGATCGGCAAAAGCGGTGGAGGCATCGTGAGCGATGTTCTTGTCAAAAGCAAGCATGTCGAAACTCTAGTAGGCGACTTGAGGCTCGCATTCGATAATCTCCGAACATATGACATCAAGCTCAACCGGAAAAATGCATTTTGGCGTACCAGCGGAAAGCTCTTGGGCTTCATCGTATCACGGTAGAGGAATTGAAGCAAACCCAGCCAAGATCCGAGCTCTGTCACAATTGGATATCCCAAAGACCTCAAACAAATACAAAAATGGCTGGATGCGTGGCGGCTCTAAGCCGCTTTATCTCCCCTGCTTGGGAGAAAAGGCATTACTCCTTTATCGCCTCCTCGGCCTTTTGAACACTTGAGTGGGCGGATGCATATGGCGGACTCGAAGAAATAAAAGCCATATTGGCAACAAACCCGGTCTGGCGCGCCCAACATGGGTGAACCAATGCTATTATACATCGCGGCAACTCATCAAGTTGTAAGCGTGGTGCTCGTTGTCGAACGACAAACAGACGGACACAAGTTCCCCCTTCAAAAACCAGTTTACTACGTGTCCCTTGTCCTAACTCCATGCAAGTCACGGTACCCGCATTATCAAAAGATAGCGTCTGGCAGTGTTTTTAGCATCCGGAAGCTGCGACATTACTTTAAAGAGTGTTCAATAACGGTAGCCTCAAAGTACCCTTAGCGACATTATAAACAACATGACGACGGGCGGATTGCAAAATGGGCCATTGAGCTCCTCCGTTCGACATATCCTATAAGCCACGGAGAGTTATTGAGTCGCAATTTTGGCCGACTTCGTCGCGAATGGACGAAGCGAACTCCCTAAAAGTCGGCGCACATTCAACTGGATAATGCACTTTGCGGCTCCAAAATGTTGGCTGGCTTGGGGCTGGCGTCGATCTGCGTCCCCAACCGGAGATCTGAGTTCAATCGTACTCGAGATAATGTATCTGGACTCCAACAATGCGGCGAATCTGAGGCCCTTCTACATGGTCTCCGGATGGCGGTCTCCATGGGCATTCAACGCCTAGAGGTGCGCGGGGATTAGAACCTCGCGATATCTCAAATAAATGGAGAATTTGATGCCAAGGATCCGAAAATGGCAGCCTATCGCAATGTCGTACTAAAAATGTCAGCTCGGTTTGAGGGGCTCGAATTTCACCATGTCGCCCGGGATAACAACCAGGCAGCAGACTTGTTGGCACGCATCGGCACAAAGCGCGATGCTGTCCCCCCAACATCTTCCTAGAGAGGTTGTTCAAGCCATCCGTATTATGGAAGGAGAGTCCGGAAATAACAGCCACGACCCGACCGCCTTGCCCCTCGAACATTCGACACGGTTGGTGGTTACGCCAGCGAAATAACACCCTCATCCCGTAATAATGGCAGTCATTGCCCGTGGACGAACCATTCCTAGCCTACCTAAGCAGGCAGGAACTTCCGAGGACCAAAAGCGAGGCCCGCTGCATAGTGCGGCGATCTAAAGCCTATAAAGTCCATGAGGAGAGCTTTATAAGAAAAGCACAATCGGAGTCCTTCAAGGTGTATCTCCGAAGAGGAAGGCGGAATCTTCTGGCTGAAATTCATGCGGATTCGGCGGGTACCACGCCGCAGCCGGGCCCTTGTAAGCAAGGCCTTCCGTACATGATTTTATTGGCGGCGGCCGGGCGGAATCTCGGGACTTAGTCCAACGATGCGTCGGATGCCAGCTCTTTGCCAACTGAGGGAGTCCTGGATTAGGGGGTGTCCGGATAGCCGGACTACCATCATCAGCGGAACTATCATCTGCCGGACTATCATCATCGACCGGACTCCAAGACTATGAAGATACAAGATTGAAGACTTCTCCCCGTGTCCGGATGGGACTTTCCTTGGCGTGGAAGGCAAGCTTGGCAATACGGATATGTAGATCTCCTACCATTGTAACCGACTCTATGTAACCCAAGCCCTCTCCGGTGTCTATATAAACCGGATGGCTCTAGTCCATAGGACTAACACAACAACCCTTACAATCATACCATAGGCTAGCTTCTAGGGTTTAGCCTCCTTGATCTCGTGGTAGATCCACTCTTGTAAACATCCACAATATCAATATCAATCGAAGCGGGGCGTGGGTTTTACCTCCATCAAGGGCCGAACACAGGTAAACATCGTGTCCCTTGTCTCCTGTTACCATCCGCCTAGGCCTTGCAGTTGGGACCCCCTACCGAGATCCGCCCGGTTTGACACCGACATTGGTGCTTTCATTGAGAGTTCCTCGTATGCGTCACCGATGAAGCGATGGCCTCTTCAATCAACAACGGCGCAGATCTGGGTGAGACTTTTCTCCCGGACAGATCTTCGTATTCGGCAACCGCCTTTGCGAGCCAACTTCGCTTAGCCATCGGAGCGAGATCGAAAGCTTCGCCCCTCGCCGTCGAGGTCAGGTTTGGAAGCCTAAACTTCACGGCCGATATCGCGGGGACTTGATCTTGACGGATCGAGCCACAGCCGGCGTGCAGCGCTGTCATGATGGGCATGACCTAACTGCGCGCGCGGACAGCACCTTGGAGGCCGCTGCGAATCGCTCCGACCCATAGTCGGGCCGATCGCTGGATCGAGGGCGGATGGCTGGACACCGCCTCGGGGCGGAAACTTCTCTGGCGATGGAGCGAACAATTACTTGTCGCGTAAAGCTCGCGACTCAGGTGCGGACTCTGCGGACTCCGAACCTCCTGCGCCCGGCCGATCGAATCCGATTGGCGCCCGATCATGGAATTCACCGCTGCGGACATCTTTCCTTTTCGCCTTTCGGCGATATCATAAATCACTGAAGCATCTCTACGCTATCCGGAGAGCCTGGCGAACTAAGGCCAGGGCGGTTAGAACAGCAGACGACGAAGAAATTGAGCCACCCACCACCCACTTCATAGCCACCGTCGGCGATTTAACGGCGTGCTCGACTCGACTCCGAAGACATCGGCGGTATGGGCGGCGATGCGGAGACTACCGGAACCGGTGCCTACGGGACCTTTGGAAGACCACCTCGTCATATGACATATACATGGTGGACACCCCAAAAGATGGGGGCGGCAAAAGAAGCGGCAAAAGCCGATTCCTTAAAGAAACAGCCCAAGCGCCCGGCGTCGTGGCGCCGCTCTAAATCCATACGGCAAGAATGGAATTCCAGCACAGGAGATAATAACACCCGAAAGTGCGAAGACAACTCCCTCGGCATGATCCGGCGCGGAGGAGGCGAAGCAAGCCCTCACGAGAGGCGGCGGGCGAAGGTCGAGGATGACAATTACTTATCTCCCTCCGGAGCGAGGCAAGCCTCGGCGACGATGGTCGTCGTGCTGAGGATCCCGTCGAACAAGAGCGTTTGAGGCGGGCTAATAGCCACGGCAAACAGCCTAAAGAAAAAGCAACAACAACTTCAAGCTGATCAAGACCTGCTGGCGGCAGATGGACCGAGGTCCTCGCGACGAAGAGTATGAACTCGAGCGCCCCTCAAAATTTACCCAAAGCGCCAAGTTGCTCCCCGATTACAGGAGGAGCATACAAACCTGCATCACCCGGCGCTGTCTGGCAGACCGGCCACCTCGTGGCGCGGCGAAGCGTGCAAGCCCTCCACAAAACCGTACCCGGCATCGCTCAAAAGCATGAAGCCACGGGGAGCAGCGGGACTTCGCGGGATATATTGGAGGACAAGGCAAGACAATCCAGATCTATCTATGGATCACGTGGGCGCCCCAAGACCCGACAAATACCGTCGCGCGGATATAATTACTCTGGCGGGCGAACACAGCGGACAACGGCTCTCGAGCTACGTCGCGATATTGCTCAATAAAGCGTCGCACACCGCTATGCTTCAGCAGCGAAGTAATGGATGATCAAATCCTGAAGGGTTTAAACCCGTTAATATCGAATCCTCGATGGCTGTGAGACCCAGCGGTTTGGATTGAGGATTATCTTCTCCATATACACATGGCCCTTGGCGGCACCTTCACGCCATCAAATATCTCGCTCAAGCTTAAAGGACCAGCTCGGCATTGGCTTAACAGCCTGCCCGCGAAGTCAATTGGATCTTTGGGAAGACACGGAAGCCGCATTCCTCGACAACTTCCGGGGCACATATGCGACCACCGAGACGCTTGATGACCTAAGCCACATAATCCAGCAGCCGGAGCGAATCGGCCGAGCAATTACGGACAGCGGTTCTTAACAAAGAAAAATCAAATCGTCATTGTCCGGATGCAGAGGCACTCGCTGCCTTCAAACATAACATCCATGACAGTGGCTGGCCCGGCACCTAGGGCGGAGAAGCGAAATCCATGGCAGCCCTCACATCACTCATGACCGCTTACATGCGGGAGAGGATAGATAGCTGGCTCGCAGCAACAACCTCGGCAAAAATCTGGCGGTCCGGATACCAAGGAGCGCAATGGCGAGGTTGCGTCGAAACAAAAAACAAACGCCGCATTAATGGCAGCAGCAATGAGGATCTGGCAGTCAGCGCCGGATTCGAGGCTCAAACCCGATCAAGGAAGAAGCCATTCAAAAAGAACCACTCCGGGCCCGTCAATTTGGACCGAATACTCGACCGCTCTTGTCAAATACATGGAACCGCGAAAATCCAGCTAACCACACCAACAGCGATTGTTGGGTATTCAAACAAGCGAGGCAAATTAATCGCGAAAATAGTGACAAGGGCTACAGCGATGACGAGGAAGAGACCCGGCGGCGAACAACGAGAGGACAAAGGATTCCCCCTCAAGTTGGACGGTAAACATGATATCATAGCGCGATATTCCCAAGAGGGAGGCGAGCGTGCACTAAAGGGCGTATCTGGCGATGGAGCGATCGCCCCAAAATTCAACCCATGGTCCTCTTGCCCGATCACTTTCGATCGAAGAGACCATCCGACCATATCCGCCATGGCGGATTTTCCACGATGGTTTTAGACCCAATAAATCGATGGATTTCACCTCACGAGAGTCACGATGGGCGGCGGCGTGCTTTGAACCTGCTTTATCGGGATACGGTCGCAAGATGGGCATAGACCCTTCAAGGATTAAACCTACAAAGACAACCTTCAAAGCGTCATACCAGTGTAAAGGCCAATTATACGAGCTCAGTTACTGGAAGTGGTCTTGAATCCCGGACAGCCTTATAGTACATTTGGGCGTCGATATTCCTTGCCGCTGGTGGCGCGTCGATGATTAGCTTCTCCGCATCCAGCTTGCCCCAATGCACCTTCTGCGGGCAAGGGCCGAAAAGCACCTTCAATACAGGCGGAGCGCTTGATAACCTCCACCCAGAGCACGCATCCACCGGCCGTCGCCTGCGAGGCCGAAGGAGCTACCGGGCATGGCCTCTCCGAGCCCTGGCCGGACTGAGGCCCTTCATGGCCTGCTCGGCCACCTTGTGAAGCTCGACCAGCTGCCCGGCTGGTCGCTAGAAGAACACCGGATGGCGGCCTCAGCATCTTGAGACCAGAAGACCTTCTCGTTGAGCTCCCTCCTCGGCTCGGTAGAATGCGGAGGCATCGAGACCGCTGCTGAGGCAGTTACTGCAAACGCCTACAGAGCTCGAATTCGGGTAAGTAACACGTAATTTACATTCACATGCTTACTTTGCATGAAAAATGCCTTACCGCGCTATCTTCCTCATCAACTCAATCTCTGAAGGGACTTATGGGCCTCGGCCTTGGCAGTTTAGCACTTTTGAGAGCGAGGCAAGCTCGGACTCTCGAGTCTTTGAGTCACGCTCCAAACTCTCATGCTTTTCCATGAGAGCACGAGCTCTTGCTGAACCACCGCCACCCGCGCCTCCTGCTTTTCTCTCTGCCCGTTCCGTGGCGCATTGCGTTCGACGCGGACACGGCCTCCTTCTTGTCGCCACCTCGTTCGTGGTCCCTGCGGTACCCATATTATCCTTGTTATTTTTGTTGCAACCTAAATCCTTTTACATAAGGCACAAGTTCAAAGTGGTGTTACTCACCTTCTTTGTCTGGAGCTGCTCCTGGCGGCGGCCGAGCTCTTGCTCGGACCGCTCGAGCTCTGCTTTAAAGCACCGACCTCCGCGATCGGTCTGGCGAGAGGTCGGCGGCGCCTGCAAACCCATATTGACATAATTTTTAGCAACCCTGCGTATATCTTTTTCGGATCCTCGGTCCGGCTTTTCTTTCCGAACACGAACCGAGCATCGGGGCTACTATCTATGCGGTATTACATTGCATATTTTTAACTTCTTACCTCAAAGCACGATAGAAGGCTACTGCGAGCCTTGTCGGCCCGCCCTTGGCGAGCTGCACCTTGAATCACCGCACTCATAATAGTGCGGTGTTCTTCTCGATAGGCGCTCTTGGCGCCTCCAACAAGTTGTCCGGCGCCTCGGTTGGGCCAGGAAGCGCGCGGCGTCCACGGTCTTGCCCTTCATTGAAGGGCGGCGGCGGACTCCGGAACCACTGTGGGTTACGTGGTGGAGTCGGCGCAAAGTCGGGAGGGCGCCTTGTGGAGCCTCAGGGCCTCCCCGATGGGTCCCTTCTTGGGATCCCACCTCGGCGTACTCGGCGTCACGAGGGTGGAAGCGATCGGGATGGAATCTACACCGATGGAGCCAGCGACCCACTTTCGATGAAGCGGGGAGATCATCACTGGCGGACTACAGGCAGCATGCGGCATTAGAATGACACTATGTGACCTGAAAAAGAAATTATAAATCATTCAGGAATCCGGATACTTACGATCTCGCGGAGGCTACGGCCCTTGAAGGCCATTCTTCCTCGCCAGCGTTGATGTTGGTGGAACTGTCGAGGGAATAGTCCTTCCCTCTTGGACCCTTGGCCTCCCTCTTGGGGAAGCCTTCCTCTTCCTATCTCCCTCCTCAGGAAGATTCCTCTTCCTCCTCCTCATTTTTGGGAGAGTCCGCCCCGAGTTGTCGGACACTGAGCAGGCACTCTTCGAGCACCCGTGGCCTCCTTCTTGGCCTTCTTCTCGGCACCACGTGCGGTGCGGGAACCAGCAACCTCGCTAGACGAGCTTCTCTTTGGATTTTTACGGCATAGGGCAGGACGGTGTCTGCTCCGCCTTCCTTATCCAGTCTGTCAAAGAAAAGGGAAATTAAAACCGCATAGAGTCAAACTATGTAAAACAAGTGTCCGTAAAGGGTAGAATCACTTACCTCGTCGGCTGGCTGCGGCGAAATCCGCGATCTTGATCGGCGGATCACGAAACTTCAGCGCCCTTGAACAGCACCTTCCAGCGCCCCGTATGTTGTGTCGAAGAGCTTATTCAGCGCTGGTGCTGTTCCGGATCAAACTCCATAGATTGAATGCCGCTCTTGGCATGGGAGAATCCGGACGACGAGCATGACTTGGACCACGTTGACCAGCTGAGCTTCTTCACGACTTCTTGATACGAGGCTTGGAGTCCGTCGGCTCCTTCAAACTACCCCACAGCAAGCCCTTCTCTTTCCATGAGGTGAGCTGCGTGGGGATACCAGATCTAAACTTCGGGGCGCCCGCCCATTTAAGGTCATCTTGCTCGGTGATGTAGAACCACCCGATTTCCACCCCTTGGCGGATTCCACGAAGGCCCTTGAACCAAAGGCGTTGGGCATCTTGCCCAACATGGCGCCTCCGCCTCCGCAGAGTGCACTTCACTACCGGCTTGACATTGAAGGTCTTGAGCCTAAGCGAAGTGGGGCTGGATGCAGAGAAGGCCTCGCACGACGATAAACGCCGAGATGTGGAGGATGAAGTTGGCGCCGGATCATAAAATCAGGCCGTAGTAGAACGCAGGCCCCGGACAAAGGGGTGAAGTGGAAAGCCCAGATCCAGCGGAGGAAGTGGGGAAGGAAGACGACCCTCTCATGGGGCACTGGGGGTGGGGATGAGCTGCCCCTCGTCGGGCAGCCGGTCTTGATGTCGCTTGGAAAGGTATCGGCGCCGTGCGGTTTGGCGATTGCTCCTCCTTAGCGGTGGAGGCCAACCATTTACCTCCCGCTCCGGACATGGTCGGAGAAGGTTGAGGCGAGATCTTGCGAACTTGGTATTGGAGCTCGAGTGCGAGAGATGGATAAGCAAAGGAGGAAGAAGGCGTGGGTGAGAAGGTGAATCCTTATCCCTTATATGGGCGGCGAGGTCTTCGCGTCCCCCAGCGGCTGAGTAAAACTAGCTTATCTCCCAAGCGTGACCATCAATGGCGGTTGGGTTACCCGTCCGTATTGATGAGAATCCCGGATTAAGGAAACACGATCTACGCCGACAAGGCGTGCCAAGGAAACGCTTCGCTAAATGTGCTGAGGTGGTAAAGTAAAAAACAATTGAGTAATGGCTTGGTAGTGGTGTGACGTCATGCCACGAAAAGCGTCGGCAGATTGAACTTGTGTATATATTATTATTCTCTCTACGGTGGAATGTGGAATTTATTTTGCGAGCGGACACTATCTGGTGTTCACAATCTTCTATCATTGGAGGAGGAACCCGCCTTGCAATGCCAAGCAATATCTGGCGGAATTATCGTCATTGAATCCGTTTGAGGGGCTCTTGAGGAGTCCTGGATTTGGGGGTATCCGGATAGCCGGACTACCATCATCAGCCGAACTATCATCTGCCGGACTATCATCATCGACCGAACTCCAAGACTATGAAGATACAAGATTGAAGACTTCTCCCGTGTCCGGATGGGACTTTCCTTGGCGTGGAAGGCAAGCTTGGCGTCTGGATATGTAGATCTCCTACCATTGTAACCGACTCTATGTAACCCTAGCCCTCTCCGGTGTCTATATAAACCGGATGGCTCTAGTCCGTAGGACTAAAACAACAACCCTTACAATCATACCATAGGCTAGCTTCTAGGGTTTAGCCTCCTCGATCTCGTGGTAGATCCACTCTTTTAAACATCCACAATATCAATATCAATCGAGCAGGGCGTGGGTTTTACCTCCATCAGAGGGCCCGAACCTGGTAAACATCGTGTCCCTTGTCTCCTGTTACCATCCGCCTAGGCCTTGCGAGTTGGGACCCCCTACCGAGATCCGCGGTTTTGACACCGACACCAACCAAACCCACATGCCACCCACCGCCCTCAAAACTATACCCATCACGGCCCTTGGCAGTGCAGGGGCTTGACATGGTCGGACCCTTAAAGGGGAACCCACAAGCAAAAATACCCTCTGGTCATGGTGGATAAATTCACCAAATGGATAGAGGCCAAGCACGTCAAGACAGCGAATCCGGACCCGGTGATAGACTTCATATCGAGGGTCGTACACCGTTCACGGTGTCCCCAAAGATCATCATCATCGACAAAGGCCACGAACTTTCACGGTGGACGAGTAAAACTCTGGTGCAAAAACATGGGCATTAAGCTCGACTACGCTTCAGTCTATCACCCTCAAACTAACGGTCAAGTTGAGCGAGCAAATGGTCTAATTATGAGCGGCATCAAACCCAGATTAGTGCGGTCCCTCAAGGAATCTAACACACACTGGGTAGAGGAGCTCGACTCCGTACTCTGGGGGCTGCGGACCACTCCGAATCGCACGACCGGATTCACACCATTCTTTATGGTATACGGTGCAGAGGCAGTTCTGCCCTGCGACATAATTCATGACTCACCTCGCGTGTGCATGTACGAAGAAAGAGAAGACGAGCTCGATCGGCAGGACGGTTTGGACGCCTTGGAGGAGGAGCGTGACGTAGCAAAAGCCCATTCCGCATTCTATCAATAGCAGGCTCGAAGTTATCAAAGCAAAGAAGTACGAGCCAAAACTTACAATGTTGGCGAGCTAGTTCTACGCCTGCCGGACAAGAAAAAGGACAAACTAAAGCCCAAATGGGAAGGTCCATTTATTATCGACCAAGTCCTGACCGGTGGAGCGAACCGTCTGCGAGATGCATCGGATAACCGACTCGAGCCGAACCCATGGAATGCAGCCCGTCTCCGAAGATTCTATGCCTAGCGTCGGATTCTGAGTTCGTCTCGTTCTTCTGTCCATATTTTACATTTCAGTTGTCTTCTATTTTTCTCCTTCTCCCTCCTTTTTCTTTCCAGCCTTTGAAGGCTCGTTAAGCGCATTGTTCGCACACACTTGATGCGCTATCCGCCCTCATTGTACCTGGGGGCTTCTTTCACAGAAGCTTAATTATAAGGGCTTCATGCCCAATACATGTGTCACACTTCCGCATGTACCTTTTATTCACCATTATATGCATCGATATGACTTAAGTTTTGGCCAAGCTGGGTTGCCTGGCTCCTGTGCTTACCCTTACGTTCCCGATTGTTCGGCTAGTTGGTAAAGGAGCACCTCTGCGATTATTCTTGCCGGTCGGCGGATGTGTACCTCGAGGCTGAAGGTGAAGCAGCTAGCGTTCTTAAGAATATTGGTCGGTGAACTAAAAGAAGATTTTTTACCTATTTATTTATCTGCCCCGGATGTTTTTCGCTTTTTTCGCGGTCAGGACATGCAGTTTAGGGCATGCCTCCACGGAAGATGTTTCTTACTAACCATGTAATATAACATAACTAGTTGGGCACTTATGCGATAAAGCAATAATGACCCTCGCTTTGGTCTCCACGCATGCCCCGTTTTATATAACCGTGAGGGTATTCGGACACACTCCGGACTATTGGGTCCCGAGGTTGAAGCGAAAAGGTCCGCTATGACAAAAGATCTACAATCCGGCTAGAAGGCATTTTACATGTCACCTTAAATTACATAGTCAATTTGACTGATTATATTCCTCTTCAATGCCATCTAACAGGCTGTCTAGTTTACAATCCTGCTGGGAATACTTTGCGGCCAATTCTACCTGGCCGTACGCTAAGCTCACAGGGATCTCCTTCCCGTCTGGCCCCACAGGTCCGACC
The DNA here is from genome assembly GCA_021605205.1 of Aegilops longissima. Taxonomy (NCBI): domain Eukaryota; kingdom Viridiplantae; phylum Streptophyta; class Magnoliopsida; order Poales; family Poaceae; genus Aegilops; species Aegilops longissima. The sequence goes on from CM038679.1 coordinate 63,915,089, forward strand.
TCGGCCATGTGGTTTGGATCAGCCTTCGTGTACCGCATCTTCACCATGGCCGGGCCTCCTGGCGCCTCGGCGGCGAGCCGATATCTGCCATAATTGGGCGCCTCCCGCGCTCCTTGGAACCTCTCTGCAAGCTCCCAAGGCCTTGAGCGGGGAGGCAGAGATGGCCACAAGGCACAGGCGGCGCCTTTCATCACTTGCCAAACCCGTTAAATGCGGTTGTAAGAGCTCGGGAAGAAGGTCACTGTGGATCCGGGCATTTCCTCATGCAGGGCGGCTTTGTGGGCATACCTCTGAGACATAACTCACAGTTGACTTCCTCGCCAACTCTTTTTACAAAGTTCGTTTAAGCACTTAGTAAAATGCAGCGTCGAAGCCGCCGATTCTCCTTAACGGAGTCGCTACGGAACGCACGAACATCTTTTAGTTCCTCACCTAGCTGGGTGTTGGCGTCTTGGAGATTATTTTTCTCCTGCCTCACCCGCGTAAGCACGTTCTCGCCAGCCTTTAACCGGTGTAAGAGCTGTTGCTTGTCCGGATCTACCCTGGCGCCATCTGCAATGTTATCATCAGATCTATATACACGCCGCACTTCACAACATACTTATCTTTTAAAAGCGTATGTTACCAGAGGGGGTCTCTTTGGCTTCCCCTGTCACGGCTTGTGCGGCCTCAAGTTGGGCTTTGCACTCTTCAAGCTCCTGGGACAATTGGGTATTCTTTTCTGTAAGATCCTGCACAATAAATGATCCTTAAATCAGTTATTCTAACTATTTCAAGTCTCGGAGACTCTTGGCATATATAACTTTATTAAATTTCCTCACTCATATGTCTTTTACATCTTGCTCCGTGGCTCTGGCTAGACCATCTTGAGCGGCAGTGGTCGCATCTCCTGAATTGAAGGCGTTCGCGCCTCTTGGGAAAACATGTGTCACGAAGAATTGTTCGGGCGGCGCCTATGATTCATGGCACTCTCCACCTCGGAGGTTGTGGCGGACAATGCTCGGCATCATCCGGTCGGAGGAGCATCCGGCGCGCGCCTCGTGTTCGCCTCCGCTTAGGCTGGCTTTGAAGCACTGCTGGCGGAGGCTCGATTAGGAACCTCTCCGGATATAGTCCGTGGCGCTCTTTTCTGAAGAAAGCGGCGTTAGTATGCCTTCCGGAATAAAACCTGGAATAAGGTGACCGCCATACCGTTGCCGGCGTTTCGATCCGGACAACACTTCTTTTAGCCTCTTTGAGCCTGCTGCCCTTGTTGGCTAGCAGCGCTGAGCTCGACCTTCCGCCTCAAGGGCTCCCCCGCAAAAACACCGTTGGTATCGATGATCAAAAATAAGCACGGATGAATCATTCTCAAAGTATTGGCGCTTGGTCTCGATTACCTCACGAGGCTGGAAGAATTCGGGAAGTGTCGGTCAGTAATAGCAACTAGGGCATTATCAATGCTCGATTGGTGAAATACCCCATCAATCAGCTCCACCGATATGTCGGATCCTCTTGGGAGGCGGGTTGAGAACCGTTCGGATCTTGGGTTGTGGAGGCAGGTTGTTTATATCCTTACGGCTGGCGCGATTCTGCGTCGAAATCACGAAATGAGATACTTGACTATGGGAATATGGATCGGATGGGCAAAAATGTCTCGCTTACCCAGCTTGGAGGATTGTTCATAGAAACTCCATCTGTGGGTTGGCGCGAAGAAATTCCTCCTCTTCTCCCTTACTGTCTGGACAAGATCTTCACGGATCGGCGACCGATCCCGCCCTTACGGCCATGGCGGGTAGCATCATCCTCCCGTTGAAATCCCACATGGGGTGGCCTCTATCTTTTGGAGCGGCTGCACCCCGCATAATGCATGTGGCCATGACTCCGATCATGGTCATCGGAATGAGCCAACAATCTTATTCGGCTCATCGGGTAAGGGCGTCCTGTCATTTTCCCTCACGGGGCTCCGTGGGCGCCAGCTTAGGTGTTTCTTCAAAGGAGCATTACTGAACTCCGGGAGGCCGATCCGACAGGGTCCGGCGAGGGGACGTATTCTATATAAAACCATTCCGGCGGCCAGTCTTGGACGCCTTCTTGGGGTTCGAGATAGATATCCGGTCAGGCGATGCGCCATAGTTGGCTCCGCCCACTTGATATCTCGACCCCTCCCGAGAGCGAAGTGCGAGGCAGAACAACCTCTTCCACAGCGTGAAATGAGCCTCGCTGCCCAAAAACAGCTTCATAAAGGGCCCACGAAGCCCATAATATGCGAGAATGGAGGCAGGCGTAAGGTTGTGCAAGCTGGAGGCCATAGAACTCCGAGAGCCCCGAGAAAGCGGATGAATTGGAAATCTGAGCCCTCTTATCAAATAAGGGACAAGGCATACCCGCTCTCCTTGGGAGGGACTGGGGACGCTCTCCGCTTGTTTTCCACCCTTATAGGTGGCGAGTCCAGCTCGAACCGGAACCATGAAGGCCGGGGGAAGAAATCCTTGGTTTGGAGCGTCACTACCTCGCTGTCGGGGGGAGACATCTCTCCTAATCTCGGGCTGAGGACTGGGAGGGCGAAGGAGGAGCCGTGTCGATCTGTCCATGATGGAATGGATTTACATCCGGATCGATCCGATGGCTCGCGAAGGGAAGATGGTGTGATTCGGACCTAGATCCTCGTCTCTTATATAGACAGGTCATTTGCGCAGCTAGGGGGGTAAATGTAAAAATACCCTGGCTTTTCGCATTCGTTCAACACGTGGAAGATGGCCATTATTAGGCGTGGAAGCCAAGGAGTGCGATATTCATGAGAAGCCGGACACTATTCAAACGGGTACATAGGATTTGGAGAAGAACCTGCCTTGCAATGCCGAAGACAATCTACTCGACGGACTCGTTGTCATTGAAGCCTGGTTTGGGGGTTACTGAGGGAGTCCCGGATTAGGGGGTGTCCGGATAGCCGGACTATGACCTTTGGCCGGACTCCTGGACTATGAAGATACAACATTGAAGACTTCGTCCCGTGTCCGGATGGGACTTTCCTTGGCGTGGAAGGCAAGCTTGGCGATACGGATATGTAGATCTCCAACCATTGTAACCGACTCTGTGTAACCCTAACCCTATTCGGTGCCTATATAAACCGGAGAGTTTTAGTCCATAGGAGGAACAACAATCATACCATAGGCTAGCTTCTAGGGCTTAGCCTCTCTAATCTCGTGGTAGATCTACTCTTGTACTACCCATATCATCAATATTAATCAAGCAGGAGTAGGGTTTTACCTCCATCGAGAGGGCCTGAACCTGGGTAAAAACATCGTGTCCCTTGTCTCCTGTTACCATCCGCGTAGACACACAGTTCGGGACCCGCTACCCGAGATCCGCCGGTTTTGACACCGACTCCCTTGTTCTGTTTCGAGTCCGCTCAACAGCTCAAAGCGGCCGCCTCGAAGGTGGCGGGGTAGCCTACCTGTCGGCGTTCTGGGAACGGGGGTACCCAGACTTGCCTGCCTGCGGCCTGCGGCGTGGCTCAAGGGGTGGCCCAGTATGGCCCATCTTCATCAGCACAAGCTCAAGACCCTCGCGAGGGCCAAGCCTCATGAGGCGGGCCGAGGAAGCCTCCTCAGGCACGGCCTCGTCAGGCTGGCTCGCGAGGAGGCGCAGAGATCAAGGCGGGGTACCTCACGAGCTGCCCATGACGCAAGCCATGACGACCAAGGGCGCCCGGCGGGCGCCAACCAGCCTGATGTCCTCATTTCCTCTTTGGTGCAAAGGAGGCAAGCGTAGGCGAGAGTATCAAGCAAAGGCAACCATTTCGGTGCAACAAGACCAAGACCAGCATAACGGCAGGAAGGAGGTCATTGTGGAGCCCAAGCCGACGTCATCGTCAGAGCCTTTGGCAGGCGAGGACCAAATTTAGTGAGGATAAGTGTACTAGATGTTCCCCTTCAAAATGGCCAATTGTTGGCGCCCTTCCCGCTCAATATTTGGGAAGAGGCCCAGGGCCTTTGCCTATAAATAGGACTAGCCACCCATAGAGTATCGGTATCCGAATCCAGGACAGAGTTAGAGATCAAGCAATCTAGAGAGAGAGAGAGAGAGAGAGAGAGAGAGAGAGAGAGAGCAACTCCCTTTTCATCGACCGGCCAAGCAGACCCTCATGAGCTGTTCTTCCTTATACTATTCATCATCAGCCCCTGGCGATCCACCACACCACACCTTTGGAGTAGGGTATTACACCACAATGGTGGCCCGAACCGATATAAACCTATGTGTCCCTTGTGTTGCTCTTTGTGTAGTTTAGATCCTTGCGGCGACGAGGTATAGGTAGGTAGGAGGTGAGATCTCCGCGTGCACCCAGTTTGAACCTATAGGGTGCGGAACCCAAATCCGACATTTGGCGCGCCCGAGTAAGTCTTGCGCCGAATCCGCTTTTCCGCCTCGCGCCCGTCACATCGTCATCTTCATGTCCGCGACCCAGAACAACCCCTGATCCTTGGCCAGGCCGAGCCACGCCTCAGTGAGCCGCTTGCCCCAGGCGACCTCAACCCGTGCCCAGGCAGCCCATCCGTCTTGGGGCACTCACGGGCCTTGAGCGTCTGGTCAAGCAATGTCAGCTCTCACGCCACAGCGAGTGCGGTGGCGGCAGGGCCTCGAACCACGCCAGCAGCCGGCGCCGTACACCCGCAGGGCGCAGGCGAACTCAAGGGCGCTCACGGTGGCCGAGCTACTGCAATGCAGAGCTCTTGGAGGCGGCCACGACGTCTTCTTTGGGCCAGGTGGCGAGCTCACAGGATTCGCCGCCTCGAGCTCACCCTTCGCACCTGTTGCCACCTCAGATCCGTGGCGGGCCACCACGGAGGCCCAGCGCTTGCGCTCGGCTCCGAAGCGGTCTCCAAGGCCACTCCAACGCCAACGGGCCGTCAACACCGGGCTAACAGCGGCGCTGCCTCCGCCCGGCGCGAGGAGGACTCGCCACAGCCCATGGCCCCAGTGGGCGCGCGCTGCCACCCCGGGTGGGCGCTTGAGAGGAGCTGCATGGCACAGGGCACTACAGCCGAAGCATTAAAAGGGTGGCGGCCCTTGAAGAGTATGTGCCCCACATGATGGATCAAGGGCACGCTGCAGGAGGAGGACCATGGCTGCTCCTCGGCCCAAGTGGGGAAGAAACACCAAGTGAGCTCTTCGGAGCCCAGGAAGGCCCGTCGACCCGCTAGAGGCAGCTATTATAGGGTACCGCTAATTCCTCGAGGAGCAGGCATCGCTAACCGTGGATCATGAGGTACAGGTCGTCAATGGCGGATAGCTGCCCCAATCCAGCGACTTCCTACCCCTCGGAGGAGGCGCCGGGGCTGCAGAGAGAGGGCCGAGATCCGGCATCACCACATGCGCGTTGAGCAAGGCGTCCTCGGGAGGTAGGCCCTCTTCGGGAGGTGCCTCGGGCCTACCCCGCAGAGAGACCCGTGGTCGTCGAGGGAACGGCTGGCGACCGCTCTACCTCATTAGCGGCGTCCTCGGTCTCGGCCATCGCCGATGGCACTAGAGTGTGGCGCAAAGCGGGGCCCTCGTTGGCGATATGAAGCAAGGCGGTACACATGAAGAAGGCCCGATGCACAGAAGCTTCGCCGCCCGTGACACTCTCACGTAATAATGAGTGGGGCTGTACGCGCCCGGAGTCTCGAGGCGCCCGGCCTCCAGGCCACAGGGCTCCCTCCCATGCCAGTGGCAGCACTTAGCTCCTTATTTGGTGAGAAGGCGTCCAAGACTAGACTAGGTGCCCAGCGCGCTTTTCTGCTTTTCTTGCTCTTCCCTTGGCTGTCGTTTTCCCCATTTGGATTTAAGTTGGATTTGAGCTTGAGATTTGTGTGTGTTAGGGAAGGGGTGTTTAGTCTCGTTAGAGCAATCTCGCGTTACAGTTACCACTTTGCCTCAGCTGCCTCCCTCGTGAGCCCCTCGCGGAGCCGGCCGAACCTAGCATGCGTGCAGCCCGGACTGCCGTCACCACGCCCTCTCAGGAGGTTCTCATTACAAGTTCAATGGGCTAGTTCAGGAGGCACTCGGGACACCTGACCCTCATGAGCTATCTCGGGGCCCACACGGGTCAAGGTAAATAAGCACCTGCCTCGTGCAAGGCCAACCACTTGGCGCGTCTGGGTGATATCGCATCTACTAATATGCTAACTGCAAGTTTTTACACGAGGGGCTCCCCCTCCCAAAATGCTCTTACAATCTTCAGGGCAAAGCCCGAACTCTATCTGTGCGGGGTAAGAAAGTAGGAACAACACGCGATCAGTCGGATAAATCCACCAATGCATCCTCAAGGGCACCTCCTGAATCGTCGCTGGCGTCGCTGGCCTCGCCATCGCCCTCCGCGTCGTCGCCAGCGGCATCAGGGCCGTTCACCATGCTGCCTTCATCAGCAGCCACGACCACGCCGTCGTTGTCCGTAGTGAAGGCCTTGACGAGGGCATCCACGTTGTCCTCCACCTAGTCGCCAGTCGCCGGGATGGCACAGGGTACAGGGCGATGGCGGCATCAAAGTCAAAGTTGGGATCCATGTTCCGAAGATGGCTGAAGACGCGAGAAAAAGCACGCCCGAGCAGGGCACGACTCCTCCCCTCCACCAACCTGTTGGCTCTGCCGGACTGCGCCTCCAGCTGCGTCACCACATCAGTGAAGAACTGGAGGTTACCAGCATAGTTGACCGTGTGAGGCTCCCCAACGGCCGCCTTGAAGATGTTGCCCAAGGTTGTGTTAGCTCTTTCCCGGAGCGTGCGGAGCATAGGGCCTTGCTCGTCCTCCAGGATCTGCCGCTGGCGTATCTCGTCCTCGTTCCACCGCGCAACGGCCTCAACCGCGTCCACCCGTTGGCGGAGAAGAGGCACCTCGGCGCGGGAGGAAGTCAGCTCCTCCTGTGCCGCGCCAAGGGCGGCTCGGGAAGCATCAGCCCGCCTCGTCACCTCATCCAGCTTGGGCCTCAGGGCGGCGGTCCTGCCTTCCACTTCGGCCCTGATCAACTCCAGCCTCTCCTCAAAATCGCGCTCGAGGTTCGAGCGGGCCGCCGCCACCCGGCGATCAACATTTTCCAAGACTCGGGCCTCCCACGCAGCAACATCATCCTCCGCCTGCGCCACCAAGCGCTCTCTCGTCTCCAGCTGCTCGAGGTCACGTGCACGCTTGGCAGCTTCCAACGTCAATGCCTCCTCACATCTTTGGAGCTCCGCCTGGTCGACCGAAGCCCCCTTCATCAACGCGAGGGCCGTCTCACGCAGCTCCACCTGCTGCTCGAGGTTGCTCCAGTGCAGGAGCTCCTTCCTCCTCCGCCCGCCTCATCCGTCGGTCAGCCTCCACGGGCCTCCTCGGCCCGGGAATGGGCCTCTGAGAAGCCGCGACAACACCTCGGCCTTCTCCTTTGTCAAGAATCACGCTGGTGGCGCGCAAGGAACAGCGGCCACCTTCAGCTTGCGCCTCTATTCAGCTAGGCGCGAGCCCTCGGCAGTAGCGCGTCTTTGTCTGCGAGCTCTACACACCAAGGCTCAACTGTGTCAGCCGCCCTCCGGAGAAACCCTTGGCGACAGGCGCGACGCTCCCGGGCGCGCTCGAGCACGTCTTCCGCGTCGTCCTCCGCCCCAGGTGTGCGCGGGGGCCACGAATCAGCACTCCCCCTCTGGGCAGGGGGCTGGGGGCTGGCGCCCTCGCGATGGCCGGGCACGCCTCGCCAGAAGCCCGGCCCGGAGCTGGCTCATCCTCAAATGAAGAGCACAGGGCCGACCTCAGCTAATCTCCGTCCACGACCAATCGAAGAGCCCAAGGCAGGCTGGCTATACCCCGGGAAGGCTCGCGAAGGAGGGTCGCGAGGTGCAAAGAATCATGATGCATCACAGGATGACTCACCTCTCCAATCGGCCTCACCACGAGGGCAGTGCTTGAGCTTGGAGCGCTTGAGGAGGGTGGAGAGGGCGAGGCCTGGGGGGATGGCTCCTCAGCCATCTCCGTGAGCTCGGCAGGAAGGGCCCTACAGAGCGAGGATCATCCGAAGCAACAGGAAAATAAGGGACTAAAAAAGGGGAGGGCTTACTCATCAATGGCGAAATACTTCATGCGCTTCAGTAGGCGGCAAGGGTAATCATCACCCAAGGCCTCCTTTATCTTTCGGAGAGCCTCGAAGTCCACGCGGAAGCGGCCTAGGAGCTCGGCGCAGGGGTCAGCCTCCGACGAGGAAGAAGCACCAAAGTGGCCAGCGTCAGGGGCGTCGTCTTGGCGCACGCCGCCAGTCGCCTCACCAAGAAGGGTAGTCGGGGCCTCAGGGGCCTCTACCACGGGATCCGCGGGCGGCCTCAGCGCCTCAGCCAGCCGCCGAGGCGGGCGCGAGAGCTGCCACCTCGGGAGTGCCGCTGGCGTCGTCATCCCGGCCGGAGGCCCCTCAGCCCTTGTGGCCCTGCCTCCTGCTCCACCACTGAGGAAGGACCGCCGTGGGCAACCGGAAGGGCAGCCACTACAAGCCCAGGTTCTCACGAGGCCCCATGGCGCTGCGGAGGCACAACCCCATTAAATCGAAGATGGGCATCTGCTTCACGAAATCACCCCTATTCGAGCAAAGGTACAGCAGGGCACCCCCTTGCCGGATGCTGCCAGGGGAAGGGTCACCAGTCAGGACCATGAGAACCTTCCTCAGCACTTCAGGCGTCAGGTCCTCCTCCTGGAGCCTCATGCGGTCTTCACGTCCGCCAAAGGCCCACATCCAGCGGGAATGGCGCTGGAGAGGGGCAATGCGACATAGGAGGAACTCCTTTACCACCTTGGGCGACGTCACGCCAAGCGACCTCAAGCACTGTGCGATGCAGACGAAGGCAGCCGGGGATCGTGGCGTCTCTGGCCCCAGCCGAATTGGGGATAGCGGGTAATGTTGGCTCCGAAAAGGGGCTGGGCACCCCGACATCCACATACAGCCACCGCTCATGGAACGGTAGCCTGGCGGAGGAAGGCTGAAATTAATCCCTGAAGCCGCTGTTTCTGGTGCAGCAATGAAGCTCACGCACCCCGTGCATTGGGTGGGGTCGCTGAGGCGCAAGGAGAAGAAGTGGCGCAGCAAGGCAACTAAAGGAGGAATGCCCATCATCGCCTACATGGACAAAAGCAAAAACGACAAGAAGAGTAATGAATTCGGGACCCAAATGCACCATGTGGATCTGGTAATGGGAAAGCACAGTTGAAGAAATTGGAAAGAAACTAGTCTGCGCCCGCAGCGTCAGTAATCTGGGACCTCGGTGACTATTCATCAATGGAGAAGTGAGGCGGGCCAGGGCGGCGTCCTCCCTTTCGTTGAAGATGGTGGCAAGGGCGAGCTGACCTTGTCCAAGCCTTCTGATTGAGTATGATCGACCGATCGTGGCCGGAGCCATCGGCGGCGGCGAGCGGGCGGAGGCACATGTTTTTCCCTTTCCCTTCTTCGCGAGCCATGGCGGCGAAAGGGGAGGATTCATGATCGGATTGGAAGCGGAGACTGGAGCTCGAGAGGAAGAAGAGCAGGAGGCGCTTCGGCGGCGAAAGAGGGATATTGTGTGTGCAACCACGGGTCCGCCAAGGTGGGCGCAAAATAAGGAGGCGTGGGGGAGCAGGGCCCCACGCCCAATCAATCGCCACGCTGACGCCCGAGGCCGCAGGCTGTTAGGGCCATGGCGCTCGACTTGCCCCTTCGCTTCTCCGCTAAGCCAAGTCCAGGTGCGCCTTGGGCCCGGGGGCTACTGTCGGCGTTCTGGGAATGGGGGTACCCAGACTTGCCTGCCTGTGGCCTGCGTCATGGCTCAAGGGGTGGCCCAGTACGGCCCATCTTCATCAGCATAAGATCAAGACCCTCGCGAGGGGCAAAGCCTCGTGGGTGGACGACAGGAAGCCTCCTCAGGCACGGCCTCATCAGGCTGGCTCGCGAGGAGGCGGAGAGATCAAGGCGGGGTACCTCACGAGGTGCCCATGACGCAAGCCATTACGACCAAGGGCACCAGGCGGGCGCCAGCCCGCGCAGTGTCCTCATTTCCTCTTTGGTGCAAAGGAGGCAAGCGCAGGCGAGAGTATCAAGCAAAGGCAACCATTTCGGTGCAACAAGACCAAGACCAACACAACAGCAGGAAGGAGGTCATCGTGGAGCCCAAGCCGGCGTCATCGTTAGAGCCTTTGGCAGGCGAGGACCAACTTTAGTCAGGATAAGTGTACTAGATGTTCCCCTTCAAAATGGCCAATTGTTGGCGCCCTTCCCGCTCAATATTTGGGAAGAGGCCCAGGACCTTTGCCTATAAATAGGACTAGCCACCCACAGGGTAGAGGGATCCGAATCGAGGACAGAGCTAGAGATCAAGCAATCTAGAGAGAGAGAGAGAGAGAGAGAGAGAGAGAGAGAGAGAGCGACCGAACTCCCCCTAGCAGTTCATCGCTTTGGCCAGAACAGCCCTCGCGAGGCTGTTCTTCCTTATCTTGTTCATCATCAGCCCCGAGGCAATCCACCACACCACATCTTGGGTAGGGTATTACACCACAATGGTGGCCGAACGATATAAACCTTTTGTCCCTTGTGTTGCTATTTGTGTAGTTTAGATCCTTGCGAGGCGACGAGGTGTAGGTAGGTAGGAGGTGAGATCTCCGCGTGCACCCCAGAGTTCGAACCTAGAGGGTCTGCCGGAACCCGAAATCCGACACTACCGTACCTAGCAACGCTGCCAACTCTGACTCGAGTCAAGCTTGACAGTTTGGGCAGCCGAGCTAGGGGCGACAAGGTGGTTCGCCCGGCAGCAGGCACACCCGGCAGGCCAATGGGGATCCGTCCCCAAGACGCTGCCTTGGGTTTACGCGCCGGTGAGCATACCCAGTAACGTAGGGTTGACATATAAAGGAAAACCAAACAGGAAAATAACATGCATGATACTGAAAGTACTGCAGAGTTATATTACATCAACTTGTTGCTGCGGTTCTAACTAGAGATAGCGATTGTCTTGGTTGTGAACCTGCAGCGGCAATAAAGAACGGGATGCCTAATCCCGGCTGGCCCTCCACCCTCAGAATTCCTCCAACACGGCTGATGATGGGCTTGATGCGCTCCCTGAGCGGCGCGAGGTCAGTACCCTCCGGCAAGCTCTCTAGCACGGCGTCGAAGTCGAGGTCGGGGTACCAGTACGCCACCTTGGTGAGAACCTTGGTCATGGCACCCTGGCAAAGCCTCCGGGACTCCTCGGCCAACGAGGCCGGCTGTTTGGCGTGGAGCCGCTCTAGAGCATCGACGATCTTCTCAAAGAACATGGTCAGGCTGCAATTGGCGCTCACGCTCCGCTCCGGGACGTACTTCACGTCTGGCATCCCCATGATGGCCAACTGCGCGGCAGCTTGGTTAGCGACGGTGGCGAGGCGATCGAGCCAACGGTTCTCGCCCTCCACGTGATCCGCGAAGTTGAGTCCCTCGTTCTTCCGCAACAGCTTCTCGGCCTCCAGCTCCTCGGCCAGGGCCCCCCTCCCGGGCTTTGGCCTCCGACAACACCTTCTCGAGACTCTCCAGCTTTAGCTTGAGGTATTTGATGGAGTTGTTGGCCTCGGAGAGCTCCCCGGCCTTGCTGACGACCGCACCATGTGCCTCTCTCAGGGCACTGTTGAGCGTGTCCTTCTCCTGGGACAGTTTCAGGGCCTGCTCCTTCAGCCCGTCGCGCTCCGCCTCCAGCTCCTCCACCTTGCCGGCGTAGACCTGGGCCTGTGCATCGAGTGCCTCTTTGTGCCTCTGCTCCAGCTCACTGGTCCGCTGCAAGACAAGCTTCTCCACATCTGCATCCTTGCCGCGAAGCATGGCGGCAAGCTTCTTCTCACGTGTGGCGAGGTCCTCCTCCTGGGAGTTCAGCGCGGCCTCGTGATGGGTCCGGGCGGCTTTGGCGGCCACGGCCAAGTTCCTCGCCGTCTCTTGAGCCTTCTCGACGTCGGCGAGCTTCATGGTGAGCTCCACGTCACGCCTGACCAGCTCACCTTGGGCAGCCTTGAGCTCTTCGTGGGCCTCGCAGAACCAGTTCTGCGTCTCGGCGACGCGCTCCTGAAGGTCCGCCTCCGCCTTCTCAACCACCGCCGTCCTGGACTTAACTTTGTCCAGGCCAGGCGGTGGAAGCGCACAGAGCTTCGGGCTGGCGCCCATGGCATGGAGGAGCCGCACCTCCTGCGAACCGTCGCCGCCAATGATCGGCTCGTCGATGACTTCAAGCCCGGCAGCGGCAAGCACCTCATCGTCGAACACCTCTCCCTCAACGGGTGTCTTGGTGCTTGACGCGCCTGGAAGGTGGACGAACAAGTCGTCACTCACCCTCAGGTACTTGCCGGAGCCGGAAACGGCGGAGGAGGAAGGCTGGTCGCCGGCCTCCACCTCCTCCTCCTTGGCAGCGGGCCCGCCGGCCTCCCCGGCAGGCCCCTTGTCGGTCTCCTCAGCGGCGGCCTTGCCGGCCTCCCCGGCGGGCCCCTTGGCGGCGTCCTCAGCAGCACCCTTGGCGGCCTCCTTCGCGGCGATCTCCTCGGCGTCCACCTCGACGGCATTGGCGACGTCCAAGATGACGGCGTCCACGTCATCTGGGTTCACCAAGGAGGGATCTGGACACCAAAGAAGGGGGTGAGGCAAGGCCAAGATCAAGGGCCAGAAAGAAAAAGGAACAAGGACGATCGGCGAACGGCTTACCAGTGCCGGTACTGGGTTGGGAAACAGAAGTCCCCTCCCCGCCAACATTTGGCGTCGAGGCAAAGCCGCCGGCGCTCAAGTGTTCCTCCTCCTCCATGTGCGTGGGCTCGGTACTGGTCGATGGGGGCGGCGTGTTGGGAGTAGCCCTCTGTGGCTCCTCCTGCCGCTGCTCTCCTCCTGCATACCCGACAAGGTCAGCGCCAAAGTGTCATGCCCCTGGCACGTGTCGACGGGGGAAGAGTGACGAACTTACCCTGGGGGCTATGCCGGGGGCTGCTGTCCAGGCTGCTCAACACCACCAATGGCGCCCTCGAAGTACCAGCCGGGGGCTGGCCAGCCACCGAGACCTTGGCCCTCTTCACTCTCTGGGCCAGCGTCTCCACGTCCCTCCAAGGGTTACGACAAGTCAAGACAAGCAACACAGAGTGAGGAGACAGAGATAACGAAGAGGAACGAGATGCCCACTTGTCGTCCGCCTCCTTCTCTGTCGTCTTCCTCATCCTCCTCGGGCTAAGGGATCCATAATCGAAGGTGACCTTCGTGTCAACATCCGCCGGAGGAGGGGAAGGAGGCGGTGTCTGGGCACGCTTGGATGAAGAAGGGGCGGCTTTCTTCTTCTTCACATGACCTTCGCCCGGCTTCTTGCGCCTGCTGACCCTCGTATGGCGCCGGGACCCCTCCAAGGTCAGCTGCGGCTGCGCGGCCCTGCCGGGCCGGACCGGCTCGCTGGATCTGGCCCGCCGCAAGACTCTCCCTCTCCCCATAGCCTGCGTAGGGCCTGCGGTTTCGGCCTCCTCCTCCGACACCTCGCCGGTCACATCTTCAACCAGAGGAGCCTCGGTGCCGGCGCTGCTGGCTCCCCTGGCGGTCGCCGCCCATCGGGTGAGCTCCTCCTCCTCCGCAGCCGTCGCGGCCTTGTCCTCCACACCACCGGCACTGCCGGCCTCCTCGGCAAGCTGTGCCTCCCTTGCCCTGATGGCGATGTAGTCCAGCTCCACCTAGGTGGTGTCCTGGACAAGCAGCCGCTCGGCGTCGGCATTGACGTAACCATCATGCAGGGTGTCGAAGAACTCCTGCACCTCAGCGTCCTCCAGCTCCTTCCAGCTTGGGTCGGGGCCATGCGCGTTGCAGTCCGGCATCATGGCAATGATTTTGGACCGGCGCGAGTTATTGCACAATGGGACCACTCCTGTCGGCAGCTTGAACAGAGGCCCCTTGAGGACCTTGCCGGCCTTTGCGGCGGCCCTCGCGACCTTGCTGGTCTGCTCGACCTCGCTGTCGCGGCCCATGTCAAGCTGGAAGAGCCGCTGGAAGAAATGGGTGTGCCCCATCACTTTGAAGTTGTGGTCGAGGCCGGGGCGAAGCCGCATAATGTCGGCAGGGTTCGTGAAGAGCCAGGCTGGCCTCCCCTTGTTATGCAGCGGATTGATCCGGCGACGGATGAAGTCTGCCCCGATCATCTCAAGAGTGAGGCCGGCCTCGGTGAGTCGGAGGATCCTGGTGGTGGCAACCGTGAGCTCCTCGTCGTCAGCATCGACGTCGCTCCAATCATTTCGGCGGACCGGCGGCGCTCGGCAAACCTCGAAGAACACCGGCGGGTCCTTCTCCTCGATCCAGCACCACCGACCCCGCCATTCTTCCCACCTCTCCTTCATGGCGCCCTCTGGGTATGCTCCCTTGGATCTTGAGATCCAGGCGATGCAACCGGAGATGGCGCCCCCTGGTTGGATCCGAGGGGAGAAGTAATGGCGGAAAACCTCCGTGTTGGGGTGCACCCCAGCGGAGCCTTTGCAGAGATGCTCGAAAAGAGCCATGCATGCCACCGCGTTCGGAGTAAAATCTAGGAGGCGGAAGCCAAAGGTATGCATGACGTCGCTGAAGAAATCGGAGAAGGGAGGACAGAGCCCGCAGGAAAAATAATCAACGAAAATGGGGTACCGATATGGGGCAGCCTCGGCGCAGTCGACGGGGATGACGCGCGTGGCAGGATGCCCCGAATCCCCCCCCCCCCGTCTTCACTCCCCACAGGGGCCTGAAGGAGTCCCGAAGCTTGAAAACGTCAACCGTCGAGGGGGGAAGACGGCGGACTGCGTCCGCTGCACCGCCAGCGCACTCTCTGGTGGCTCTACGGCTCCGACATCCTTGGCCACTGTCGTGGTTCGGAGTCTGACAATAGAGTAGGGGGGTAGGAATGTAGAGGCAAGATCCTAGCTATGGAGGAGTTGTACACGCTGGTTTTACGAGTTCAGGCCCTTATCGGAAGAAGTAACGACCCTACGTCTCGGAGCCCGGAGGCAGTCGTTTGGATTATACGCGTCGCACTCGGATGCGGTCTCTGCGGAGCTAGTCGACAGATCGAACAGGCCGTAGAGAGATTCATCGGGCTTAATCACTGCGACCTGAGGGGTGGCCATTTGGCGAGCCACAACGTGTCTCACCCATCGCTGAAGCCTTGACCGACCGGAGCACTTGCGACGGCGGGCGATGGGGAGGGTGGACGCCACAGGTGCCGATCGATCTTTGGTCGACAAGCGCCTCGGGAGGGCCTTGCGACGCTGCGCAAAAAGTCGCGTTGCCACAGTGGACGGGAGTGCATCGGCGTCAGTGGAGCCTCCACGAAGCCAGCGGAGTCGCCGGCGATGAAAACAATGGCGCCGAGAGCGGATCTCATGACCCCTCGGCCAAACCTCCGCTGAAACCATGATGAAGGGGATCGGAAAATCGCCTTCTCCAACAAGTCGCTAAGACACCTGCCCCACGGTGGCGCCAAGCTGTCGTGGTTGGTCGGCGGTGAGAGTAGGGGGTAGGAATGTAGAGGCAAGATCCTAGCTATGGAGGAGTTGTACCGCTGGTTTACAAGTTCGAGGCCCTTCTCGGAGGAAGTAACAGCCCTCGTCTTGGAGCCGGAGGCGGTCGATTGGATTATCTGGCGTGTGAGTTCTGAAGTGCGAACCCTTGTCCCAGAGGAGGGGGTGGCTTATATAGAGTGCGCCAAGACCCCAGCTCCCCTCCGTTACATAGGGTTAAATGTACATAAAGAGGTGGCGTTAGAGGTAACGCATGTATTGAAATGCTGTAAATGGTCATTAAATATCTAACTAAATGCCCGACCATTGCTACGCAGAGCGGCTTTAGGTCTTCTTATCATCGAGTGGTTTGATGGTCGAGTGACATAGATAAAGTGAGATCACCGAGTGGATGGTAGGTCGAGTGGACTTCACTCGACGCCTTTGCTGGATCCCTTCTTCTGATACTTGAACTTCTTTGTTCTTAGGACTAAGACCTTAGGTAGGATGTATAGGTCAGGCCTATTACCCTACCCTAGGTTTATGCCTACATCAATAGCCCCCGAATGGATCGAGGTTTGAGTGAAAAAGAAGGACGGAGTTGCCCTTGCTTTTACTTTTGGTTGTCTCGCCTATATCTCCAAGTAGAGGCCAATTGACGGAACTTCAGCTTCGTTTCAGTCGCCTTGATTGACTCAGAAATTACCGACTGGTTTATAGCACCACATCCGTCGAATGAAATCTCTGACACGAAATCTTTGGTGTGATCGGTTGCAGAGGATCCCGGATTTCCTGGGATTTGAAATTTTGGTAGGAGCGCGCCAGGCAGAGCGTCCCGCGATAAGTGGAGTAGATAAATAGGACCTTTCGATTACTGCGCCACCTTTTTCGCCACGTATCACGTGTGCAGCTGTTGGGGAGATTTGACAGGACCGCTCGGGCCCACGAGTCAGCCGCTCGGGAGTAGGCTCTTAAAAGCTGCGAGACCGAGGGATTTGCACTATTCGTTCTCATTCCCTTCTTCTTCCTCTCGCGACTCCGCTCTGCCCAGACCATCCACTCTCGACGCCGTCGCTCCGCTGCCATGGGGAAGGACAAAGCGGTATTGGGCGTCTTGAAGAAAGAGGCGGGTCGGCGAAAAGCAAGAAAGTGAATCGGGGTCTTAAATCACGCTTCGGGGGTTGCCGTCGGGTTGGATCCAGGGATATTGGATCCGATCCTCGCTCCGTCAGGAGGACTTGGACGATATGGCTGAGCTAGGGCTGATCGTCCATAAGTCCGCGTGCCTGCCGAGGGGCGAAACGGAGCCACAACCGTGGCCGGGTGAGTGCGTCCTGCTCGCCACCCACGTCGACCGTGGTTTTTCTCTTCCCCCGCATCCCTTCTTTCGTGGATTCCTGAATTTCTTTGGGGCCCAACTCCACCATTTCACTCCCAACACTATCACATATCTTCTGCGTTCGTCTCCATGTGAGAATTTCACAGGGGTGCCAACCCGCCTTTGGGGTCTTTTCAAGCACATATTTACCATTCGATCCCAAACTGTGAAAAAAGCGAACTCGAAGGATGAGAAAACCCATGTCATCCAGATGTGTGGGGGCTTAGTCATTTAGAAGAGGAAGAGGAGCTCTTTCCCTCCGATGACCCTTCCTGAGTCGGCCAGGGGCTGGCAGTCGACTGGTTCTCTTGCCGGGACCTCGCTACCCTGAGCGGTCATTGGGCTTCCTCCTTTTTCTTTCGACCATGTTCAAACTCCATCTTCCTTGAAAGTGACTGCCGCGGAGAACATGTTAGTTGAGTGAGTAGTACAGCTGGTCAACCAGGCTGTCACTGGCATGGATTTGCTCGAAGTGTTTCTCAGTAGGCAGATCCAGCCTCTCCAAGCTCGTGACCATCCCATGTGGATGTACTCCGGGGCAGGTGACACTGCTCGGGTTCATCCGGAGGAGGTGGAGGCCAAAACCATAGCAGTGGTTGATGGGTATCACGGGAACAAGGACAACCCGGGGGTGCTAGGTGAGTCCACCCTTCGGTGAAAGCAACCCGCGGAGAAGGTCTGGTCATCATGGTGAGTTTTGAATGCATTTTTGACTGATTGTTGTTTCGTTGACTTAGGATTGGTTTCTTGCTTTGCGATCTATCACGGAGATGTATTCGATGCCCAATGGTGAACAAGCTCTGGAGCAAGACCAAGAGGCGAGGGCAGTCTTGAGGAGAGCGCGGTGGGAGTCCCGGTGATGATGATGAAGATAAAGCGACGAGTCGGAAGAGCGAGGAGGTAGCCGACTCACCGCCTCGCTCGAGCGTCGATCAAGCGAAGCATGACCCATAAGCAGTAGCGGCAAGGCCGTGGCATCAAGTGCTCCATCTCACAAGGCGCTCGGTCCCGACACTAGATCTGGTGAGAAAGGTCACCAAGAAGCCCAAAGCTAACCCTTGAAGGCTCGGAAGACCTTGCCTAAGATTAAGATGGATGTTCTGTTGCTACAGGTAGCGCTCTTCTCATATATTTTGTCGTGATCAATTTTTCTGTTCTGACTGGCTTTCTTGTTCTGACCGAGTGGATGATGAATTTTTGTAGCCCGACCTCAGCTGCGACCGACATGGATATCGACAAGACTCCAGCCGACGAGGAAGCTGACGACACCGTCACCTCCAAAGCCAGTAAGCCAGGTCGATTCGAATTAAATGCGGTCGGTGATCGATTTGTCAGTTATTCTTATGGCTTTCTCTGTTCTTTGTAGATCCATGAGATGTTGTTGTGCTTCGGACGGCAGCGAAGAGTGCTGCTGAGAGGAGGAGGAGGAAGGACAGGAGGCTGGGGCGGGAAGGCGCTTGAGGTCAGGTTCCTCGGTCATTGTGACACAGAGCGGTGGTCGGCGCCACAGCGGATCCGGCTCGAACCAACGTCACCTTCGCCATTCCGCTGTCGACTGATTGCCGCTCGGGGTCGATTGCTCTGCCTCTGTAACGGCATTTTTATCCCTTAGGTGTTTCGGTGATTGATGACGATGCTTTTGCGGACTAATCGTGTGCCTTGAGTTTCTCGGATGCTTCATCACTAGGCGCGAGGCGATTCGGTGCCCTCGGAGACTATTGAAGGCGGTGTTGTTCTCGTTTCTCTTTGGTGGATTTGAGTCGTGGGAGGCCGTTACTATTAAGAGGGGTCGCGTCGGAAAGGTGTGGGTGGAATCAACACGTATACTTGTCCTACCTTTCCTTGCACTTTGGGCGTCTTTCCGTTATCATAGTTGTGCACAATCCGGCGGCTACTGCTGTACTTGCGGTAATCTTGCTCTAGGGGCGGTAGTACCACAAGCACTATGATAGTACCGCTGGGAATCCGCAGTAATACCGCTCCCCGGAGCCTTAGTACCGCAACTCCCGGGCCTAGTGCTGCTCGATGCGGTAGTAGGAAGCGGATGTAATTTTACATCCGCGCCCACACGCGTAATACCGCTCGTCATCTGTGATAGTACCGCGGGAGGCCACGATAGTACCGCTCTCCTGGAGCCGTAGTACCGTGGCCCTCATACTGTACCGTTGCACATGATAGTAGGAGGCGGATGTAAGTTTTACATCCGGCGCCTCAACGATAATACCGCACCTCGTGCGCAGTAGTACCGCGTCGGGTTTTTGCCTTTTTTCGTTTTCAGCGAGTAAACGCGGATGTAATTTATTTCATCCGCGCTCTTCGTAGGCTATGGCTCACCAGCCTTGCGGTAGTACCACAAGGGGGAGCGGTAGTACTGCGCTCTGTCAGGCTAGTCTCGGCCTCTGCTGCTGCCGCGGTAGTACCGTGGTCCTCCACGGTAGTATCAGCGTGGCATGTGATAATACCAGCGCTCGGAGGCGATAGTACCGCTTGTCGCGGGCTGAACTTGAGGATAACGGTTGGATCTTTTCCACGACTATAAAAGGTGTGTCTCCTACCTCTAGTTGACCACCTCTTCCATCTCTAAGCTCCATTGTTGCTCCAAGCTCCATTTTGGCCTGATCTCTCTCCCTAGCCAATCAAACTTGTTGATTTGCTCGGGATTGGGTGACAAGGGCCCGATCTACACTTCCACCAAGAGACATTTGATTCCCCCCCCCCACTTATCCGTGCGGATCTTGTTACTCTTGGGTGTTTGAGCACCCTAGACGGTTGAGGTCACCGCGGAGCCATATTCTATTGTGGTGAAGCTTCGTGGTGTCGTTGGGAGCCTCCAATTAAGTTGTGGAGATTGCCCCAACCTTGTTTGTAAAGGTTGGTTGCGCCTTCAAGGGCACCAATAGTGGAATCACGTCATCTTGCATTGTCTTGGGCGTGAGGAGATTCTGGTGGCCCTAGTGGCTTCTTGGGGAGCATTGTGCCTCCACACGCTCTATGAGCGTACTTCCCTCAAAGGAAGGAACTTGGTAACACATCCTCGTCTCCACCGGCTCTACTCTTGGTTATCCTATCCCTTTACTTGTGGAAGCTTATTTGTGTTTCTATCTTTGCTTGCTCATGTGCTTGTGTTGATTGCATCATATAGGTTGTTCATCTAGTTGCACATCTAGACAACCTTTATTATTGGAAAGTTTAAATTGGTAAAGAAAAGCTTAAAAATGGTTAGTTGCCTATTCAGCCCCCCCTCTAGTCAACCATATCGATCCTTTCAATTGGTATCAGAGCCTCGTCTCTTTTTAAGGACTTTACCGTCCGAAGAGTATAGTTGGCGTCGTAGATGATGTGGGAGAGCACTCGGTGCGAATCCGATATCATCTACGGAGATAGAGGTAACTCGATCTCGTGAGGAATTCAATGTGGCGTTGGACACATTGAAAACCTCCATAACGACCGAGGTCAAGGACATGTTTAAGGAATTCCTAGAAGGGCTTAAACTTTCCACCGCACCCGTGAAAGTGGGTGATCCGCCAACACGAGAGCGGATGCTATCTCCGATAAGGGGAAGCTACTAGTGAAAAGCCCCATCGTCTAGTGGTAAGAATGGCATCGGCATCTTCGCCCATGTGCAACCTCCTCCCGTTTATGGTGGACCGATTCCTTCCACTCATTTGAATCATGCCGGTCCACCTCCTAAGATTGATAAAAAGGAGGATTTTGATTCTTGGGTTTATCGTTTTAAGCGTCATTTAAACCATGTGAACACTAACCTTTGGAGAATCATTGAAGAAGGTTTCTATCCGCATGACCGAGCAAATTCTCTCCTAGAAGTCGTGGACCATCAATTCAATGAGAATGCTCTCTTCATCATCCAAGAAGCAATCCTTCCGAAGACCTCCCTCATCTCCGCCCTACTCCTTGCCAAAGATGCTTGGCACAAGGTGGTTTCCCTTTATCGAGGAAGCGCAAGCATTCAACGTTCCAACTATGAAGTGGTGCAAGATGAAGCCGATGAGTTTGCAATGAAACAAGATGAAGAACCTCATGAGCTCTATCCGAGAGTAACCAAGCTCGCAGTCTCCCTCCGGGATCATGGAAGCTAGGACACGGATGACAACTGGATCAAGCGCAAATTCCTCAAGGCAATGATGCCCTACCACAAAGCCATGTCCTCGTCATCCGTCAGCGGCGGACTTCCACACCCTGTCCTCAAGTGATGTGTTGGATGAGTTTGTGGCTATGAGCATATTGGACAAGACTGCCGACAATGTGGTGCTTCGCTCCCAAAGAGCAAAGAAGCCCAACCTCGCTTTGAAGGCTAAGATTTGTGTCGAAGAAGATGGAGAGGAGGAAGAAGAAGAGAGCAACCTCGAACATACGAAGTATGACTATCATGAACACATGGCCCTTGCTTCAAGGCAATTTTGGAGCAAAAAGAACTCAAGGCCCAACTTCAAAAAGAACAACTCAAGTGGCGCAAAGGGCAAGCAACGAGTGAGGACTTGCTTCAATTGTGGCAATGTAAGTCACTTTGTTGCTGAGTGCCCATATGAGAAGAGGGAAGACAATGGTGGCAAGCTCATCTGTAAGGACAAGGCCAAGTCCTTCCCCAACAAGAGCAACTTCACCAAGAAGGCTCCTCACAAAGCTTTGGTGGTTCAAGAAGAGTACAATGAGGATGATGATGATGATGATGACGAAGATGGTGAGTCGGTTGCCATGGCCTCCATTGCCATTGCAATGACTCCTCGGGTGTCTCTCTTTGATTCACCCAATGAAAGCATCACCGCCAAGTGCCTCATGGCTAAAGCCACCAACAAGGTAACCCCCAACATCAAAACTACCATCATCAATCATTCTTCTTTGACGGATTGCATTGATGAACATGAGGGGACTAATGTGGAGGAGAATGAGTTTGAGACCTTTATGGGTAAACTCAAGGGCAAATCCAAGAAGCGCCGTTGCTCTCTTGGAACAACTTAGTGAAGCCAATGACATGATCGAGGCTCATGAAGAAACCATCTCTAAGATGGAAGGGCATAGTCGTGACTATGCCGATGAGATTTCGGATCTTTCCAATGATCTTGAGGAAGAGCGTGGTCTTCGTTTGGCTCTTGAGGAGTCATACAACGATGATCATGCTAAATAAAAGAAAGATCTTGATCATGCTCTGGTTGTGTCTCGTGTGCTTAGCTCTGAGAAGGCAAAGCTTGGAGTTGATCTTGCTAGACTCAATGAGGAGTTTGACATTCTCGACAAGGCTCACAAAGTCTTGAAGGGTGCTCATGCTAGTCTCAAAGAGTCTCATGATCAACTCCAAGTGAAGCTAACCAAGGAGAAAGCCACCTTTCCTCATAAGGTATTGATTGATAATGCAAATGCTACTAACCCTTGTTGTGAGCATGTGCATCTTGTTGAGGAGAATGCTAAGTTGAAGGAACAACTTGAAAAAGGCCTTGTCACATGCATACAAGGTGAGAAGAACCTTAACTACCTTTTGAGTAATCAAAAGGAAGTTGTGGCCAAGGAGGGGATTGGGTTCGCGCCCAAGCCCAAGAGCAACAAGAAGAATGACAAGACCAAGCAACCTCCTCCTATCAAGCAAACTTTTGTGAGGGAGGGAGAGGGTGCTTCCAAGAAGAAGAAGAACCATGCAAAGGGTGGCAATGCCAAGAAGGCCAACGCCACCCCTCCGAACATAGCCGGCGACTTTAACCCCTCTTATGTGTTGTGCCGTGCTAGTGATGGACATGTCTATGCTAAATTTGTTGGTTCTTCTTATGAGTACATTGAATGGTCTATTTGGGTTCCTAAGACCCTCGTTACTAACATCAAAGGACCCATTACTAAATTGGTACCTAAAACCAAGCATTGATTTCTTTTAGGTGTTTGCTTCTGGTGGGGGATCATGGTTGCTCGATAGTGGAGCAACAAATCATATGACCGTGAACAAGGACTTGGTGGTGGACATGCAAAAGATCCCATCTATGCCCACCAATGTCGAGTGGGGTGATGCCTCACATTCTAAGGTATTGGGTCTTGGCAAGGTTGTCGTTTCTCATGATCTAACGATCGAGAAAGTCATGCTTGTTGAGTCCCTTGCATACAATTTGCTTTCCGTTCGTCAACTTGCACTCATGGGCTTTGCCACCTTCTTTAACATTGATACCGTGGCCCTCTTGTGGAACAAGACTCTTAAAGTAGCCTTTGTTGGGCATGTCGAGAACGGTCTTTATGTGATAAACTTTTCGGAGCGACCCACTAAGACCGCGACATGCCTAATGGCTAAAGTTGACGTGGGATGGCTTTGGCATCGCCGTTTAGCCCACGTCAATATGAGATCTTTGCAAAGTCTTCTCAAGGGGGACCATGTCCGTGGACTAACAAATGTTAGTTTTGCCAAAGATCGTGCTTGCAGTGCTTGTATCGAAGGAAAGCTTCATGAAACGGATCACCCTCCCACGACTACCATCTACTCGAAGAGATCCTTGGAGCTCCTGCTCATGGAGCTCTTTGGACCTCCATCCTTTGATAGTCTTGGGGGTAGAAAGTATTGCTTGGTGATTGTGGATGATTATTCAAGATACACTTGGGTATACTTCTTCAAGAGGAAGAGTGAGACTCAACAAACTGTCATCGACTTTGCAAATGAAGCTCAACGTCAACATAATGCAAAGATCTTGACAATAAGAAGTGACAACGGCACCGAGTTCAAGAACTACACCTTGGATGAGTTTCTTAGTGATGAGGGGATCAAGCATCAATATTCTGCACCATATACCCCTCAACAAAATGGTGTTGCGAGAGGAAGAACCGGACGTTGATGGATGCGGCAAGGACCATGATGGCGGAGTTCAAGTCTCCATACAACTTTTGGGCGAAGCCATCAACACCGCATGTCATGCATCCAATCGGCTCTATCTCCACAAAGGCTTGAACAAGACTCCTTATGAGATACTCATCGGCAACAAGCCCAATCTCAAGTACTTCCGGGTGTTCGGGTGTAAGTGTTTCATTCTCAAGAAAGGTGTTCGTTTGTCTAAATTTGAAGCTAGAGCTCATGAGGGCATATTTGTTGGTTATGCTACAAACTCTCATGCTTACCGTGTCCTCAATAAATCCACGGGACTTATTAAGGAGACGTGTAACGTGGAGTTTGATGAGAATAACGGCTCCGAAGTGGAGCAAAGTGGTACTTGTGATGTAGGTGATGAAATTCCTTCTCAAGCCATAAGAAGAATGGGTGTTGGTTTTATCCTACCCGTTGAGGAACCCCTTGTGGCCGAAGGAGAAGGACAATGCTCCACTCAAGTGGAGCCATCACCAACTCAAGGCCCACACGCTTACGAAGAACAAAGTGAAGGCCCTCAACCTCATGAACAAGACCAAGGACAAGATCATGCTCAAGACGATGGTGACACACCAAATGATGCCCAAGGTCAAATTATCTTCCCCGAGCATGATCAAGATCAAGAACATGTTCAAGACGGCGCTCAAGATGATCAAGTGACCCTCCTCATCTCACCTCCGAGGAAGAATTAGGCGTCGTGCCGCCAAGATTGCATCAAACTTACCACCAAAGGCCATCTCATGGAGAATGTGGTTGGAAGCCTAAGAAAAGGGTAAGCACTCGTAGACAATTGGCAAACTATTGTGAACATCACGCGTTTGTCTCTTGTGTTGAACCCCAAAAGGTCTATGAGGCGCTCGAAGGCTCGGATTGGCTCAATGCCATGCATGAAGAACTCAACAATTTCGAGTACAACAAGGTGTGGAGATTGGTGCCAAGGCCATCGGGGAACCTGGCGTCATTGGAACCAAGTGGATCTTCAAGAACAAGCAAGATGCTCATGGGAACATCATTACGCAACAAGGCAAGATTGGTAGCACAAGGCTACTCCCAAGTCGAGGGTATCGACTACGGTGAAACCTTTGCTCCGTTGCTGCCTTGAATCCATTCGTTTGTTGATTGCTTATGCTGCCCATCACAACTTTAAGTTGCAACAAATGGATGTGAAAAGTGCTTTTCTTAATGGTCCTATTAATGAGTTGGTCTATGTCAAGCAACCCCCCGGGTTCGAGGACCCCTACTTCCCGGATCATGTGTATCAACTCGATAAGGCACTCTATGGCCTTAAACAAGCCCCACGTGCGTGGTATGACCACCTTACCGAGTTGTTACAAGATCGTGGATTTGAGGTGGGGCAAATCGATCCCACTCTTTTTACTAAGAAGGTCAATGGGGAGTTGTTTGTATGCCAACTATATGTTGATGATATTATCTTTGGTTCCCCTAACAAAGCTTTCAATGAGGAATTTGCCGCTCTCATGACCTCCAAGTTCAAGATGTCTTCTATGGGAGAGTTGAAGTTCTTCCTTGGTTTTGATATCAAACAAAGAAGAAGGAACCTTCATCAACCAAGCTAAATACACTCAAGACATGCTCAAAAGATTCAAGCTAAGTGATGTCAAGCGGCTACTACACAATGCCTACCAAGTGCCAACTTGACATTGATCCCAATGGTAAGCGGTGGATCAAAAGGTATATCGCTCCATGATTGGCTCCTTGCTTTACCTTTGTGCATCTAGACCGGATATCATGTTGAGTGTGGGAATGTGTGCACGGTTTCAAGCCGCACCGAAGGAAAGCCACTATGTGGTGGTCAAGCGAATCTTTCGATATTTGGCTCATACCCCAAACTTTGGCTTATGGTAACCAAGAGGGGCAAACTTCAAGCTTGAAGGATTTACGGATTCCGATTGGGCGGGAGAAAAAGTGGATAGGAAGTCCACCTCCGAAGGGTGCCAATTTCTTGGTTGCTCTTTGGTAAGTTGGTCTTCCAAGAAGCAAAGTTGTGTATCTCTATCGTCCATCGAAGCGGAATATGTGGCGGCTGGTAGTTGTTGTGCTCAACTCCTATGGATGAGGCAAACTTTAAAGGAGTGCGGTGTCATTTGTGACAAAGTGCCTCTTTGGTGTGATAATGAAAGTGCCATCAAGATTTCTCTCAACCCGGTGCAACACTTCAAGACGAAGCACATTGAGATTCGGTATCACTTCATCCGGGATCACATTAGGCGAGGGGATATTGAGCTCAAGTATGTCAACACTCATGATAACCTTGCAGATATTTTCACGAGGCCCTTGGATGAAGCAAGATTTCGCGAGTTAAGGCATGAGCTAAATATCATTGATTTGAGCAATGTGACTTGAACCCATGCACCCCCCCACCACACTCAACTTGTTGTCTAGTTTAGGTGTAGGCATGGACATAGGGGGAGTGTTGTTCTCTCGATGAACTCTCCCTCCCCCCATCATGCATAAATAGACCAACTCTTTCACATTAGCCATTTTTATGGTACTTGTGCTTCAAAGACGAGTTTTGGTCATGGGCCCAAGAATAACTCTTCACGACGCCATACCATCTAACTCAAACATAGGTGGCTTCGGCCACCGCCCTCTCCTTGTGAGAGGTTGTGTCGCTTGGTATTCTCTTGTTGGCTTTCTACCTTTGGTTTGTGCGTGTTCTTGTGGTTTCTGTTGTGTGAAAAGTTTTCGTGCAAAGACCTTCTTCTTGTGTTAAAACCAGCGGTGTCTTGAGCTCACGGTACTACCGCGGCCAGCTACGGTACTACCGCGGCCAACCACAGTACTACCGCGTGTGGGAGCACGCGTACTACTGCCCCAGCGGCAGTAATTTTTCTGCCGCTGGGTGGCAGTACTACCGCTTGGTCTGATACTTCCGCCCGGCGGTACTACCGCGATGACATCTTGTACTACTGGGCCGACTTGGTAGCGTGGGGATAGGGGCAGGCGGGGAGTTCTAACTCCCCATACCCATTCGCAGTTCCCTCACACGTCGTCTCTCTCTCTCCCATGCTCAAGATCGGGCCGGCGTTCGTCGCGGATCTCCTCCTCGACCGCCCTCCGTGATTCCGTCCGGTGGGATCCTTCCCCCACGTGCTCTTGCTATGGACCCGGTTTTCCCCAATCTTTCCTCGTTTTATTGAGTTCTTTGCCTCTAGGTTGTTGGGGGAGACTTGTGTGTTCTAGAGATTCGTAGGATTTTTCTTTGCAAGAATAGGATGAAGGAGAGCAGCTTTGCGTAGGGATTATACTTGTATTGTTGTCTTGCGATAAATTTGATCACTGTAGCACTGCCGTTGTTTAGTGGTTCTTTTGATTGAACGGCGTTTGGATCGGCGATCTTGATACTACCGCCCGTCAGACGCAGTACTACCGCTAGCGCGGCACTACCGCCCTCGGCGCGGTACTACAGCGCTCACTGCGGCACTAAAATTTTACTACCGCTCCAACCACGGTACTACCGTGACCTCGCCGCAGTACTACCGCGACTTGGAGCAATACTAATATTTTAGTACCGCGAGTAATAGCGATATTACCGTGGCTCACATATATAAACACCCAACTTTCACGTATATTTCCTATGTGTTTCTTGTGCTTTGTCGTGGTCTTTGCATTGATCCTCTTAGCGTTCGTTGGTGTTTTGCGTGTGTGTCTCGGTGGTGGCTCTCGCCGTTCCAATCCCGTCGTGACCGGCTCCAAGCGTCTGCGCAACCCGGTGAAGCACGGAGGGCTCCTCGCCCCAAGCGCAATGTCAAGACATCAGCTAGCAAGTACAAGGAGCCCGCCAAGGGCATGGATGAGATGCCACAATCTGAGTACGTTCGTCTCAGGCAGCTTCACCCGTATGTGACCCCTCGTTCCTCTGTCAGAGGTTATGAGCTGTTTTGGAACAAGCAACAGACCAACATCTATCTGGATGTCATCAAGAACAAGCAAAATACCTACGTGGATGTGAAATGGATTGACATGCATCACATGAGGAAGGACAAGTTCCGTGCCTACTTTGGAGAGGCTCTGGACTTGGTGGAGCAGTTTGGTATTGAGCATGTGATATCCTTTCACCTTGACAATGACCCTGAGCTTATCTGTCAGTTCTTTGCCTCAATATACTTTCACTCTAATGAGGAGCGGAGGATGACCTGGATGTCCAATGGCCGTAAACTGACCGCTACCTGGAAGGAGTTCATGGATTTGCTCCAGGTACCAGATGACGGGCTCGATACTCCCGTGGGTGTTCGCCCCCATGCCAACTCTGATTCTGCCAACAAGGACAAGCTTGCACCATACTATGTTGAGAAGATGCTCCCAAGTGGCAAGATAGGGTTGGTGCTCAACTCTTTTCTGGATATCATGTATCGCATCTTTCGCAACTCCTTGTTCCCTCGCATTGGTGACAAGGACAAGGTTCATGCCTATATGGTGGATATGATGCTCATCTGCGAGGAGGCTCGTTTGTCTCGAGACTCACCCAATTGATGTCTCACACATTATGTGGTGTGAGCTTGGTTTCTTGGTGTTCAACATAAAGTGCCTATCTATGGGCCCTATCTGTTTACTGGCGATCTCGAAGACTTGGGAGAAGATGTTCCTGGTGAGGAGTTCCTTGCCCTTTGGATTCGCCATGATCCCATATGTCTGCGTGTCAAACCCAACTGGGCCAACACTACTACTCGTGCCGAGGCGTCTGCTGCTAGGGCTGCTGTTGATGAGGAGGATGCTGGCGCCGAGAATGTTGCTGAGGGCCATGCTGCTAGGCCTTCCCAGAGCTCCTGTACCTTCATGGGCCAAGAAGCTGAAGGACAAGATGAAGAATCTTTTCTGCATGCAAGCCAAGGGGCAGTACAAGACTCACGTGGCGTCCAAGGAGAGTCGTCGCCGGGACACGAAGATCTTGCAGCTCTATGGTGAGGATGTGTCTGGCGGGTCTGAGGAGCGCATCACTCGAGAGGCCGAGTGGATGGAGAAGCAAGGCTACAGGTGGACTGATTCTGAGGAGGACGTCGAGGAGTCCATTCCTGCTGCCGAGGAGTCCGGCGGAGAGGGTTGGGATGAGTTCCTGCTGCTTGAGCCACCACTTGTGTTTGGTGTCCTCTCTGCCTTTTGGCGTCTCGATGCCAAAGGGGAGAGAGTGTAGAGATTCTTGAGTGCGTGTGTCGTGTTACGTGTTTGGTGTGTTTATTACTTTCTCGGTTGAACTTCGTTTGAACCTCGTTTTAGTTGCTTTTCCTTCATATGGTGTAAGACATATGCACTCTATCTATCTTAGCGAGCTTGTGTTATATTGTGCTATGTTTTGCTTAGATGTTAATTATCGTGCCTTTGTCTCTAAAATATAGGGAGTAGTGATCCTAGTATGTGTGCTATGCAGTCCAAAGCATTCATCCGGGGTGCACACATCTAGGGGAGCCGTCTATATTTTGGAGAGGAGGGTTTGCCCTTGCTCAATATTATCTTATCTATGTGCAAATCCCTTATTGTCATCAATCCACCAAAAGGGGAGATTGTAAGGCATTTTATCCCTTAGGTGTTTTGGTGATTGATGGCGATGCTTTTGCGGACTAATCGTGTGCCTTGAGTTTCTCGGATGCTTCATCACTAGGCGCGAGGCGATTCGGTGCCCCTCGGAGACTATTGAAGGCGGCGCTGTTCTCGTTTCTCTTTGGTGGATTTGAGTCGTGGAGAGCTGTACTATTAAGAGGGGTCCGCGTCGGAAGGTGTGGGTGGAATCAACACGTCCACTTGTCCTACCTTTCCTTGCACTTTGGAGCGTCTTTTCGTTATCATAGTTGTGCACAATCCGGCGACTCTTGTTGTACTTGCGGTAGTCTTGCTCTAGGGTGCGGTAGTACCGCAAGCACCTTTCTGATAATACCGCTGGGGAGTCGCAGTATACCGCTCCCCTGAGCCTTAGTACCGCAACTCCGGGCCTAGTGCTGCTCGATGCAGTAGTAGGAGTGGATGTAATTTTTACATCGCGCCCACCTGATAATACCGCTCGTCATCTTGTGATAGTACCGCGGGAGGCCGCAGTAGTACCGCTCTCCTGGAGCCGTAATACCGTGGCCCTCATACCTGTACCGTTAACGCCCGCGATAGTAGGAAGCGGATGTAATTTTACATCCGCGCCTCAACGATAATACCACACCTGCGTGCGGCGGTAGTACGCGTCGGGTTTTACCTTTATTTCGTTTTCAGCGGAACTAAACGCGGATGTAATTTATTTCATCCGCGCTCTTCATAAGTTGTGGCTCACACCTTGCGGTAGTACCGCAAAGAAGCGATAATACCGCATGGCGGTAATCTGCGCTCGATCGAGCTAGTCCGGCCTCTGCTGCTGCCGCAGTAGTACCGTGGTCCTCCGCGGTAGTACCGCGTGGCGCTGTGATAATGCAGCGCTTCGGAAGATAGTACCGGCGTGTCGTGGGCTGAACTTGAGGATAACGGTTGGATCTTTTCCACGACTATAAAGGTGTGTCTCCTACCTGAGTTGACCACCTCTTCCATCTCTAAGCTCCATTGTTGCTCCAAGCTCCATTTTGGCCCGATCTCTCTCCTAGCCAATCACACTTGTTGATTTGCTCGGGATTGGGTGATAAGGGCCCGATCTACTTCCACCAAGAGACATTTGATTCCCCCACTTATCCCTTGCGGATCTTGTTACTCTTAGGTGTTTGAGCACCCTAGGCGGTTGAGGTCACCATGAGCCATATTCCATTGTGGTGAAGCTTCATGGTGTCGTTAGGAGCCTCCAATTAAGTTGTGGAATTGCCCCAACCTTGTTTGTAAAGGTTGGTTGCCGCCTTCAAGGGCACCAATAGTGGAATCACGCATCTTGCATTGTCTTGGCGTGAGGAGATTCTGATGGCCCTAGTGGCTTCTTGGGGAGCATTGTGCCTCCACACCGCTCTAACAGAGCGTACTTCCCTCAAAGGAAGGAACTTGGTAACACATCCTCGTCTCCACCGGCTCCACTCTTGGTTATCCTATCCCTTTACTTGTGCAAGCTTATTTGTGTTTCTATCTTTGCTTGCTCATGTGCTTGTGTTGATTGCATCATATAGGTTGTTCACCTAGTTGCACATCTAGACAACCTTTATTATTGCAAAGTTTAAATTGGTAAAGAAAAGCTTAAAAATTGTGAGTTGCCTATTCACCCCCCCCCCCCAGTCAACCATATCGATCCTTTCAGCCTCCATCACTTTTCACAACATATCAAACTCCAGACGATCCATCAGCTGCTGCCAAAGAAGCTCTTCTTCAGTTGAATCTTGTGATGGGACAGATGAAAATGGTGCATGAGGCTAGTCAGGTAGCCTTCAACGCCGGAGCTGCTCTGCAAGCCAATGTCCAGGTTAGTCGACTTTCCGATCGACCGTATTTCTTAGCTGATCACCCACTGGGGTGTGGCTGTTTTAATGTTGTATGTCTCTTTGTGTCGATTCGAACTGAACCTCACGCCGAGTGGAATCGAAACCAGTGGGGGCACGCTGAGTGCACCCACTGGGTGTAATCCCAGACCCGGAGGTGGCTGCAGGCGATCGGCGTGGTGCGAGAATGAGAACCTCTCTCCCTTTTTTGTCACTCGAGCTGGGCAGACCATGCCGAGTGGAATCCAGCTCAGGTGGGGGCACGCTGAGTGCACCCAGGTGTAATCCCCGAGACCGTGGGTGGCTGGGCGTCAGTGTGGTCTGAGAATCTTCTTTTCTCTTTTTTTGAAGAATCGGTGGGGGCATGCTAAGTGCACCTTGGGTGTAATCCCGAGACTGCCATTGAATGTTTGATTAGGTGGTAGTCTTAGAGTAACTAACATTGTGGCGTCTTTTTATCTCTGTCGTGATATGACTTGTGGTGTAGAAATCTTGCGATCTTGGGGCTCAGCTCTACGCAATGAACAAGCAGCAAATCAGTCTCAATCTTGATCTGGAGTTGGCCAAGAAAAATCTCGGGCGCTTCGTAATGAAGTAGCTGCCATGGGAGGTAATCAATCACCATTTGTTTATCCAACTATTGGCAGTTTTCTTTCCATTTTTGAACGGTGACTCCACTCGGCAGATGTATGTAGTGAAAACCGTCAACTCCAAGCCCGTCTGAAGAATGTTATTTCTTTAGAAAATGAAGCGAGCTTTGGGCGGAAGGACTGGACCTAGCTGCAGCTCGGAAGGAGGCGCGCGAGAAGACAACGCTTGCTGTCAAGAAGCTTGCTTCAGTCGGCAAGTTAGAAGAAGAAAATTCCAAATTGAAGACTGTTGTTTCTAACGCCAACCAAGAAGTCGAGAGGCTGAAGAAGGACAAGGACAAAATGACCGACGAACTTGGGAGCCTCAAGATCAAGAATGGTGAATTAGAGTCTTATCTGAGCCAACTTGCTGCGAAACTGGTCCTGAAACTTGAAGGTACCGACTAATCTGTCTTTTTTCCTGTCGACTGATAATTTTAATTGCGCTGTCGACTCATACTTCACTCGGCCGTGCAGAACTTTGCCAAGACTTTGAAGCGGAAACTGGGCGGGTCGAGAAGGGTCTTGACCCCATTAACTGTCCAGTCAAGGATGAAGTTGCAATGAACGTGCTACGGTTGGAGTCTCGCATGGATGGCGCAATCGCCTATCTGGCCCGTCTGAAGGCTGCAATGACCCTGATTGATGCAGAACTTTCGCCTCAGGTGGAACTGTCTCAAGATCTCGAGTCTCTGACGGCTCGACTGAATCAAATCCCTGAGCGTGTGCAAGAATGGAAGAAGTCCTCTGCTCGCTTTGGTGCTGACGTCGCTCTGTCTCTGGTCCGAGTGCAATGCAAGGATGCCAAAGAAGACAAGCTGGCGGAGCTTAAAGTTGCAAACACAAAGAAGCATACTTTCCAGTCTTTCATGGACACTTTTCTCGCCGCCGCCACTCGTATTGCAGACAGCATCGACCTTGACAGTTTCTGCGACCCGACCAATCCTTCTCCTGATGCGTGATTGAAAAAACATTAATCTTCACATTTATTTGCCTTGGGATGCCGAGTGATAGTGTAACCGTTAAAATGCTTCGGGCCTGAGGCTCGAATAATTTTGAACCGTCGTCCGAAACCTTAGGAATTTATCCGAACTTGGTTTATTTCTGGATATGCTTGCTTTTACCTTCGAGTGGAATTTTCTTCACTCGGAATAATCTTTGTGTTTGAGATTTCAATCGCCCTGCGCTTCATCATCCTTGCGGGTAGGGATGGAGCAAACGTTGTACTTATGACGTAGCTCCGAAGGAGAAGGTTGCAATCGACCTGCACCTCGTCGTCCTTGCGGATAGGGATGGAGCGAACGTTGTACTTGTGGCGTAGCTCCGAGGAGAAGATTGCAGTCGACCTGCACTTCATTGTCCTTGCGGATAGGGATGGAGTGAACATTGTACTTGTGGTGTAGCTCCGAGGAGAAGGTTGCAGTCGACCTGCACCTCGTCGTCCTTGCGGATAGGGATGGAGCGAACGTTGCTCTTGTGGTGTAGCTCCGAGGACAAGGTTGCAGTCGACCTGCACCTCGTCGTCCTTGCGGATAGGGATGGAGCGAACGTTGTACTTGTGGCGTAGCTCCGAGGAGAAGGTTGCAGTCGACCTGCACCTCGTCGTCCTTGCAGATAGGGACGACTTCTATACTTAGGCGAGTACTGGACTGCAGCTAAGTCTCCGAGTGGGAGGGTTGCTCTCCACTCGGTAGGATTTTTCAAACTTAGGCGAGTACTTGACTGCAGCTAAGCCCCCAAGTGGGAGGGTTGCTCTCCACTCGGTTGGATTTTTCATACTTAGGCGAGTGCTTGGCTGGCTAAGCCCCAGTGGGAGGTTGCTCTCCACTCGGTGGGATTTTCATACTTAGGCAGTACTTGACTGCAGCTAAGCCCCTGAGTGGGAGGTTGCTCTCCACTCGGTGGGATTTTCATGCTTAGGCGAGTGCTTGACTGCAGCTAAGCCCCAGTGGGAGGTTGCTCTCCACTCGGTGGGATTTTTAATACTTAGGCGAGTACTTGACTGCAGCTAAGCCCGGGAGTGGGAGGGTTGCTCTCCACTCGGTAGGGTTTTTAATACTTAGGCGAGTACTTGACTGCAGCTAAGCCACCGAGTGGGAGGGTTGCTCTCCACTCGGTAGGATTTTTCATACTTAGGCGAGTACTTGACTGCAGCTAAGCCCCCGAGTGGGAGGGTTGCTGTAACACCCCGGATGTAACTTTCCATATTTGTAACTCCAACTCTTGCCATTTTCGGCATTGTGATATGATATTCCCTCCGTGGTTGGGTTTTCTTCATTTTTGCATTTAGTCCATGTCATGCATTTCATATCATGTCATCATGTGCATCGCATTTGCATACGTGTTCGTCTCATGATCCCGAGCATTTTTCCCGTTGTCCGTTTTGCAATCCGGCACTCCTATGTTCCCCGGCGTCCTCTTTTACTTTTTCCCGTGATCGGGTACTAAACTTTCTCGGAATGGACCGAGGTTTGTCAAGTGGCCTTGGTATACCACCGGTAGACCACCTGTCAAGTTTCGGGTCATTTGGAGCTCGTTTGGTACTCAGCAGTTAACCGCACTCTCATAAAGGCCTCTTTTAAGTTGCAGCCCAACACCCCTTCAAAATAGTCCAATAACCCATCTAAGTCACTTCCATGCTCTCCGTCGTCGGATCACGATCGTGTGGTAAAAACTACACTCCATTTGGAGCTTCCTAGCTCCTTCTACTTATAAATATAGCCTCCCCTCAAATTCCGGATCAAACCCTAGCCTTCTTCCACCGCCCCGGACACGTCCGGTCCGGCGAGCGAAAACCGCCGCGCGCCCGTGTCGGGCGCGCCATGTAACCCTCCGCCGCGCCCAGCGCCGCCCAGCGGGGCCCAGGCGAAACCCGCCCAACCAGCCGCGCCCGCCGCCTCCTCCGCGCGTCCGCGCCCGGCCGCGCGCGAGCTCCGCCGCCCGCCGCCTTGGCGCGGCGACGAATCCACCACCGCCCACCTCTCCGGCCACCGCCCGGCCTTCACCGTCTCCCGCGGCGCCGCCGCCCACCGACCCGCCAGCCGGCCTCTCCCTCCTCCGGCGTATCCTCGCTCCGTGAGCACCAGCCGCCGCCCGCCGTCGCTCCGGCGGATCGCATCATAACTGCGCCCGTAGCTCCGTTTAAATGCGTGTGATATGTCAAAATGTTCGTCTCGATGAGTAGATCATTTCATCTCATTGCATCATTTTCATTTGAGCTCATGTTGATGCCGAAATGCTGTTAGAAGAGGGCTATGTGATGTTAGTTTACGTTTCTTATGAACATGCACTTTGTCATTTTTCCATGATTGATGTGTGCACCCTATGATCTTGAGTCCTACATGTGTTTTGTAATATGCCATGCCATCTTTCCAGGGTTGTATGCCATGTATTTTTGTGATCTCTGTGGTGACTAGCACAAGCATGCAAACTAGGTGTCATGATGTTGCTGATTTCAGCCCCTGTTTTGCTGATAATTTTCATGCCATGTTAACTTGATGCTACCGAGAGATCCATGCATATTTTGAGATACTTCAGTAAGGATGTTTTGAATATATGGTTATGCTCTATCCATCCATGCCTTTGTTTGCAATTATGGAGTACCATAGCTTAAGTCAATCGAGCTCTACTTTTGCTATAAAATGTTTCCTGGCAGATTGTTTACATGTTATTCAATTTTGCCAAGGTTGTTGTGGTTGATCCGTGTATGCTATGAAGTTGTTCTTGCCATGTATGTCTTCTATGCCATGTCTTCTTGATGTATGTATGCTTAGTTTATCATGTAATGCTCTGTAGTGAGTGCATCGAGCTCTTAAACATGCCTACTTGTTATCTTTTTTGTCATGCCTGTTCTTGAATCATTATGAAACTTGCTATACTGACATGGGTGATATTGTATTTTCTGATCCTTTTTGGCTCATGGTCAGTAAGGGACTTTTGTTCTATGCTTTGAGTAGATTCATTCCATGCCTTTTTTTGCTATTCTAAGTTCATGTAGCATGTTGTTTTCTTGCTCTGAACATTGCTACCTAATGCTGTTTTTGCCATGTTTAGTAATTTCACTAAGTCTGTGAAGCTGATATGTTTTGCACTTTTGCCATGCTTGTTTGGACCTGTTATGATGTGAATTAGCCGTAGATCAGTGTTCATTTTTGTCAAGCATCTTGAGTAGATCACTTGCATATGCTTTGTTGATACATTTGGGTGCAGTAGCTTAATTTCTTTTTGCTTGCTAAGTGGCATCATGCTGTTAATGGCAGATTTGTGCCATTCTTGTTTTGCTTGTCATTTGCAAACCGTGCATCCGATTCGGTGATCTTTATATCGATTTCAACGAAATCATCTCATCTTTCAGAGGCATACTTGGCTTGCCAAGTTGATGCCTGGTTCATCATTTTCCTTCCGGTCTTGTCGCATTGCATATCACATCTCGCATATCATGTCATGTTTTGCATCATGTTGCTTGTGCTTTGCACCGTGATTTATTATGGTTGCTTTGTTTGTGTTCTTGCTTTGGGTAGAGCCGGAGGCGAGTGCGTGAGCGAGGAACCTGTTGAGAAGCGCTTCGAGGATCAAGCTTTCGACAACTCTGAGAACTTTGCGGGCAAGATGACCATACCCTCGAAATCACTTATATCTTTGCTATGCTAGATGCTCGCTCTTTTGCTATGCCTATGCTATGATGCCTATCACTTGCTTATCATGCCACCCATATTTCCATGTCAGCCCTAACCATCCTTTCCTAGCAAACCGTTGATTGGCTATGTTACCGCTTTGCTCGGCCCTCTTATAAGCGTTGCTAGTTGCGGTGAAGATAAAGTTTGTTCCTTGTTGGAACATGGAGATGTTGTTCCTTGTTGGAACATGTTTACTTATTGGGGATATCACAATATATCTGTTATAATTAATGCATCTATATACTTGGTAAAGGGTGGAAGGCTCGGCCTTATGCACAGTGTTTTGTTCCTCTTGCCACCCTAGTTTCCGTCATACGGTGTTATGTTCCTTGATTTAGCGTTCCTTACGGTTGGGTGATTTATGGGACCCCCTTGACAGTTCGCTTTGAATAAGACTCCTCCGGCAAGGCCCAACATTGGTTTTACCATTTGCCACCTAAGCATTTTTCCCCAGGTTTTCGCGAGCCGAGGTCATCTTTATTTTAACCCCGGACGGTGCTCCTTAGAGTCTTGGCCCGAACAGGCGAACTGGGGGCCACCAGGGGCAACTCGAGGCTGGTTTTACTCGTGGCTGACCTATCCGGTGTGCCACGAGCGAGATATGTGCAACTCCTATCGGGATTTGTCGGCATAGTCGGGTGGCTTTGCTGGTCTTGTTTTATTCTGTCGAAATGTCTTGTAGTCCGGGATTCGGGACTGATCGGGTCTTCGGTGAAGGAATATCCTTCGTTGACCGTGAGAGCTTATAATGGGCTAAGTTGGGACACCCTGCGGTATTATCTTTGAAAGCCGTGCCCGCGGTTATGAGGCAGATGGGAATTTGTTAATGTCGATTGTAGAAAACCGAAGTTGACCTTAATTTAAAAGACACATCAACGCGTGTGTAACCGTGATGGTCTCTTCTCGGTAGTCCGGGAAGTGAACACGTGTTGGAGTTATGCTTGGCGTAAGTAGTTCAGGATCACTTCTTGATGGCTACTAGCTTCACGTCCGTGCCTTGCTTCTCTTCTCGCTCTCTTTTGCGAATGTAGCCACCATATATGCTGGTAAACTTGCTGCAGCTCCACCTCACAACTCTGTCCTTCCGATAAGCTTAAATAGTCTTGATCTCATGGGTGTGAGATTGTTGAGTCCTCGTGACTCACAGATTCTACAAAACAGTTTGGTGCCGGCGATGCGGTCACGGTGGCGCAAAGCGAGCTCAAGTGGGAGTTGACGAGGAACTTGAGTCGTTACTATGTGTCTTTTCACGATGATCGGTAGTGGAGCCAGTTGGGACGATCGGGGATCTGTAGAATTTGGGGTATCTTCTTTTATTTTGGTTCCATAGTCGGACCTTGAGTGTAATCTGAATGATGGATGTTTATTTATGTCTTGTGTGAAGTGGCACTGTAAGCCAACTATGTATCCCTTTCCCTTATGTATTACATGGGTTGTGTGAAGATTACCTCACTTGCGACATTGCTTCCAATGCGGTTATGCCTCTAAGTCGTGCTTCGACATGTGGGAGATATAGCCGCATCGAGGGCGTTACAGTTGCTCTCCACTCGGTAGGATTTTTCATACTTAGGCGAGTACTTGACTGCAGCTAAGCCCCCGAGTGGGAGGGTTGCTCTGCACTCGGTAGGATTTTTAATACTTAGGCGAGTACTTGACTGCAGCTAAGCCCCCGAGTGGGAGGGTTGCTCTCCACTCGGTAGGGTTTTTAATATTTAGGTGAGTACTTGACTCCAGCTAAGCCCCCGAGTGGGAAGGTTGCTCTCCAC
Organism: Aegilops longissima; assembly: GCA_021605205.1. Classification (NCBI taxonomy): domain Eukaryota; kingdom Viridiplantae; phylum Streptophyta; class Magnoliopsida; order Poales; family Poaceae; genus Aegilops; species Aegilops longissima. Next base: position 63,953,208 of record CM038679.1, read on the forward strand.
TCGGTAGGATTTTTCATACTTAGGCGAGTACTTGACTGCAGCTAAGCCATCGAGTGGGAGGTTCCTCTCCACTCGGTGGGATTTTCATGCTTAGGTGAGTACTTGGCTGTAGCTAAGCCCGGGTGGGAGGTTGCACTCCACTCGGTGGGATTTTTAATACTTGGCGAGTGCTTGGCTGCAGCTAAGCCCAGTGGGAGGTTGCTCTCCACTCGGTGGGATTTTCATGCTTAGGCGAGTGCTTGGCTGCAGCTAAGCCCCAGTGGGAGGTTGCTCTCCACTCGGTGGGATTTTCATGCTTAGGCAGTGCTTGGCTGCAGCTAAGCCCCAGTGGGAGGTTGCTCTCCACTTGGTAGGATTTTTCATGCTTAGGCGAGTGCTTGGCTGCAGCTAAGCCCCAGTGGGAGGTTGCTCTCCACTCGGTGGGATTTTCATGCTTAGCGAGTACTTGACTGCAGCTAAGCCCCAGTGGGAGGTTGCTCTCCACTCGGTGGGATTTTCATGCTTAGGCGAGTACTTGGCTGCAGCTAAGCCCCCAAGTGGGAGGTTGCTCTCCACTTGGTAGGATTTTTCAAACTTAGGCGAAACAGATTCGCAGCTAAGCCTCTGGTGAGAGGCTTGCTCACCACTCGGTGGGATTTTTCAGACTTAGTGAAAGCGGATTACGCAGCGAAGTCACCAGGGGATTTCAAGCGAAACAAAAGCAACAACAATATTTTAGGAAGATTATAAAGCTCTTGTCTTTGATAAATAAACTACAAAGGTATTTCTTATTACATCTCATCCGTGTAGTACTTAAGTATAAAAGGCGGAGCAGCTCCGCATTCAAGCTCGTGGCTCGTCTTTACGATGTTCGACATTGTAAAGATGGTATGCTCCATTGTGGAGAACTCTGGTGATAATGAAGGACCTTCCCAAGAAGGACAAGTTTGTGTAACCACATTGATCCACTTGAAGAACCAAGTCACCCTCTGAAAAGCTCGGCCCTTCACGTTTACGGCGTGGAATCGGCATAAATCTTGCTTTGGTAGATGGTCGACGGATCAATGCCATCTCTATTTCTTCCTCTAAGAGATCGTCTGAATCCTGCCGGGCCTGTTCCGCTTCTTCTTCAGAGAAGAGTTCTACTCGGGGTGCGTTGTGGAGCAGGTCACTTGGCAGAACAGCTTCGGCTCCATAGACCAAAAAGAAAGGGGTTCGCCCGGTCGATCGATTGGGAGTTGTCCTCAAACCCCAGAGAACTGATGGAAGCTCATCGACCAAGGCACCTGCTGCGTGTTTGAGATCACTTATCAGTCGAGGTTTCAGTCCTTTGAGGATTAGACCATTCGCCCTTTCAGCTTGTCCATTCGACTGTGGGTGAGCCACTGAAGCATAGTCGACTCGTGTGCCTTGAGAAGCGCAGAATGCTCTTAACTTGTCAGAATCAAAGTTTGATTCATTGTCGGTGATGATGCTGTGTGGAACTCCATATCTGAATGTCAATTCTCTGATGAAGCTGACAGCAGTGCTGGCATCAAGATTCTTGATAGGTTTGGCTTCGATCCATTTGGTAAACTTGTCGACTGCTGCAAGTGCATGAGTAAATCCACTCCTACCAGTCCTCAGCGGCCCGACCATGTCCAATCCCCAAACAGCAAAGGGCCAGACGAGTGGAATGGTCTTTAGGGCTGACACCGGCTTGTGAGACATATCAGAGTAGAACTGGCAACCATCACATCTGTCGACTATATCTTTAGCCATTTCATTTGCTCGGGGCCAATAAAATCCCAGACACACTTTCTCTAAACAATTGTCCCTTTATCACCGTAAAGGCCTTGGATAGACAAACGATCTGTCGAGCTCTTCTTCATACTCTGGGAGTTCCTTCCTAAGGATGTATGCAATGTAAGGTATTGTCCCGTCGGGAGTGATAACCAAGACTTCCATGATTAGGTTGACCACGGCTGGGACCTCGACTTCAGTCGGATCTGTGGTGCTCTTAGGCTGCGGGGGCTCTTCTGTAAAAGGATCTTCTTGAACTGATGGTGTGTGAATGTGCTCCAGAAACACATTGCTGGGAATGGCTTCTCTCTTGGAACCTATCTTCGCCAAATCATCAGCTGCTTGATTTTTCAGTCGGGGTATATGATGGAGCTCTAACCCCTCGAACTTCTTTTCCAACTTTCTCACCGCATTGCAGTAGCCAGTCATGGCTGGCCTTCTGAGGTCCCACTCTTTCATCACTTGATTGACCACCAAATCTGAGTCGCCATAGACCATGAGGCGACAGATGCCGAGTGAAATGGCCATGCGCAACCCGTATAAGAGTGCTTTGTATTCTACTTCGTTATTGGAGGAATCAAAGTGAATCTGGAGTACATATCTGAGCTTGTCTCCTCGGGGGGATACTAATACCACCCCGGCACCCGAACCATTCAGCATCTTGGAACCGTCAAAGAACATGGTCCGGTGCTCGAGTGAACTTAGTCGGCGATTGCTGTTCGATCCACTCGGCGAGAAATCAACTATTGCTTGGGACTTGATAGCTTTCTTTGCCTCAAACTGAATATCTAAGGGAAGGAGTTCGATCGCCCATTTTTCACTCGACCGATTGCATCTCATTGTGCGAGAATCTCGATAATGGGCGTCGGCGGCAGCTATATGAATTGGTCGGAGAAATAGTGTGCAACCTTCTTTGTGGTCATATAAATCCATAAACAAGCTTTTGATAGTGCGGATATCTACTGTTTAATGATCGACACTTGAAACATAATAAAGCTGGCGCTCAAATTTATAGGCTTTTCCCTCTTCTTCTACTTACGACCGCAAATCTTGTCTTGACGACTTGTCCGATGGCTGCTATGTAAAGCGATAAAGGCTCTTTCTGATTAGGGCAGCAAGCACCGGCTGGGTGGAAAGCAGGGTTTTAGCTCGCAAGCGCTGCATAAGCTTGAGTCCACTCGAACTTATCTGACTTCTTCATCAGTCGGTAGAGAGGTAGTGCCTTCTCACGAGTCAGGAATTGAATCGACTTAGGCGGCCAAACAACGATAGCTTCGAACATCATGCACACGCACTTGGCGTTTCATTGGATATGGCACCAACTTTCTCGGGGTTAGCATCGATCCCTCGTTCGAAGCTTGAAAACCGAGCAACTTACCTCCTGGAACTCCGAACGTGCACTTTGGTGGATTAAGCGATATTGTACCTTACGAGGTTGGCAAAGGTTTGGCAAGGTCACTCGGTGGGGTCGGAACCTTTGCGTGACTTGACGAGAATGTCATCCATATGCGCTTCCACATTCCGACTGATTTGAGTGAGTAAACACTTCTGGATTATTCGCATGAATGTGGCTCCAGCGTTCTTCAAGCCAAATGGCATAGTGACATAACAGAAGCACCCGAATGGGGTGATGAAAGCTGTTTTGATTTCATCGGGTCTAAACAGACGGATCTGATGACACCCGGAATAAGGGTCTAGAAAGGACAGACGCTCACATCCCGCAGTAGAATCACCTATCTGATCAATGCGAGGGAGAGGAAAGTGATCCTTCGGGTAGGCCCGATTGATATGCTTGAAGTCGATGCACATGCGGAGTGAATTGTCCTTCTTAGGGACCATGACAACATTAGCTAACCACTCGGGTGGTAAATCTCGGATAAACTCAGCTGCCGGGCCGAGCCACTTCTTCACCGATTGCTTTTCTCTTACATGCGGCGGACCATCGAAGATGTTTCTTAACCAGTTTTATCTTTGGGTCGACTATAAGCGATGCTCAGCCGGTCCCACAGGAACACCGGCATGTCGGAAGGTTTCCATGCAAAGATGTCCCGTTCTCACGGAGGAACTGGATGGCGCTTCTTCCTATTTGGAGTCGAGAGTTGTTGAAATGTGGGTGAACAGCGTTGGGATCGATCGGGTGGATATGAACGGTTTCGTTTCACGGACGGTGAAATCTTGAATCCGTTGCAGGCTTCTTAGCTCGTAGCAAATCACTCGGATCTGCATTTTTCTGATACTCCTGCAATTCTACCACTGCCATCTGCGCATCAACGATTTTTGAGCCCTTCTGGAAGCACTCTTTTGCCTTCTTTCGATTGCCAGTGATGGTGATCACTCCCTTGGGACCAGGCATTTTCAATTTGAGGTACACATAGCATGGTCGAGCCATAAAACGCGCGTAGGCTGGCCTACCCAGAATGGCGTGATAAGCACTCTGGAAATCCACCACTTCAAATGTCAACTTTTCTTTGCGGTAATTCTTGTGATCACCGAAAACCACGTCAAGAGCAATTTGGCCGAGTGATTCAGCCTTTTTTCCCGGAATGACTCCGTGGAAACTCATACTGCTTTCTCTGAGTCTGGACATTGGAATGCCCATCCCTTTCAATGTTTACGCATCAGAATGTTAGAGCCCACTGCCACCATCCATCAGAACTTTAGTCAGTCGAGTGCCTTCGACAACTGGGTCAACCACCAAAGCTTGCCTCCCAGGGGTGCCTATGTGTGTCGGGTGATCGGATTGGTCAAATGTGATGGCAGTCTGGGACCATTTCAAATAACTGGGCCTCGCCGGAGCAACCATATTAACTTCTCTGTTGATCACTTTCAATCGACTCTTACTCTCAACATCAGCAAAAATCATCAGTGGAATTGGCGTGAGGTAACCATCATCACTCTCCTCCTTGTCCTCAACCTTGTCGGACTCTTTTCCTTGTCTTTGGGTTGTTTATCCGGGCTGCTGGATCGAGGCAGGCTTTGCCGAATGTTATGCTTGGGTAAATGATTTTACCCTCCTCATCTTTCTTTGTGTGGATGTGGCATGGAAAATCTAGCACATCATTTCCATCTTGATCTTTTATCTTCTTAGGGTTCCATGGCCCCTTGGGCTTCCCTTTGGGTTTTCCTTGAGTCACGGCAAAGGTTTCCCCAGGAGCAGTGGCTCGGCTTTGCATACCTTCCATTGGAGTTTCCTCCTCCGGTTTCATGGGCGACTGATTTGTGCTTGCCACTCCGGAGCCGATCCTCTTCCTCACCATTAGCATATTTGGTGGCAATCTCAATCATTCGACTCGGAGACATGTCTCCGGTCCGACCGAACTTCAAGTTCAACTCTCGATATTTGACACCTTCCTTGAAGGCGCAGACTGCTTGGTGATCATACACGTTCTCAACTGTGTGATGCATTGTGCTCCATCTCTGGATATAATCCCTCAAAGTTTCATTTGTCTTCTGCACACAAGATTGCAGCTATGTCAACCCTGCTGGTTGTTTGCATGTCCCTTCAAACGTTCTGACAAACACTCAGGCAAGATCTTCCCAAGTGTAAATGTTGTTGGGTGCTAACTGATTCAACCACGCTCTGGCCGAACCCTCCAACATGAGAGGCAGGTGTTTCATAGCCACTTCATCATTACCGCCGCCAATCTGAACAGCCACTCGGTAGTCCTCAAGCCAAGTATCAGGCTTGGACTCACCAGTGAACTTACTGACTCCAGTCGCCAACCTGAAGTTGGGGGAATCACCGCGGCCCTGATGGCTCTGCTAAAGCACTCAGGTCCTGATACGCGCGCTGTACTGCTGGTGGGTACATCTCTATCATGACCTTCTCGGTGAGCTCTGTTCCTGTCGACGGAACCCTGAACGAGAATAGATCTCGCATTAAAGCACGGCTCCACAGGGTCGTTGGAATCCTTAGCCCGATCTTTGTGAGGCGCTGTCATCCTGCTGTCAAGGCACATATGATCCACTCCTTGGGGGAGGAGTGGGCACTCGACGATGATCGTCACGATCGAGTCGGTGATCATACTGCTCATGGTTTCTGTACTAATCACGGCGGTCATCACGTCCCTCACGCCTCGGGGGCGATCTTGGACAATGTGCCGACTGGACTGTATCTGCAACAACGAACCTGCTATGGGTCCTATTCCACGACTGTGATACAGTCATATTCTGCTCCCCGGCTGCCCGGAGTAAAGCTCTGATCTGCATTAAACCCCTGCCGGCTTCTGACTGGGAGGGCTGAATTGACTCTGCTATACGAGCTGCAGCTGTAAGATTTTGGATCGGAGTTCGATATACCTGAGTCGGAGGTGGAAAAAGTTGGCGTCGACAGGATTCTTGAACCCTTTGTCACGCCGCGTCGTGAATACTCGCTGGAGATTTTCGGTCATTGCGCTCAACCAGATTGGCGGTAGCGTCCTCAAGGCCGGACCTCGGGGTTTCTCCAACGATAGGAGTGTGAAGAGCATGCATGTTCGGCGGCGAAGCTCTTCTCTCTGCTCCGAAGAGAGGGGCTCGGGGCGGTATTCCTCATGAGCATGCGACGGATCGCCTCTGCCGTCGCCATCGTCGGTGCGAGGGAAACCGGGAGGACTGCGAGGTCCATCGACCATCAGGACCCCCGCCGCTGGATCACTGCTGTCGTACTCGGATGCGGTCTCTGCGGAGCCAGTTGACAGATCGAACAGGCCGTAGAGATTAAATCGGGCTCGATCGCGCGACACGAGGGTGGCGTTTGGCGAGCCACGCGTGTCTCACCCATCGCTGAAGCCTTGACCGGCCGGAGCACTTGCGCGTGGCGATAGGCGAGTGGGCGCCACACGTGCCGACCGATCTTTGGGTGGGCGGCTGCCTCGGGAGGGCGCCCAGCGGCGCCTGCAGCGAGTGTGTTGCCCGTGGGCGAGGATTGCATCGGCGTCGGGTGGAGCCTCCACGAAGCCAAAGCGTGGTCGTCGGTGATGAAAGCAAGCGCCGAGACGGATCTCGCGGCCCTCAGCCAAACCTCCGCCTGAAACCATGATGAAGGGGATCGGAAAAATCGCAACTTCTCCAACAAGTCGCTAAGACACCTGCCCCACGGTGGGCGCCAACTGTCGTGGTTCGGAGTCTGACAGTAGAGTAGGGGGGTAGGAATGTAGAGGCAAGATCCTAACTATGGAGGAGTTGTACACGCTGGTTTTACAAGTTCAGGCCCTTCTCGGAGGAAGTAACAACCCTACGTCTCGGAGCCTGGAGGCGGTCGATTGGATTATCTGGCGTGTGAGTTCTGAGTGCGAACCCTTGTCCCGGAGGAGGGTGGCTTATATAGAGTCGCGCGGGACCCCAGCTCCCCTCCGTTACACAGGGTTAAATGTACATAAAGAGGTGGCGTTACATATAACGCCTGTATTGAAATGCAATAAATGGTCATTAAATATCTAAGTAAATGCCCGACCGTTGCTGCGCAGAGCGGCTTTAGGTCTTCTTATCGTCGAGTGGTTTGATGGTTGAGTGACCTAGATAAAGTGAGATCACCGAGTGGATGGTAGGAGTGGACTTCACTCGACGCCTTTGCTGGATCCCTTCTTCTGTTACTTGAACTTCTTTGTTCTTAGGACTAAGACCTTAGGTAGGATGTATAGGTCAGGCCTATTACCCTACCCTAGGTTTATGTCTACATCATTAGCCCCCGAATGGATCGAGGTTTGAGTGAAACAGAAGGACGGAGTTGCCCTTGCTTTTACTTTTGGTTGTCTCGTCTATATCTCCGAGTAGAGGCCAGTTGACGGAACTTCAGCTTCGTTTCAGTCGCCTTGATTGATTCAGAAATTACCGATTGGTTTATAGCACCACATCCGTCGAATGAAATCTCTGACACGAAATCTTTGGCGTGATCGGTTGCAGAGGATCCCAGATTTCCTGGGATTCGAAATTTTGGTAGGAGGCCAGCCCGGTGGGCGTCCCACGATAAGCTGGAGTAGATAAATAGGACCTTTCGATTCTTTGTTCCACCTTTTAGCCACGTATCCGTGTGCAGCTATTGGGGAGATTTGCGGGACCGCTTTCGTACCGCGTCGACCACTCGGGAGTAGGCTCAAAAGCGGCGAGACCGGCGTTTACCTTGTCGTGCTCATTCCCTTCTTCTTCCTCTCGCGACTCCGCTCTGCCCAGGCCATCCACTCTCGACGTCGTCGCTCCACCGCCATGGGGAAGGACAAAACGGCAACGCTGGAGCGTGCGAAGAAAGCGACGGGGGCGGCGAAGAGCAAGAAGGTGAATCGGGGGTCTTCGTTGCGCTCGGGGTTGCCGTCGGGTTGGATGCAGGGAGATTGGATCTGATCCTGACTCCGACAGGAGGACTTGGACGATATGGCCGAGCTGGGGCTGATCGTCCATAAGTCCGCGCGCCTGCCGAGGGGGGAAACGGAGCCACAGCCGCGGCCGGGTGAGTGCGTCCTGCTCGCCACCCACGTCGACCGTGGTTTTTCTCTTCCCCCGCATCCCTTCTTTCGAGGATTCCTGAATTTCTTTGGGGCCCAACTCCACCATTTCACTCCCAACACTATCACATATCTTGCTGCGTTCGTCTCCATGTGTGAGAATTTCCTGGGGTGCCGACCGCACTACGGTCTTTTCAAGCACATCTTTACCATTCGATCCCAAACTGTGAAAAAAGCAAACTCGAAGGTTGAGAAAACCCATGTCCTCCAGATGTGTGGGGGCTTAGTCATTCAAAAGAGGAAGAGGAGCTCTTTCCCTCCGATGACCCTTCCTGAGTCGGTCAGGGGCTAGCAGTCGACCTGGTTTTACTGCCAGGACCTCGCTATCCTAGGCCAGTCGACTGGGCTTCCTCCTTTTTCTTGCGACCGTGTTCAAACTCCATCTTCCTTGAAAGTGACTGCCGCGGAGAAGGCGGAGACAGGCATGTTAGTTGAGTGAGTGGTACAGTTGATCAACTAGGCTGTCACTGGTATGGATTTGCTCAAAGTGTTTCTCAGTCGGCGGTTCCAGCCTCTCCAAGCTCGTGACCATCCCATGTGGATGTACTCCGGGGCTGGTGACACTGCTCGGGTTCATCCGGAGGAGGTGGAGGCCAAAACCATAGCCTAGTGGTTGATGGGTATCACCGAGAACAAGGAAAACCCCGGGGGTGCTAGGCGAGTCGACCCTTTCAGCGGAAGCAACCCGCCAGAGAAGGTCTGGTCATAATAACTGAGTTTTTGAATGCATTTTTGACCGATTGTTGTTTCGACTGACTTAGGATTGGTCTATTGCTTTGCAGATCTATACGGAGATGTATTCGATGCCCAATGGTGAACAAGCTCTGGAGCAAGACCAAGAGGGCGAGGACAGTTCTGAGGAGAGCGGCGAGTGGGAGTCCCCAGCTGATGATGATGAAGATGAGAGCGACGAGTCGGAAGGCGAGGAGGTAGCCGACTCACCGCCTCGCTCGAACATCGATCAAGCGAAGCATGACCCATGAGCGGTAGCGTCAATGCCGTGGCGTCAACTGCTCCATCTCACAAGCGCTCGGTCCCCGACAGCGGATCTGACTGAGAAGGTCACCAAGAAGCCCAAAGCTAACCCTTCGAAGGCTCGGAAGACCTTGCCTAAGATTAAGATGGATGTTCTTGTTGCTTCTGGGTAAACGCTCTTCTCATATCTTTTGTCGCGATCAATTTTTCTGTTCCGACTGGCTTTCTTGTTCTGACCGAGTGGACGGTGAATTTTCGTAGCCCGACCTCAGCTGCGACCGACATGGATATCGACAAGACTCAAGCCGACGAGGAAGCTGACGACGCCGTCACCTCCAAAGCCAGTAAGCCAGGTCGATTCGAATTCCCCTGGTCGACTGATCGATTTGTCAGTTATTCTTATGGCTTTCTTTGTTCTTTGCAGATCCACGAGATGTTGTTGTGCTTCCGGACGACGACGAAGAGGTGCCGCTGAGAGGGAGGAGGAGGAAGGATAGGGAGCTGGGCGGGAAGGCGCATGAGGTCCAGGTTCCTCAGTCGACTGTGACACCTGGAACGGTGGTCGAGCGCACGACAGATCCGGCTCGAACCAACGTCACCTTCGTCGTTCCGCTGTCGACTAATTGCCCCTCGGGGTCGATTGCTCTGCCTCCATCACTTTTCGCTACATATCAAACTCCAGACGATCCACCACCGCTGCCAAAGCTCTTCTTGATTGAATCTTGTGATGGGACAGATGAAAATGGTGCATGAGGCTAGTCAGGTAGCCTTCAACGCCGGAGTTGCTCTGCAAGCCAATGTCCAGGTTAGTCGACTTTCTGATCGACCGTATTTCTTGTCTGATCACCCACTGGGGTGTGGCTGTTTTAATGATGTATGTCTCTTTGTGTCGATTCGAACTGAACGTCATGCCGAGTGGAATCGAAACCAGTGAGGGCACGCTGAGTGCACCCACTGGGTGTAGTCCCCGACACCATAGGTGACTGTGGGCAGTCGACTGTGGTCTGAGAATGAGAACCTCTCTCCCTTTTTTTTGTCACTCGAGCTGGGCAGACCATGCCGAGTGGAATCGAAACCAGTGGGGGCACGCTGAGTGCACCCACTGGGTGTAGTCCCCGAGACCGTAGGTGACTGCGGGCAGTCGACTATGGTATGAGAATCTTCTTTTTCTCTCTTTTTTTTGAAGAATCAGTGGGGGCACGCTAAGTGCACCCACTGGGTGTAGTCCCCGAGACTGCCATTGAATGTTTGATTCGGTGGTAGTCTTAGAGTAACTAGCATTGTGATGTCTTTTTATCTCTGTCGACTGATATGACTTGTGACTGTAGAAATCTTGCGATCTTGGGGCACAACTCTCTGCAATGAACAAGCAGCAAATCAGTCTCAACCTTGATCTGGAGTTGGCCAAGAAAAATCTCCAGAGCGCTCGTGATGAAGTAGCTGTCATGGGAGGTAATCAATCGCCGACTGTTTATCCCACTGATGGCAGTTTTTCTTTCCATCTTTTGAACCGAGTGACTCCACTCGAGCAGATGTATGTAGTGAAAACCGTCAACTCCAAGCCTGTCTGAAGAATGTTATTTCTTTAGAGAAAATGAAGCAGGCTTTGGAGCAGAAGGACCTGGACCTAGCTGCAGCTCAGAAGGAGGCGCGCGAGAAGATAGCGCTTGCTGACAAGAAGCTTGCTGACAAGAAGCTTGCTTCAGTCGGCAAGTTAGAAGAAGAAAATTCCAAATTGAAGACTGTTGTTTCTGACGCCAACCAAGAAGTCGAGAGGCTGAAGAAGGACAAGGAGAAAATGACCGACGAACTTGGGAGCCTCAAGATCAAGAACGGTGAATTAGAGTCTTATCTGAGCCAACTTGCTGCGAAACTGGCCCTGAAACTTGAAGGTACCGATTAATCTGTCTTTTTTCCTGTCGACTGATAATTTTAATTGCGCTGTCAACTCATACTTCACTCGGCCGTGCAGAACTCTGGCAAGACTTTGAAGCGGAAAGGGCGGGCGAGAAGGGTCTTGACCCCATTAACTGTCCAGTCAAGGATGAAGTTGCAATGAACGAGCTGCGGTTGGAGTCTCGCATGGATGGCGCAATCGCCTATCTGGCCCGTCTGAAGGCTGCAATGACCCGGATTAATGCAGAACTTTGGCCTCAGGAGGAACTGTCTCAAGATCTCGAGTCTCTGATGGCTCGACTGAATCAAATCCCTGAGCATGTGCAAGAATGGAAGAAGTCCTCTGCTCGCTGTGGTGCTGACGTCGCTCTGTCTCTGGTCCGAGTGCACTGCAAGGATGCCAAAGAAGACAAGCTGGCGGAGCTTAAAGTTGCAAACACAAAGAAGCATACTTTCCAGTCTTTCATGGACACTTTTCTCGCCGCCGCCACTCGTATTGCAGACAGCATCGACTTTGACAATTTCTGCGACCCGGCCAGTCCTTCTCCTGACGCGTGATTGAAAAAACATTAAGCTTCACCTTTATTTGCCTCGGGATGCCGAGTGATTGTGTAACCGTTAAACTGCTTCGCGCTTGAGGCTCGAATACTTTTGAACCGTCGTCCGAAACCTTAGGAATTTATCTGAACTTGGTTTATTTCTGGATATGCTTGCTTTTACCTTCGAGTGGAATTTTCTTCACTCGGAATAATCTTTGTGTTTGAGATTTCAATCGCCCTGCGCTTCATCATCCTTGCGGGTAGGGATGGAGTGAACGTTGTACTTATGACATAGCTCCAAAGGAGAAGGTTGCAGTCGACCTGCACCTCGTCATCCTTGCGGATAGGGATGGAGCAAAAGTTGTACTTGTGGCGTAGCTCCGAGGAGAAGGTTGCAGTCGACCTGCACTTCGTCGTCCTTGCGGATAGGGATGGAGCGAACGTTGTACTTGTGGCGTAGCTCCGAGGAGAAGGTTGCAGTCGACCTGCACCTCGTCGTCCTTGCGGATACGGATGGAGCGAACGTTGTACTTGTGGCGTAGCTCCGAGGAGAAGGTTGCAGTCGACCTGCACCTCGTCATCCTTCCAGATAGGGACGACTTCTATACTTAGGCGAGTACTGGACTGCAGCTAAGTCTCCGAGTGGGAGGGTTGCTCTCCACTCGGTAGGATTTTTCAAACTTAGGCGAGTACTTGACTGCAGCTAAGCCCCCGAGTGGGAGGGTTGCTCTCCACTTGGTAGGATTTTTCATACTTAGGCGAGTACTTGACTGCAGCTAAGCCCCCGAGTGGGAGGGTTGCTCTCCACTCGGTAGGATTTTTCATACTTAGGCGAGTACTTGACTGCAGCTAAGCCCCAAGTGGGAGGGTTGCTCTCCACTCGGTAGGATTTTTCATACTTAGGAGAGTACTTGACTGCAGCTAAGCCCCCGAGTGGGAGGGTTGCTCTCCACTCGGTAGGATCTTTAATACTTAGGCGAGTACTTGACTGTAGCTAAGCCCCCGAGTGGGAGGGTTGCTCTCCACTCGGTAGGGTTTTTAATACTTAGGCGAGTACTTGACTGCAGCTAAGCCCCAGTGGGAGGTTGCTCTCCACTCGGTGGGATTTTCATGCTTAGGCGAGTACATGACTGCAGCTATGCCCCAGTGGGAGGTTGCTCTCCACTCGGTGGGATTTTTCATACTTAGGCGAGTACTTGACTGCACCTAAGCCCCCGAGTGGGAGGGTTGCTCTCCACTCGGCAGGATTTTTAATACTTAGGCGAGTACTTGACTGCAGCTAAGCCCAGTGGGAGGTTGCTCTCCACTCGGTGGGTTTTTAATACTTAGGCGAGTGCTTGATCTGCAGCTAAGCCCCGAGTGGGAGGTTGCTCTCCACTCGGTGGGATTTTCATACTTAGGCGAGTACTTGACTGCAGCTAAGCCCCCGAGTGGGAGGGTTGCTCTCCACTCGGTAGGATTTTTCATACTTAGGCGAGTACTTGACTGCAGCTAAGCCCCCCAAGTGGGAGGGTTGCTCTCCACTCGGTAGGATTTTTCAAACTTAGGTGAAACGGATACGCAGCTAAGCCTCCGAGTGAGAGGCTTGCTCACCGCTCAGTACGATTTTTCAGACTTGAGCGAAACGGATTCGCAGCGAAGTCACCCACTGGGGGATTTCAAACGGAAACAAAAGCAACAACAATCGTTTAGGAAGATTATAAAGCTCTTGTCTTTGATAAATAAACTACAAAGGTATTTCTTATTACATCTCATCCGAGTGAGTATTTAAGTATAAAAGGGGCGGAGCAGCTCCGCATTCCAAGCTCGTGGCTCGTCATTCTGATGTTCGACATTGTAAAGATGGTATGCTCCATTGTGGAGAACTCTGGTGATAATGAAGGGACCTTCCCAAGAAGGGGCAAGTTTGTGTGGCTTCTGTTGATCCACTCGAACAACCAAGTCTCCCTCCTGAAAAGCTCGGCCCTTCACGTTTCTGGCGTGGAATCGACGCAAATCTTGCTGGTAGATGGTCGACCGGATCAATGCCATCTCTCTTTCTTCCTCTAAAAGCTCGACTGAATCCTGCCGGGCCTGTTCCGCTTCTTCTTCAGAGAAGAGTTCTACTCGGGGTGCGTTGTGGAGCAGGTCACTTGGCAGAACAGCTTCGGCTCCGTAGACCAAAAAGAAAGGGGTTCGCCCGGTTGATCGATTGGGAGTTGTCCTCAAACCCCAGAGAACTGATGGAAGCTCATCGACCCAGGCACCTGCTGCGTGTTTGAGATCACGCATCAGTCGAGGTTTCAGTCCTTTGAGGATTAAACCATTTGCGCTTTCATCTTGTCCATTCGACTGTGGGTGAGCCACAGAAGCATAGTCGACTCGTGTGCCTTGAGAAGCGCAAAACGCTCTAAACTCGTCAGAATCAAAGTTCGATTCATTGTCGGTGATGATGCTGTGTGGAACTCCATATCTGAATGTCAATTCTGTGATGAAGCTGACAGCAGTGCTGGCATCAAGATTCTTGATAGGTTTGGCTTCGATCCATTTGGTAAACTTGTCGACTGCTGCAAGTGCATGAGTAAATCCACTCCTACCAGTCCTCAGCGGCCCGACCATGTCCAATCCCCAAACAGCAAAGGGCCAGACGAGTGGAATGGTCTTCAGGGCTGACGCGGGCTTGTGAGACATATCAGAGTAGAACTGGCAACCTTCACATCTGTCGACTATATCTTTCGCCATTTCATTTGCTCGGGGCCAATAAAATCTGGCTCAGTATTCTTTAGCCACAATGGCCCGAGAGGACGCATGGTGACCACAGGTCCCCGAGTGGATGTCGTTGAGGATCATTCGACCTTCTTGTGATGTTATGCATTTCTGACTGACCCCAGTCACACTTTCTCTGAACAAATGTCCCTTTATCACCGTAAAGGACTTGGATCGACGGACGATCTGTCGAGCCTCTTCTTCATCCTCTGGGAGTTCCTTCCTAAGGATGTATGCGATGTAAGGTATTGTCCAGTCGGGAGTGATAACCAGGACTTTCATGATTAGGTCGACCACGGTTGGGACCTCGACTTCAGTCGGATCTGTGGCGCTCTTAGGCTGCGGGGGCTCTTCTGTAAAAGGATCTTCTTGAACTGATGGTGTGTGAATGTGCTCCAGAAACACATTGCTGGGAATGACTTCTCTCTTGGAACCTATCTTCGCCAAATCATCGGCTGCTTGATTTTTCAGTCGGGGTATATGATGGAGCTCTAACCCCTCGAACTTCTTTTCCAACTTTCTCACCGCATTGCAGTAGCCAGTCATGGCTGGGCTTCTGACGTCCCACTCTTTCATCACTTGATTGACCACCAAATCTGAGTCGCCATAGACCATGAGGCGACAGACGCCGAGTGAAATGGCCATGCACAACCCGTATAAGAGTGCTTCGTATTCTGCTTCGTTATTGGAGGAATCAAAGTGAATCTGGAGTACATATTTGAGCTTGTCTCCTCGGGGGGTTACTAATACCACCCCGGCACCCGAACCATTCAGCATCTTGGAACCGTCAAAGAACATGGTCCAGTGCTCCGAGTGAACTTGAATTGGCAGTTGCTGTTCGATCCACTCGGCGAGGAAATCAGCTATTGCTTGGGGCTTGATAGCTTTCTTTGCCTCAAACTGAATATCTAAGGGAAGGAGTTCAATCGCCCATTTTGCCACTCGACCAGTTGCATCTCTGTTGTGCAGAATCTCTGATAATGGAGCGTCACTGACGACTGTAACGGAGTGGTCAGAGAAATAGTGTGCAACCTTCTTCGTGGTCATATAAATCCCATAAACAAGCTTTTTGATAGTGCGGATATCTCTGTTTCGACGGAGTCAGTACTTTAGAAACATAATAAACTAGGTGCTGAACTTTATAGGCTTTTCCCTCTTCTTCTCGCTCAACCGTAAGTACTGTACTGACGACTTATCCAGTGGCTGCTATGTAAAGCAGTAAAGGCTCTTTGCTGATTGGGGCAGCAAGCACCGGCTGGGTGGAAAGCAGGGTTTTTAGCTCTGCAAATGCTGATTAAGCTTCGGTAGTCCACTCGAACTTATCTGACTTCTTCATCAGTCGGTAGAGAGGTAGTGCCTTCTCACCGAGTCTGGAAATGAATCGACTTAGGGCGGCCAAACAACCAGTAAGCTTCTGAACATCATGCACACGCACTGGGCATTTCATTTGGTGTATGGCATCAACTTTCTCGGGGTTAGCATCGATCCCTCGTTCAGAAACGAGAAAACCGAGCAACTTTCCTCCTGGAACTCCGAACGTGCACTTTGATGGATTAAGCTTGATATCGTACCTTCTGAGGTTGGCAAAGGTTTCAGCAAGGTCACTTAGTAGGTCGGAACCTCTACGTGACTTGACCACAATGTCATCCATGTACGCTTCCACATTCCGACTGATTTGAGTGAGTAAACACTTCTGGATCATTCGCATGAATGTGGCTCCAGCGTTCTTCAAGCCAAATGGCATAGTGACATAACAGAAGCACCCGAATGGGGTGATGAAAGCTGTTTTGATTTCATCGGGTCCAAACAGACGGATATGATGATACCCGGAATAAGCGTCCAGAAAGGACAGACGCTCACATCCCGCAGTCAAATCGACAATCTGATCAATGCGAGGGAGAGGAAAGTGATCCTTCGGGTAGGCCCGATTGATATGCTTGAAGTCGATGCACATGCGGAGTGAATTGTCCTTCTTAGGGACCATGACAACGTTAGCTAACCACTCGGAGTGGTAAATCTCTCGGATAAACTCAGCTGCCAGGAGCCGAGCCACTTCTTCACCGATTGCTTTTCTCTTCTGTACGACGGACCGTCGAAGATGTTCCTTAACCGGTTTTATCTTTGGGACGACTCGCAAACGATGCTCAGCCATTCCCCTGGGAACACCCGGCATGTCAGAAGGTTTCCATGCAAAGATGTCCCAGTTCTCACGGAGGAACTGGATGAGCACTTCTTCCTATTTGGAGTTGAGAGTTGTTGAAATGTGGGTCGGAGCAGCGTTGGGATCAGTCGGGTGGAGATGAACCGGTTTCGTTTCACCGGACGACTGAAATGCTGAATCCGTTGCAGGCTTCTTAGCTCGTAGCAAATCACTCGGATTTGCATTTTTCTGATACGCCTGCAATTCTACCATTGCCATCTGCGCATCAGTGATTTTTGAGCCCTTCTGGAAGCACTCTTCTGCCTTCTTTCGATTGCCAGTGATGGTGATCACTCCCTTGGGACCAGGCATTTTCAATTTGAGGTACACATAGCATGGTAGAGCCATAAAATGCGCGTAGGCTGGCCTACCCAGAATGGCGTGATAAGCACTCTAGAAATCCACCACTTCAAATGTCAACTTTTCTTTGCGGTAATTCTTGTGATCACCGAAAACCACATCATAAGCAATCTGGCCGAGTGATTCAACCTTTTTGCCCGGAATGACTCCATGGAAACTCATACTGCTTTCACTGAGTCTGGACATTGGAATGCCCATCCCTTTCAATGTTTCTGCATATAGAATGTTCAGGCCACTGCCACCATCCATCAGAACTTTAGTCAGTCGAGTGCCTTCGACAACTGGGTCGACCGCCAAAGCTTGCCTCCCAGGGGTGGCTATGTGTGTCGGGTGATCGAATTGGTCGAATGTGATGGCAGTCTGGGACCATTTCAAATAACTGGGCATCGCCAGAGCGACCATATTCACTTCTCTGTTAATCACTTTCAATCGACTCTTACTCTCAACATCAGCAAAAATCATCAGAGTGGAATTGATGTGAGGGTAACCATCATCACTCTCCTCCTTGTCCTCAACCTTGTCGGACTCTTTTTCCTTGTCTTTGGGTTGTTTATCCGGGCTAACTGGATCGGGAGCCGGCCTTTGCCGAGTGGTATGCTTCAGGTAAATGATTTTACCCTCCTCATCTTTCCTTGTGTGGATGTGGCATGGCAAATCTAGCACATCATTTCCATCTTGATCATTTATCTTCTTAGGGTTCCATGGCTCCTTGGGCTTCCCTATGGGTTTTCCTTAAGTCACGGTTAAGGTTTCCCCAGGAGCAGCTGGCTCGGCTTTGCGCTTCTACTTCCGACTGGAGTTTCCTCCTCCGGTTTCATGGGCGACTGATTTATGCTTGCCGCTCCGGAGCCGATCCTCTTCCTCACCATAAGCACATTTGGTGGCAATCTCCATCATTCGACTCACAGACATGTCTCCGGTCCGACCGAACTTCAAGTTCAACTCTCGATATTTGACGCCTTCCTTGAAGGCGCAGACTGCTTGGTGATCAGACACGTTCTCAACTGTGTGATGCAGTGTGATCCATCTCTGGATATAATCCCTCAAAGTTTCATTTGTCTTCTACACACATGATTGCAGCTCTGTCAACCCTGTTGGTCGTTTGCATGTCCCTTCAAACATTGTGACAAAACACTCGGGCAAGATTTTCCCAAGTGTAAATGCTGCTGGGTGCTAACTGATTCAGCCAAGCTCTGGCCGAACACTCCAACATCAGAGGCAGGTGTTTCATAGCCACTTCATCATTACTGCCGCCAATCTGAACAGCCACTCGGTAGTCCTCAAGCCAGGTATCAGGCTTGGACTCACCAGTGAACTTATTGACTCCAGTCGCCAACCTGAAGTTGGGGGGAATCACCGCGGCCCTGATGGCTCTGCTGAAGCACTCAGGTCCTGAGACGCGCGCTCTACTACTGGTGGGTACATCTCTATCATGACCTTCTCGGTGAGCTCTGTTCCTGTCGACCAAACCCTGAACAAGAATAGATCTCGCATCAATGCCTGGCTCCCTGGGGTCGACTGGAATCTTTCACCCAGTGATGTGAGGGCGCTTGTCATCCTACTGTCGAGGCACATATGATCCACTCCTTGGGGGAGGAGTGGGCACTCGACGACGATCGTCACGATCGAGTCGGTGATCATACTACTCACGGTTTCTGTACTGATCACGGCGGTCATCACGTCCCTCACGCCTCGGGGGCGATCTTGGACTATGTGTCGACTGGACTGTATCTTCAACAACGGACCTGCTATGGATCCTATTCCGCGACTGTGATACAGCCATATTCTGCTCCCCCGCTGCCCTGAGTAAAGCTCTAATCTGCATTAAACCCCTGCCGGCTTCTAACTGGGAGGGCTGAATTGACTCTGCTATACAAGCTGCAGCTGTAAGATTTTGGATCGGAGTTCGATATACCTGAGTCGGAGGTGGAAAAAGTTGGCGTCGACTGGATTCTTGAACCCTTTGTCACGCACGCTCGTTGAGTACTCGCTGGAGATTTTCCAGTCGAGTGCGCTCAGCCAGATTGGCCAGGCACGCGTCCTCCAAGGCCCGGGCCTTGGGGGTTTCTCCAACGATAGGAGTGTGAAGAGCATGCATGTTCCAGCGGCGAAGCTCTTCCCTCTGCTCCGAAGAGAGGGGCTCGGGGCGGTATTCCTCATGAGCATGCGACGGATCGCCTCTGCCGTCGCCACCGTCGGTGCGAGGCAAGCCGGGAGGACTGCGAGGTCCATCGACCATCAAGACCTCCGCCGCTAGATCACTGCTGTCGCACTCGGATGCGGTCTCTGCGGAGCCAGTCGATAGATCGAACAGGTCGTAGAGAGATTCGTCGGGCTCGATCGCCGCGACCTGAGGGGTGGCCGTTTGGCGAGCCACAGCGTCTCTCACCCATCGCTGAAGCCTTGACCGACCGGAGCACTTGCGTCGGCGGGTGATGGGGAGGGTGGACGCCACAGGTGCCGACCGATACTGGGTCGACGGCTTCCTCAGGAGGACACCATGGATGCACGCTCGAAAGTGCGTCGCCCCGTGGACGGGGAGTGCATCGACGTCGAGTGGAGCCTCCTGAAGCCAAGCAGAGTCGTCGGCGATGAAAACGAGCGCGCCGAGACGTATCTCGCGGCCCTCAGCCAAACCTCAGCCTGAAACCATGATGAAGGGGATCGGAAAAATCGCAACTTCTCCAACAAGTCGCTAAGACACCTGCCCCACGGTGGGCGCCAACTGTCGTGGTTCGGAGTCTGACAGTAGAGTAGGGGGTAGGAATTTAGAGGCAAGATCCTAGCTATGGATTTGTTGTACACGCTGGTTTTACGAGTTCAGGCCCTTCTCGGAGGAAGTAACAGCTCTACGTCTCGGAGCCCGGAGGCGGTCGTTTGGATTATACGCGTGTGAGTTACAGGGGGTGCGAACCCTTGTCCCAGAGGAGGGGGTGGCTTATATAGAGTGCGCCAGGACCCCAGCTCCCCTCTGTTACACAGGGTTAAATGTACATAAAGAGGTGGCGTTACAGGTAACGCCTGTAATGAAATGCTGTAAATGGTCATTAAATATCAAAGTAAATGCCCGACCGTTGCTGCGCAGAGCGGATTTAGGTCTTCTTATCGTCGAGTGGTTTGATGGTCGAGTGACCTAGATAAAGTGAGATCACCGAGTGGATGGTAGGTCGAGTGGACTTCACTCGACGCCTTTGCTGGATCCCTTCTTCTGATACTTGAACTTCTTTGTTTTTAGGAATAAGACCTTAGGTAGGATGTATAGGTCAGGCCTATTACCCTACCATAGGTTTATGTCTACATCAGCAACTCCCTTGCCCTTGGTGGATTTTGGTGCCATGGCGGCTGGGGGAGGAGGGCAGGACAGAGGGCAGCGGAGACGCAACGACGGCGAGCAGGAACGAAACTTGAAGAAGAAGAGAAAGGCGGACGGAGGTTTCTCAGATTGGGTTTGCACGAAGGGTAAAAGGAACAGTACGCCGGCGGTTATTCCTTTTTATGGGGAAGCCGCAGGGCGCGCTGCCCATTTACTGTGATGTGACACATGCGTGTGGAAACCGCCCCGAGCATGCCGCCCATGTCACGCACGCCCTCCACGCCGCGTCACGCGCGCGGGTCGTGGGAAGCAGACCGCGCGAAGAGTCTTACCACGGTAAAAACCGCCCCACCTGCCCGCACACCGTTTTGGGCCTGGCCCAACAACATGTTGCGCTTATGTGTGGCCCAGGCCTGGGGGCTCCTGTCGGTGTACAAAAATAGGGGCGCATTTTTGTACCCCTTTTCCTATGCACGGGCAGTCAGAGCCGCGCCCACGGCCCCGCCAAGCAGAACGAGGGAGGTGAGCCAAGGTAAGATCGAAGCCCAAGACAATCAAAGCAACGCCAAGGCCAAGACCACGAAGAGCAGAGGGACGAAGCAGGTTCCCCCGGCAAGACCCTTGCCGGGGCAGCTCGCCCCACACCAATAGAGCGAGCCACCCTTGAGCCCACGGTCCCCAACGCCACCATCCAGGTGGGGCCAGGGCTCGGGAAGGCACCTCTGTGGTGGCATGCCGATTTTGTGAAGACATATTCAAGATCAGATGAGGATTAGAAGACGATGATCCTCGGCAAGATCCTTGCCAAGGAAGGCCACCAGACCCCCGGCAAGGCCCTTGCCGGAGACGACAGCGCGCCACGGCAAGACCCTTACTGGGTCGCGCGGCAAGACCCTTGCCGGGCCACTCGGCAAGGCCCTCACCAAGGACACTAGCAAGGCCACCGCCAGGTCCACGCCAACCAAGCTTCCACCGCCATTCAACATGCAGCTGCCAGCCCAACCAGCTGGGCGGGCACCTGCATGGCAACATGCAGATCCGAGGCCAACTCATCAAGCTCCTGCGTGGCGGCATGCAGATCTTCGTGAAGGCTCCACCATCGCGACACCTCAGCTGCCTGCCTGCCTACATGGTGCCGCACACATCGCTGGCCAGGGCGTGTGTCAAAGCGAGGAGGAGCAGCGACGGACGGGACGGGCCTCGCCCCGTCTCCCAATAAAGCAAGGGGATACCTAAGCTACGCATTAAACGCGTCTTGTCCTGTAATGCGAGTGATAAGCTCAGGGCACTGTACGCCTTTCCACCTCCTGTGTGTTGTTGTGGAACCCCTTTCAACTATAAAAGGAGGCCCATGGCATACTGGAGAAGGATTCGGCTCTTTCGAACCACATGCTGACCACAGCTAGTTCGAGAGCTCAAGAACTCTCAGAAATACACCCACCAAAGCAGGACTAGGGTTTTACGCACCCTCGCGGCCCGAACCTGGGTAAACGATCCTTGTGCTGTCTACTAGCCCTGCTCTCCTCGCAACCCTGCGCCCCGGCAACCGTAGTAGGGATTCTTGTGATCCCATAGGTGTCGTTCCACACCGGCACTGTGGTTCCGACGTCTGCCGACCCAAGGACCAACGCCGACCATTGGGCTGCTTGGCCCGTCAGAACGGCACCGTCCGTCCAAGGATACCTCAACTCCGCACTCCAGGCGGCCCACACTCCGCTGAACGCCACAGGACGCGGGCGGCGCGGATCGATGCCTTCCACCCTCACACCATGGCGCGCGGGCCACCGCAAGATCCTCAAGCTACGCAGCGGCGACAGCGCCACACACCCGACTGGAACAAGAGAACATGCGAGACGTGCTCATAGTGGCGCGGGAGCTACTGCGGTGCCGGCTGGTGGAGAGCAGTCGCGACGCGTTGCTGGAGCGTGTCGCTGAGCTGTTGGACGCTGCATCCAGGGTTACACCGCCTTTCTGCTCCTTACCTACGTCTCAAATTGTGGCCAGATCGCAAGGCGGGCCTCGTCGCACCCGCGTGCTCCCAGGCGCACCATGAGGGTTCATCGGCGTTAGCACGGTCGACGGTATCGAACATCTGGTCACGCCTGCGCTTCCCCCGGGTGGCGCAGGTGCGGGTGTAGCCCCACGCGGCCATGATGGGGTGCCATCCTACAGCCACCAGGGGGACGCGCTGGGCCCGTCGGCGCGGGGCGTAGGGCGCCTCGGCGGGGGTTCCGGAGCGGCGACTCCAGAAGCCTATGTGCCCCGCATGGTGGATCGGGAGTACACGCCGGAGGATGGCCCCTGCTCGATTCTCGAGCCGAGCTGGGAAGAAGAGATGCTAGAAGTTGAGGCCTTCCACGAGCCACCCAGGAGCCTCGCCGACCCCGCCAACAACAACAACCGAGGGTACCACTGATATCTCAGGAGCAGGCTTACGCTAACCATGGGTTGCAGGTGGACCAGGCTGCAGCGGCGGACGGCGACCCCAACACGGTGATAACGCATAAGTATAGGGGATCAATTGTAACCTCTTTCGATAAGTAAGAGTGTTGAACCCAACGAGGACCTAAAGGTAGAACAAATATTGCCTCAAGTTCAATCGACCACTGATACAACTCTATGCACGCGTTCGCTTTACCTAGAACAAGTATGAAACTAGAAGTACTTTGTATGTGTTGTTGGATAGGTTTGCAAGATAATAAAGAACACGTAAATAAAGTAAATATAGCGAGTGTGAAAAAGTGGTGGTAGGAGTTGCGAAATTGTCCCTAAGCAATTGCCTACTTTACTAGACCGATAGCAAGTTTTATGTGGGAGAGGCCATTGCAAGCAAGTCATCCCTGACTTGGAATTCTATGCACTTATGATTGGAACTATTAGCAAGCATCCGCAACAACTAACGTTCATTAAGGTAAAACCCAACCATAGCATTAAGTTATATTGGCCCCCCTTCAATCCCGTATGCATCAATTTCTATGCTAGGTAGAAGCTTTTGTCACTCTTGCCCTCCAATACATAGTCCAATCAACATACAACTAACCCTATGGTGTGATCCACGCGCGCGCTCAGATGATGGGCACCAAAGGACAACAACATAACCACAAGCAAATTAAATCAATCATAGCAATTCATCAACCACCGATAGGACAACGAAAATCTACTCACACATCATAGATGGCAACACATCATTGGATAATAATATGAAGCATAAAACACCATGTTCAAGTAGAGGGTACAGCGGGTTGTGGGAGAGTGGACCGCTGTAGATAGAGGGGGGAAGGTGATGGAGATGTTGGTGAAGATCGCGGTGATGATGATGGTGGCCACGGCAGCGATCCGGCGCCACCAGAAGTGAGGGGGAGAGGGGCCCCCTTCTTCTTCTTCTTCCTTGACCTCCTCCCTAGATGGGAGAAGGATTTCCCCTCTGGTCCTTGGCCTCCATGGCATGGGAGGGGCGAGAGCCCCTCCGAGATTGGATCTTTCTCTCTGTCTCTCTTTGTTTTTGCGCTCTGGTATTCTGCCCTTTCACCGTTTCTTATATATCCGGAGATCTGTAACTCCGATTGGATTGAAACCTTCGCCAAGATTTTTTTCGAAAATTAGCTTTCTTGCGGCCAAAGAAGAGCAGCAACTGCCTTACGGGGGCCCCACGAGGGTCAGTGGCACGCCCAGGGGGGCAGGCGTGCCCCCTGCCTCGTGGCCACCTCGGGCACCGTCTCGCGTTGATTCTTCCTCCCATATTTTCCAAATATTCCAAAAATATTCTCCGTATGTTTTTATTCCGTTTGGATTCCATTTGATATGGGGTTTCTGCGAAACATAAAACATGCAACAAACAGGAACTAGCACTGGGCACTGGATCAATATGTTAGTCCCAAAAATAGTATAAAAAGTTGCCAAAAGTATATGACAGTTGTAGAATATTGGCATGGAACAATAAAAAATTATAGATACGACGGAGACGTATCAGCATCCTCAAGCTTAATTCTTGCTCGTCCTCGAGTAGGTAAATGGTAAAAAAAGATAATTTTGATGTGGAATGCTACCTAGTATAATCTTGATCACATGATCTAATCATGGCATGAATATTAAGACACGAGTGATTCAAAGCAATAGTCTATATTTTGACATTAAGACAATAATACTGCAAGCATACTAATAAAGAAATCATGTCTTTTCAAAATAACATGGCCAAAGAAAATTATCCCTACAAAATCATATGGTCTGGCTATGCTCCATCTTCACCACACAAAATATTCACATCATGCACAACCCCGATGACAAGCCGAACAATTGGTTCATACTTTTTAACGCGCTTCAGCCTTTTCAACCCTCACCCAATACATGAGCGTGAGCCATGGACATAGCACTATGGGTGGAATAGAATATGATGATGGAGGTTGTGTGGATAAGACAAAAAAGGAGAAAGTCTCATATCGACGCGGCTAATCAACGGGCTATGGAGATGCCCATCAATTGATGTCAATATGAGGAGTAGGGATTGCCATGCAACGGATGCACTAAGAGCTATAAGTGTATGAAAGCTCAAACTGGAAACTAAGTGGGTGTGCATCCAACTTGCTTGCTCATGAAAACCTCGGGCATTTGAGGAAGCCCATGCAAAATATACAAGCCAAGTTCTATAATGAAAATTCCCACTAGTTTATGAAAGTGATAACTGAAGAAACTCTCTATATGAAGAACATGGTGCTGCTCTGAAGCACAAGTGTGGTAAAAGGATAGTAACATTGCCCCTTCTCTCTTTTTCTCTCATTTTTTTGTTTTTTGTTTCCTTTTTTTGGGCCTTCTCTTTTTTTGGCCTTTCTCCTTTTTTTTCGTCCGGAGTCTCATCCCGACTTGTGGGGGAATCATAGTCTCCATCATCCTTTCCTCACTGGGGCAATGCTCTAATAATGATGATCATCACACTTTTATTTACTTACAACTCAATATTACAACTCAATATTAGAACAAAGATATGACTCTATGCGAATGCCTCTGGCGGTGTACCAGGATGTAAAATGATCTAGCGTAGCAATGGCATCAAAAAACAGACAAGCCATGAAAATATCATGCTAGCTATCTTACGATCATGCAAAGCAATATGACAATGAATGCTCAAGTCATGTATATGATGATGATGGAAGTTGCATGGCAATATATCTCGGAATGGCTATCGAAATGCCATGATAGGTAGATATAAGGAGGTTTATGTGTGATAGAGCGTATCGTATCATGGGGTTTAGATGCACCGGCGAAGTTTGCACCAACTCTCGAGGTGAGAAAGGTCAATGCACGGTACCGAAGAGGCTAGCAATGATGGAAGGGTGAGAGTGTGTATAATCCATGGACTCAACATTAGTCATAAAGAACTCATATACTTATTGCAAAAGTTTATTAGCCCTCGAAGCAAAGTACTACTACGCATGCCCCTGGGGGGAATAGATTGGTAGGAAAATACCATCGCTCGTCCCCGACCGCCACTCATCAGGAAGACAATCAACGAATAAATCATGCTCCGACTTCGTTACATAACGGTTCACCATACGTGCATGCTACGGGAATCACAAACCTCAACACAAGTATTTCTACTAATCCAGAACTACCCACTAGCATGACTCTAATATCACCCTCTTTATATCACAAAACTATTGCAAGGAATCAAACATATCATATTCAGTGATCTACAAGTTTTATGTAGGATTTTATGACTAACCATGTGAATGACCAATTCCTGCCATCTCTCTAAATAGGTATAAGTGAAGCAAGAGAGTTTAATTCTTTCTACAAAAGATATGCCCACGCTCTAACAAATATAAGTGAAGCAAAAGAGCATTCTACAAATGGCGGTTTTCTATGTGAAGAGAAACGGGCAATCCAAACTTCAAATGATATAAATGAAGCACATGAAGCATTCTATAAAGCCATACTCAAAGAATATAAGTGAAGTGCAATGAGCATTCTATAAATCAACCAAGGACTACCTCATACCAGCATGGTGCATAAAAGAAAAAGTGAAAACTAAATGCAAAAGACGCTCCAAGATTTGCACATATCGCATGAACGAAACGAATCCAAAAACATACCGATATTTGTTGAAGAAAGAGGGGATGCCTTAAGGGGCATCCCCAAGCTTAGACGCTTGAGTCTCCTTGAATATTTACTTGGGGTGCCTTGGGAATCCCCAAGCTTGAGCTCTTTCCTCTCCTCCTTCTCCTCATATCGAGACCTCCTCGATCTTCGAACACTTCATCCACACAAAACTTAAACAGAAAACTCGGTTAGATCCGTTATACTATAATAAAGCAAATCACTACTCTAAGTACTATTGCAAACCAATTCATATTTTGTTTTTGCATTATAGCTACTGTAATATAACTCTTCCATGGATTAATCCACTGATAGGAATTGATAGTTTCATCAAAACAGGCAAACTATGCATTAAAAACAGAATCTGTCTTAAACAGGACAGTCTGTAGTAATCTGAACATTAACCATATTTCTGGTACTCCAAAAATTCTTCCAAAATTAGGAAAAATAAAAAAATTGTATAGAAAGACATTGCAAAAAGTTTCAGAACTATTTGACGTTCCAGTAAAAATATGTAAAATCACGCACTACAGCCAAAGTTTCTGTCCTGCACCGCACAAACCAACAAGCATTGTAAACATCCTAAAGGCAAACCTTGGCACATTATTTTTATAATACAATGGAATTGTACAAGGGGATAATTATTTTTGTTGAAAAGTTTCTGTAATCAAGATTCACAAAGTTTCCGTGAGCACGAACAAAGTTCAAGGCTAGCTCCCACTTCAACAATGCTTATCTCTCTCACTTTCACTTTCCTTTTTTGAAAAAGTTTTAGGTTCCCCTCTTTATTTTTTTTGTTTTAAACTATATAAAAGCACTCAACAGAAATAAATGACTCTCTAAAACTTCCGGGTTGTCTCCCTGGCAGCGCTTTCTTTAAAGCCATTAAGCTAGGCATATAATGCTCAAGTAGTGAATCCACCCGGATCCCAAGGTATATCAAAGCCAATTTTAATTAGCAATGATTTGGCATTTAGTTGTGAGCACAAAGCAACATATATCAAGCAATTACGAAGTCTAACTCTCTTCCTATGCATCGACATGTCATAAAAGAACAATTCATGCACACATAGTAAAGCCCAATGCATAGTATAAGCAGTTTCTTGCAATTTTATCATGTTGGAAACATAGAGAGGTGGAGATATAGGTCCTCTCTCATAATAATTGCAAGTAGGAGCAGCAAGCACATGCATATTATATTAATCAAAATCATCATGTGTAGTAGTAAAAGGCAACCCATCAACATAATCCTTAATAAGCACAAACTTCTCCGATATAGTGTAGTTTGGAGAATTCAAAAAGATAATAGGACTATCATGCGTGGGTGCAATAGCAACAATTTCATGTTTAACATAAGGAACTATAGCAAGTTCATCTCCATAAGCATAATTCATATTGGCATCTTGGCCACAAGCATCATCAAAAAGGGATATTTCAAAAGAATCAACGGGATCATAACAATCATCATAGCATTCATCCTTCGGTAAGCACAAAGGAAAATTAAACAATGTATGAGTTGAAGAGTTACTCTCATTAGAAGGTGGGCACGGGTAGCTAATCCGCTCTTCCTCCTTTTTTTCTTCGCTCTCCTCATCATCTTTTTCATCCAATGAGCTCATAGTTTCATCAATTTCTTCTTCCATAGACTCCTGCAAAATATTAGTCTCTTCTTGGACACCGGAGGAGTCCTCAATATATGGTTAAACATATGCATTAGAAGCATAATTATCATAACAATATTTAAGTATGGCAAAGTTTTCAGATTTGTAAAGAGTAGCATCATACTTTTCAATCAAAGAAGCAATTTCATAAGCACCCTTAAAAGCAATTAATTCTTCAATTTGTTGAACATCATATTAATTATAAACACCCTTAGCATACGAAGATACGTTTCCATTATCACTAAACTCACATTTATAGGGAAGGTGTTTCTTAGGGTTTTCAGAACAACAAGTAAAATCATATATTTCACATAAATTCCAAGCATAGCATTGCAAACGAAGAATTTGATCCAATAAAAGTTTCCCCTTTTCAGATATGCGATGTCGCACATAACAAGCATGCTCATCTAAAGATTTGCCCTCAACTAAGCTAGTCGTGGTTTCAGCACGAGCACATAGGGATCGAAGATGATCCAAATAAAAAGCTTCAGAAGTGTGTTAGATTTTGAGTGGTTCTTCAACCATTGGTG
The DNA here is from genome assembly GCA_021605205.1 of Aegilops longissima. Taxonomy (NCBI): domain Eukaryota; kingdom Viridiplantae; phylum Streptophyta; class Magnoliopsida; order Poales; family Poaceae; genus Aegilops; species Aegilops longissima. The sequence goes on from CM038679.1 coordinate 63,981,757, forward strand.
TAGTAGGTACAACTAATTTTTTTGGTACTTTGCGTTTCCTACCCATAACTAAAGATAGAAAACAACTTAGAACAACAAATAAAAACTACTTAGTGATAAAGCAAACAAGCACACACGAGATATTCACCCCACGCTATTGCTCCCCGGCAACGGCGCCAGAAAAATGGTCTTGATAACCCACAAGTATAGGGGATCAATTGTAGCCTCTTTTGATAAGTAAGAGTGTTGAACCCAAGGAGGAGCTAAAGGTAGAACAAATATTCCCTCAAGTTCTATCGACCACCAATACAACTTTACGCACGCTTAACGTTCGCTTTACCTAGAACAAGTATGAAACTAGAAGTACTTTGTAGGTGTTGTTGGATAGGTTTGCAAGATAATAAAGAGCACGTAAATAAAAACTAGGGGCTGTTTGTATAAAGACACAATAAAGTAATATAGCGAGTGTGGAAAATTGGTGGTAGGAGTTGCGAAATTGTCCCTAAGAAATTGACTACTTTACTAGACCGATAGCAAGTTTTATGTGGGAGAGGCCACTGCTAGCATGTCACCCCTGACTTGGAATTCTGTGCACTTATGATTGGAATTATTAGCAAGCATCCGCAACTACTGACGTTCATTAAGGTAAAAGCCAACCATAGCATTAAGTTATGTTGGTCCCCCTTCAATCCCGTATGCATCAATTTCTATGCTAGGTAGAAGCTTCTGTCACTCTTGCCCTCCAATACATAGTCCTATCAACATACAACTAACCCTATGGTGTGATCCACGTGTGCACTCATATGATGGGCACCAAAGGACAACAATATAAGCACAAGAAAATTAAATCAATCATAGCAATTCATCAACCACCGATAGGACAACGAAAATCTACTCAGACATCATAGGATGGCAACACATCATTGGATAATAATATGAAGCATAAAGCACCATGTTCAAGTAGAGGGTACAACGGGTTGCGGGAGAGTGGACCGCTGTAGATAGAGGGGGGAAGGTGATGGAGATGTTGGTGAAGATGGCGGAGGTGTTGGTGAAGATCGCGGTGATGATGGTGGTGGCCACGGCAGCGATCCGGCGCCACCAGAAGAGAGGACGAGAGGGGACCCCTTCTTCTTCTTATTCTTCCTTGACCTCCTCCCTAGATGGGAGAAGGGTTTCCCCTATGGTCCTTGGCCTCCATGGCATGGGAGGGGCGAGAGCCCCTCCAAGATTGGATCTGTCTATTTGTCTCTCTCTGTTTCTGCGCTCTGGCATTCTGCCCTTTCGCCGTTTCTTATATATCCGGAGATCTGTAACTCCGATTGGATTGAAACCTTCAGCAAGATTTTTTGCCGAAATTTAGCTTTCTTGCGGCCAAAGAAGAGCAGCAACCGCCTTACAGGGGGCCCACGAGGGTCAGGGGTGCGCCCCCTACCTCGTGGCCACCTCGGGCACCGTCTCGCGTTGATTCTTCCTCCCATATTTTCCAAATATTCCAAAAATATTCTCCATCCGTTTTTATTCCGTTTGGATTCCGTTTGATATGGGGTTTCTGCGAAACATAAAACATGCAACAAACAGGAACTGGCACTGGGCACTGGATCAATATGTTAGTCCCAAAAATAGTATAAAAAGTTGCCAAAAGTATATGAAAGTTGTAGAATATTGGCATGGAACAATCAAAAATTATAGATACGACAGAGACGTATCACGCGGCAGCCTCGCTCCAACCAAGGGTAGCGCACTGGGGGCTACACGGGAGGGGTCTGGAGCTAGGCCCTCCCCCGTGTCACACGGAGCAAGGCGTCGCCCGAAGGTAGGTCCTCTGCCGGGGAGGCGCCGGAGAGCCCTCCCCCCAGCAGAGGGCCCGTGGTCGCCGAGGCCACCGCTAGCGTCCCCTTTGCCCCTTGTTACCGTCCTGGTTTCCGGACACCCCAACGATGGTCGAGGGTGGCGCAGGGTGGTGCCCTCGTCTGGCGATATGAAGATAGGGCTCACGCCTGTGAAGGTCTCCACCCGTGACACTCACGTAATAATGAGTGGGGTTGTACACGCCCCGGAGTCTCCGGAGAGCCACCCTCGGGCCTCGGGGCTCCCACCCACGTCCTATTGGAAGCACCATGCTCCGCGCTGGCCGTCGACACTGTCCCCCAATGACTATGCTCACAACCAGTGAAAGCACTTAGCTCCGCGCTGGTGGGAAGACAAGAAGACTAGCTAGGTGCCGGACGCGGCCATTTGCTTTCATCCGCTTTTCTGTAACTTGGTTCACCGCCCCTTTTGGATCGACTTTGGAGTTTCATTTTCGTTGTCAATTTTGGGGGGAGTCTTCTTTGTTCGAATGAATTTCCTGCATTTTGGTTGCGTGCTTTGTTTTCAAGGTTCGAACCTGCTACCCCTTCCCTTGCGAGCGTCTCGCGGGCGGGGGCTGGGCGTGGTATGTACGCGCTACGCGCACATCCTGCCATGATCTGGCGCTCGCTTCTAACGAGCCCCTCTCGGGCGGACTGGCAGACTCCTCAGAAGCCCAAAACCTCGCGAGCCCGCGAAGGGCTCCCCTTGAGAGAAATACCCATTGGCGACTACAAGACCAGTCCGAGGCCTGCCTGGACTGAGGGAAGTTACAATAGCAAGCCCGCGGAAGAGCTTGTGGGCTCACAAAAGCGTGTTTCAAGTCTGGCTTGAGGAATAAAATAATAGTCTGATTACATGAGGGGCTCCCCCTCCCCAAAATGCTCTTACACCTTGAGGGGCCGTGCCCAAGCTTTTGCGTGCAGGTTCAAAGCAAAGGAGAATGGGCTCAATCAGACATGTCACTCGCAGCATCTTCCGAATCACTCCCAGACACACTGCTCGAGCTGTCACCGGCATCGTCTTCACCGTCATCAACCGCGCCACCATCATCCGCCACGACCACCACCGCATCTTCCTCTAAAGCGAAAGCCCTAACCAGAGCATCTACATTATCGTCCACCCAGCGTGCCAGGTTGTCCCGGATAGCTCCAGGCACTGGGGCGATGGCGGCGTCGAAGTCAAAGTGAGGATCGATGTTCTGAAGATGACTGAAGACACGGGAAAACACGCGCCCAAGGAGGCCTCGGCTCTTTTCTTCAACAAGCTCGCGAGCCCTCTCGGCTCGGTCCTCGAGGCACGTCACGACGTCGGTGAAGAAGCGGAGATGGCTGGCATAGTCTTCCACATGGGGATGAGGGGCGCGCTCTTCGCAGATGACGCCCAGTGCCCGGTTGGCCCTCACCCTAAGGTCCTGAAGCATGGGGCCGTGCTCGCGCTGCAGCGTCTGCCGACGACACGCCTTCTCCCTGCTCTGCTCCACAAGAGACGCGGCGCCATCAACCTGCTGCTGGAGCGAGAGCAGATCAGCATGAGCGGAGGCCAAGTTGGCCTGGACAGAGATCAAGGCCGCCCCAGCGGCCTTCTCGCGCTGCTTTGTTTCGTCCAGCCTCGACCTGAGGGCGGTGGTTCTTCCCTCAGCTTCGGCTTCCACAAGCTTCAGCTTCAGGTCGTGCCTGTGGACAAGATCTGCATGAGCCTCCGCCACTCTGCAGTCAACTTCCTCCTAGATCCTGGCCTCGCGCGCACTGACGACATCTTCTGCCTGGGCGACCTGATGCTCCCTCGTCTCCAACCTTCAAGCTCGAGGCTGCGCTCCGTGGCCTCTAGCATCAGCGCCTCCTCGCACTTCAAGATCTCCCCCTCTTCGAAAGGCGCCCCTTCATCGATGCTAAGGCATCCCTGCGCGCCTTGACCTGCCGCTCCAGGGAGGCGTTCAGAGCCCAGAGCTCCCCTTCACGCTTCTCTGTGGCCTCGTGGCGGAGGTCAGCCTCCCTAGACTCCTCCAAGTCCCGGGCGTTGGCCTAGCGTGAGGTAGCAAGGGATGCCTCGGTCTTCGCACTGGTGACGCCCGAGGTCGATGGCCACCTTCAGCTGATGCCATTCGTCCACCAGCCGAAGGCCTTCGGTTTCAAGGCGGGCGTCAACATCCACGAGCTCTTCCCCGAGCCGGCTCAGCGCGCCCATCGCCTCCCGAAAGAGCTCATAGCGGACGGTGCCGCGCTCGCGTGCAAGCTTGAACACGCGGCCAGGTCCGTCCTCCATGCCAAGGGTTGTTGGAGAAGTTCGAAGCGGCTTGCCCGCTCCCGTCGGGGGGCTGGAGGCCGGCGCCTTTCCGGCTGCCCTTCGGGCCTCGGTGAAGGTCCGGTGGGGCGGGGCCTCGTTGCTCGAACGTGAGGCCGGGGCCGAGGTCGCCCAACCACGGGCAAGGACTAGTGGTGGAGCCCTCGGCACACTCTCCGCACCCCAGACAGGACCACGAAGGAGTGACGACAAGAGCACAGGATCAAGACGCCAGGCCGCTGCGTCCGCCTCCCCGGCAGGCCTCACGCCACGCGCGGTAGGCCGACATGAGGCGCTCAGGGTCAGCGGAGGGCCCGAGGCAGGCGGAGATTGCTTCTAGGAGACTTCATCGCCCTAGAGGAAGGGACCCTAAGGAGGTGCGGTCAGGAGGAGAAGCGGCGCTCAAGAAATTACAAAGATAAGGTACTCAATCGTCAATAGCAATGTACTTCCTCTGCTTCAATGGCCGGAAGGCGTCGTCGCTGCAGCTTGGAGACCTCTTCCTCTTGCGGAGCACTTCGAAGTTCGTTCGGAACTGGTCGAAGCCCTGGGTGCGGTCACCAATGTCGGGTGCGGCAGGTGTGGCTCCTGAGGAGGCGACCTCAGGGGCACTGGGCTGCATGGAGTCCTCGGTCTCTGCCTCGTGGCGACTCACTGGGGCCTCGGGGGCTTCGGCCTCAGGAGTATCGGACTGCTTCATCCCCTCGGCCGCTTCCTCAGGACGGATCTCACGACCTCTGGGGGACGACACTTCAGGAGCCCCGGGCGACGCCGGTTTTTCAGCAGCAGCGCCGCCATCGTTCGACAGCGACCGCCCCCCTGCGCCCACTTCCGGGGACTAGCACCGCGATGGCGGCAGGCAAGGGGGCCACGAAGACAGGGCCCTCACAAGGCCCTTCAAGGCCAACCGGGCGGAGTCCTCATTCGTCGAAAGGGGGCATCTGCTTCACAAACTCCACCTTATTCGAGCAGCAGTAAAGAAGGCATCCCTCCTCCGGCAGGTTGGCTGGCATCGGGTCGCCCGTCAGGAGCTCGAGCACCATGCGCCTCGCCTCAGGGGGAAGGGCCGGCACCTGGAGCCTCATGCGGTCCCCATAGCCGGAGAAGGTCCACATCGACTGGGAGTGGCGCTGAAGCGGAGCGATGCGGCACCGGATGAACTCCTTCATCACCATAGGCGTCGTCACCCCGAGGCCCTTCAGCCTGGCCAGCCGGTGCCAAACATGGGCGAGCCGCCAGTCGGTGAGCTTCGCGTGCCCCCAGCCGGAGCTTGGGGCAGCCAGAATCCGCAGGAGCAGCAGCAGGGGGCTGTGCACACCAACATCCACAAACAGCCACCGCCTCCGAAAATCTCCGACGACCGGCGAGAGCTCAAAATTGATCCCCGAGCTGGCCGTCGCCGCAACATCCTGAAGGGATACACACCCCGAGCGCTGGAGAGTGATATGTCTCCAAGGTATCTATAATTTTTGATTGTTCCATGTTATTATATTATCTGTTTTGGATGTTTAATGGGCTTTAATATGCTCTTTATATTATTTTTGGGACTAACCTATTAACTGAAGGCCCAGTGCCAGTTCCTGTATTTTTGCCTATTTCAGTGTTTTGCAGAAAAGGAATACCAAACGGAATCCAAACAGAATGAAACCTTCGCGACGATCTTTCTTGGAACGAAAGCAATCCAGAAGACTTGGAGTTGAAGTCTGGAACTCCGCGAGGCGGCCATGAGACAGGAGGGTGCGCCCAGGGGGTAGGCGCGCCCCCACCCTCGTGGGCCCCACGGAGCTCCACCAACGTACTTCTTTCGCCTATATATACTCTTATACCCTAAAAACATCAGGGGGAGCCACGAAAACACTTTTCCACCGCCGCAACCTTCTGTACCCATGAGATCCCATCTTGGGGCCTTTTCCAGCGCTCTGCCGGAGGGGGAATCGATCACGGAGGGCTTCTACATCAACACCATAGCCTCTCCGATGATGTGTAAGTAGTTTACCACACACCTTCGGGTCCATAGTTATTAGCTACATGGCTTCTTCTCTATCTTTGATTCTCAATACAAAGTTCTCCTTGATGTACTCGGAGATCTATTCGATGTAATACTCTTTTGCGGCGTGTTTGCCGAGATCCGATGAATTGTGGATTTATGATCAAGATTATCTATGAATAATATTTGGTTCTTATCTGAATTCTTATATGCATGATTTGATATCTTTGCAAGTCTCTTCGAATTATCAATTTAGTTTGGCCTACTAGATTGATCTTTCTTGCAATGGGAGAATTGCTTAGCTTTTGCTTCAATCTCGCGGTATCCTTTCCCAGTGACAGTAGGGGCAGCAAGGCACGTATTGTACTGTTTCTATCGAGGATAAAAAGATGGGGTTTATATCATATTGCTTGAGTTTATCGCTCTACATCATGTCATCTTGCTTAATACGTTACTCTGTTCTTATGAACTTAATACTCTAGATGCATGCTGGATAGCGGTCGATGTGTGGAGTAATAGTAGTAGATGCAGAATCATTTCGGTCTACTTGACACGGACATGATGCCTATATTCATGATCATTGCCTAGATATTCTCATAACTATGCGCTTTTCTATCAATCGCTCGGCAGTAATTTGTTCTCCCACCGTAATACATGCTATCTTGAGAGAAGCCACTAGTGAAACCTATGGCCCCCGGGTGTCTTTCTTATTATACTGCATCTCTTTTATTTACATCACACATCTCGTTTACTATTTTGCAATCTTTATTTGCCAATCTATACAACAAAAATACCAAAAATATTTATCTTACTATCCTTATTAGATCTCACTTTTGCGAGTGACCGTGAAGGGATTGACAACCCCTTTATCGTGTTGGTTGCAAGGTTCTTGATTGTTTGTGCAGGTACTAGGTGACTTGTGTGTTATCTCCTACTGGATTGATACCTTGGTTCCCAAAAACCGAGGAAAATACTTACGATACTTTGCTGCATCACCCTTTCCTCTTCAAGGGAAAACAAACGCATGCTCAAGAGGTAGCAGAGAGCATATGTCAGATGCAGCGAGAAGAAGTGGCGAAGCAAGGCCACGAAAGGAGCAATGCCCACCATGGCTTCGCAGACGAAGGCGAAGACAACAAGGAGGATGATCGATTGGGGATCGAGGTGCAATGCATTGATCTGAAATGGGAGAGCACCGCATTGAAGAAGTCGGAGAAGGGAGGGATCAGACCGGCCCAGAGGGCGTGAAGATGGATGGGGACCTCGGTGGCCGTCTTGTCCATTGCAACGCAGGAAGCAGGCAAGCCTCCGTCGCCCCCCACTCATTGGAATCGGCGGCAAGCGCTGGGCGTACCTTGTCCATCGCTTCCTAGTTGAGCATCACCGACCGCTTGATGGCGGGCTCGAAGACCAACAGCGTTGGGGCCGAGGTACGGGACTCCTTCTTCCCCTTCTTCTTCCGGCTTGGTGCCATGGCAGCAGGGAGAGTTGGTGTCAGATCGGACCGGGGGAAGGGATCTGCAGCCTTCCGGAAGACAAGAGAGCTACGGAGCGCGTTGCCTGTAATGGAGGCGGAGCTGTCCAGACGAAAGTGGTTGCCTAGCCAGGCGGAAATTGAGGCTGCGTGGGGAAGTGGAGGCGCCCACGTCCCGTCAACTGCAATGCATCAACCAAGGCCACAGGTTGTTGGGGCCCGTGGCGCTCCGCACTTGCCGTTTGGCTTCGCCTCGAAGCCAAGTCCGAGCGCGCCTTGGGCCCGGGGGCTACTGTCGGCGTCCGGGGAATGGGGGTCCCCAGACTTGCCTACCTGCAGCCCACGACGCGGCTCCATCAACGGCCTGGTATGGCCCATCTTCATCAGCAACCACTCAAGACCCGCGCGAGGGGCAAGCCTCGCGAGGCGGACGACACAAGACCTCGTCTGGGGCAGCCTCACTAGGCTGGCTCCCGAGGAGCGGAGATATCTATGCAAGGGGCACCTCGCGAGGTGCGCGTGACGTGAGCCGTGACGATCAAGGCCAGGCAGGCGCCAGCGGGTGCAGAGTACCAGTTGCCTCTTTGGTGCTAAAGGGGCAAGCGCAGGCGAGGAGTCCCGAGGCATCAGGCAAAGGTTTCCATATCGGTGCAACGAGACCAAGACCAGCAGGACGGCAGGACGGAGGTCACCACGGAGCCCACGACGGCGTCACCACCAGAGCCTTTGGAAGGTGAAGACCACCTTTTGTCAGGATAGCTTGTACTAGTTGTCTCCCTTCAAACTTGGTCGTTTTGGGATCCCTTCCTACCTAACATTTGGGAATAGGACTAGCCACCACCGAGGAGGGGACGGGTCATTCAGACCATCCTCACACACACCAGCTCACCAAGCTCAAGAGCACCTCTCCTCAGGAGGTTGTTCATCCCTTGTACTTGTTCATCCTCAGCCTACAAGGCAATCCACCACACCACAATGGAGTAGGGTATTACACCGCAACGACGGCCCGAACCAGTATAAACCCTCGTGTCTCTTGTTCTTTGGGTTCGTCAAGCTAGGCCTTGAGATCATTACGAGAGCGAGCTAGGGAGAGAGAGATCTTCGTGCGCACCCTAGTGTTCGAACCTCAAGTGTTTTCCGGAACCCGTAATCCGACAGTGTCGGGGTGTTGGGGTGTCGTGTCGGGGGTCGGGATGTCGGTGGTGTCGCGTCGGGTCGGGTGTGTGTGTCGGGTCGGGTGCCGTGTGCAGGTCGGGTGTTTGGTCGGGTGTCGTGTCGAGCTCGGGGTGTTGGGGTCAGGGGTTGGGGTGTCGGGGTCGGGATGGCAAATCCTCGACCCCTCGGCGACCCTCCGCCCCTTTTCCCTCGACCCTCGACCCCTCGACACCTCGATCCTCGACCCTCGACCCCTCGACACCTTGATCCTCGACCCCTAGACCCTCGACTCCTTTTCCCCTTGATCCTCGACCCCTCGACCACTCGGCGGCCCTCCTTTTCTACTTTTCTTACGTCTTTTTATCATCTTCTACTTCTACTTCTTTTTTTTTCATCTTCTATTTCTACTTTTTTTCACCTTCTTCTTCTTCTTCTTCTTCTTCTTCTTCTTCTTCTTCTTCTCCTACTTATCGTTCTTCTTCTTCCTCTTCTTCTTCTTTCTCTTCTTCTTCTTCTTCTTCTTCTTCTTCTTCTTCTTCTTCTTCTTCTTCTTCTTCTTCTTCTTCCTCTTCTTCTTTTACTTTTTTTTCATTTTCTTGTTTATTCTTAAAAACGAAAAAACTAAACTAACCTAAACTAAACTAAAATAAACTAAATCTAACCTAAACTAAACTAAACTAAATTAAACTAACCTAACCTAAACTAAACTAAACTAACGTAAACTAAACTAAACTAAACAAACCTAAACTATATCTAAAAAAACAAAAAAATAGAGAAACTCACCACGAGTAGGGGGCGCGGGTTGAGGAGGCAGGCCACGGGGAGGGGGCACAGGTTGAGGAGGCCGAGGGGAAGGGTGGTCGGCGACGGTGCAGCTCAAGCGTGGGGCGGCTCGGCGATGGGGCGGGCAGGCGCTCGCTCTGCTCTGCGTCCATTGGCAGGCGGGCGGCCGACCGCGACGGGCGGGCTCGGGGCAGGGCGGCGGATCGGGCCTGGGGCGGCGTAGGTGAGGTGAGGGGGGAGAGAGAGGGGGGTGGGGCGCGGGGCGCTGACCTTTTTTAGTTAGGTCTAGCCGAAGGCAAAAAGCCTAGGTAGTGGGGTGGGGCCGGGGGGGACGGCCATTAGGTTGGACACTTCCTTTGCCGTCTTCTAGCAGACGACATAGAAGAGTTATCGTCTGCTAGCAGACGACAAAGAGGGAGGGTGGCACACTAACGAGAACCACCTAACTGCCACTTTCTTTGTCGTCTGCTAGCAGACGGCAACATGATCTTTGTCGTCAGCTCTTTCTTTGCCGTCAGTTTTCTGTAAGCTGATGGCAAAGGCCTTCTTTGCTGTCAGCTAAGAGACGGCAAAGATCATGATTCCAGTAGTGTATTAATACTGCATTGCTGAATCTTGTTATGAAAGATCAATTTTTCGGTACTTCTATTGAGGATGTCGCGTCCCATCTAAGATGTGGACAATGATGTTGTGAAGTTGAAATTATTTCCGTTTTCTTTGCGAGATTGTGCAAAAATTTGGTTTTCATCTTTGCCTCGCAATAGTATTGATTCTTGGGATAAGTGCAAGGATGCTTTTATTACTAAGTATTTTCCGCCCGCGATAATTATTTCCCTTAGAACCAGATCATGAATTTCAAGCAACTTGAACATGAGCATGTTGCACAATCTTGGGAAAGGATGAAATTGATGCTAAGGAATTGCCCAACTCATGGGTTAAATCTTTGGATGATCATACAAAAAAATTATGCGGGGTTCAATTTTTTTCTTGTCATCTTTTAGATTCCGCCGCGGGTGGTAATTTTATGGAAATTACTTTGGGTGAAGCCACCAAATTGCTTGATAATATTATGGCAAATTATTCACAATGGCATACCGAAAGAGCTCCTACTAGTAAAAAAGTTAATTCGGTTGAAGAAATTTCTTCTTTGAGTGAAATAGTTGATGCTCTTATGAAATTGGTTGCTAATAAAAGTGCTCCTATTGATTTTAATGATGTGCCTTTGTCTACTTTGATTGAGCAAAATAATGATGCCATAGATGTGAATTTTGTCTCGCGAAACAATTTCAATAACAATGCCTATAGAGGTAATCCTAGGCCTTTTCCTAGTAATTCATCTAATAATTAGGGTAATCCTTCTTATAATAATAATAGGAACACCTCCAATCTTGAGAATAATATTAAATAATTTATGAATACTCAAAAGTTTTCAATGGTACAATGGAAGAAAAGCTTAATAAGATTGATGATATGTCTAGAAGTATTGATAGAATCTCTCATGATGTAAAAAATCTCAAGATGAAATTTTTTGTACCTAAGGTTGAGGAATCAATTAAGGCTCTTTATGTTTCTATGTATGAAAGTAAGAAAAGAACTGCTATGCTTAGAGCTAGAAGAGAATTTTTAGAAAAATCATTTTCTAGTGATTGCTTTCGTAAAAGTGATAAAGATATTAAATTGATTGGTGTTTCTTCTATTGATTCCTTGTTTAGTAAAATTAATATTGATGAAAAAGGGACTGGAGAAGAGTCAACTTTAGCTAGAAGTGGGTTTGAAGATGTCAAAACTTTAACTAGTGATGTGCCCAGTCTTTTGGATTACAAAGACTTTAATTATGATTGTTGCACTTTGATTGATTGTATTTCTTTGTTGCAATCCATGATAAATTCACCCCATGCTTTTGAACAAAATAAAGCTTTTACTAAACATATTGTTGATGCTATGATGAAGGCTTTGGAGGAAAAGTTGGTGTTACAAGTTTCAATTCCTAGAAAATTACATGATGAGTGGGAACCTAGTATCAAAGTCAAGATTAAAAATTATGAGTGTTTTGCTTCATGTGACTTGGGTGCTAGTGTTTCTACAATTCTGAAATATTTATGTGATGTGCTTGGTCTTACCGATATTGAAGAATGTTTTTTTAATTTGCACGTGGCGGATTCTACTATTAAAAAGCCTATGGGAAGAATTAATGATGTTCTTATTCTTGCAAATAGGAATTATGTGCCTATAGATTTTATTGTTCTTGATATTGATTGCAATCCGACTTGTCCAATTATTCTTGGTAGACCATTTTTATGTACTATTGGTGCCATGATTGATATGAAAGAAGGCAATATTAAAATTCAATTTCCACTAAGGAAGGGTATGGAACACTTCCCTAGGACAATAATTAGGCCACCATATGAATCAATCATGAGGGTATCTTATGGATTTAGAAACAAAGATGACAATACTTAGATCCTTTGCATTATGCCTAGCTAGGGGCGTGAAACGATAGTGCTTGTTGGGAGGCAACCCAATGAATAAAATTTATTTTTGTCTTTTGCTTTCTACTCTTGAGTGTTTGAACAGTTATGCTACTGTTATGATTGTGTTTTTGGTGTTTTAATTAGTGTTTGTGCCAAGAAAAGCCATTGGGATCATATTGGGTGATAGTTGATTTCATCTTGCTGAAAAACAGAAACTTTTGCACTCATGAAAATAATTCTCATTTTTAGCAGAAGCGTGGTAAAATACCAATTCTTTGCTAAGAAGATTAATATACAAATTTCTCACGTGGTCCAAATTTTTCAAAAAAATTGGAGTTACAAAATATTCCAAATATCCAAATTGCTACACACTGTTCTGTTTTTGACACATTCTGTTTTCCTTGCGTTGTGTGCTTGTTTTGATGATTCTATGGTTTTATTTGAAGATTTTTTGCCATAGAAAAGTTGGAATACAGTAGATATAATGCAAGAATAAAATATGAATGGGTTCGCAACAATACTTATAGTAGTGATTTGCTTTCTTATACTAACGGATCTCACAAAGGTTTTGTTGTGTTTTGTGTGATTGAAGTTTTCAAGTTTTGGGTGATATTATGATGGATGAAGGAATAAGGAGTAAGAAGAGCCTAATCTTGGGGATTCCCATGGCATCCCAAGCTATTATCCAAAAAGAAGCAAGCAACTAAGCTTGGGGATGCCCGAGTGGCATCCCCTCTTTCTTCTAACGACCGTCGGTATTTTACTCGAAACTATATTTTTATTCGTCACATATTATGAGTTTTGCTTGGAGCTTCTTGTATGATATGAGTCTTTGCTTGTTTGTTTTTTGTTTTAAGTCATGAATCCTTGCTGGACACACCTATTTGAGAGAGCCAAAATTATGCTATGACTTGTTAGAATTGCTCTCTATGCTTCACTTAAATCTTTATGAGCCATGGAATTGCTCTATTGCTTCACTTATATCTTTTTTAGCATGGTGTGCTTTATTGTTTTTGAAGAAACTCTCTCATGCTTCACTTAGATTTATTTGAGAGTTAGTAAATTTTTGAAGAAATTCTCTCTAGCTTCACTTAAATTATTTTGAGATAAAGAAATATGATGCTCATGATCTTCACTTATATTTGTTTGAGCCTATTAAAAGCAACATATGAAACTAGTCCCAAAGTGATAGATATCCAAGGAGGATATAATAAAAACTCTCATGAAGATCATTGGACAAAATAAACTTGATTCTTTGTAATAATTTTGAGATGTGATGGTTTGATATGTGAGTCATGTTGATGAGTAATTATGCTTTAGTAAGAATATTGGTGTTAAGGTTTGTGATTGCCTATGCAAGCACGAAAGTCAATAGTTATGCAATGAAATTATATCCTACTTGTGGTGCATTATCCGGTGTTAATTATGCTCAATGCTCGCTTATGAGATTTTTTGTTTCTTGGTTGGATGCTTCTCAATCTTTTGCTAGCCTTTATTTGCACTAAGTATGATCACTACTTGTGCATCCAAAATCCTTTAAACCAGTTTTGCCATATGAGTCCACCATACCTACCTATATGCAGTATTCTTTTGTCGTTCTAAGCAAATTTGTATGTGCCATCTCTAATTTTCAAAATAAACTTCTCTTTTGTGTGCTCGTACCGCTCATGAAACGGTAGGGGAGGCTAATATATTTCCATGCTAGATGTGTTATTTTCAAGATGAGTGTTTATTCACTTGTCATTGCACGAGAGTACAGTGAAGGTATTAGGAATGCCCAGCCCGATATGAAAATTGAATTTATTTTATGTTGTCGATAATAAATTCCTTGGAAAGTGTTGGTATGGAAGGCACCCGTGGATACGGCTAGCCATGGAAAGTGAAACTATGGATGAAAAAGGAATACACTTTATTTTCTGTTTGGGAACCGCCTATGATATATCAAGAGAATTCCTTATTTATCCCTTTCTTAAAATATGCTTCCCTTTTTGGCCCTATAAAATTATTTTTTCCCTTTTTGACACCTAAACTTCATTTTGTTCCCTTAATGACATTTTCATCACTTTTGGCCACTAACACAATCAGGTGCAATCAAAAAAGTCGGATTTACCCCTGCTTTAGTTCACAGGTAGAATGAAGAAGAAACCACATGACCCAACTTCTCTCCCTATTTCCCACCCCGGGTCGATGCTGCTGCTGCTCATGGCGACGCGGAGGGTGACGGATCGTCGACCTCGGCATCCATGGAACGGCGTGTGCCCATGCGCGTGTTCCAGCACTGCTGGCCGGTCGTGGTCTTCTTTGTTGGTGTTAAATACGAGTATAGATAGTAGCATACCATACATGTATGCTCTATTACTTGTGCATGAACGTGTCCGTGTAGGACTGGTGTCACTACACCACTGTAGCTAAAAGAAGGCATAGGAGTTGTGTACATGTGCAACACCGGGCTATGTAGCTAGCTATGCTAGCTTTGATTGATCAAGACGGATCGGGCCAGCCGGGCTAGGTAGCTAGCTGTTCTAGCCGGCGAAGGTTTTGGTGCATTTCGGCCGACACCGGTGGTTGGCGGCCGTGGCGTTGGCATCTGCGGCCGTAACTCTCGGGCTGAACGCGAGCGCCACGATCCGGCAACCTGCACGAGGCATGCAACTGGTACTTGGCGGAGGGCAATGCATGTGGCAGGGAGTTGATACCAGAACTGCACGCGGCAGCAGCCGTGCGCCATGCGAAAGAGGAGGCAGAGGTAGTTGCCAGGACCAGACGCCAACAACAGTGACTGCCTCATTCCGGTCGAGTGGTGTCCGACTGTTCGTGGCCAGCAGCACGCGCTCTCGTCGTCCTTGTTTTCGTGCCGTCCGCGTGGTGTGTAGCTGCCAGCGCACGCGGTCTAATACGTAGTGCACCGGGTCCAAGGAAAATCTTTTGTGACAATACTAGAGCAACTGCCTTAGCAAAGGAATCCAGATTTCACAAAAGAACCAAACACATCAAGAGATCCTTCAACTCCATCCGTGATCAAGTCAAGGAGGGAGACATGGAGATTTGCAAAATTCATACGGATCTGAATGTTGCAGACCCATTGACTAAGCCTCTTCCACGAGCAAAACATGATCAGCACCAAGACTCCATGGGTGTTAGAATCGTTACAATGTAATCTAGATTATTCACTCTAGTGCAAGTGGGAGACTGAAGGAAATATGCCCTAGAGGCAATAATAAAGTTGTTATTTTATATTTCCTTATTCATGATAATTCTTTATTATTCATGCTAGGATTTTATTGATCGAAAACCTAAATACATGTGTGAATACATAGACAAACAATGTGTCCCTAGTGAGCCTCTATTTGACTAGCTCGTTGATGTCTCTTGAAGCTATGTCGGTATTTCCCCAACGAGGAAGGGATGATGCAGCACAGCGGCGGTAGGTATTTCCTCACATATGAAACCAAGGTTATCGAACCAGTAGGAGAACCAAGCAACTGATACGTCCATTTTTGCATCATGCTTTTATATCGATATTTATCGCATTATGGGCTGTTATTTCACGTTATGTCACAATACTTATGGCTATTCTCTCTTATTTTACAAGGTTTACATGAAGAGGGAGAATGCCGGCAGCTGGAATTCTGGGCTGGAAAAGGAGCAAATATTGGAGACATATTCTGCGCAACTCCAAAAGTCCTGAAACTCCACGGAATATCTTAAAATAAATAAAGAAAAATCGTAGCCAAAGATGAAGGCCAGGGGGCCCACACCCTGCTCATGAGGGTGGGGGCGCCCCCCTAGGGCGCGCCCCCTACCTCGTGGGCCCCCTAGTGGCTCTCCGACGCCCATCTTCTGCTATATGAAGTATTTCGATGAGAAAAAAACAGGAAGCAACCTTTCGGGACGAGACTCCACCGCCACGAGGCGGAACCTTGGCGGAACCAATCTAGGGCTCCGGCAGAGCTGTTCTGCCAGGGACACTTCCCTCCGGGAGGGGGAAATCATCGCCATCATCATCACCAACGATCCTCTCATCGGGAGAGGGCAATCTCCATCAACATCTTCACCAGCACCATCTCATCTCCAAACCCTAGTTCATCTGTTGTATCCAATTCTTGTCTCCAAGTCCGGGATTGGTGCTAGTAGGTTGCTAGTAGTGTTGATTACTCCTTGTAGTTGATGCTAGTTGGTTTATTTGGTGGAAGATCATATGTTTAGATCCTTTATGCATATTATTACCCCTCTGATTATGAACATGAATATTCTTTGTGAGTAGTTACATTTAGTCCTGAGGACAAGGGAGAAGTCTTGCTATTAGTAGTCATGTGAATTTGGTACTCGTTCGATATTTTGATGAGATGTATGTTGTCTAGCCTCTACTGGTGTTATGTGAACGTCGACTACATAACACTTCACCATTATTTGGTCCTAGAGGAAGGCAATTGGAAGTAATAAGTAGATGATGGGTTGCTAAAGTGACATAAGCTTAAACCCTAGTTTATGCGTTGCTTCGTAAGGGCTGATTTGGATCCATATGTTTCATGCTATGGTTAGGTTTACCTTAATACTTTTGTTGTAGTTGCGGATGCTTGCAATAGAGGTTAATCATAAGTGGGATGCTTGTTCAAGTAAGAATAGCACCCAAGCACCGGTCCACCCACATATCAAATTATCAAAGTACCGAACGTGAATCATATGAACGTGATGAAAACTAGCTTGATGATATTCCCATGTGTCCTCGGGAGCGTTTTCCTATTATAAGAGTTTGTCCAGGCTTGTCCTTTGCTACAAAAAGGATTGGCCACCTTGATGCACTTTATTTACTCTTGTTACTTGTTGCTCGTTACAATTTATCTTATCACAAAACTATCTGTTACCACTTATTTCAGTACTTGCAGAGAATACCTTGCTGAAAACCGCTTATCATTTCCTTCTGCTCCTCGTTGGGTTCGACACTCTTACTTATCGAAAGGACTACGATAGATCCCCTATACTTGTGGGTCATCAAGACTCTTTTCTCGCGCCGTTGCCGGGGAGTGTAGCGCCTTTGGTACGTGGAATTTGGTAAGGAAAAATTTATATATAATTAAGAAATTTACTATCACTTGTTACTATGGAAAGTAATTCTCTGAGGGGCTTGTTCGGGGTATCTTCACCCGTCCAAGAGACAAAGAGTTGCTCCTCAACCTCTGAACCTATTGAAAATGAAACTCCTTTTGAAATTCCTTGGTATGATGGAATGACTGCTAGCTAATACTTTTACAGAGATGGAACAAAGCATCCCGATGAACATCTACTCTATGTGGATGAAGTTTGTGGACTATTTAAGCTTGCGGTATACCCGATGATGTTGTTAGGAAGAAGGTCTTCCTTTATCTTTGAAGGAGACGCATTGACATGGTATAGGCTATGTGATGATACGAGATCATGGAACTATAAAAGATTGAAATTGGAATTTCATCAAAAATATTACCCTATGCATCTTGTTCATCGTGATCGCAATTATATATATAATTTTTGGCCTCGCGAAGGAGAAAGCATCGCTCAAGCTTGGGGGAGGCTTAAATCAATGTTATATTCATGCCCCAATCATGAGCTCTCAAGAGTGATAATTCTTCAGAATTTTTATGCTTGGCTTTCTGATAACAATCGCACCATGCTCGATACCTCTTGTGCTGGCTCTTTTATGATGAAGACTATTGAATTCATATGGAATTTATTGGATAGAATTAAATGCAACTCTGAAGATTGGGACCTCGACGAAGGTAAGGAGTCAGGTATGACGTGTTAAATCTTTTATGGATACCGATATTTTCCGTAAGTTTAGCACTAAATATGGACTTGACTCTGAGATAGTAGCTTCTTTCTGTGAATCTTTTGCTACTTATGTTGATCTCCCCAAGGAGAAGTGGTTTAAATATCATCCTCCCATAGAAGTAAAAGTAGTTGCACCTATTAAAGTTGAAGAAAAGACTGTCACTTATAATGATCCTATTGTTCCTACCTCCTATGTTGAGAAACCACCTTTCCCTGTTAGAATAAAGGATCATGCTAAAGCTTCAACTGTTGTTTGTAAAAGCAATATTAGAACTTATACACCTCCTGAGCAAGTCAAAGTAGAACCTAATATTGCTATTGTTAAAGATCTCTTGTCTGATAATATTGATGGGCATGTTATTCAGTTCTGCGGTGAAACTGCTAGAATTGCTAAACCGTGTGCTAAAGATAAACATAGACCTGTGGTAGGCGTGCATGTTATTTCTGTTAAAATAGGAGATCATTTTTATCATGGCTTATGTGATATGGGTGCTAGTGCTAGTGTTATACCTATTACCTTGTATGAAGAAATTAAGCATGAAATTGCACCCGCTGAGATAGAAGATATTGATGTTACAATTAAGCTTGCCAATAGAGATACTATTTCACCAGTGGGAATTGTTAGAGATGTTGAAGTCTTGTGTGGGAAAACCAAATATCCCCCTGATTTTCTTGTTCTTGGTTCTCCACAAGATAGCTTTTGTCCAATTATATTTGGTAGACCCTTCTTGAACACTGTTAATGCTAAGATAGATTGCGAAAAGAATGTTGTTACTATTGGCTTGGATGATATGATTCATGAGTTTAATTTCTCTAAATTTAGTAAACAACATCGTGAGGAAGAATTGCCTAGTAAGGATGAAATTATTGGTCTTGCTTCTATTGCCGTACCTCCTAGTGATCCTTTAGAACATTATTTGCTAGACCATGAAAATGATATGTTCATGGATGAAAGAAGGGAAATAGATGAAGTATTCTTTAAACAGGAACCTATTCTGCAACACAATTTGCCTGTTGAAATCCTAGGGGATCCCCCTCCACCCAAGGGTGATCCCGTGTTTGAGCTTAAACAGTTGCCTGATAATCTTAAATATGCTTATCTTGATGAAAATAAAATATATCCTGTTATTATTAGTGATAACCTTTCAGAGCATGAAGAAGAAAGATTATTGAAAACTCTGAAGAAGCACCGTGTCGCTATTGGATATTCTCTTGATGATCTTGAGGGCATTAGTCCCACTCTATGTCAACATAAAATAAATTTGGAAGCGGATGCCAAACCCGTTCGTGATCCTCAACGACGTTTGAATCCTAAAATGAAAGAAGTGGTAAGAAAAGAAATACTCAAGCTTCTGGAGGCAGGTATAATTTATCCCGTTGCTGATAGTCAGTGGGTAAGTCATGTCCATTGTGTCCCTAAGGAGGGAGGTATTACTGTTGTCCCCAATGACAAAGATGAATTGATACCTCAAAGAATTATTACAGGTTATAGGATGGTAATTGATTTCCGCAAATTAAATAAAGCTACTAAGAAAGATCATTACCCCTTACCTTTTATTGATCAAATGCTAGAAATATTATGCAAACATACACATTATTGCTTTCTAGATGGTTATTCTGGTTTCTCTCAAATACATGTGTCGACTAAAGATATATCAAAGACTACTTTTACATGCCCTTTCGGTACTTTTGCTTATAGACGTATGCCTTTTGGTTTATGTAATGCACCTGCTACCTTTCAAAGATGCATGATGGCTATATTCTCTGACTTTTGTGAAAAGATTTGTGAGGTTTTCATGGACGACTTTTCCGTCTATGGTTCCTCTTTTGATGATTGCTTGAGCAATCTTGATCAAGTTTTGCAGAGATGTGAAGAAACTAATCTTGTCTTGAATTGGGGAAAGTGCCACTTTATGGTTAATGAAGGTATTTTCTTGGGGCACAAAGTTTCTAAAAGAGGTATTGAAGTTGATAAAGCCAAGGTCGATGCTATTGAAAAGATGCCATGTCCCAAGGACATCAAAGGTATAAGAAGTTTCCTTGGTTACACCGGATTGTATAGGAGGTTCATTAAGGACTTCTCAAAAATTTCTCGGCCTCTGACTAATTTATTACAAAAAAGATGTACCATTTGTTTTTGATGATGATTGTGTAGAAGCATTTGAAATACTTAAGAAAGCATTAGTCTCTGCACCTATTGTTCAGCCACCTGATTGGAATTTACCCTTTGAAATTATGTGTGATGCTAGTGATTATGCTGTAGGTGCTGTTCTAGGGCAAAGAGTTGATAAGAAATTAAATGTTATCCATTATGCTAGTAAGACTCTAGACAATGCTCAAAGAAATTATGCTACTACCGAAAAGGAACTTTTAGTAGTTGTATTTGCCTGTGATAAATTCAGACCCTATATTGTTGATTCTAAAGTAACTATCCACACTGATCATGCTGCTATTAAATATCTTATGGAAAAGAAAGATGCAAAACCTAGACTTATTAGATGGGTTCTCTTGCTGCAAGAATTTGATTTGCATATTGTTGATAGAAAAGGAGCTGAGAACCCCGTTGCAGATAACTTATCTAGGTAAGAGAATGTTCTTGATGACCCACTACCTATTGATGATAGCTTTCCTGACGAACAATTAAATGTCATAAGCACTTCTCGTAGCACTCGATGGTATGCTGATTATGCTAATTATATTGTTGCTAAATTTATACCACCTAGCTTCACATACCAACAAAAGAAAAAGTTTTTCTATGATTTGCGACATTACTTTTGGGATGACCCACATCTTTATAAAGAAGGAGTAGATGGTGTTATTAGACGTTGTGTGCCTGAGCATGAACAGGAACAAATCCTACGCAAGTGCCACTCCGAAGCTTATGGAGGACACCACGCTGGAGATAGAACTGCACATAAGGTATTGCAATCTGGTTTTTATTGGCCTACTCTCTTCAAGGATGCCCGTAAGTTTGTTTTGTCTTGCGATGAATGTCAAAGAATTGGTAATATTAGCAGACCTCAAGAAATGCCTATGAATTATTCACTTGTTATTGAACCATTTGATGTTTGGGGCTTTGATTATATGGGACCTTTTCCTGCCTTTAATGGATATACACATATTTTAGTTGCTATTGATTACGTTACTAAGTGGGTAGAAGCTATTCCAACTAGTAGTGTTGATCATAACACTTCTATTAAAATGCTTAAGGAAGTTATTTTTCCGAGGTTTGGAGTCCCTAGATACTTAATGACTGATGGTGGTTAACATTTTATTCATGGTGCTTTCCGTAAAATGCTTGCTAAATATGATGTTAATCATAGAATTGCATCTCCTTATCACCCACAGTCTAGTGGTCAAGTAGAATTGAGTAATAGAGAGCTCAAATTAGTTTTGCAAAAGACTGTTAATAGGTCTAGAAAGAATTGGTGCAAGAAACTTGATGGTGCATTATGGGCCTATAGAACAGCATATAAGAATCCTATGGGTATGTCTCCGTATAAAATGGTTTATGGAAAAGCATGTCACTTACCTCTCGAACTAGAACATAAGTAATCATATGACAAAATCTATATATGTTGCTGTTATGAGAACAATCATAATGCCTTCATGTCCGTACTTTATTTTTATCGACTCCTCTACCTCTAGACATGAGGACAGATTTATTGTTATCGGCTTTTTGCTTGAGGACAAGCGAGGTCTAAGCTTGGGGGAGTTGATACGTCCATTTTTGCATCATGCTTTTATATCGATATTTATCGCATTATGGTATGTTATTTCACGTTATGTCACAATACTTATGGCTATTCTCTCTTATTTTACAAGGTTTACATGAAGAGGAGAATCTTTGGCAGGAAATTCGGGCTGGAAAAGGAGCAAATATTGGAGACCTATTCTGCAAACTCCAAAAGTCCTGAAACTCCACGGAATATCTTAAAATAAATAAATAAAAATCATAGCCAAAGATGAAGGCCAGGGGGCCCACACCCTGCTCATGAGGGTGGGGGGCGCGGCCCCCTGGGGCGCGCCACCTACCTCGTGGCCCCCCTAGTGGCTCTCCGACGCCCATCTTCTCCTATACGAAGTCTTTCGATGAGAAAAAACAGGAAACAACCTTTCGGGACGAGACTCCGCCGCCACGAGGCGGAACCTTGGCGGAACCAATCTAGGGCTCCGGCAGAGCTGTTCTGCCGGGGACACTTCCCTCCGGGAGGGGGAAATCATCGCCATCATCATCACCAACGCTCCTCTCATCGGGAGAGGGCAATCTCCATCAACATCTTCACCAGCACCATCTCATCTCCAAACCCTAGTTCATCTCTTGTATCCAATTCTTGTCTCCAAGTCCGGGATTGGTGCTAGTAGGTTGCTAGTAGTGTTGATTACTCCTTGTAGTTGATGCTAGTTGGTTTATTTGGTGGAAGATCATATGTTCAGATCCTTTATGCATATTATTACCCCTCTGATTATGAACATGAATATGCTTTGTGAGTAGTTACGTTTGTTCCTGAGGACAAGGGAGAAGTCTTGCTATTAGTAGTCATGTGAATTTGGTACTCGTTCGATATTTTGATGAGATGTATGTTTTCTAGCCTCTAGTGGTGTTATGTGAACGTCGACTACATAACACTTCACCATTATTTGGGCCTAGAGGAATGCATTGGGAAGTAATAAGTAGATTATGGGTTGCTAGAGTGACATAAGCTTAAACCCTAGTTTATGCGTTGCTTCGTAAGGGGCTGATTTGGATCCATATGTTTCGTGTTATGGTTAGGTTTACCTTAATACTTTTGTTGTAGTTGCGGATGCTTGCAATAGAGGTTAATCATAAGTGGGATGCTTGTTCAAGTAAGAACAGCACCCAAGCACCGGTCCACCCACATATCAAATTATCAAAGTACCGAACGCGAATCATATGAACGTGATGAAAACTAGCTTGATGATATTCCCATGTGTCCTCGGGAGCGTTTTTCCTATTATAAGAGTTTGTCCAGGCTTGTCCTTTGCTACAAAAAGGATTGGGCCACCTTGCTGCACTTCATTTACTCTTGTTACTTGTTGATCGTTACAATTTATCTTATCACAAAACTATCTGTTACCACTTATTTCAGTACTTGCAGAGAATACCTTGATGAAAACCGCTTATCATTTCCTTCTGCTCCTCGTTGGGTTCGACACTCTTACTTATCGAAAGGACTACGATAGATCCCCTATACTTGTGGGTCATCAGCAACACAAAGTACACAGCCCCTGCACACAAATAACAACACCTCACAACCCGACATGTTAAAGGGGTTGTCAATCCCTCTCGGGTAACGGCGCCAGAAACGGCGTGGACGGGAGAAAGTTGTAATAGATTGAATAAATAGATCGCAAATAAAATAAAACACAGCAAGGTATTTTTGTATTTTTGGTTTAATAGATCTGAATAAAAAGTGCAAAATAAAAGTAGATCACAAAGGCAAATACATGAGAAAGAGACCCGGGGGCCGTAGGTTTCACTAGTGGCTTTGCTCGAGAAAAATAGCAAATGGTGGGTGAACGAATTACTGTTGGGCAATCGATAGAAGTTCAAATAATCATGATGATATCCAGACAATCATCATTATATAGGCATCACGTCCAAGATTAGTAGACCGACCCCTGCCTGCATCTACTACTATTACTCCACACATCGACCGCTATGTAGCATGCATCTAGTGTATTAAGTTCATGGAAAAACGGAGTGATGCAATCAGAATGATGACATGATGTAGACAAGATCTATCTATGTAGAGATAGACCCCATCGTTTTATCCTTAGTATCAACTATACATACGTGTCGGTTCCCCTTCTGTCACTGGGATTAAGCACCGTACAATCGAACCCACTACAAAGCACCTCTTCCCATTGCAAGATAAATAGATCAAGTTGGCCAAACTAAACCCAAATATCGGAGAAGAAATACGAGGCTATAAGCAATCATGCATATAAGAGATCAAAGAAACTAAAATAACTTTCATGGATATAAAAAGATAGATCTGATCATAAACTCAAAGTTCATCGATCCCAACAAACAAACCGCAAAAGAGTTACATCATATGGATCTCCAAGATACCATTGTATTGAGAATTGAGCGAGAGAGAGGAAGCCATCTAGCTACTAACTACAGACCCGAATGTCTACAAAGAACTACTCATGCATCATCGTAGAGGCACCAATGGAGGTGGTGAACCCCATCCGAGATGGTGTCTAGATTGGATCTGGTGGTTCTGGACTCTGCGGCGGCTGGATCAATATTTCGTCGACTCCCCTAGGATTTTGGGAATATTGGGGTATTTATAGAGCAAATAGGCGGTCCAGGGGGCACCCAAGGTGGGCACAACCCACCAGGGCGCGCCTGGGCCTCCTGGCGCGCCCTAGTGGGTTGTGCCCTCCTCGAGGCACCCCCAGGCGCAGCCAGGGCCCATTATGTTCCTTCTGGTCCATAAAAATTCTCCGTGAAGTTTCGTTGCATTTGGACTCCGTCTGATATTGATTTCCTGCTATGTAAAAAACATGCAGAAAACAACAACTGGCACTTGGCACTTTGTCAATAGGTTACTACCAAAATATGATATAAAATGATTATAAAACATCCAAGATTGCTAATATAACAGCATGAAACAATCAAAAATTATAGATACGTTGGAGACGTATCAGCATCCCCAAGCTTAACTCCTACTCGTCCTCGAGTAGGTAAGTGATAAAAACAGAATTTTTGATGTGGAATGCCGCCTAACATGTCATATCATATTCTTTTCTTTATAGCATGGACATTTGGACTTTTATGTGATCCAAAGCAATAGTCCAGTTTTGACATGATAATTTAAATACTCAAGCATATCAAAAAGCAACCATGTCTTTCAAAATATCAACGCTAAAATAAGTTATCCCTAGCCTATCATGCTCAACCATTGATCCATTCATGAAACACACTCGCATATTAGCTACACCCAATACTCAAGTATGATCATATTGCCTCCTAGTTGGTGTTTTTATAAGACAAGATGGAGACTCTGATTCAAAATAAAAATTGCATAAAGTAAAAGAAAGGCCCTTCGCAGAGGAAAGTGGGGGTTTGTAGAGGTGCCAGAGCTCAAAGCAAAAAACTTAGAGATAAAAACATTTTGGGACGTGTATCCATCCCACCAACGAAAATGACTTAGAGTTCCCAACACTTTCCATGCTAGATATATCATAGGCGGTTCCCAAACAGAAAATAAAGTTTATTCATTTTTCCACCATACTTTCACTTTCCATGGCTAGCCGTATCCACGGTTGCCCTCCATACCAACACTTTCCAAGGAATTTATTATTTGACAACATAAAGTAAATTCATTTTTTTCATTTCGGGACTGGGCATCCCTAAAACCTTTGCCTTACTCTCGTGCAATGACAAGTGAATAAACACTCATCGTGAGAATAACACATCCAGCATGGAAAATATTAGCCACCCCTCGCCGGTCCGCGAGCGAAATGAACACACAAAAGAGAAGTTTATTTTGAAAATTAGAGATGGCACATGCAAATTTGCTTAGAAAGGCAAAAGAACACATCATATAGGTAGATATAGTGGACTCATGTGGCAAAACTGGTTTAAAGGATTTTGGATGCACAAGTGGAGATCATACTTAGTGCAAATGAAGGCTAGCAAAAGATTGAGAAACGACCAACCAAGAAACGAATAATCTCATAAGCAAGAATTAAGCATAATTAACACCGAATAATGCACCACAAGTAGGATATATTTTCATTGCATGACTATTGACTTTCGTGCTTGCATAGGGAATCATAAACCTTAACACCAATATTCTTACTAAAGCATAATTACTCATCAACACAACTCACATATCACATCATCATATCTCAAACTATTACTAAGAATCAAGTTTATTTTGTCCAATGATCTTCATGAAAGTTTTTATTATATCCTTCTTGGATATCTATCACTTTGGGACTAATTTTCATGTGTTGCCTTTCATAAGCTCAAACAAATATAAGTGATGATCATGAGCATAATTTTTCTTTCTCTCAAAATAATTTAAGTGAAGCAAGAGAGAATTTCTTGAAAATTTTACTAACTCTGAAATAAATCTAAATGAAGCAAGAGAGCATTTCTTCAAAAATACTAAGCACACCATGCTCAAAAACATATAAGTGAAGCACTAGAGCAAGTCCATAGCTCATAAAAATTTAAGGGAAGCATAGAGAGCAATTCTAACAAGTCATGACATAATTTTGGCTCTCTCAAATAGGTGTCTCCAGCAAGGGATCAAGACTTAAAACAAAAAATAAAACAAGCAAAGACTCCTATCATACAAGATGCTCGAAGCAAAACACATAATATGTGATGAATAAAAATATAGCTTCGAGTAAAATACCGATGGTCGTTAGAAGAATGAGGGGATGCCACTCGGAGGCATCCCCAAGCTTAGTTGGTTGCTCATTTTTGGATAATAGCTTGGGATGCCGGGGCATCCCCAAGCTTAGGCTCTTCTATCCTTCCTTCATCCATCATAAGATAACCTAAAACTTGAAAACTTCAATCACACAACACTCAACAAAACCTTTGTGAGATCCGTTAGTATAAGAAAGCAAACCACTACTATAAGTACTGTATCAAACCAATTCATATTTTGTTTTTGCATTATATCTACTATATTCCAACTTTTCTATGGCAAAAACTCATCAAAGAAAACCATAGAGCCATCAAAATAAGCACACAACACAAAGAAAACAGAATCTGTCAAAACAGAACTGTGTGTAGCAATCTGACTATTTCGAATACTTCTGTAACTCCAAATATTCTGAAAAAAATAGGATGACCTGGGTAATTTGTATATTAATCATATGCAAAAAGAATTGGCATTTTATCGCTTTCTTGTGATTTTTAACAATTATTTTCGTGAGCGCATAAGTTTCTGTTTTTTAGCAAGATCAAACAACTATCACCCAAGAAGATCCTATAGGCTCTACTTGGCACAAACACTAATTAAAACACAAAAATCACAATCATACCAGTAGCATAATTGTGCAAACACACAACAACAGAAAGCAAAAGGAAAAAATATTTTTTTTCATTGGGTTGCCTCCCAACAAGCGCTATAGTTTTACGCCCTTAGCTAGGCATAAAGCAAGGATCTAAGTATTGTCATATTTTTCCAACTCTTCAATCAAACACTTAGAATCCTTCAAAGATTTAGCATAAATATCTTCAATAACAATACTCCTAGGAATAAATTTAAAGATTTCATTCTTGCAAAAAGGATCTCTTATCACTTCAACAAAATCCAGGTGAATACTAATCATCTTAAGGTCTTCTTTATTACTATTGCTAGAAGCTGCACCCTTGTTCTTGGTAACTTGAGTAACTTTGCCAATCTTTACGAGAGTTTTTTCGATAGTTTTAGCGGAAGAAAAAGCCGTGCTTAGATTACTAAAGATTTCTTCCAGTTTATCAATCCGAGGCGGGCTTTCTTCTATTCTTTCATGGATTATGGTACCTTTTTCTTTTAACAAATTAAAAATTTCTCCCGCTTTTGATCCAATCTTGGTGGAAAAATTATTCATATTTTATCTATAATTTCCATATGTTGGTGAGCATTTTCTTTTCAATAGCATCTAGTCTTTCCATAACATGCTCAAGAGTCAAAATTGTTTCATTAATCATAAGAGGTGGTGAGCCCACTAAATTTCCCATAGCATTAAAAGCATCAAGAGAAGGACACATCAAGAAATTTCAACCGGTAATCGTATCAAGGATGAATCTATACCAAGTGGTCATGCCAACATAAAACAGCAAAGAAGAACAACGGTAGATTGCTTACGGATAGATCTATTATGAGCATTGCAAATTCTATACCAAGAATCTTTTAAATTTTCTCCTCCCCTTTGTTTAAAGTTGAGAACCTCGTTCTCGGGAGTGCAAGCAATAGAGGAATAACTATCCATAACGATAATAACAGCAAACAAGATTGCACACAAAAATAGACCCGGCAAGAAAATGGCGAATGGAAAAAGAGAGGCTAATAAAACGGCAAATTTTTGTGAAGTGGGGGAGAGGAAAACGAGAGGAAAATGGAAAATAATGTAAATTGTGAGGAGATGAGATTTGTGATTAGGAACCTGGTATATGTTGAAGATCCTCCCCGGCAATGGCGCCAGAAATTCCTTTTGTTGTCGCTTGAAGCTACGTTAGTATTTCCCCAAAGAGGAAGGGATGATGCAGCATAGTGGCGGTAGGTATTTCCCTCAGATATGAAACCAAGGTTATCAAACCAGTAGGAGAACCAAGAAACACAACGTATACAGCCCCTGTACACAGATAACAACACCTCTGTAACATCCCAAATTTTCAATTTGGAATGTTATACATTAGGTCATCATGCATATCATATTTTTTTCGCATTTCCCGATCCTAGAAAATTTCACGCAACTCAAGGACCCTCGGAGAGAGTTGGAAGTTTCATTATTTTCATATTTGGTATTTCTCAAATTTTGAAAATAGGATCATTTGGATTTATTTAAATTATCTTCATAAAGTTTTTCCCATAAAAATATTTGGAGAGGGAATAATATGACTTTCCCAACATTTAGGAAAAATGAAGATTTTATAAATAAATCAAATTTGGCTTTTGAAAGATTTATTTTGCTTAGGCAAAAATGAGCATTTTAAAAATTTATGCATGTTTGCCGTTTTTAAAGTTCATTTTGTTCGACTCATTTTTAGGAGTCGGGGAAAATTTGTTTTATTAAAATCGGAGTTCATTTGGTATTTTTTTAATTCGTTTGGTTTAAATTTTAATTTTAAAAAATCGCGCCCCCACGGGCCAAGGCCCAGCCAGCCCAGCCCGCCGCCTCCCCCTCGCGCTCGAGTCCCGCTCGGGACGACACTGCGTCGCCGCCGAGTCCGGCTCCGCCCGCCTCCCCCTTGCCCTCCCCAAGCCACCCCGCCGCCCCCCCTCCCTCTTAAATACCGCCCCCCCCCCCTCTCTCTCACCCGCGCCCCCAAGCCGAGTCCGCCGCCGAACGCCGCTGCCGCGCCGAACGCCGGAGCCGGAGCCCGCCGCCCTCGCCGCCCCTCCCGGCCCAGGCGACCCCTAGCCCGCCGACCGGAGCCCCGCCGGCGATCACCGGAGGTAGCCCCGCCCCGATCCGGTTTCCCCTAGAAAAAACCGATCCGGTTTTTTTTTTAAAAAAAGAGAGATGTTTGGTTTTTTTTTAAAAAAAACCCTAGATTGGTTTTATCTTTTTCGGTTTTCTTATCTAACGAACGTTCACCGAACCGTTCGTTTCAATGAACGTGTTCGTTGGATTAGTTCTGTTAACGAGCGTCCGTTATTTAATCCGTTCGTCGTTTTTCTTTTAATCGGATTTAATCCGTTATTTTTCTGATTCGATTTCAGATCCGATTTTCAAATCTGTTTGTTTTCTTGCTCGTTTATCGAATCGGTGATTCAAGCGCTGGAGTTTAAGAATGAAACCGCCGTTCCGACTAACCTACTTTCACAGAGTTTTGCTACTGTGAAATTTTGACCTAGTTTCAGATTGCTAAACCGAGTCGTTCTCTCTCGAGTTTCGACTTCGATGTTTTATTTGATTCGATTCTTTTGTAACCAGGGTTCTTAAGTTGAACCTTCGGTTAGATCTTTTATTCGAGATTTACCGTGCATTAGATGAGTACTTATTGTATGCTTGTTGTTTGTCCGCTTAGATCACCGGAGTGCGCCGCTTGTTACTTGAATCTCTAGGTCTCATGGATCATCGAGAAGGCAAGTAACACTTGATCATACCTTTTCTACTACCAGTTTTATTGCATTAGATCAAACCCTCAAACACTTGCATGGTTAGGATCTAATTAAATTGTGGGATGGGAAGTAGATTGAGGTAGTACCTATTACTGTTTTACTTATGAAACCTTGGGAGTTACTTCTCGTTTGCTTATGCCATGCTATGCTAGTAGGCGTGGATTGGGTGAGTGAATATCCATGACAGATGTGAGATTGTTAATTAATGGTTTATCTAAGGTGGCAACCTAAACACACATCTGGGTGGATTGAGGCACCTGGTTTCCATCAGACTTGCTGTATTTCTTGGACCGCCACCCGGGCTCCAAGGGATCATAAGATTATTCAAACTGAAACTTCCGTGTGCAGCCACAAGCCAAATATGGGCTCTGGCGTAGTTGACTAAGTCGTCATGAACTCTTACGGGTAGGCTAGCTGATGTAGGGGATGTAGGTTGGTACGGTCTACCCACATGTAAGGTGCTAAGCGCTTCGAAGACTATGTCTCGGTCATCCGTTTCTCAAACACCATGTAGTCACGAGAACCAAGCGGAGGCGATCGAGTCTTGTGGGGAAAAGTGCGCAAACCTCTGCAGAGTGTATAAACTAATCATGATTAGCCGTGTCCCCGGTTATGGACAATTTGAGTATCTGGTAATTGAATATCATGTGAATCTCAACATGTTACTTCTAATAAAAAGTTATTGGGTTTTGATGAGTACTTTTTAATTGGGATTGAGGATGCTGTCAACCATTCTCAATGTTTAACAACCACCATGATAGTTAAATAAAATTATTCCTTTGTTGTAGGGAAAAATCAGCTTTATGCAAATGTAAACCGTAGAGCCTTACCACCAGCCATATATGCATGTAGTATAGGCTTATTTGCTTCATTGCTCTCTATGTGTTACATTGCCAGCATATTCCATGTGCTGACCCGTTTTCGGGCTGCAACTTTCACGTTGCAGACTTTTCAGACGACGAGTAAGTGGTCGTGGTTCTATACTCAGTGATGCCGATGGAGTTGATGGACTCGCTTATCTTCCAAGCCTTCCGCTGTTATTATTAGATGGCCTTAAGCCATATTATTGTAATAAGTTCCCTTGTGGACAACGATGTAATAAGTGTGTGATTGCTACTCGCTATAAATCCTTCAAGTATCTTGTGTGGTGTCAAGATTATCGATCCGTGGATGACATCGAGCACGAGACTTGATCCATTTGGGTCTGGTCGCTCAGAGAATGGTATCGAGCACACTGCCGACCGTGAGACACGACCACTAAGTTAAAGCCATAGATCACTACTCTCTTCCCATTTTCTAACTCCTCATCTTTTCTACTCTCTTTAGGATGACGGACGCGAAGATCAAGTACACTCAACCAGATGAAGGCACACCTTTTGGATTTCACTTGAAGGAAGTTACCAAGTACCTGAGCATTGGACTACCAAGCTTCACCGGGACTTTCAACGCCACTCTGCCTGAAGAGGAGCGCTGGAAGATTCACGCTCACGTTCCAGGAAGGACATTCGCCCCAATCACCAAGCCTATAGATAGTGTTTTCAGTGCACCAACTTGGAGTGCAGGAAAGAGCATGGCAGCTCACATTACCATGGGACGCATTGGAGAAGTTTATCAAGAAGACCTCAAGGATACCATCTACCAGATTTATGACGCCGAGATGACAACTGGGCGTCGTCGGACCAAGAAGGATAGATCCATTGCAGCTTTCATCCAGAGTTAAATCAGCACATTCGACGCCAGAGAACCAAATGTGCAACGACATGTTGGAGTTCTGTAAGACAAAGGAAGGATCATCGAACTGGAAGAAGAACTAAAGACTACACGCAAGGACTACATGGACGAGATCGTAGCTCGGCAAGACACAATAACGACCTTAAGTATGAGATCGAAGAACTCAAGAAGAAGTTGGCGCTCAGAATGAAGACCAAGATGTCGAATACCCAAGCGACTACATCAACATCGACGACACCGATTCGGATCCAAGTGAACCCGACTTTGAAGACGAAGCTGGAGCAGACATCATGGAGTCTTCCACCGGTTCAAATTAATAGAAGTCCCCCACATATTAGTAGTATTTCCCTCCATGTAAACATTATAGTACACGCACTTTCGCGATAGTTAGATCGTTGTAAGCCCTTGTTTGATTGAATGAAGTGATTTTGTGTGCATTTGCTCATGTGCATTTGGGTAGTGATTCCCCTTAGACCTCAATCTATTCTTAATTTCTCTTCTTTTCTAAACCCATCAGATGCCTCCGAGACGCGACCCCGGATTCGTTTTCCCGCCAGAGATCACCCAATTGATCCAGCAGCAGAATACCCTGATTCAAACATTGGTGCAGAACCAGGACAACAGCAACAACAACCCACCGCCACCACCGCCACCTGCGGATCATCGACTCGCTTCCTTAGATGAACCCGCCGTGTATTCCAAGAGCACCGAGCCGATTGTAGCAGATGACCGGCTCCGCAAGATAGGAAGGAGCTGACCACTGCAGGATGCATGATGGTGAAAGAGTGAAGTTTGCCGCACATCAGCTTGAAGGACCCGCAGCAGATGGTGGGAGAATTTTACACCACTTACCCGGTAGACACCGCCACATGGGACCAGTTTGACAAGCTTTCAGACCGCCCATGTTTCAGCAGGAGCCATGGCCATGAAGAAGCGTGAGTTTCGCAACTTACGCCAAGGAGGAAGGACTGTTGGCGAAGACGTGGATGACTTTAGTAAATTAGCACGTTATGCCCCGGATGACGTTACTCTGAGACGCTGCTAAACAGGAGAAGTTTCTAGAAGGACTGAATGATGAGTTCAGCATGCCGTTGATGGTAGCAAGTTTCAACAACTACCAGGAGTTAGTAGACCGAGCCCTCATGATTGAAGGAAAGCAGCAGCAAATTGAGAACCACAAGCGGAAGTATGGACAAGGGAAGTATAACTCGAGCCCAAAGAAGCCTCGTTATACCCTAAATCAGGAATTCAGTTTCAGCATACCCATGGAGGAGGTAATTCGCACAACCATAATGGCACCAAGAATGGGAACGGGAATGGAGGAAGCAACGGACAGAATCGCACCAACCCGTCAACACCATCCAAGGTAGACCTGAGTCACATTACTTGCTTTAAGTGCCGCAAGACCGGGCACTATGCAAATGACTGTCCAGAAGGCCAGAATGGAAATGGAAATGGAAGCTCTAGAAAGAAGCCCAACCCTTTCAATAGGGGACAGGTGAACCACATTGATGTGGAGGAGGTTGAAGATCAGCCCGATGCGATGTCGGTAAGTTTTTGGTTAAGTCATTTATGCAGCTTGTTCTTTTTGATCTTGGTGCATCGCATTCATACATATCAAGGGGATTTGTGGATAAGTACAAGTTACCAACCCAAGCCCTTAGGTCACCCATGCTAGTAACCTCACCCGGAGCAGAGTACATGGCTAGTAAATGGTGTGATCGACTGCCACTACGGATTGGACACTATGTTTTCCCCTCAGACCTAATAGTTCTGGAATCCCAAGGATTGGATGTGATATTAGGAATGGATTGGTTATCAAGGTATGGAGGAAACATAGATTGTACCACAAGGTCAATTTTGCTCACCACACCAGAAGGAAGAAGGATTAAGTATGTATCACGCACGAGCCGAGGAGAGCACAAGTTAATTGCTTGTCGAGGTGGTACAGAAGAAGTACCATTGGTGAAGGATTATCTGATGTATTTCGGAAGAATTGCCGTGAATGCCACGGATAGAGACATTGAGTTTTGATCGAGCTGTTGCTAGGAACAGGCCCGATATCGGCGACCGTCTGAGATGCCCGCAAAGGATTTGGCGGAAATCAAGAATCAGATTAAGGAACTATTGGATAAAGGTTTTATTCGCCCAAGTTCTTCACCTTGGGGATCACCCGTATTGTTAGTGGAGAAGAAGGATGGATCGTTAAGAATGGTTGTTGATTATCGTGGATTGAATGAAGTAACAATCAAGAACAAGTACCCACTACCTATGATAAATGATCTGTTTGATCGCTTGCAAGGAGCCAAAGTATTTTCTAAGATCGACTTGCGATCAGGGTACCATCAGTTGAAGATTCGGGAGCAAGACATACCCAAGACCGCATTTACCACGAGATATGGACTGTACGAGTATACCGTTATGTCATTTGGACTGACTAACGCACCAGCCTATTTCATGAACCTGATGAACAAAGTGTTTATGGAGTTTTTGGATAAGTTTGTCGTGGTGTTCATTGATGACATTTTGATTTTCTCGAAGAATGAAGAGGAACACAAGGAACATTTGCGATTGGTTTTGGAGAAACCGAGGAACACCAGTTGTATGCCAAGTTCAGCAAATGTGAGTTTTGGCTAAAGGAAGTTGGATTTCTGGACATGTTATATCCGGAGAAGGGATAGCATTGACCCCACCAAAAGTTGAGACCGTAACCAAATGGGAAGCACCAACGACAGTTGGAGAGATTCGAGTTTCCTTGGACTCGCAGGATACTACCAAGGTTCATTGAGAATTTCTCAAGGATTGCAAAGCCTATGACAGAATTGTTGAAGAAGGAAAACAAATTCATATGGACCGAGGACTGTGAGGCAAGTTTTCGTGGAGTTGAAGAAAAGATTGGTTACCTCACCAGTTTTGATATTGCGGATCGGACTAAAGATTATGAGGTGTATTGTGACGCTTCACGCCGAGGACTTGGAGCCGTGCTTATGCAGGAAGGAAGAGTTGTTTCAGTATGCTTCACGACAACTTAAGCCCCATGAGTTGAATTATGCCACTCATGATTTGGAGTTAGCAGCCGTTGTGCATGCCTTGAAGACATGGAGACATTTTCTCATTGGAAATCATTGTGAAGTATATATGGATCACAAGAGTTTGAAGTACATCTTCACACGTAGAATTGAATCTCGGACAAAGGAGATGGTTAGAACTTATCAAGGATTATGATATGAGATTGCATTATCACCCGGAAAGGCTAATGTCGAGGCGACGCATTGAGCCGTAAGAGCCACGTCAATACCCTAATGATGGGAGGAATACCCAATGAGTTAGCCGAGGACCTTCGAGAGCTATGTTTGGAAATAGTTCCAGAGGCTATGTAGCAGCATTGGAGATTCAATCGACACCGATGGACAAAATCGAGAGAAGCCCAAAAGGCGGATAAGGAAGTTGCCTCTATAAAGGAGAAAATGAGCAAAGGAAAAGCTAAAGGATTTCGTGAGGACGAGCACGATACCTTATGGTTTGAAGACCGTGTTTATGTGCCCAATGACCCGAGATCGGGAAGTTGATTTTGCAAGAAGCCCATGATTCACCCTATTCGATTCACCCAGAAATACCAAGATGTATTTGGATTTGAAGAATATTTTCGGTGGACCGAATGAAGAAGGATATTATGGAGTATGTAGCAATTTGCGACGTATGTCGAAAGTAAAGGCAGAGCATCAGAAGCCAGCAGGATTGTTACAACCGTTGCCGATACCCGAATGGAAGTGGGATAAACTAGGAATGGATTTCATCACAGGTTTGCCAAAGACTCGTTCAGGTTATGACTCGATTTGGGTCATAGTCGACCGTTTGACCAAGGTAGCTCATTTCATACCACCAAGACTACCTATAGCAGTGCTAAGTTGGCGAAGATATACATGACCAGAATTGTGTGTTTACACGAGTTCGAGGAGCATTGTATCGATGAGGAACCCAATTTACCTCAAAATTTTGGAACCAGTTGCACGAAACATTGGGAACCGACTAGAATTGAGACAGCTTTCCACCCACGTACCGATGGACAGGCGAGAGGGTCAATCAGATTTTAGAGGACATCTTTGAGAGCTTGTGCACTAGATTATGGATCTAGCTGGGATGATAATTTGCCGTATGCAGAATTTTCCTACAACAACAGCTACCAAACCAGCTTAAAGATGGCACCTTTTGAGGCTCTGTATGGAAGAAGGTGCAGGACACCGCTGTCATGGGACGAAACTGGAGATCGTCAGTTGTTTGGACCAAATTTGATTAAGGAGTCGGAACAGAAGGTTAAGTTGATTCGAGACAGGCTCAAGGTAGCCCAGTCCGAATGTAAGAGTTATGCCGATTCAAAGCGCAGCGATTGAGTATGAAGTTGGAGACAGTATATCTCGAGTATCACCGCTTGAGGAGTTAAGCGTTTTGGAGTTAAAGGAAAGTTAGCACCCGTTTCGTTGGACCATATAAGATTTTGCAACGCATGGGAGAAGTTGCCTATAAGTTGGAATTGCGGAAGGACTGTCGGGAGTTCATGATGTATTCCATGTTTCTCGATTGAAGAAATGTCACCCGAGATAGCAGAGGTACCGTTAAGAGACACAAGTGCACCGAAGCAATTCATTGAAGGATGACTTGACATATGAGGAAAAACGGTTAAGATTCTCGATTATGCCAGCAGAGTTACCCGCAGAAGGTTATCAAGTTTTGCAAAGTTCAAGGAGCCACCACACCGAGGATGAAGCCACCGGGAAAGAGAGGAAGTTTTGCTCAAGGACCACCTCACCTATTTTCTAGCCAACCCGAATCTCGAGGGCGAGATTCATCTTAAGGGGGTAGGTTTGTAACATCCCAAATTTTCAATTTGGAATGTTATACATTAGGTTATCATGCATATCATATTTTTTCGCATTTTCCGATCCTAAAAAATTTCACGCAACTCAAGGACCCTCGGAGAGAGTTGGAAGTTTCATTATTTTCATATTTGGGATTTCTCAAATTTTGAAAATAGGATCATTTGGATTTATTTAAATTATCTTCATAAAGTTTTTCCCATAAAAATATTTGGAGAGGGAATAATATGACTTTCCCAACATTTAGGAAAAATGAAGATTTTATAAATAAATCAAATTTGGCTTTTGAAAGATTTATTTTGCTTAGGCAAAATGAGCATTTTAAAATTTATGCATGTTTGCTGTTTTAAAGTTCATTTTGTTCGACTCATTTTAGGAGTCGGGAAAATTTTGTTTTATTAAAATCGGAGTTCATTTGGTATTTTTTAATTCGTTTGGTTTAAATTTTAATTTAAAAAAAAATCGCCGCCGGGCCAAGGCCAAGGCCCAACAGCCAGCCCCCGCCCCGGCCCGCCTCCTCCTCCCGCGCCCGAGTCCCGCTCGGGACGACGCCGCCACGCCCTTGTCCGGCTCGCCCGCCTCCCCGGCTTGCCCTCCCCAAGCCACCCCGCCCACCCCTCCCCTCTTAAATACCGCCCCCCTCTCTCTCACCCGCCCCCCCAAGCCGAGTCCGCCGCCGCCGCCGGCGCCGCCGCCGCCGTCGCCGAGCCCGGGGAGCCCGCCGCCCTCGCCGCCCCTCCCGACCCCGCCGCCGACCCCTAGCCCGCCGCCCGGAGCCCCGCCGGCGATCACCGGAGGTAGCCCCGCCCCGATCCGGTTTCCCCTAAAAAACCGATCCGGTTTTTTTAAAAAGAGAGATGTTCGGTTTTAAAAAACCCTAGATTGGTTTTATTTTTTTTCGGTTTTCTTAACTAACGAACGTTCACCGAACCGTTCGTTTCAATGAACGTGTTCGTTGGATTAGTTCTGTTAACGAACGTCCGTTATTTAATCCGTTCGTCTTTTTTCTTTTAATTGGATTTAATCCGTTATTTTTCTAATTCGATTTCAGATCCGATTTTCAAATCTGTTTGTTTTCTTGCTCGTTTATCGGAATCAGGTGATTCAAGCGCCTGGAGTTTCGTAACGAAACCGCCGTTCCAACTAACCTACTTTCACAGAGTTTTGCTACTGTGAAATTTTGACCTAGTTTCAGATTGCTAAACCGAGTCGTTCTCTCTCGAGTTTCGACTTCCGATGTTTTATTTGATTCGATTCTTTTGTAACCAGGGTTCTTAAGTTGAACCTTCTGGTTAGATCTTTTATTCGAGATTTACCCGTGCATTAGATGAGTACTTATTGTATGCTTGTTGTTTGTCTGCTTAGATCACCCGGAGTGCGCCGCTTGTTACTTGAATCTCTAGGTCTCATGGATCATCGGCAAGGCAAGTAACACTTGATCATACCTTTTCTACTACCCAGTTTTATTGCATTAGATCAAACCTCAAACACTTGCATGGTTAGGATCTAATTAAATTGTGGGATGGGAAGTAGATTGAG
Organism: Aegilops longissima; assembly: GCA_021605205.1. Classification (NCBI taxonomy): domain Eukaryota; kingdom Viridiplantae; phylum Streptophyta; class Magnoliopsida; order Poales; family Poaceae; genus Aegilops; species Aegilops longissima. The sequence continues at coordinate 64,019,517 of CM038679.1, forward strand.
GTAGTACCTATTACTGTTTTACTTATGAAACCTTGGGAGTTACTTCTCGCTTGCTTATGCCATGCTATGCTAGTAGACGTGGATTGGGTGAGTGAATATCCATGACAGATGTGAGATTGTTAATTAATGGTTTATCTAAGGTGGCAACCTAAACACACATCTGGGTGGATTGAGGCACCTGGTTTCCATCAGACTTGCTGTATTTCTTCGGACCGCCACCCGTGCTCCAAGGGATCATAAGATTATTCAAACTGAAACTTCCGTGTGCAGCCACAAGCCAAATATGGGCTCATGGCGTAGTTGACTAAGTCGTCATGAACTCTTACGGGTAGGCTAGCTGATGTAGGGGATGTAGGTTGGTACGGTCTACCCACATGTAAGGTGCTAGCGCTTCGAAAGACTATGTCTCGGTCATCCGTTTCTCAAACACCATGTAGTGCGAGAACCAAGCGGAGGCGATCGAGTCTTGTGGGGAAAAGTGCAAACCTCTGCAGAGTGTATAAACTAATCATGATTAGCCGTGTCCCGGTTATGGACAATTTGAGTATCCGTAATTGAATATCATGTGAATCTCAACATGTTACTTCTAATAAAAAGTTATTGGGTTTTGATGAGTACTTTTTAATTGGGATTGAGGATGTTGTCAACCATTCTCAATGTTTAACAACCACCATGATAGTTAAATAAAATTATTCCTTTGTTGTAGGGAAAAATCAGCTTTATGCAAATGTAAACCGTAGAGCCTTACCACCAGCCATATATGCATGTAGTATAGGCTTATTTGCTTCATTGCTCTCTATGTGTTACATTGCCAAGATATTCCATGTGTCTGACCGTTTTGGGCTGCAAATTTCACGCTGCGACTTTTCGAATTTACGAGTAAGGTGTTAGGTCGTGGTTCTATACTCGGTGATGCCGATGGAGTTGATGGACTCGCTTATCTTCCAAGCCTTCCGCTGTTATTATTAGATGGCCTTAAGCCATATTATTGTAATAAGTTCCTTGTGGACAACGATGTAATAAGTGTGTGATTGCTACTCGCTATAAATCCTTGAAATCTGTGGTGTCAAGATTCTTGATCCAGGATGACACTGAGCACAGAGACTTGATCCATTTGGGTCTGGTCGCTACAACCTCGCAACCTGACGTGTTAAAGTGGTTGTCAATCCCTTTTGGATAACAGCGCCAGAAACGGCGTGGACGGGAGAAAGTTGTAATAGATTGAATAAATATATCACAAATAAAATAAAACACAGCAAGGTATTTTTCTATTTTTGGCTTAATAGTTCTGAAAAAGAACGCAAAATAAAAGTAGATCGCAAAGGCAAATATATGAGAAATAGACCAGGGGGCCGTAGGTTTCACTAGTGGCTTCTCTCGAGAAAAATAGCAAATGGTGGGTGAAAAAATTACTATTGGGAAATTGATAGAACTTCAAATAATCATGACGATATCCAGGCAATGATCATTATATAGGCATCACGTCCATGATAAGTTGGCCGACTCCTGCCTGCATCTACTAATATTACTCCACACATCGACCGCTATCCAGCATGCATCTAGTGTATTAAGTTCATGGAAAAACGGAGTATTGCAATAAGAACGATGACATGATGTAGACAAGATCTATCTATGTAGAGATGGACCCCATCGTTTTATCCTTAGTAGCAATGATACATACGTGTCGGTTCCCCTTCTGTCACTGGGATCAAGCACCGTATGATCGAACCCACTACAAAGCACCTCTTCCCATTGCAAGATAAATAGATCAAGTTGGCCAAACAAAACCCAAATATCAGAGAAGAAATACGAGGCTATAAGCAATCATGCATATAAGAGATCAAAGAACTCTCAAATAACTTTCATGGATAAAAAGATAGATCCGATCATGTATTCAAAGTTCATTCGATCCCAACAAACACACGGCAAAAAGAGTTACATCATATGGATATCCAAGAGACAATTGTATTGATAATCAAAAGCTACTAACTACGGACCCGAAGGTCTACAAAGAACTACTCACGCATCATCGGAGAGGCACCAATGGAAGTGGTGAACCCCTCCGTGATGCTGTCTAGATTGGATCTGGTGGTTCTGGACTCTGCGGTGGCTGGAATTGATTTTTCATCGACTCCCCTAGGGTTTCTGGAATATTGGGGTATTTAATGAGCAAAGAGGCTGTTCAGGGGGTACCCAAGGTGGGCACAACCTACCAGGGCGTGCCTGGGCCCCCAAGCATGTCCTGGTGGGTTGTGCTCTCCTCAGAGCATCCCCAGGTGCTTCTCCGGCCCACTGGATGTCTTCTGGTCCAAAAAAAATTCTCCAAAAAGTTTTGTTGGGGTTGGACTCCGTTTGGTATTGATTTCCTGCGATGTAAAAAGCATGTAGAAAACAACAACTGTCACTTGGCACTATGTCAATAGGTTAGTACCAAACAATGATATGAAATGATTATAAAACATCCAAGAATGATAATATAACAGCATGGAACAATCAAAAATTATAGATACGTTGGAGATGTATCACTCATATACTACCTCGACATCTCACTAGATCAACAAGGCGAGGGACATCACTGAGCCGAACGTGTGCAGAACTCGGAGGTGCCGTACGTTCGGTACTTGATCGGTCGGAGCTAGAAGAAGTTCGACTACATCAACCGCGTTGTCAAACGCTTCCGCTTATGGTCTACGAGGGTATGTAGACACACTCTCCCCCTCGTTGCTATGCATCTCCATGGATAGATCATTGCGTGTGCATAGTTTTTTTTTGTTTTTCCATGAAACGATTCCCAACAGCGGGATGCTCCACTATTAGAGAAGTTTGATTGGTGTTTCACATCAGAAGCATGGACACTAAATTTTCCATCTACCTTTGCATATCCACTTGCTAAAACCACCTCTGACCATGTACCTATCTTGATAAAAATTGGTACATCTATCCCAAGATCTAATATCTTTAGATTTGTTAACTTCTGCTTGGAACATAATGAATTCCGAAAGGTACCTAAGAGAATTTGGTGCCAAGATGTAGCAGAAAGGGATAGTGCCAAGACTATAGCAGCAAGATTCAAGAGATTAAGGAAAGCATTGAAGATTTGGGACAGAAATATTTCTGATTTCAAGAAAACTGTTGAGAACACCAACTTTATGATTCTCCGCTATGGTAACATTGAAGAGGCTAGAGATTTACACTAGTGGAAGGAAATGGCAGGAATATCCTAAAATCACATCTGGAAAATATACTAAAACAACAGAGGTTGCATTGGAACCAAAGAGCCACCATTAGGCGGATTAAAGTAGGGGAGGCACACACCAAGTATTTTCAAGCAAAGGCTAAAATTAAATTCAGAAACAATTGTATTGATATGCTTAGAGATGAAAATGGATATGAGTGAGGGGGTCCTAGACTAAGGGGTCCTCGGGCGTCCGGCCTATTATCCATGGGCCGGACTGATGGGCTGTGAAGACATGAAGGCCAAAGACTGTACCCATTTCCAGATTGGACTCTACTTGGCGTGGAAGCCAAGCTTGGCGACCGATTATGGATATTCCTTCGTATGTAACCGACTCTGTGTAAACCCTAGATTCCCCAGTGTATATATAAACCGGAGGGGTTAGTCCGGAAAGGATACACACATTACCATAGTCATATAGGCTAGACTTCTAGGGTTTAGCCATTACGATCTCGTGGTAGATCAACTCTTGTAATACTCATATTCATCAAGATCAATCAAGCAGGAAGTAGGGTATTACCTCCATAGAGAGGGCCCGAACCTGGGTAAACATCGTGTCCCCCGTCTCCTATTACCATCGATCCTAGACGCACAGTTCGGGATCCCCTACCCGAGATCCGCCGCTTTTGACACCGACATTGATGATTTCATTGAGAGTTCCACTGTGCCGTCGATGGAAGGCTCGATGGCTCGCCTTGTCCTTAAAGACAACATCACCGCCGGGGTAGCTCTGGCCCCGGGCCAAACCCTCCGGCTGGGCGACTTCACCATGATCGCCCGTTTGGCCGTTGAGCCGACGATGACCTCTCGGGCCATCGAAAAACCCCTTCGCATCAATTCCGACCACTCCAAGCAGATGGATCCGGTTGAGTTTTCGTCCTTAAACAATCTCCTAGATCGTATCGCCGCTTTGGGAATAGCTACAGATTACGATCGGATCGGGCCTAAAACCGATCAGGGAGAAACCAAAACTCCACCGGTCACCCACCAGATTGCGGTGGTCATGAAGCAGGACAGCGAGTCTCCTTCTATATCGAAGACGGACTATGTTCGGGTCGCCGTTGATGAAGAGCCGGATACTCACCCGCGAAAGGATGCGACTAGCCCTCCGAACATAGCATCGGACGGTGGTCCCAAACAATCTGAAGATATTCCGGAACCCGGACTGTCTAGCCCAGAAGGTCGTCAGACTCTGGATAATCGGTCAGGTCGGGGTTCGGATTTAATTCCACCCACCCACCCGCATATAGACACTCTCATGAGCATAAAACAGCAGTCTCAGGAAAAGGTCCACCACTTCTGGGCCAGATTCCTCCTTGTCAAGGACAAGGTAAAAGATCGCCATGACGAGGACGCAATATCAGTGTTCTGCAAAAATTGCACGGACGAAGGAATCCTCAACGCCATCAATCGCTGCCGCATACTGAAATTCACTGACTTAGCATCCATCGTACAAAAGTACAGCGCGATGGAGAGCGCCTTGGAAACTCGGGCAGCTCGCTGGGAACCGTCAGTCCCAACCCAACTCCCCCCATAGGCGAAAAGGGCGCACCCTCGTGGCACGCCCAGTCCAACAGTCAAGAAACACAAAGCCGCTATACGGCAGGGCACCGTTCTGGAGGGGTGGCTCGATGGCCCATGCAAAATACATACAACAACAGATACCGTGGCAACTCACATCCTTAGAGCATGTTGGATACTACGACGGGTAGCCAAGAGCGGTGAGGACATCCTTATCAAGGACACCCCGGAACAGCATCCCCCAGAAGACGACGACCCAAGAGTATTGACAGTCTTTGAGACATTCGCTTCAAACAACAAGCGCAAAAGGGCACTTCGCGAGCTCGACGAAGTCTGCCAAATTGCTGTAATAAACCCATGGAACGACACGGCTATAACATTCAACGTCGGTGACAAACCAAAGTACAGAGCAGTACGAACGCCAGCCGCGTTAGTCCTTAGTCCCATCGTGGATGGATTTCGACTCACCAAGGTCCTCATGGACGGCGGTAGCGGACTAAATCTCATTAATGAGGATACACTCCATAAAATGGAAATAGACAGGAGCCGCATCAAGCAAAGTAACACAACCTTCCGGGGAATTATTCCTAGCCGGGAGGCGCGGTGTGCGAGCAAAATCACACTTGACGTGGTATTTGGCGCGCCGGAGAACTATTAGTCCAAATAAATAACTTTCCAAGTGGCCCCTTTCAGCAGCGGATATCACGCCCTATTGGGGAGGGATGCTTTTACACGCTTCCAAGCTATACCTCATTACGGTTATATGTAGCTCAAAATGCCCGAACCAAACGGTATAATCACTCTCGTAAGTGATCCGGACATAGCACTCCGCACTGAAAACAAAACCGCATCCCTGGCCCTGGAGGCGCTATCCGAGGCCCTCGCAGCCGAAGAATTGACCGCACTATGCTCCACGGTGGATAGGGATGATGTGATCCTCGACAAACGCCCCAAATCCACCTCATTCAAACCAGCAAGGAAATAGTCAAATTCCAGGTCCACCCAATGGACCCCAAGAAGACAGCATCTATCGGAGCTCAATTGAACCCAACAGTTGACGCCGCACTACGAGAATTTCTGCGCTGAAACTGGGACATATTTGCCTGGCACCCTTCGGATGTGACAGGGATCCCATGCAGGTTGCCGAACATAGCCTCAACATATTAAAGGGATTCAAACCAGTCAAGCAAACACTACGGCGCTTTTCCGAACCCAAGCGACAAGCAATGGGGGAGGACCTGGCCAAGCTTATCGAGGCCGGATTCATTAGAGAAATCAAGCATCCGGACTGGATGGCAAACCTGGTGATGGTACCAAGGAAGGATAAATCCTGGCGCCTATGTGTTGATTTCAAGGATCCCAACAAGGCTTGCCCTAAGGATCCTTTTCCCCTTCCCCGCATTGATCAAATCATTGATGCCACCGCAGGACACGACTCACTGTGTTTCCTCGATGCATATTCCGGATACCATCAAATCAAAATGAAGGAATCCGATCAAGCTGCAACAGCATTTATTACCCCATACGGGCCATTCTGCTTCAACACTATGCCCTTCGGGCTCAAGAACGCCGGCGCGACATACCAACGCATGATTCAAACATGCATGGAGAAACAGATCGACAAAATGGTAGAAGCTTACGTCGATGACGTCGTCATCGAAACTAGGCATGTCGAAACACTAATAGACGACTTACGTCTTACGTTTGACAACCTCTGGGCACATGACATTATGCTCAACCCGGAAAAGTGTGTCTTCGACGTCCCCGCTAGAAAACTGCTGGGCTTCATCGTTTCCAATAGAGGAATCGAAGCAAATCCAAGCTTTGTCACAGTTGGCTACACCAACAGACCTCAAACAGGTCCAAAAACTGGCGGGATGCGTGGCAACACTAAGCCGCTTTATCTCCAGACTAGGATAAAAGGCACTACCACTCTATTGCCTCTTATGGTGCACTAATAACTTCGAATGGACAGACGCGACGACTGCCAGACTGGAGGAAATAAAGACCCTCCTAGCAAGCAATCCAATCCTGGCCGCACCAAACGCGGGTGAACCCATGTTGCTATACATATCGGCAACACATCAGGTGGTGAGCGCCGTGCTCGTCGTCGAACAAGAACAGGACGGACACAAATTCCCACTTCAAAAACCAGTATACTACGTATCTACTGTCCTCACACCATGCAAGTCTCGGTACCCCCACTACCAAAAGATAACATACGTTGTCTTCATGGCATCCCGCAAGCTACGACACTACTTCCAGGAGTGTTCAATCACAGTGGCTTCTGAGGTCCCACTCAATGACATAATAAACAACCGCGATGCCACGGGACGTATCGCCAAATGGGCCATAGGGCTACTTCGATTCGACATAACATACAAGCCACGTCGAGCCATCAAATCTCAAGTACTGGCCGACTTCGTCGCCGAATGGACAGAGGCCGAACTCCCGAAAGAGTATGGCACATACTCCAACTGGGTCATGTATTTTGACGGCTCCAAAATGTTGGCAGGACTTGGAGCGGGAGTCGTCTAAACATCCCCCACTGGAGACGTCGTTCAATATGTACTCCAGATATTATACACAGACTCCAACAACGCAGCCGAGTACGAGGCCCTACTGCATGGTCTTCGGATGGCCACATCCATGGGCATACAACGCCTGGAGGTGCGCGGGGACTCGAACCTCGCGATATCTCAGATAAACGGTGACTTTGACGCCAAAGATCCAAAGATGGCAGCTTATCGCAATGTCGTATGAAAAATGTCGGCTTGGTTCGAGGGGCTTGAATTTCATCACGTTGCCCGAGAAAGCAATCAAGCAGCGGACGTCCTGGCTTGCATCGTTGCTAAGCGCGATCCCGTCCCACCTAACATCTTCCTGGAAAGGCTCTTCAAGCCATCTGTGGTGTGGCAAGGGGAGGGCGGCGACAACAGTTCAGATCCGAACACAACCTCAAAACCCGAACATACAGACAGTACCGGGGGCTCAGCCACCGAAATAACACCGTCGGCCCATCTCATTATGGCAGTCATTGCCCCATGGACCGAACCCTTCTTGGCCTACATTAATAGGAAGGAGCTTCCCGACGACCAGAATGAGGCTCGCCGCATTGTCAGGCGTTCGAAGGCCTTCAAGGTTCACGACGGAGAGCTCTACAAGAAAAGCACTACCGGGGTACTTCAAAGATGTATCTCTGAAGAAGAGGGGCGGCAACTTCTAGCGGAAATTCACACTGGCCTCGGCGGACACCACGCCGCAGCTCGGGCCCTCGTTAGCAAAGCCTTCCGCACTGGGTTATTGGCCAATAGCCCGAGCGGACGCGCAGGACCTTGTCCAACGCTGCGTCGGATGCCAGCTCTTCGCCAACCAAAGCCACATGCCCCCAACTGCCTTGCAAACTATCCCCATTACTTGGCCTTTTGAGGTCTGGGGCCTGGATATGGTTGGAACCCTTAAAGGGGGAAGCCATAAGAAAAAATATCTGCTAGTTATGGTGGACAAATTCACTAAGTGGATAGAGGCTAAACCGGTAAAAACGGCAGAGTTCGGCCCGGTGATTGACTTCATATCCCGTGTTGTGCACCGTTATGGTGTCCCACACAGCATCATCACCGATAACGGCTCTAATTTCACAGCCGACGAGGTAAAAACCCGGTGAAATAATCTGAGTATTAAACTCGATTATGCCTCCGTCTACCACCCACAAACCAACAGTCAAGTCGAACGAGCCAACGGTCTTATTATGAGCGGCATCAAGCCCAGACTACCGCGGTCTTTGAAAGAATCAGACAAGCACTGGGTTGAGGAGCTCGACTCCGTACTCTGGGGGCTGTGGACCATGCCCAACCGTACTACCGGATACACACCTTTCCTCATGGTGTATGGCGCAAAGGCTGTATTGCCCCGCGATATTATTCACGACTCACCTCGAGTGTGTATGTACGAAGAGAGAGAAGCCGAGCATGATCCGCAGGACAGCCTAGATGCCCTGGAGGAGGAACGCGATGTCGCAAAGGCCCGTTCAGCATTCTATCAACAGCAGGCTCGAAGACTTACAATGTTGGCGAACTCGTTCTACGCCTACCGGAGAAGAAAAAGGACAAACTCAAGCCCAAATGGGAGGGTCCCTTCATAATTGACGAAGTTCTCACCGGAGGAGCATACCGTCTTCGTGATGCATCAGACAATCGCCTTGAGCTGAACCCACAGGAACGCGCCGACTCAAGATTCTATGCCTAGCGCCAACTCCTTGTTCGTCTCCTTCTCCCCTGTAGTTTCCATTATTTTTTCTCTCTTTTCCGATTACTTTTTCATTCTTCACTTTAAAGTTTTGGTACGGCTAGACCACACACCGCTAACACGTACATATTTAAAATATGTATGTCCGTCATACCTGGGGGCTTCTTGGACAGAAGCTTTTTATCATTATTCCTCAAGCATCAAGCTCTTCACATATGAGTCCTTCCATATGTACCTTTTCTTCGCCACTATATGCATTGATATGACTTAAGTTTTGGCCAAGCTGGGTTGCCTGGCTCCTGTGCTTATGCCCTACGTTCCCGTTAGTTCGGCTAGGGAATAAAGGGAACACCTCTGCGATTGTTACTGCCGGGTCATCCGGATGTGTACCTCAGACTGGGTGAAGCCGAAAGCTAGCATTCTTAAGGGAATATTCGGTTGGTGAATTAAAGACGTTTTTGCAATTACTCCATTGGCAACCCCCAGAAGTTACATAAAAGGTGATTTTTCCATCACAAATCGGACATGTACATTAATACATGCACACCCAAGGAAAGGAACCCTTAACGGAACTATTCTCTCTGGAAAATGTTTCTTACGATCTCAATGTAATATAACATAACTAGCAGAATACAACTTGTCTGTTCAAGCAACTATGACCCCTACGCCTAGTTTTCCAGGCATACCCCGGCCTATTCGGCCGTGAGGGTATTCGGAAACACTCCGCACCCTTGGGTCCGGAGGTTGAAGCGAAAAGGTCTGCCATGACAAATGCTATACAATTCAGCTAGAATTACATAGGGTAAGGAAAGTACATAGTCACTTGGACTCAAACACTTCCCCCTCTATATCGTCCAACAGGCAGTCCAACTTACAATCCTGTTGGGAATATTTGGCGGCCACCTCTACTTGGTCATATACTAAACTAACAGGAATTTCTTCCCCATTTGACCCTAGCGGTCCAACTCGGGCCATGTGATTCGGATCCAGCTTGGTATATCGTGTTTTCACCATGGCCCAGGCCTCTCGTGCACCCTCTCGGCAGGCTGATATCTTCCATAGTCGGATATGCTGCCGCACTCCCTTGAACAACTCTCCAAGCTCCTCCATACTTCCTCGAGGGGAGGCGGACGGCCATAAGGCCTTGGCCACGCTCCGCATAGCTAGCCGAGCATGCTCGTGCACTCATGACAGCCTTTGCAGCAGATCACTCGATGATCCGGACACCCCCTCTTCAGAATGGCCCGTCAATATACCTGCAAACATGACTATATCAGTCCCATCTATCTCTGAGCTAGTTCAAAAATAGTTTGGACACATACTGAAGATACCGCCCCGCATCTTTTTGTTTTCCTTCACGGAATCAGCTAGTTGGGCTTGAACATCTTTCAACTCTTCACCGAATGCACTGTTGGAATCATGTAGCTTGCTTTTCTCATCTCTGACGCGGGTCAGCACACGCTCGCCTGCGGCGTGTTGCCTTTTCGCCTATTTTTCTCCCTCTTGGGCGATCTTCAACTTCTCTTCAAGTTGATCAGACGACCCTACAATGCAAAATTAGCAGCAACATTAGCACAGTGGGTACACAATTATCGTTCCTCGGTGGAGGGAAACATTACCAGAAGACGACTTCTTCACGTTTCCCAGTTCGGCGGTAGCAGCTTTTAGCTGCGCTCGACACTGCTCTAGCTCTTGGGCTAGCAGGTTGTTCTTCTCTGCGAGGACCTGGTTGTTCAACGATCCTATCATTTGTGCCAACTGCTTTCATTCTCGGGGGATACGGGCATATGGTTATCCCTTTTGACAAAGAAAACTTACCTGCAGATCTGTCAGATATTGCCTTGTGGCTTTTCTAAGCCCGTCTCGAGCAGCCCGGATGTATGCGTCGCCCGAGCTAAAGGCATTGAATGCCTCGTCCGAGAACTTTGGGTCTCGTAAAACAGCCCTGCAACACCGATGATTCATGGCGCTCTGTACCTCCGAGTTGGTGACAGACATATTGTCCGAACCCTTGGCCGAAGGGCAGTCCGGCGTTGTTCCTACATCGGCCCCCGTCTCCCCGACTGGATCTAAATCCTGGTTGTTGGGAGCGCGGCCGGCCGGGCCTCCGGATATAGTTCGGCGAACCTTTTCCTGTATCCAAACAAACGCACAAGTCATGGTCGGGTACGGTCGCTAAAAACATATTTTTCCATACCTCCTCAATGAAGGCCCGGCTGCGTTTTCAAGGGCCTTCCTCTTCGAAGGCCTGCCCGGCGCAGGAACTGGTCTCTTTGGAATCGCCGAACGCCTCCCCTGTGGAGCACGATATAGTGTGGTGGGTGAGGCCGGATAAAAGCACCATTTTAGAGAAGGCGTTTCTGGATCACTTACATGTAAAGCAGGGAGAAGGCTAGGATAGTCAGTGGTGATGGCCACTTATGTGTCGTCATAGCTCGCCAGGTAAAATACCCCCTCTGCGAGTATCACGAATATGTCCGGATCCTCTTCAAACCCGGGGTCAAGCTCCCGGTTGTGGTTCTCCGGCTATGGGGCGGGACTATAAAGTCCTTCGGTGACCTTCTGCCAGTGCTGTCATAACAGACGGATTTGAAATTTATCAAAAATAATCTGGAAGCGAAATGAGTGAAATAGAGGGGTTGAGGCTTACCCAACTGAAAGGATTATACATACAATGCCCATCTCTGCGCTTAATGCGGAGAAATTCCTCTACCTCTCCTTTAAACATCTCGGCCAATATCTTGGCAAGAGTAGCGGAGGTGTCCGACCCTTTCCGTCCATAGCGGGAGGCGTCATCCTCTCCGTTATAGTGCCACATTGGCAGCCCTCTGTATTGGAGCGGCTGAACCCCTCGCACTATGGAAATCTCCATGACTTTGACTATTGTAAGTCCGGACTGAGCAAGCATCTTTATCTTGTTCAGGAGCTGACGAACTTCAGCACTGTCATCCTCTTCAAGACTCCGGGGACGCCAACTGTGGCGTTTCTTCAGCGGAACACTCGCGAATTCAGGAAGACCCTTTCGAACCGGGTTAGGGAGTGCGACGTCCTCAATATAGAACCATTCGGAAGGCCATTCTTCTGATGCCTTCCTGGGTGTGCCGGATGGATATCCGGTATCGGTGATACGCCACACTTCGGCTCCGCCCACTTCAATATTGACCCCTCGTGATTGCATGGGACAAGACAGAACAATTTCCTCCACAGCTCAAAATGGGCTTCAATGCCCAAGAATAATTCGCATAAAGCGACATAACCCGCAATGTGCAGAATGGAGGAAGGGGTGAAGTTGTGCAGCTGGAGGCCATAGTATTCCAGAAGCCCTCGGAGGAACGGATGGATGGGAAATCCAACGCCTTTTAGCAGGTAGGGGATGAAACATACTCGCTCTCCCCCGGATTGATTGGGGAAGTCCTCTGCACGAGTCTCACCGTTGAAGAAGTCTAGCCCCGCTCTGACAGGGACTAGATCTCCACGAGGAAGAAATCCCTGCGTTTGCAGCTTCGTCAATTGGCTGTGGGACCCTGAACACCTCTCCTACTCGCCTCTCTCTGGGCCGGAACGGGTGGAGGAAGGAGCGGGGGACGCTAGCCATCTGGAATGGTTTATCTTAAACAGTCTCCAGGGATTTTCTCTGCATGGTGCCCGATGGATCTAGGATCCAATCTCTTTCATAGGCGCTATTACGTGCATGGATGGGGTGTTATCTGCAAAAATACCCTGACCTTCCACCTTCGCTCGACGCGTGGAAGACGAAGTTATTTAACGCACAGAAGCCGAGGGGAGCGACGTTGGATCAATGGCCGAATACTTTACTTGGAGATCATTAAAGGAGGAACCTGCCGTGCAATGCCGAAGACAATTTGTGTGCCGAACACCTCGCTATTGAAGACTGGTTCGGGGGCTACTGAGGGAGTCCTGGACTAAGGGGTCCTCGGGCGTCCGGCCTATTATCCATGGGTCGGACTGATGGGTTGTGAAGACATGAAGGCCGAAGACTGTACCCGTGTCCGGATTGGACTCTACTTGGCATGGAAGGCAAGCTTGGCGACCGATTATGGAGATTCCTTCTTATGTAACCGACTCTATGTAAACCCTAGATTCCCCCGGTGTCTATATAAACTGGAGGGGTTAGTCCGGAAAGGATACAACACATTACCATAGTCATATAGGCTAGACTTCTAGGGTTTAGCCATTACGATCTCGTGGTAGATCAACTCTTGTAGTACTCATATTCATCAAGATCAATCAAGCAGGAAGTAGGGTATTACCTCCATAGAGAGGGCCCGAACCTGGGTAAACATCGTGTCCCCCTTCTCCTGTTACCATCGATCCTAGACGCATAGTTCAGGACCCCCTACCCGAGATCCGCCGGTTTTGACACCGACATTGGTGCTTTCATTGAGAGTTCCACTGTGCCGTCACCACGAGTTTTGATGGCCCCTTCGATCATCGGCAACGATGCCATCCAGGGTGAGGTTTTCCTCCCCGAACAGATCTTCGTGTTCGGCGGCTTCACACTGCGGGCCAACTCGTTTGGCCATCTGGAGCAGATCGAGAGCTACGCCCCTGGCCATCAGGTCAGGTTTGGAAACTTGAACTATATTGCTGACATCCGCGGAGGCTTTATCTTCGATGAATTCGAGCACATGTCAGGTGCGCCGCACAGTCACGACGAGCACGACTCAGCTCTGCCGCCGGATGGTGTTTGGGAGATCACACCTATGCCTACTCTGGCCCTAGATCCGAAGTCAATTACGCCGCCCGAGGACGGGTGGATGGACCCCGCCTCGGAGGCCACACACTCAGTGGCGATAGAGCCGGATACTGACTTCACCCCCTATGAGACCTGTGTCGCCGGATCCTCGGATTCATCCCCGGCCACAGGCCCTGAACCGCCTGCGTCCATGCCTCTCGAATCTGATTGGGCGCCGATCATGGAGTTTACCTCCACGGATATCTTTCAGCACTCGCCTTTTGGCGATGTGCTAAATTCATTAAGGTCTCTCTCCTTGTCAGGAGAACCTTGGCCGAACTATGTCCGGCTAGAATGGGATGCGGATTACGAAGAAATTCGCTCCCCACCCACCACCCACTTAGTAGCCACTGTCGATGATCTAACCGACATGCTCGATTTCGGCTCCGAAGACATCGCCGGTATGGACAACGATGCAGGAGACGAACAGGAACCACCGCCCACAGGGCGCTGGACTGCCACCTCATCATATGATATATACATGGTGGACACCCCCAAACAAGGCGATGATGATAAGACAACGGAGGATAATCCCTCCAAGAAGCAATTCAAGCACCGACGTCAGCGGCGCCGCTCTAAGTCCCGCCATAGCAAAAGCAGCGATACTGGCACAAGAGACAATAACGCCCCGGATAGTGCCAAAGACGATGACAATCCCCTCCATCCAGACCTCGAGTGGGAGGATGAAAAAGCTAGCCCTCCAGAACAGGCAGTAGACGGAGAATCAGAGGATGACAATTACATGCCTCTCTCCGAAGACGAAGTGAGCCTCGGCGACGAAGAATTTATCGTGCCTGAGGATCCCATCGAGCAGGAGCGCTTCAAGCGCCGTCTTATAGCCACAACAAACAGCCTGAAGAAAAAGCAACAACAGCTTCGAGCTGATCAAGATCTGCTAGCGAATAGATGGACTGAAGTCCTGGCGGCCGAGGAATACAAACTCGACCGCCCAACCAAGAGTTACCCAAAGCGCAGGTTGCTACCCCAACTCGAGGAGGAAGCATTGAAACCTACATCACCAGCGTATGATGCGGCTGATCGACCACCTCGTGGCCGAGACAGAGGGGCATACCAGCCCGAAGTCCAGCCCGCACCCCGCCGCCATTCAAACAAAAATACCAAGGCCCTGGGCAACACGCGGGACTTGCGAGACGTATTGGAAAACAAAGAAGGACATGCAAGATCGATCTACGGATCATGGGGGCGCGCCCCAACACGGGACGATGACCGTCACGCCGGATATACTAAAAGCAAATCTGGCCGGGCGGAATACAGCAGACAAGACTCGTATGAACTGCGTCGTGATATAGCCCGGCACAGAGGCACCGCACACCCCCTATGCTTCATTGGTGAAGTAATGGATCACGAATTCCAATAGGGTTTTAAACCCGTAAACATTGAATCATATGATGATACAACAGACCGCGCGGTATGAATCGAGGACTTCCTCCTCCACATCCACATGGCTCGCGCTGATGATCTACATGCCATCAAGTACCTCCCACTAAAACTCAAAGGACCAGCTCGGCATTGGCTGAATAACTTGCCAGCAAACTCCATTGGTAGTTGGGAGGATTTGGAAGATGCATTCCTTGACAACTTCCAGGGCACTTATGTGCGACCACCGGATGCTGATGACTCGAGCCATATAACTCAGCAGCCAGGGGAATCGGCCAAGAAATTCTGGACCCGGTTCCTAACTAAGAAGAACCAGATTGTCGACTATCCGGATGCAGAGGCCTTAGCGGCATTTAAGCATAACATCCGTGACGAATCGCTCGCTGGGCACTGCTAACTCTTGAGCACTGCGTTGGATTTCCCCGAAGAGGAGAGGCTGATGCAGCAAAGTAGCGTAAGTATTTCCCTCAGTTTTTGAGAACCAAGGTATCAATCCAGTAGGAGGCCACGCACAAGTCCCTCGTACCTGCACAAAACAATAGCTCCTCGCAACCAACGTGATTAGGGGTTGTGAATCCCTTCATGGTCACTTACGAGAGTGTGATCTGATAGAGATGATAATAATATTTTTGGTAGAGATGCAAAGTGAAAAGTAAAAGGCAAAGTAAAAACAAAGCAAGTATTAAAGTAATAGAGATTGATATGATGAGAATAGACCCGGGGGCCATAGGTATCACTAGTGGCTTCTCTCAAGAGCATAATTCTACGGTGGATGAACAAATTACTGTTGAGCAATTGACAGAATTGAGCATAGTTATGAGAATATCTAGGTATGATCATGTATATAGGCATCACGTCCGACACAAGTAGACCGACTCCTGCCTGCATCTACTACTATTACTCCACTCATTGACCGCTATCCAGCATGCATCTAGAGTATTAAGTTAAAAACAGAGTAACGCCTTAAGCAAGATGACATGATGTAGAGGGATAAATTCATGCAATATGATAAAAACCCCATCTTGTTATCCTCGATGGCAACAATACAATACGTGCCTTGCAACCCTTTCATCCTTTGGGTAAGTACACCGCAAGATTGAACCCAAAGCTAAGCACTTCTCCCATTGCAAGAACTACCAATCTAGTTGGCCAAACCAAACGGATAATTTGAAGAGACTTGCAATCATAACCAATCATACATAAAGGAATTCAGAGAAGATTCAAATATTGTTCATAGATAAACTGGATCATAAACCCACAATTCATCGGTCTCAACAAACACACCGCAAAAAGAAGATTACATCGAATAGATCTCCACGAGAGAGGGGGAGAACATTGTATTGAGATCCAAAAAGAGAGAAGAAGCCATCTAGCTACTAGCTATGGACCCGAAGGTCTGAAGTAAACTACTCACACTTCATCGGAGGGGCTATGGTGATGATGTAGAAGCCCTCCATGGTGGATGGCCCCTCCGGCGGAGCTCCAGAACAGGCCCCAAGATGGGATCTCGTGGATACAGGAAGTTGCGGCGGTGGAATTAGGTTTTTGGCTCCTGTTCTGATCGTTTGGGGGTATGTAGGTATATATAGGAGGAAGGAGTACGCCGGTGGAGCAACAGGGGGCCCACGAGGTAGGGGGACGCGCCCTAAGGGGGGGCGCCCCCCAGCCTCGTGACCGCCTCTTTTGTTCCTTGGAGTAGGGTCCAAGTCTCCTGGATCACGTTCGGTGAGAAAATCACGTTCCCAAAGGTTTCATTACGTTTGGACTCCGTTTGATATTCCGTTTCTTCGAAACACTGAAATAGGCAAAAAAACAGCAATTCTGGGTTGGGCCTCCGGTTAATAGGTTAGTCCCAAAAATAATATATAAGTGGAAAATAAATCCCAATATAGTCCAAAACAGTAGATAAAGTAGCATGGAGCAATAAAAAATTATAGATACGTTGGAGACGATCGAGCATCCCCAAGCTTAATTCCTGCTCGTCTCGAGTAGGTAAATGACAAAAGAGAATTTTGATGCGGAGTGATACTTTGGCATAATTTCAATGTAAATCTTCTTAATTGTGGTATGAATATTCAGATCCGAAAGATTCAAGACAAAAGTTCATATTGACATAAAAATAATAATATTTCAAGCATACTAACTATGCAATTATGTCTTCTCAAAATAACATGGCCAAAGAAAGTTATCCCTACAAAATCATATAGTCTGGCTATGCTCCATCTTCCCCACACAAAATATTTAAATTATGCACAACCCCGATGACAAACCAAGTAACTGTTTCATACTTTAACATTTTCAAAACTTTTTCAATCTTCACGCAATACATGAGCATGAGCCATGGATATAGCACTATATGTGGAATTGAATGGTGGTTGTGTAGAAGACAAAAAGGGAGACGATAGTCTCACATCAACTAGGCGTATCAACGGGCTATGGAGATGCCCATCAATAGATATCAATGTGAGTGAGTAGGGAGTGCCATGCAACAGATGCACTAGAGCTATAAGTATATGAAAGCTCAAAAAAAGAAACTAAGTGGGTGTGCATCCAACTCGCTTGCTCACGAAGACCTAGGGCATTTGAGGAAGCCCATCATTGGAATATACAAGCCAAGTTCTATAATGAAAAATTCCCACTAGTATATGAAAGTGACAAAATGAGAGACTCTCTATCATGAAGATCTTGGTGCTACTTTGAAGCACAAGTGTGGTAAAAGGATAGTAGCATTGTCCCTTTTCTCTTTTTCTCTCATTTTGTTTATTTGGGCCTTTTCTCTTTTTTTTGCCTCTTTTTTTTCATTTTTCTCTTTTTTTTATTTTTCGTCCGGAGTCTCATCCCGACTTGTGGGGGAATCATGGTCTCCATCATCCTTTCCTCACTTGGGACAATGCTCTAAAGAATGATGATCATCACACTTTTATTTTTCTTACAACTCGACAACTACAACTCGATACCTAGAACAAAGTATGACTCTACATGAATGCCTCCGGCGGTGTACCGGGATATGCAATGAATCAAGAGTGTCATGTATGAAAGAATTATGAACGGTGGCTTTGCCACAAATACAATGTCAACTACATGATCATGCTAGCAATATGACAATAATGGAGCGTGTCATAATAAACGGAACGGTGGAAAGTTACATGGCAATATAACTCGGAATGGCTATGGAAATGCCATGATAGGTAGGTATGGTGGCTGTTTTGAGGAATATATATGGTGGGTGTATGATATCGGCGAAAAAGTGTGCGGTAATAGAGAGGCTAGCAATGGTGGAAGGATGGGAAAAAGTGTGTATAATCCATGGACTCAACATTAGTCATAAAGAACTCATATACTTATTGCAAAAATCTAGAAGTTATCAAAGCAAAGTATTACGCGCATGCTCCTAGGGGGATAGATTGGTAGGAAAAGACCATCGCTCATCCCCGACCGCCACTCATAAGGAAGACAATCAATAAATAAATCATCCTCCGAGTTCATCACATAACGGTTCACCATACGTGCATGCTACGGGAATCACAAACTTCAACACAAGTATTCTTTAAATTCACAACTACTCAACTAGCATGACTCTAATATCACCATCTTCATATCTCAAAACAATTATCAAGCATCAAACTTTTCTTAGTATTCAACGCACTCAAAAGAAAGTTTCACATATCTTGAATACCAAGTATATTAACATTAAGCAAATTACCATGCTATTAACGACTCTCAAAATAATCTAAGTGAAGCATGAGAGATCAATAGTTTCTTTAAAACAAATCCACCACCGTGCTCTAAAAGATCTAAGTGAAGCACTAGAGCAAAAATTATCACGCTCAAAAGATGTAAGTGAAGCACTATGAGCAAAACTATCAAGCTCAAAAGATATAAGTGAAGCACATAGAGTATTCTATCAAATTCCAATTTATTTATGGCTCTCTCAAAAGGTGTGTACAGCAAGGATGATTGTGGTAAACTAACAAGCAAAGACGCAAATAATACAAGACGCTCCAAGCAAAACACATATCATGTGGTGAATAAAATATAGCTCCAAGTAAATTACCTATGGAAGTAGATTTAAAGAGGGATGCCTTCAGGGCATCCCCAAGCTTTGACTTTTTGGTGTCATTGGATTATCTTGGGGGTGCCATGGGCATCCCCAAGCTTAGGCTCTTGCCACTCCTTGTTCCATAATCCATCAAAAGAATTTACCCAAAACTTGAAAACTTCACAAAACAAAACTCAATAGAAATCTCGTGAGCAACATTAGAGAAAGAAAACAAAAGACTACTTTAACGTACTGTAATGAACTCATTCTTTATTTACATTGGTGATAAACCTAATTTATTCCAACTTCTCTATGGATTATAAACTATTTTACTAGCCATAGATTCATCAAAATAAGCAAACAACACACGATAAACAGAATCTGTCAAAAACAGAACAGTCTCTAGTAATCTGTAACTAACACAAACTTATGGAACTCCAAAAAATCTACCAAAATTATACGACCTAGACAATTTTTTTATTGATCAGCATCAATTGGAATCAGTATTTTATCATGTTCTGGTGATTTTTAATAATTCGGGCACTGAGCGCAAAGTTTCTGGAAACTACAGCAAGATCAAATAACTATCATCCAAGAAGATCAAATAGGTCTAGCTTGGCACAAACACTAATTAAAACATAAAACCACATCTAAACAGAGGCTAGATGGATTATTTATTACTAAGCAGCAAGGAAAAATATTGGGTTGTCTCCCAACAAGCACTTTTCTTTAAAGCCTTTTTAGCTAGGCATTGAGTTTCAATGATGCTCACAAGAAAGACAAGAATTGAGGCACAAAGAGAGCATCATAAAACATGTGACAAACACACTTAAGTCTAACATACTTCCTATGCATAGGCATATTATAGGTAAACAAATTATCGTAGCAAGCAAAAACTAGCATATGCAAGGAAGCGGAAAGGAACAATAGCAATCTCAACATAACGAGAGGTAATTTAGTAACATGAAAGTTTCTACAACCATATTTTCCTCTCTCATAATAATTACATGTAGGATCATAGGAAAATTCAACAAAATAGCTATCACAAAGTATATTCTCAACACGATCCACATGCATGCGAAGTTGACACTCTTCCAAAATAGTGGGATTATCATTAACTAAAGTCATGATTTCTCCAAGCCCACTTTCATCAAAAATTTCATAAGATTGAATGTTATCCAAATATGTGGGATATAAAGTTGACACTCTTCCAAACCCACTTTCAATATTATTGCAAACACTATTATCAATCTTATATTCATCATGGAGCTTAAATAAATTTTCAAGATCATAAGAAGAATCTCCCCAATCATGACTATTGAACATAGCAAAACTAGAATCGCCAAGCTTAGGGTTTTGCATATTATTAGCATAATTTACATCAATAGAATTTATAATAAAATCATTGCAATCATGCTTTTTATTCAAAGATCTATCGTGAAGCACTTCATCACAATTTTCAGATTTACGGATTTCAGGCAAAAGCTTATAAAGATAATCTAGTGCTTCCAAATCATTAGGAATTGGTTCATCATAATTGGATCTCTTAAAAAGATTGGCAAGTGGATGAGGATCCATAGATATTAGCTTATTTGTTTAGGAATAAATACTCATCTATTTCAACCAAATGAGCAAACGAGCCAAGTAGGACATCAAGGCAAACGAAAAGACGAACTGAAAAAGGGCGAATAAAACGGCAAGGGTGAAGTGGGGGAGAGGAAAACGAGAGGCAAATGGCAAATAATGTAATGCGGGAGATAGGGATTGTGATGGGTACTTGGTATATTGACTTTTGCGTAGACTCCCCAGCAATGGCGCCAGAAATTCTTCTTGCTACCTCTTGAGCACTGCGTTGGATTTCCCCGAAGAGGAGAGGATGCTGCTGCAAAGTAGCGTAAGTACTTCCCTCAGTTTTTGAGAACCAAGGTATCAATCCAGTAGGAGGCCACGCACAAGTCCCTCGTACCTGCAGAAAACAATAGCTCCTCGCAACCAACGCGATTAGGGGTTTTCAATCCCTTCAAGGTCACTTACGAGAGTGAGATCTGATAGAGATGATAAATAATATTTTTGGTATTTTTGGTATAGAGATGCAAAGTGAAAAGTAAAAGGCAAAGTAAAAAACAAAGCAAGTATAAAAGTAATAGAGATTGATATGATGAGAATAGACCCGGGGGCCATAGGTTTCACTAGTGGCTTCTCTCAAGAGCATAAGTATTCTACGGTGGGTGAACAAATTACTGTTGAGCAATTGACAGAATTGAGCATAGTTACTAGAATATCTAGGTATGATCATGTATATAGGCATCACATCCTAGACAAGTAGACCGACTCCTGCCTGCATCTACTACTATTACTCCACTCATCGACTGCTATCCAGCAAGCATCTAGAGTATTAAGTTAAAACAGAGTAACACCTTAAGCAAGATGACATGATGTAGAGGGATAAATTCATGCAATATGATAAAAACCCCATCTTGTTATCCTCGATGGCAACAATACAGTATGTGCCTTGCAACCCTTTCTGTCACTGGGTAAGGACACCGCAAGATTGAACCCAAAGCTAAGCACTTCTCCCATTGCAAGAACTACCAATCTAGTTGGCCAAACCAAACGGATAATTCGAAGAGACTTGCAAAGATAACCAATCATACATAAAAGAATTCAGAGAAGATTCAAATATCGTTCATAGATAAACTAGATTATAAACCCACAATTCATCGATCTCAACAAACACACCGCAAAAAGAAGATTACATCGAATAGATCTCCACGAGAGAGGGGAGAACATTGTATTGAGATCCAAAAAGAGAGAAGAAGCCATCTAGCTACTAGCTATGGACCCGAAGGTCTAAAGTAAACTACTCACACTTCATCAGAGGGGCTATGGTGATAATGTAGAAGCCCTCCCTGGTGGATGCCCCCCATGAGAGCTCGAACAGGCCCCAAGATGGGATCTCGTGGATACAGGGAAGTTGCGGCGGTGGAATTAGGTTTTTGGCTCCTGTCCTGATCGTGTGGGGGTACGTAGGTATATATAGGAGGAAGGAGTACGTAGGTGGAGCAACAGGGGGGCCATGAGGCAGGGGGACGCGCCCTAGGGGGGCGCCCTCCACCCTCGTGACCGCCTCTTTTGTTCCTTGGAGTAGGGTCCAAGTCTCCTCGATCACGTTCGGTGAGAAAATCACATTCCCGAAGGTTTCATTCCGTTTGGACTCCGTTTGATATTCCGTTTCTTCGAAACACTGAAATAGGCAAAAAAACAGCAATTCCGGGCTGGGCCTCCGGTTAATACGCTAGTCCCAAAAATAATATAAAAGTGGAAAATAAAGCCCAATATAGTCCAAAACAGTAGATAAAGAAGCATGGAGCAATCAAAAATCTTAGATACGTTGGAGACGTATCAGGCACCTCGGTCAAGAGAAGCCAAAATCCATGGCATCCCTCATGACACTTATGACCCGCTTTTGTGCGGCGAAGATAGCTGGTTAGCTCCTAGTAACAATACAACAAGCAAACCTGGCACATCAGAGGCCAAGGATAGCAATGGCAAACCACGATGCAACAGACACAAGCGTCGCAACAACGGTGACAAGCCGAAGACACGACAGTCAATGCCGGATTCAGTGGCTCTAAATCCGGTCAGCGGAAGAAGCCGTTCAAAAGAAGCAACCCGGGCCCGTCCAGTTTGGACCGCATACTCGATCGCTCATGTCAAATTCACAGCACCCCCGATAAAGCAGCCAATCACACCAAAAGAGAATGTTGGATGTTCAAGCAGGCCGGCAAGTTGGAAAAGGGGCTGCATAGCAACGATGAGGAGGAGTCCCAGCCGCCGAACACAGGAGGACAGAAGAAATTTCCTCCCCAAGTGAAAACGGTGAACATGATATACACAACCCATATTCCCAAGAGGGAACAGAAGCGCGCACTAAGGGACGTTTATGCGATGGAGCCAGTCGCCCCAAAGTTCGACCCATGGTCTTCTTATCCAATCACTTTCGATCACAGGGACCACCCCACTAGTATCCGTCACGGCGGTTCTGCCGCATTGGTCCATGATCCCATCATTGACGGATTTCACCTCACCCGAGTCCTTATGGACGGTGGCAGCAGCATGAACCTGCTTTATCGGGATACATTGCGCAAAATGGGTATAGACCCCTCGAGGATCAAACCCACTAAAACCACCTTTAAAGGTGTCATCCCAGGTGTAGAGGCCCGTTGCACGGGCTCAATCACACTGGAAGTGGTCTTCGGATCTCCGAACAACTTCCGAAGCGAGGAGTTAATCTTTGATATCGTCCCGTTCCGCAGTGGCTATCACGTACTGCTCAAGCGAACCGCATTTGCCAGATTCAATGTGGTACTGCATTATGCATACCTCAAGCTCAAAATGCCAGGACCTCGTGGGGTTATAATAGTCAAAGGAAACACAGAACGCTCGCTCCGCACGGAGGAGCACACTGCGGCCCTCGCAGCAGAAGCACAAAGCAGCCTTTTAAGGCAAACCGCCAATTCGGCGATAAATCCCCCGGACACCTTCAAGCGAGCTCGAAGTAACCTGCAATAGGATCGCCTGGCACGTTCAGAGCTCGACTAGCAATTCGGCCTCCGTCCTAGTCCCAGTCAAGCGACTAAATCTGTGCCACGCGTACATAATTACGCACTAAAAATACCATGGGCATAGGCGAGAGCACGACCAGGGCACGTCCCATAATGCGGCTCAACCGCCCCAGGGGCTGCATACCTTTTGTCATTTTCTCTCTTTCAGGACCTTACTCTCTGGAAGCCCTTTTCGGCAGTCTGATTGCTGGACGCATTACAGGAAGGAAATACCAAGGAAGCAAGAAGCTCTGACGTACAAGGGAATCCCCAGGTGGTCTCTGATAACGATCAAAATACCTGTTTTAAGTACCCATACGCAGCTTGCCCTTGGATAGGACATGTCAAATAGTCCTATTTTTTGCTTATTGCACTACTTGTATCCGTACGCTTCGATGTATTATTTAATAACAATGCATAGCGTTAGTCTATTATTGCATTACCCTTTCTTTTTTTCCTTGTCTGCTTATTTACGACAAATTGCAGCCGTACATTCTGGTACGACCAGTACGCCAGGGGCTTCAGTATATCCCATAAATACGACGTGAGAAGTCCGAACACTTTCGACAGTGCGGCACCCCAAACTTATAGCACTATATGCATCAGCTCCGAATCATGTCTTGGGTCAATAGTTGGGTTTGCCCGGCTCCCATGTTTTGGTACCTTATGTTCCGCAATATCGGCTAAGGTAGCACTGGGAGAACTACTGCGATTGTGTCCCGGTTCTTCCGGACGAGCACCTCAGTAGAGAAAGCCGAAAACTGACTGTCATGATAAGGCGAGAGCTAGTCGCTGTTCGAGAGGTCTCAAGTCCTTAAATACTTTTTCCGCTTCGGGCGAGGAGTCGGCCTTGCCCGACTTAGGCGTATATAGTGCCCCAAATTCGGCTTTCCGAATACTAGGGGCTTCGCCGAAATTTAAAATTGTAGACTTCTATGGCTAAGTGAGAGTGATAAAGCCTTATAGTCCGATTGCCTGGTTCGTTGTGCTAAACACCTCCTTCGAAGGACCCAAAATTGGGATAAAGAGTGCTCAGGTTTATCCCGAACACCTCAGTACTAGTTACATGGGGGCAGAAGCCGATGACTGGCCAACTCTCAGATTTTATAAACGGCCGCACAGAAGGTAATATTTTAAATTCACAAGCGTTGCATAGCGCAAATGAACTCGTTTCATATTACGGGATCACATGAGTACATCTATTCAAATATTTCATCCTTAGCACATTCCTCTGCCACAAGGCGATCACCCTTCAGGACACTTTCATAATACTTTTCGGGGTCGCGATGCTCCTTGCCCTCCGGCGGCCCCTTCTTCACCAGCTTTTCGGCGTCCTGCTTCGCCCAGTGCAAAAGCCCTGCGCGCACCCTCGATGCAGACGGATCTCTTTATGACTTCTAACCGTGGGCAGGCAGTCGCAAGCCGCCTCACCAGACCGAAGTAGCTACCAGGCAGGGGCTCGCCAGGCCACATCCGGACTATAAGACCCCTCATGGCTTGTTCGACCGCCTTGTGAAGCTCGACCAGTTGCTTCAACTGGTCGCTCAAGGGCATTGGATGTTCGGTCCCAGTATACTAAGACAAGAACAATTTCTCCATCGAACTCCCCTCCTCGGCCCGGTAGAACTCCGCGGCATCTGACACACTGCGGGGTAGATCTACAAACGCTCCTGGAGAGCTCCGAACTCGGGTAAGTAAAAAGAAAGTTTCCTTCACATGCTTTCTTTGCATAATGAATGCCTTACCCGCCGCTATCTTATTAACCACCTCAATCTCCTGGAGGGCCTTTTGGGCTTCGGCCTTGGCATGTTGTGCGCTTTCGAGGGCCTTCGCAAGCTCGGACCCTTGCGTCTTAGAGTCAAGCTCCAAGGACTCGTGCTTTTTGACGAGAGCCTGGAGCTCTTGCTGCACCTCGCCTACTCAGGCCTCTTGTTTCTCTCGCTCGATGCGCTCCTTGGCCGCTTTGTCTTCGGCCTCGGATAGCGCCTTCTGCAGGGCCGCCACTTTGGTCGTGGCCCCTAGCAAAATTCATGACGATCCTATTATTCCAAAACCAAATTTTTCTTTATCAATATTCAGACGGGGTGTCACTTACCTTTGTTCTCTTCGAGCTGCCTCTTGGTAAGGCCAAGCTCTTCCTTGGACAATTCAAGGTCTCGCTTTAGTGCGGCGACCTCAGCAGTACGAGCGCCGCGGCCAGCAGTGAAGCCTGCTTATTCACATAGACACATTTTGATTAGACTCCTCCGATTATTATTTGATCCTCTATTCGGCCTTTCTTCGCGAACGCCAAACAGAGCATCAGGGGCTACTGTCTATACTTTAACATTTTCTTACAATTTGGTTACTTACCTCAAAGCCAGTTAGGAGGCTGGCACAAGCTTCGGTCAGTCCGCTCTTAGCGGACTGAACCTTCTTGACTACCGCACTCATGATAGTGCGGTGCTCTTCGTCAATGGAAGCGCCGCGAAGCACTTCCAGCAAGTTGTCCGATGCCTCTGGATGGACAGAGGCCATCGGCACAGATGGCTTGCCCCCCTTAGTGAGGGGTTGCCTGACAGAATCCTGAACCACTGGAGGTTCCGGCGCCGTATTCGGCTTGGGGCTAGATTTGCTGCCCCCGGCGTTAGGGCCCAGAGGATTCTTGCCCCTCGTGCACCCAGCGCCTGGAATGTCGCCTTGGGGCGCCTCTGGAACTGTCTCCCCTTAGTTCAGTTCCCTTTGAGACAACACCCCGACGTCGTCCGTAGGGCGGGGGGAGGAGGCGGTCGAGAGTGAATCGTTGTTCATATCTGACGGGCCCAAAGAATCATCCGGCGAAGACACGTCGATATGGGCTCGGGATGGACTGCGTAATCATGCGTGGCGTGATAAGAAACAGTACAATAAGACATACCAAGAATTATTATGGTATCCGGATACTCACGACTTAGCCAGGGGCTTGTCTCTGGGTAATACTGCTCGTCGCTGAAAGCGGCCGTCGTGGAGCAGTCCGGGAAGAGGGTCCTTCCCTTCTTGGACCCTTCGGCCTCTCGTGATGGGGCGACCTTTCTTTTCTTGTCCCCCCTGGCTGGGGGGGAGAACTTTCTTCTTCCTCCTCCTTGTTTTCGTGGGAGGAGTGCGCCTCGGTGTTTTCGGACGATGAGTCCGATATAACCTTGCGCCGGAGACCCTTCCTGGTCCCAGTGGCCTTCTTCTTGTCCTTCTTCACCGGCACCTCATAAGGCGCCGGAACCAGCATCTCCGTTAGGAGAGCATCTGCTGGACTTTCGGGCAGGGGAGACGGACAATCGATCTACTCCGCTGTCGCTACCCAGTCCTGTTAAATGGCATGGAGACATAGATCCTGCGTGTGGTTATACTAGGGAAAAGAACATCTTATGAGATGTAAAAGGCTTACCGGATTGGCAGGGCGCTTTGGCTGAGTCTGCGGTCCTCGGTAAGGGGAGGAGGTACCTCGGCGCCCTTGAACAACACCTTCCAGACGTCCTTGTGCGTCGTGTCGAAGAGCTCTCGCAGCGTCTGCTGCTCGGCCGGGTCGAACTCCCACAAATTGAATGCCCGTCTTTGACACGGGAGAATCCGGCGGAAGAGCATGACTTGGACCACGTTGACGAGCTTGATTTTCTTGCTTATCATGTTTTCGACGCATGTCTGGATTCCAGTCAGCTCTACCAAGGAACCCCAGGACAGGCCCTTCTCTTTCCAGGAGGTGAGCCGCATGGGGATTCCGGATCGAAATTCGGGGGCCGCCACCCAGTTGGTGTCGCGCGGCTCGGTGATGTAGAACCACCCCGATTGCCACCCCATTACGGTCTCCACATAGGAGCCTTCAAGCCAGGTGACGTTGGGCATCTTGCCCACCATGGCTCCTCCGCACTCCGCTTGCTGGCCGACCACCACCTTCGGTTTAACGTTGAAGGTCTTCAGCCACAGGCCGAAGTGGGGCTTGATGCGGAGGAAGGCCTCGTGCACGACGATAAACGCCGAGATGTTGAGGATGAAATTGGGGGCCAGATTGTGAAAGTCCAGCCCGTAGTAGAACATGAGCCTGCGGACAAACGGGTGGAGGGGAAATCCCAGTACGCTGACAAAATGGGTAAGAAATACCACCCTCTCATCGGGTTCTGGAGTAGGGACGATCTTCCCCGCATCTGGCAGCCGGTGCACGATATCCGCGGCCAGGTATCCGGCTCCCCGCAGCTTTGTGATGTCCTCCTCCATAACGGAGGAGACCATCCACTTGCCTCCCGCTCCGGACATGCTTGGAGTAGTTTGAGGAGAAAAACGCGAACTTGGGTGCTGAAGCTCGAGTGCGCAAGAATAGATGAGCAAGGAGGAAGAAGGCGTGGGTGAAAAAGGTGAATCCTTGTCTCTTTATAAGGCCGGAAGAAACTATGCGCCTCCCCACCTACCTTGTAAACTCGCTTATTCCCCAAGCGCCGTAATTGATGGCGCGGTTGGGTCACCCACACCCGTATTGATGAGAATCCCGTGATAAGGGGACACGATCTCTGCTTAGACAAGACGTGCCAAGAAAACCGCCTCACAATATGTGCAGTGGCTGGTTGTGAAAAACGGTTTGTCATGACCAGACCACGGCAGAACGTCACGTTATGAAAAGCTGTCAGCAGATTAGATTTGTGGAAATATTATTCTCTCTACAATGGTATGTGGAATTTGTTTTGTAGAGCCGGACACTATCCTTGTGTTCAAAATCTTCTATGGAATATTCGGAGGAGGAACCCGCCTTGCAATGCCGAAAACAATCTGCGCGCCGGACTCGTCATCATTGAAGCCTGGTTCAGGGGCTACTGGGGGAGTCCTGGATTAGGGGGTCCTCGGACAGCCGGACTATATCCTCTGGCCGGACTGTTGGACTATGAAGATACGATATTGAAGACTTCGTCCCGTGTCGGGGTGGGACTCTCCTTGGCGTGGAAGGCAAGCTTGGCAATACGAATATGTAGATCTCCTCCCTTGTAACCAACTCTGTGTAACCCTAGCCCCTCCGGTGTCTATATAAAACGGAGGATTTAGTCCGTAGGACAAAAACAATCATACCATAGGCCAGCTTCTAGGGTTTAGCCTCTATGATCTCGTGGTAGATCAACTCTTGTAATACTCATATCATCAAGATTAGTCAAGCAGGAAGTAGGGTATTACCTCCATCGAGAGGGCCCGAACCTGGGTAAACATTGTGTCCCCCGCCTCCTGTTACCATCCGCCTTAGACACATAGTTCGGGACCCCCTACCTGAGATCCGCCGGTTTGGACACCGACAGTCATCCTCAAAACAAATTTTGTATCCCTTCCTACTGAATATAGACCAATCTCCCTCCTCAACTGCACACTCAAGACCATTACCAAACTACTAGCCAATAGACTTCAGAAAGTTATCCTAAGGATGGTTCAGTGGCTTTCTCAACAACAGATGCATTCAAGATTGTCTCACTTGGTCATATGAGTACATCCATCAATGCCATCAATCAAGAAAAGTGATAATCCTTCTAAAACTAGATTTTGAGAAGGCATTTGACACGATCAACCATGATACTATTATTGTTATCTTGCAAGCCAAGGGCTTTGGAAGTAGATGGATCAACTGGATCAAAATGATATCTGGAATAGGCTACTCTTCTATGTTGCTTAATGGTGCCCCAGGAAAACAATTTCTCTACAAGAAAGATGTCAGGCAAGGAGACCCCCTTTCACCATTGATATTTGTATTGGCAACAGACCTACTACAACCTATGTTCAATGAAGCCATGCAACATTCATTGGTGGACTCACCTCTACATCACAATTCCTGTTAAGATTATCCCATTATCCAATATGCTAGGCAGCTAAGTCATATTAAAAACCTCCTATTGCATTATGCTATGATACGTCCCAAACGTATCTACTTTTCCAAACACTTCCGCTCTTGTTTTGGACTCTAATTTGTATGATTTTAATGGAACTAACCCGAACTGATGCTGTTTTCAGCAGAATTGCCATGGTATTGATTTTGTGTAGAAATAAAAGTTCTTGGATTGAGCTGCAAATTTACGGAGAATTATTTCAGAATATAAAAAAAATTGGCGAAGGAAATTACCAGAGGGGGGCCACCAGGGCGCCACAAGCCCCGGGGGGCGCGCCACCCCCAGGGCACGCCTGGCAGGCTTGTGGGCCCCTGACAACTCCCGCAACCCTAACTCCAACTCCATAAGTACCTATTCGCCAAGAAAAAAATGAGAGAGAAGGAATCATCGTGTTTTACGAAACCGAGCCGCCGCCACCTCATATACTTCATCGGGAGAGCTGATCTGGAGTTCGTTCGGGGCTCCGGAGACGGGGATTCATTGCCATCATCATCATCAACCTTCCTCCATCACCAATTTCATGATGCTCCCCGCTGAGAGTGAGTAATTCATTCGTAGGCTTGCTGGACGGTGATGAGTTGGATGAGATTTATCATGTAATCGAGTTAGTTTTGTTTGGTCTTGATCCCTAGTATCCACTATATTCTGATATTGATGTTGCTATGACTTTGCTATGCTTAATGCTTGTCACTAGAGCCCGAGTGCCATGATTTTAGATCTGAACCCTTTATGTTTTCACGAATATATTTGTGTTCTTGATCCTATCTTGCAAGTTTTACGCACCTATTACGTGTTATGATCCGCATGCGCAAGGTGACAATAATTGGAATTCTTTTTGGTGATTACCGTAGTTTGAGGAGTTCATGAGTTCACTATGTGTTGCTTTGTTCCAGTTCTGTATTAAAAGGAGGCCTTAATATCCCTTAGTTTCCTTATGGACCCCCCTGCCACGGGAGGGTAGGACCAAAGATGACATGCAAGTTCTTATTATAAGCATGTATGACTATATACGGAATACATGCCTACATTACACTTATGAATTGGAGCTAGTTCCTTGTCGCCCTAGGTTAAAACTATTACATGATGAATGTTATCCAACATAATTATCCATCACCGATCCAATGCCTACGAGCTTTTACATATTGATCTTTTCTAAGTTACTAATGTTGATGTTGGTGTCACTATTGCTACAAAACTACTACTACTACTTACTGTGGTACTGATCACTCTATCGCAGATATTTAGTTCTCCGGGTGTGGTTGAATTGACAACTTAACTGCAAACACTTGCAAATATTCTTTGGCTCCCCTTGTGTCGAATTAATAAATTTGGGTTGAATACTCTACCCTCTAAAACTGTTGCATTCCCCTATACTTATGGGTTATCAAGACCTTTTTTTGGCGCTGTTCCAATGGATTGAAGCTCAATTTGCCGAGTCACTTGGGATTTATATCCGTTGATCATTGTGAATAATCTTAAGGATGATAGAACCAAGATCGCTCCCTCTAGAACGTGGGGAGGTAAGGAACTGTTATCTAGCTCTGCACTTGATTCGCCTTCTGTTTTGAGTAAGCATGCGACACCACCACCTGCTATTAATTCAATCTCGCAAGTAATTGATGATGCTACTTCTGCTATGAATGATGCTAGTACTTTGCTTGATGATATTGTGCCACTAGGTGAATTTCTTGATGAACAACTTGCTAAAGCTAAAGAATTTGAGAATGTTGAAACCGATGAAATTACTAAAACTGAAAATTATGATCTACCTTTTACACCTAGCTCTCCTAGATATGAGTTACCTAAGATACCCGAGGGTTATGTTATGGATAGAGTGATAGCTAGAGAATTTCTGGCTTGTAATGATAGAGATGATCTTAAGAAATTACTATGTAAGCTGAAAGAAAAATCTTTGAATGCTAGAATGAAATATGATCCTAAGTTTGCTACTTGACCTATCTTTATTATTGATAAGGATTATGAATTCTTTGTCGATCCTAAGTTAATCTCTTTGGTTGAATCTAATTCTTTCCATGGTTATGAATCTGAAACTGTTGTGGCACACCTACTAAGGTTAATGATATAGCCACCCTATTTGCTCATGAGGAATTTTTTCTCTATTACTATATTCTTAAGTTGTTTCCTTTCTTGCTAAAGGGTGATGCTAAGATATGGTTTAATACTCTTGCTCTTGGTTGTGTGCGTAGTCCCCAGGATATGATATATTACTTCTTTGAAAAATATTTTCCTGCTCATAAGAAACAAGTTGCCTTACAGGAAATATTTAACTTTGTGCAAATTGAAGAAGAGAACCTCCCTCAAGCTTGGTGGAGGCTTCTCCAATTACTTAATGCCTCGCCTGATCATCCTCTCAAGAAAAATGAAATACTTGATATCTTTTATAATGGACTAGCCGATGCTTCTAGGGATTACCTAGATAGCTGTGCTGGTTCTGTTTCCAGGGAATGAACTATTGAGCAAGCTGAGGAACTATTGAATAATATATTGAGGAGTGATAATGATTGGACACTTCCCGAACCACCACCTAAACCAACCCCGAAGAAGAGAGGTTATCTATTTCTCGGTCCTGAAGATATGCAAGAGGCAAAGAAATCTATGAAAGAAAAAAGTATTAAAGTTGAAGATTTTAAGAATTTACCACCTATTGAAGAAATACATGGACTTGACACCCCGACACAGGTAGTAGGTAAATTCTCTAATAAAATTTGATGAAGTTGATAGTCCTTACGACAAATCAGCTAGTCAATGCTTGTATGAGTTTGATAATTACATGATTAAGCAAGATCATTTTAATGTGTATGTTATGAAACAATTGAAATGTAATGCCTACATGATTGAAAGCTCGAGTGACTTGTTGTTTAGAATTGCTAATGATGTTAAAGGTGTAGGTAAACATGCTTCTATGGTCCACACTTAGTTATAACAAGTATCTAATTCACAAAAGGACTTGCTTAATGAAATGAATAGTAATATGAATGATCATGTTGTTAGAGTAATGACGGGAGGAGGTAGAATGACTCAGGAGCCACTTTACCTTAAGGTCACCCTAAAGAATTGAACAAGACTCTCAAAGAATTAATTCTGATGCACCTAGTCCAT
Organism: Aegilops longissima; assembly: GCA_021605205.1. Taxonomy (NCBI): domain Eukaryota; kingdom Viridiplantae; phylum Streptophyta; class Magnoliopsida; order Poales; family Poaceae; genus Aegilops; species Aegilops longissima. The sequence goes on from CM038679.1 coordinate 64,052,299, forward strand.
CTAAGAAGAAAAAGAAAAAGAAAGAAGATAGGACTTTGCATGCTTCTAGTGAACCTGAGGTAGAAAAACGTTCTGAGGATAGTAATGATGTTTATATTTCTACCGCTGAGACACAATCTAGTAATGAACATGCTCTTAGTGATAATGATAATGATAAAGATGATGTTCATGTTGATGCTCAACCAGATAATGATAAAGAACATGATGTTGAAATAGAACCCGTTGTTGATCTTGCTAACCCACCTCCTAAAAATAATGGTTATGATAAAAGAGAATTCATTGCTAGGAAACATGGTAAGGAAATAGACCATGGGTTCAAAAACCCATGTCTTTCCCAATTAAACCATCTAAGAATAAGGATGAAGAAGAATTTGAATACTTTCCTGAAATGTTTAGGCCAATCTTTTTGTGTACTAGTTTGACTGATATTTTGAAGATGACCACATATGCTAAGTACATGAAAGATATTGTCACTAATAAAAGAAACATACCTGAAACTGAAATTTCCACCATGCTTGTGAACTATTCTTTTAAGGATGGAGTTACCTAAGAAATTAGGAGAACCAGGAATACCCAGTATAGCATGCTCCATTAAAAGAAACTATGTTAAAACTACTTTATGTGACTTAGGAGCCGGTGTTATGCCTTTCTCTTTATATACAAGACTTGATTTGAATAAGTTCACACCTACTGAAATACCTTTGCAAATGGCTGATGAATCTACTCCTATACCTATTGGAATTTGTGAGGATGTGCCCGTTGTAGTTGCAAATGTTACTATCTTAATAGACTTTCTTATACTTCATATGCCCGAGGACGACAACATGCTATTATCCTTGGTAGACCCTTCTTGAATACTGCAAGGGCTATTATTGATTGTAACAAAAGCAAGGTCACTTTTCATATCAATGTAAATGAGCATATGGTACACTTTTCGAATAACCAATTTCAAGTGAATAGTATTAATGTTATTGAAAAGGCTCCCACAATTACTATTGGAAGTTTTCAACTCCCTCCTCCTATTGTCAAAAAGAAATGTGAAACCCTTATTATTGGGGAGAGGCATATCCCCGTTGAGCTAACCTAGTGTTATATAAAGATTCTTCAATTTCATGTCATTCTAAAATGGTTTGTTAATAAGACTTGATCAACCTTATTAATCGATTCTTTTTTAGGGGCATGTGGTCGATTAACTTAGTAAGCAAAACCTACTGTACCCACTATTTACTCTCTGTTATTTAAAGTTAATAAAGTAGAAATGCCATGATTTTGATATTTTCTGAATTTTCCATTCAATAAAAAATGACCCGAAAATAGAAGTTCTCAGAATGCCCTAAAAATTTAGTATTATTTTTTTGTAGAATATTTAAGAATTTTTGGCACTGAAGACGCCCTAGGGTGGTGCACCTGTGAGCCAAAAGCTCACACGGCGCGCCACCCGTGGGTGCACCTAGTGGGCCCCACAGGGACCCACTCACTTATCCTAGCCGCCCACTCCCTTCTTTTTCCTTCAGAAAAAAATCACTTGTTAGCTCAAACCCGTGTTGTTGCTCCATGACTGCAAATTTTGATCTCCTTGCTCGAAACTCCGTTTCTGAAACTCTTTTGGGAGATTGTTCTTCGGTTCTAACTCCACCAATGGTCCAATTAGTTTTTTTAGTTCCTTATATATTGCAAATTTTTGCTGTTGTGGTGACCATGTTCTTGAGCTTGTATGTCAAATTTATATGATCCAAACTAGTTTTGATGCATGATATAGCCTCTATATGCTTATGGGAGTAGTTGCTATCAATTTTGTTGAGTTTGGTTCACTTTTCTTTTGAGTCACTAAAAATTCCAGAAATTTTTTAGAGGGAGAAATTGTTTAGGAAAATGTTCCAAGGTGGTTCCTCGAGCAAGCGCTCTCCAAGGCTTGCTATACGTGAGCCAGGCCTCGAGCCTCCGTGGTAAGTGAGGGAGTCCTGGATTAGGGGGTCTCCGGACAGCTGGACTATATCCTTTGGCCAGACTGTTGGACTATGAAGATACAACATTGAAGACTTCGTCCCGTGTCCGGATGGGACTTTCCTTGGCATGGAAGGCAAGCTTGGCAATATGGATATGTAGATCTCCTCCCTTGTAACCGACTCTGTGTAACCCTAGCCCCCTCTGGTGTCTATATAAACCGGAGGGTTTATTCCGTAGGACAACAACAATAATACCATAGGCTAGCTTCTAGGGTTTAGCCTCTACGATCTCGTGGTAGATCAACTCTTGTAATACTCATATCATCAAGATCAATCAAGTAGGAAGTAGGGTATTACCTCCATCGAGAGGGCCCGAACCTGGGTAAACATCGTGTCCCCTGCCTCCTGTTACCATCCGCCTTAGACACATAGTTCGGCACCCCCTACCCGAGATCCACCGGTTTTGACACCGACATTGGGGCTTTCATTGAGAGTTCCATTGTGTCGTCATCATAAGGAGGGATGGCTCGTCTCATTTTCAGGGACAACATCACCTCTGGGGGAGCCCTGGCTGTAGGCCAAACTCTCCGACTAGGCGGCTTTGTCATGACAGCCCGTTCGGCCGCTGCGCCGATGATGACTTCTCGAGTCATCGAAAGCAGCCTCCACATCAGCTCGGAACTTACTGAGCGGATGAATCCAACGGAGCTCTCCTCTTTGAACGAACTCCTGGACCGCATCTCCACTTTGGGAGTTGCTACGGACTGTGATCGGATTGGGCTTAAACCCGACCAAAGGGAGATTAACTCTCCGCCGATCACCCATCAGATAGCGGTGGTGGAGGAGCAATGCGGCGATTCTCCCTCTATCTTGAGGAAGAACTATGTCTGGATTCCCGAGCTCTCCGAGCCGGACACCCGTCTACTGGAGGACATCACCCAAACCATGAACCTTGAATCAGGCAACAGGCCAGTCCCATTGGGGAACATCCCGGAGCCCGAACTTCTAAGATCGGAAACTCCCCCGCCCCTGGGTCTCAAATCGGGTCAAGGTTTGGACTTAAATCCACCCACCCGCCCAGATATAAACGATCTTTCCGACATTTGGCAAGAGCCCCAGGAGACAGTACATCACTATTGGGCCAGATTCCTCCTTGTAATGAACAAGGTCAAGGACTGTCGCGAGGAAGACGCAATTTCATTATTTTGCAATAATTGCACGGACAAGGGAATCCTCAACGCCATAAGTACTGTGCGATGGAAAGCGCCTGGAAAACCCAGACAAAATTTTGGGATAATCCAGCTCTGACAAAGTCCCCGGTCCGAACTAAAAGGGTGCACTCTCATAAGTCGCCCGACTCAATTACAAAGAAGCAAAAGCCCACTACTGGGCATGGAACCATATTGGAGGGATGGCTTAATGGGCCCTGCAAAATTCACAGCACAGCGGATACCTTACCAACACACAGCCTTAGAGCATGTTGGGTACTCCGGCAGGTGGCCAAGAGCGGTGAGGACCTCCTCATTCAAAACACCGCAGAGCACCATCCCGTGGATAATAATACAGTATTGATAGTCTTCGAGACCTTCGCCTCAAATAATAGGCGTAAGCGAGCACTCCGCAGCCTTGCCGAAGTCTGCCACGTGGCAGCAATAAATCCATGGAGCGACATGGCTATTACCTTCAATGCCAGTGACGAACCTAAATTCCGAACAGCCCGAGCACCAGCCGCCTTGGTCCTCAGTCCAATTGGGGACGGCTTTCGACTTACTAAGATGCTCATGGACGGCGGCAGCGGATTAAACCTCATTTAGGAGGAGACTCTTCAAAATATGGAAATAGATAGAAACCGCATCGAGCAAAGCAGCACAACCTTCAGAGGAATCATCCCCAGTCGGGAGGCATGTTGCACCGGGAAAATCACACTAGATGTGGTATTCGGCACTCCGGAGAATTACAGGTCCGAAGAAATTACATTCCAAGTGGCCCCGTTCAGTAGCGGATACCACGCCCTTCTAGGGCGGGAGGCATTCACGATCTTCCAAGCCATACCCCATTACGGGTACATGAAGCTCAAAATGCCCGGGACCAATGGAATCATCACTCTAGCTAGGGATCCGGACATAGCACTCCGCGCCGAAAACAAAACAGCCGCACTGGCCCTCGAGGCATTATCCGAAGCCCTTGCGGCAGAGGAATTAACTGCGCTGCGCTCTACAGTGGACAGGGACGACGTAATACTCGACAAAAGATCCAAGTCCACCTCTTTTAAACCAGCGGATGAAATAGTCAAATTTCAAGTCCATCTAACGGACCCCACAAAACAACATCCATCGGGACACAGTTAATCCCCGCTGTAGACGCCGCACTATGGGAGTTCCTGTGCGAGAATTGGGACATATTCACCTGGCATCCTTCAGACATGCCAGGAATCCCACGCAGGCTGGCCGAGCATAGCCTCAACATTATAAAGGGATTCAAGCCGGTCAAGCAGACTCTTCAGTGTTTCTCTGAACCTAAGCGACAAGCCATGGGAGAGGAGCTAGCCAAGTTATTGGAGGCCGGATTCATTAGAGAACTAAAACATCCGGACTGGCTAGCAAACCTGGTGATGGTACCAAAGAAGGACAAATCCTGGCGCCTATGCGTCGACTTCAAGAACCTTAATAAGGCTTGCCTAAAGGATCCCTTCCCCCTCCCTCGCATCGATCAAATTATCGATGCTACCGCAGGACATGATTCATTGTGCTTCCTCGACGCATACTCCGGCTACCACCAAATTAAGATGGCGGAGTCCGATCAAGCCGCAACGGCATTTATCACTCCATACGGCCCCTTCTGTTTTAACACAATGCCCTTTGGGCTCAAAAACGTCGGCGCAACGTATCAACGCATGATTCACACATGTCTGGAAAAGCAGATCGGCAAAACAGTGAAGGCATACGTATAAGATGTGGTCGTTAAAACCAGTCACATCGACTCCTTAATAGACTACTTGAGGCTCACGTTCTACAATCTCCGAACATACGACATTAAGCTCAATCCGGAAAAAATGCGTTTTCGGCATGCCCGCCATAAAGCTCCTGGGCTTCATCGTCTCCAGTAGAGGAATTGAAGCAAATCCGGCTAAAATCCATGCTCTATCGCAGTTGGCTATCCCAACTGACCTCAAGCAAATCCAGAAGTTAACTGGATGTGTGGCGGCCTTAAGCTGCTTTATCTCCCGATTAGGAGAAAAGGCACTCCCCCTTTATCGCCTACTTCGGTGCACCGAACACTTCGAGTGGACGGACGCAACCACGGCCGGATTGGAAGAAATAAAAGCCATTCTGGCCACCAACCCAATCTTGGCCGTGCCAAATGTCGGCGAACCAATGCTGTTATATATAGCAGCAACTCACCAAGTTGTAAGCGCAGTGCTCGTCGTCGAACGAGAGACGGACGGACATAAATTCCCACTTCAAAAGCCGGTATATTATGTATCCACTGTCCTCACTCCATGCAAATCACGGTACCCACATTATCAAAAGATAGCATACGTGGTATTCATGGCATCCCGGAAATTACAACACTACTTTCAAGAGTGTTCAATCATAGTGGCCTCGGAAGTACCACTCAACGACATAATAAACAACCGCGATGCCACGGGCCGGATTGCCAAATGGGCTATCGAGCTCCCCCCGTTCGACATAACATATAGACCACGGCGAGCCATTAAGTTGCAAGTACTGGCCGACTTCGTCGCCGAGTGGACAGAAGCCGAACTCCCTAAAGAGTACGACGCGTAATCCAATTGGATCATGCACTTTGACTGCTCTAAAATGCTGGCTGGCCTGGGGGCTGGCGTCGTCCTGACCTCCCCCACCGGAGATACAGTCCAATACATACTCCAAATACTATACACTGACTCGAACAACGCAGCCAAATACGAGGCCCTATTACATGGTCTTCGGATGGCAGTTTCCATGGGCATTCAACGCCTGGAGGTGCGTGGGGACTCGAACCTCGCAATATCTCAAATACATGGAGACTTCAATGCCAAGGATCCGAAAATGGTGGCATACCGCAACGCCGTCCTCAAAATGTCAGCTTGGTTCGAGGGGCTCGAATTCCACCATGTGGCTCGGGAAAACAATCAGGCGGCGGATATTCTCGCCCGTATCGGCGCTAAGCGCGACCCTGTCCCACCTAACATCTTCTTGGAAAGGTTGGTCAAGCCATATGTGGTATGGAAAGGGGACACCGGTAACAATAGTCTGGACCCGGCCACAACACCAGATACCGAACACTCTGACACAATCGGAGGATCTGCCATCGAAATAACACCTGCAGCCCACGTGATAATGGTCGTCATCACCCCGTGGACAGAACCATTCTGGCCTACCTAACCTGGCAGGAACTACCCGAGGACCAAAATGAGGCACGCTGCATAGTGCGACGATCTAAAGCCTACAAGGTCCACGAGGGAGAGCTCTATAAGAAAAGCACTACCGGAGTCCTTCAAAGGTGCATCTCCAAAGAGGAAGGGTGGAAGCTTTTGGCAGAAATCCATGCGGGACTCAGCGGCCACCACGCCGCAGCCCGGGCTCTTGTAAGCAAGGCCTTCCGTACAGGTTTCTATTGACCGACGGCCCGAGAAGATGCACAGGATCTAGTCCAACATTGCGTTGGTTGCCAGCTTTTTGCAAACCAAAGCCATATGCCGCCTACCGCTCTCCGAACAATCCCCATTACTTGGCCCTTTGCGGTCTGGGGGCTTGATATGGTCGGACCCCTCAAAGGGGGAACCCATAAGAAAAAATACTTACTAGTCATGGTGGATAAATTCACCAAATGGGTAGAAGCCAAACCCGTTAAAATGGCTGAATCCATACCGGTGATAGACTTCATATCTGGGGTTTTACACCGCTATGGCATCCCCCACAGCATCATCACTGACAACGGCACAAACTTTACAGCCGACCAGGTAAAACTTTGGTGCAGCAACATGGGCATCAAGCTCGATTATACTTCTGTCTATCACCCGCAAACTAACGGTCAAGTCGAGCGAGCAAATGGTCTTATCATGAGCGGCATCAAACCCAGTTTAGTAAGGTCCTTAAAGGAATCAAACACGCACTGGGTAGAGGAGCTCGACTCCATACTATGGGGGTTGCGGACCATGCCGAATCGCACAACCGGATACACACCATTTTTTATGGTGTACGGTGCAGAGGCGGTTCTGCCTTGTGACATAATTCATGACTCACCTCGAGTGCGCATGTATGAAGAAAAAGAGGCCGATCTCGATCGGCAGGACAGTTTGGATGCCCTAGAGGAGGAGCGCGATGTGGCAAAAGCCCGTTCCACATTCTATCAGCAACATGCTCGAAGGTATCAAAGCAGAGAAGTACGAGCCAAAACTTATAACGTTGGCGAACTAGTTCTACGCCTGCCGGAGAAGAAAAAGAACAAGCTCAAGCCCAAATGGGAAGGTCCCTTCATTATCGACCAGGTTCTAACCGGTGGAGCGTACCGTCTGCGGGATGCATCGGACAATCGACTCGAGCCAAACCCATGGAACGCAGCCAGACTCCAAAGATTCTACGCCTAGTGAGGAATCTATGTTCCTCTCCTTACCCCTGTCAATTTTTTGCATATCCGTTATCTGTCTTTTCTCTCTTTCTTCCTTCTTTTTTCTCCTCAAGGCCTTAAAAGGCCAACTTGTGTCTTGACCACACAATCTTGACGCGCTAACCGCGCTCATTATACCTGGGGGCTTCTTATACAGAAGCTTAATATAACTATTTTTCTGGGCTTTATGCCCCACACATGTGTTATTCTTCCACATGTACCTTTTTTCGCCATTATATGCATCGATATGACTTAAGTTTTGTGGGGACCCCGACTCATAAGTCGTGATCACCGAATGCATGTGTACAGTGATCCCAGAGATCAATGCTCACTGAACACACAAAAGCTGAATAACAAGAGTCTTACATCCATACATACCGTCTTACACAAATTATGACCATTATGGTCAAGTCTTACATTGATAAAGCCTTAAGGGCTGAACATCAAATAAAACACAAGCAGCGGAAATCTTCGACGATAAGTAGAACCCATGCCATCTGCCTTAACCCTACAGGCATTCTCGACTGGAAACGTCCTAGTTCGCATGTTCGTCTCAAAGAACTCTTCTTCAACTCCGGTTCTTCCATGCCTGGCCAATTAAATAACCATTGGCAAGCCCATGAGTACTTTGAATGTACTCGCAAGCAACCCATGATTTGGTTCAATGTGACAATGCAATAGCACAACGAGTAAGCAACCTAGCATCAAGCTAGTTAAGATGTCCTATCAACTTGTGAGATATGCATCAATGAAACACGGTTAACCCCGAGAACAGGTTACGGATATCAACATAAATAGAGTTGAATCGATGTCATGTCATTCAACATGTCAAGTCTCCACCTTGACACAACTAGTTCCTTTCCACACACACATGCATCGTGATTTGTAAAATTTCTGGACATAGTTTAAGTAGCACCTCCCAACTGTCCATGACCATGGGCACAGCTATTCGAATAGTTTGACACTCTGCAGAGGTTGCGCACTTTACCCACAAGATCCGGGAAGCTGTGTCATCTACGATCCCAAAGACCTCAAGTACTGGGAAGCACCGATCACTATCTTTCCCTAGACGACACTAACAAGGAGTCCACTCGTTGATACACGGCCCTCGTGTATAAGCAAAAGATCGTGGGACTCTGCCCTTTTCACATTATTACGCATACACGAAGGGACCAACGATGTGTCCGGTGCCCAGTGAAAACAGTCATGGCCGCCCTACCTGTCACGACCCCGTCCCGAGAGAGAGCACCAACTCTCACCCGTCACTAGTAATGCGGGCTCCAAGCTAGTATCGGCCTAGGTAATTAATAATGCCCCATCCCATAAAGGGGTAGAGTGGTTGCACATGTTTGGTTGGGACGGTAATCACACATAAATCTAATCCATCATTTTACACACACACCAAAATCTCTCTCCGGTACACCACTTCTTACTCAAGTGGTGACCTTAGATCAACATCTCCCAAGGGCATTAGGGGCACCCGATGGGGTTTTCGAAAGAATGTAACCATGAAGAGTTCATGGTACACATGCATCATTATGCATCATATAGTCTCTTGAAAATGCAATCATGAACAAGGTAAGGTCATGAGTAGGGGTATGCATCATGTGGTGGTTCACAACAAGTTTACCACCGTCATACTTCATCATCATGCAATCGGAAAAAGGGTACCGATGAACAAGAGGGGTATCATGGTCAAAGGGCTGCTTGCCTTGATTGGCTTGTCCTTCGAGGTCTTCAAATCCTTCTCTTCCTTCTCCTTTAGCAACTTCGTCAAATACGGGATCTAAACGCGCAAGAAAATAACGAAAAAATAAGACAATAATAAAAACAGAAAAGTCAAAGTGCTCGTAAAAATGTCAACTTATTTTTGTAAAATACTAGGTGAAAACTAAGAAGGAAAATTTCTTAGTTTTGGTTTTGGAGTAGCGTAATAGGAGAAATGGATTTACAAAGGCATATTTAAATGCTTAAAATCACATTTAAATATTTACAAAGAAGAAAAGGTTGTTGGATTTGAATGAAAGTTGCACCATTAAATAGGTTGCAATATTTTAAGAATTTAGGAATTGGAATTAATTTATTTGGACATATATTTTATCCTATGGAATATTTGGAAAAGTGATGAAAAAGAAAAGGAAAAGGGCCTCGTGCCTCATCGGGCTGTAACAGCCAGCAGGCAGAGAGCCCAGCCAGAGGCGGCACAAACACACTGCAGCACGCCACAAGACGCCAAAGTTTAAACTTGATGGGCGGGGCCCAGGCGTCAGGACGTGAGGCCGACGGAGGGGCCCACGACCATCGCCGCCAACCCCCAGGGTCGAGAGGGCGGCGAGCTCACCGCGATTTATACGGGCACGGTGAGGTCGGGCGAGGGCACGGCTGGACTCAGCGTCGTGTCGCCGTTCGGGTGGAGGTGGTGGACGTCATCGGAGTTTCCTGGTTCGTCGGCGACGAGGAGGCACGGCGGAGGAGCTTCGAGCGGCGGTGGCTCCGGCCGTTTCCGGCTGCAAAAGAGGCGGGGAAGAGAGGGAAATGGTCAGGAGAGCCATGGTTCCAGATCGAGGAAGAGGAGCGGCGGAGAGGGCCTGTACCCGGAGATCGACGGCGACCCGAGGCGGCGGAGCTCGAGCTCGATCTCGAGCTCGGGCGTCTCTGGAGAGGAACTGGGGGTGCAGGGGGAGGGTTTGGTGGTGCAGACAGCGAGTGGTGAGTAGAGGAGGGCTCGGGGAGGCCTTTAAATAGGCGAACGGCGAGGTCCCGTAGACCCGTGCGCCGGCGAGCTCACGCTCGTCACTGCAGGGCTCGGGGAAAGAGGGCGTGGTGTCTGGGGTGTTCCTGGACGTCGACTACGTTGGGAGAGATAGAGAGAGGGAGTGGGGAGAGGTCAGAGGCGCGCGCGTGTGAGCCACGCCATTGGCGCGCTCGGGCGGCCTTTGTTTGATAGCGCGGAGGCGCGGGGAGGAGGAGAGAGGAGGGGGCCGACCGCATAGCGTGTTGCGGACGCCGAGGCGCATCGGCAGGCGCGCGGGGGAGGCCCAAGGTGGTCGGAGGCGTCGGGCAGAGGGCGGCTACAGTACGGGAGCGCACTGTAGCGCGCTCCAGAGCGCCCAAATGGCCGGCATGGCATTTTCTATGCCTTGTGGGCGCGGCCAACCGTGTCCAGTAGCTCAAGGGTGGAGTAAAGAAGTAGGGGGAGGCACTGGATGCTCTGGATGGCCGCTGGGGTGAGGAGAGAGGTGAGGAAGAGAGAGGAAGGGGCTGTCCAGAGAGGGAAAGTGGGGTTTTACCCATCCAATAATTGAGTTGTGGACTTGCCATTGTTACTGGAGGTGAAAGGGGTCTAGGAGGAGCTGTGGTAAAAAGTTGAGCTCAAGGAGAATAGTTTTAATGGTCAAAATGGGGATTTTTGAAAAGTGGCAGAAGGTGTTTGACAAAGGTTTTAGCAAGCAAATGATTTCCAAATTCCATGATACTCCTCAGGGTGAAATGAAACATATAATTAGGGCCCTCCACCAATTTGGAGCTTATTTGGGCAAAGTTGCCAATGCAACTTTTGTAAACACTAGAAATGAGCAGAAATAGACTTGTGTAGATCTAGTTGAGCAAATCACTTCTCCTTGATGCACTACTTGGTGTAGTGGCCTCATTTGGTCATGTGAACATGCTCACAAAAGTTGGGGACAAGGAGAGAAAGTTGGTAGTACAAACTTGTTCAAATTTGATTCTGGTTAGAGAGGGTTTTGGGGCATTTTGGTGAACCAAAATGACCTTGAATGATGTGAGGCTTTGCAAGGTGATCACAATATTCATTTGTGACTTGATGGATTTTCCTTGGATTTTTATGAAAATATATCCTGTAGAAATATTTCAAATCTTTGAAATGGGCAGAAATTGTTTTGGGAGGTTTTGTCCAATATTTTGATCATGACCATATGTTGAAACTCTTATATATGGAAAATATATGTCCACTGAGTTTCCCTGATTTTTGTCAAATATTTTTAATACAGTAAAAATAAATTTTCCCTATTAAAGACCATTTCTGGCCTTAAGAAAAAGCTTTTAAATAAAATAGGAAAATAGCTTTTAAAATTATGTTTTTGTGGTTTATGGGAGTCCTATATCTAATATGATTCAAATATACCTTTTGAAAGATTTTTCACACCCCAAATCTAGCACATGCAGTGTAATCCTCAATTCAGGGGTTTTTGGAAAAACTAATTTTCGAAAATACTATTTGGCCAAATTATTTTTGTAAGAAAATACCATATTGCACTATACACATGGCATGATCATTGGGCAGAAGTTTGGGGCAAGGAGATGAAGTGTAGAAGGTGAAGCTATGTTGACTTTTAAGAGCACTTGAAAAACACAGAGAGAAAAACCAACTCAATAAAAAGTCAAATAATGCAAAAGTTTTTTTGTCAAACCATACTTTATCATGATTTATCATCTTAAGTGTTGTGCCATGAAAATCAGGGTGTGACAAGTTTTGGCCAAGCTGGGTTGCCTGGATCTTGTATTTATGCCCTACGTTCCCGTTAATTCGGCTGGGGCATAAGGGGAGCACCTCTGCGATTGTTACTGCCGGGTCAGACGGATGTGTACCTCAGACTAGGTGAAGCCGAAAGCTAGTGTTCTTAAGGGAATATTCGGTCGGTGAACAAAAGATGACTTTTATTTATTTAGATACATGCCCCTAGATGTTTATAACCTGCGTCTCTTTTCGCAGTTTGGACATGCATATTAGGGCATGCGTACCCAGGGAAAGGAACCCTTAACGGAACTATTCTCCCTGGAAGATGTTTCTTACTACCCATGTAATATAACATAGCTAGTTGGGTACTTGTCTGTCCAAGCACTTATGACCCCTACGCCTGGTTTCCACGCATACCCCGGTTTTTACATAACCGAGCGGGTATTCGGATACACTCCGGACTATCAGGTCCAGAGGTCGAAGGGAAAAGGTCCGCCATGACAAATGATTTACAATCCGGCTAGGGACATTATATATGTCAATTAAAGTACACAGTCACTTATACTGACTAAATTCTTCTTCTATACCATCCAACAGGCTGTCTAGCCTACAAGCCCGTTGGGAATACTTTGCGGCTAATTCTACTTGGTCATACACCAAACTGACGGGAATCTCTTTCCCACCAGGCCCCATAGGTCCGACCTCGGCCATGTGGTTTGGGTCAGCTTTGGTATATCGCGTCTTCACCATGGAACAGGCTTCCCTTGCACCTTGTCGGCAGGCTGATATCTTCCATAATCGGAAGCGCCGCCACGCTCCCTTGAGCTTGTCTATAAGCTCCCCAATGCCTCCTGGCGGGGAGGCGGATGGCCACAAAGCTTGGGCAATACCCTGCATCACCTGCCGAACTTGTTCGTGCAGTTGTGAGAGCTCTGGTAGAAGATCACCCGCAGACCCGGACATCTCCTCCGCAGGACGACCCGTCAGCATACCTGCAGACATAACTCTGTTAGCCGGCTTCTTCGCCGAACTCTTTCAAAAAGTTCGTTCAAGCCCTTACTAAAAATGCCACGTCGAAGCCGCTTATTCTCCTTCACGGAGTCCGCAAGCTGGGCTCGAACATCTTTCAGTTCCACGCCCAGCTGGATATTGGCATCTTGGAGAACATTTTTCTCCTGCCTGACCCGCGTAAGCACGCGCTCACCAGCATTTAGCTGTCGATTAGCACGTTGCGCATCCCCTGATACGGCCTCTGGATTCACTCTGGAGTCATCTGCAACATCTATTGTTAGATCTGCGTGCATGCCGCATATTATCTGGTACCTGTCATTCTTTACAATGGAAACAAGTGTTACCAGAGGGGGCCTTCTCGGACTCCTTCAACGCGGCAATTGCGGCCCGCAGCTGAGCTTTGCACTCTTCCAGCTCTTGAGACAATTGGGTGTTGGAAATATGCCCTAGAGGCAATAATAAAATGGTTATTATTATATTTCTTTGTTCATGATAATTGTCTATTATTCATGCTATAATTGTGTTATCCGAAAATCGTAATACATGTGTGAATACATAGACCACAACATGTCCCTAGTGAGCCTCTAGTTGACTAGCTCGTTGTTCAACAGATAGTCATGGTTTCCTAACTATGGACATTGGATGTCATTGATAACGGGATCACAACAATAGGAGAATTATGTGATAGACAAGACCCAATCCTAAGCATAGAACAAAGATCGTATAGTTCATTTGCTAGAGCTTTTCCAAATGTCAAGTATCATTTCCTTAGACCATGAGATTGTGCAACTCCCGGATACCGTAGGAGTGCTTTGGGTGTGCCAAACGTCACAACGTAACTAGGTGGCTATAAAGGTGCACCACGGGTATCTCCGAAAGTGTCTGTTGGGTTGGCACGAATTGAGATTGGGATTCATCACTCCGTATGACGGAGAGGTATCTCTGGGCCCACTCGGTAATGCATCATCATAATGAGCTCAATGTGACCAAGTGTCTGGTCACGGGATCATGGATTATGGTACGAGTAAAGTGACTTGCCGGTAACGAGATTGAACGAGGTATTGGGATACCGACGATCGAGTCTCGGGCAAGTAACATACCGATTGACAAAGGGAATTGTATACGTGATTGATTGAATCCTCTACATCGTGGTTCATCTGATGAGATCATCGAGGAGCATGTGGGAGCCAACATCGGTATCCAGATCCCGCTGTTGGTTATTGACCGGAGAGTCGTCTCAGTCATGTCTGCATGTCTCCCGAACCCGTAGGGTCTTCACACTTAAGGTTCGGTGGCGCTAGGGTTGTAGAGATATTATTATGCAGTAACCCGAAAGTTGTTCTGAGTCCCGGATGAGATCCCGGACGTCACGAGTTCCAGAATGGTCCGGAGGTAAATATTTATATATAGGAAGTCAAGTTTCGGCCATCGGGAAAGTTTCGGGGGTCACCGGTATTGTACCGGGACCACCGGAAGGGTCCCGGTGTCCACCGGGTGGGGCCACCTATCCCGGAGGTCCCCACGGGCTGAAGTGGGGAGGGGAACCAGCCCCTGGTGGGCTGGTGCGCCCCCCTTGGGCCTCCCCCTGCGCCTAGGGCAGGAAACCCTAGGGGTGGGGGCGCCCCCCTTGGCTTGGGGGGCAAGCCACCCCTTGGCCGCCGCCCCCCCTTGGAGATCCCATCTCCTAGGGCCGGCGCCCCAGGGGGCCCTATATAGTGGGGGAGGAGGCAGCCACACCCTAGCCCTCGGGCGCCCTCTCCTCTCCAACACCTCCTCCTCTCTATAGAGCTTGGCGAAGCCCTGCCGAGATCCCCGCTGCATCCACCACCACGCCGTCGTGCTGCTGGATCCCCATCAACCACTCCTTCCCCCTTGCTGGATCAAGAAGGAGGAGACTTCTTCCCCAACTGTACGTGTGTTGAACGCGGAGGTGCTGTCCGTTCGGCACTCGGTCGTCGGTGATTTGGATGACGACGAGTACGACTCCATCAACCCCGTTCTCTTGAACGCTTCCGCTCGCGATCTACATGGGTATGTAGATGCACTCATTTTCCCCTCGTTGCTAGATAACTCCATAGATTGATCTTGGTGATGCGTAGAATTCTTTTTATTTCTGCTACGTTCCCCAACAGTGGCATCATGAGCCAGGTCTATGCGTAGTTACTATGCACGAGTAGAACACAAAGCAGTTGTGGGCGTAGATATTGTCAATTTTCTTGCCACTACTAGTCTTATCTTGCTTCGGCGGCATCGTGGGATGAAGCGGCCCGGACCGACCTTACACGTACGCTTACGTGAGACAGGTTCCACCAACTGACATGCACTAGTTGCATAAGGTGGCTAGCGGGTGTCTGTCTCTCCCACTTTAGTTGGAGCGGATTCGATGAAAAGGGTCCTTATGAAGGGTAATTAGAAATTGGCATATCACGTTGTGGTTTTACGTAGGTAAGAAACATTCTTGCTAGAAACCTATAACAGCCACGTAAAAACATGCAACAACAATTAGAGGACGTCTAACTTGTTTTTGCAGCAAGTGCTTTGTGATGTGATATGGCCAAAGGATGTGATGAATGATATATGTGATGTATGATATGATCATGTTCTTGTAATAGCAATCACGACTTGCATGTCGATGAGTATGACAACCGGCAGGAGCCATAGGAGTTGTCTTTATTTTTTGTATGACATGTGTGTCATTGAATAACGCCATGTAAATTACTTTACTTTATTGCTAAACACGTTAGCCATAGAAGTAGAAGTAATCGTTGGTGTGACAACTTCATGAAGACACGATGATGGAGATCATGATGATGGAGATCATGGTGTCATGCCTGTCGGATTTCGGGTTCCGGCAGACCCTTGAGGTTCGAACACTGGGGTGCGCGCGGAGATCCAACCTTCCACCGTCTCGCACCTCGCCGAATCGCTGGGACCTAAACTACTAAACGGAACAGCACAAGAGACACGAGATTTATACTGGTTTGGGCCACCATTGTGGTGTAATACCCTACTCCAGTGTGTGGGGTGTGGTAGATTGCCTCTTGGGTTGATGAGGAACAATACAAGGAAGAACAGCCTCGTGAGGGTCTGTTCTTGGCGGGTGCAATGAACTGCTAGGTGGTGCTCAGTCGCTCTAGCTACTGGTTTCTTGATGAGGATTCGGATCTCTCCCCTCTCTTCATCCCGTCCTCTTGCCCTGGGGGTGGCTACTCCTATTTATAGGTGAAGGCCCTGGGCCTCTTCCCAAATATTGAGCGGGAAGGGCGCCAACAATTGGCCATTTTGAAGGGGAACAGCGGGTACACTTATCCTCGACTAAAGTTGGTCCTCGCCGCCAAAGGCTCGTGATGATAGCCTGCTTGGGCTCCACGATGACTCCCTTCCAGCCGTTGGGCTGGTCTTGGTCTTGTTGCACCGAAACGGATGCCTTTGCTTGATGCTCTCGCCTGCACTTGCTCCCTTTGCACCAAAGAGGAAAGGAGGACACTGCGCGCGCCCGACTGGCGCCCTTGGTCGTCATGGCTTGCGTCATGGGCACCTGGCGAGGTACCCTGCCTTGAACTCTCCGCCTCCTCATGAGCCAGCCTAACGAGGCCGTGCCTGAGGAAGCTCCTTGTCGTCCGCCCCGCGAGGATTAGCCCCTCGCGAGGGTCTTGAGCTTGTGTTGATTAAGATGGGCCGTGCTGGGCCTCCTTCGAGCCACGCCGCAGGCCGCAGCGAGCAAGTCTGGGGACCCCGTTCCCGAACGCCGTCGATAGCCCCGGGCCTGGCCCGAACTTGGCCGAAAGAGGCGAAAGGGCAAGTGCGAAGCGTCGCGGGCCCTAACAGCCTGCGGCCTTGGGCGCCGCGTGGCGGTTGATTGGATGCGTGCACATTGCTTCCCCATGATGCCTCGGTAACCACCCGGATTCGACAAGTCCCTGCATGCAGAGTCGATCATGATTACCGGTGATCGTGGAGGCCGACGGTTGGCCTTCGCCGGCTATAAATGCACGGACGGCGCGCCCTTCCGACTATCCTTCGCTTCTCCTCCTCCTCGTTCCGTCTGGTTGCCATGGCTCGATCCGCCGTTATCTCGGAAGAGAAGGGAAAGGCTCCTCAAGAGGATCCTGACCTGCTCCCCCCAAAGAAGCGGCTTGCCCTCTGGTGTCAGGACAAGAGCGCTCGCCAGGAGGTGCCCATGCCCTGGTGCGAGCGGCCGCCACCAGGGTTCCCTCTTCCCTTGTACGCGCATATTGGCGGCTCTGAAGGAGGCGACGCCGGGCGCCACGAGCGGCGCCGCCGATGACGCAGCGGTCACGTCACGAAGGTGTCGCCTTCCCCACAGTCCACGCCGAGGCTCCTGCCGATTTTTGTGCTTCACGTCGCCACGCCTCCTAAATCTTGGATTCATCTTCCCTCTTTCTTCGCCTCCGTCGTCCGGCAGGGGGAACCCCTGGGACTCTGGCTGCAGCACGCCGGCTGCGGCACCCTCGCGACCGGGGCAGAGGTCGTGGTAGTTGCCCCGGGCGAGGTCTTCATGACTCGAGGCTGGGGCGAGGTCGCCCGGGTCTGCAGGACGAGGGGCGCCCTCACGATCCACCTGGAGTATGATGGTGCTTCGGTGGTGTCCTTCAAGGTCTTAGACGCGGAGGGTCGTCGGCTGGAGTGCTGCCCCGGGAGAGGTGGTCGGGGTCCTGCTGCGGTGAGACAGAGGCCGACCGACCACTCCCTTGGCAGCTCCTCAGGCGAGGGGAGCGCCGGAGGATCCAGCAACTCCGCCGAGCTCCTCGCGACTCCGGAGACGAGCGACGACAGCTACGAGCCCCCGAGCCTGCGTCGTTCCCGGAGCAGGGCGGGCTCGTCAGGCCGTCGCCGCCCCTGATCTGGATGGGGTTGGCGCCGGACCGGGTGGCCCGCTGTTGATGATGGCATCTGTCGTGATGCCTGCTGTAGTTAGGATTCCTTAGGATGCGCGCCTTTTGTTCCTGCGAGGGGCCAAGAATATACCCCACGGGGGCTTGTAAGATGTTTGTAGCTCCATCTGTCAATATAATCCTTTTTATGAAGCAGTGCGAGATGCTCATTCCGTTCTAGCTCCGTTTCCTCCTTTCAGTCCTCACGAGGGCCTGATGCTCTGCGCCGACAGGTCCCAGTCCCAAGGCGGCTTCAGCCGTCGCTGGTATGCCAGGTCGCGATGCCGTGGTCAAGGTCCGGTAAGAGCCCCTGAGTCGCAATGCTCAGGGGGTCCCCCTTGGCGCTCAAGCATCCATCATTCGGTGAGAAAGGAGAGCGACGTTGCTAACACGTGGTTGCATTGAGTGTGGGGATGGTGTTGCGATGACTAGTGTGTCCGGAGGGTGACTTATCTCGAGGGTCAGGACAATGCTTCCTGGTGCGGCGCTAGGTCCGTGCCTTGGCCGGTGAGAGATTGCGTGGTGAGGTCGTTTGCGTGCTCCTTGAGGGACCCCGAGTTCACCACAAAGGAACAAGAGCTCGCCGTGGCGTCGTTAGTCCTGCCATTAGTTGCTTGGGAGAGGCGCGAGAGGCCTCGCGAGGTGTGTCGGGCACCCGTGAGCGATCTGGGACTCACGGGGCCCTACCTCAAGGCGGGTTGCGCCTGGCTTTGGGCCTTATCTTCGAGTGTGTTCCTGCAAATTTGGCCACATGCCGGTGCTCTACGTCTTCGGGTCCCGGCTCCCGGGCTGGTCTCAGCGTCGCTGGCAAGCCAGGTCGCGATGCCATGGACAAGACCAGAGGGTGAGGCCGGAGAGCCGGTAGGAGCCCTGAGTCGCGATGCTCAGGCACCCCCCCTTTAACGCAAAAGCTGGTTGAGACGACGAAACTCTCGTCCTCGGTCCGGCTCTCGGCTGGTCTCACCGTCGGGCAAGCCAGGTCGCGATGCCATGGACAAGACCAGAGGGTGAGGGCCGGAGAGCCGGTAGGAGCCCTGAGTCGCGATGCTCAGGCACCCCCCCTTTAACGCGCAAGTCGGTTAGATGACGAAACTCTATGTCCTCGGGTCCGGCTCTCGGCTGGTCTCACCGTGCCGGGCAAGCCAGGTCGCGATGCCATGGACAAGACCAGAGGGTGAGGGCCGAGAGCCGGTAGGAGCCACGAGTCGCGATGCTCGTGCACCCCCCTTAACGTGCAAGATTCCGTCACCCAGAAAAGGCACCAAATAACAAGCATGGTGGAGCGAGAGCATAATCCTAAGGAAAACGTAAGAAGGATACATGCATTTGGGACAGGCCCGGCGGCTCGGGGATGATGCAGCCCGAGGCGCCCCAACAGGATAGGCTAATGACATGAAATAAAGGGATACATGCCGCAGGACGGACCCACGCGCCTGGGAATAATCTGACCTGAAGGCGCTCCCACGGAAATAAAACTTAAAGATGTCACCGGTGATGTTGGGGACAAAGGGGTGTTGGTGTAGCAGACTCGGTGGGCTGCGGAGCCGATCCTCATGAGCCCCAGGCCCGGGGCCTCGGGAGGATCCGGAGGCGCCGCGGTTCCTCGGGGCCATCTCCATCTCCGCCAGGCTGCGGGCGTGCGACCTCTCGAGCCTCGGGATGGCCCTCATGAGATGCTGGTGCACAGCAACCGTGTTTGGCAGGCCGTGAGGCATGCGCCGTAGCTGTGGGCGGGCCACAGCAACGCCCCACTCGCGAGGGCCGAGGCGCTTGAGACGCTGCTCGGTTGAGCCTCAGATGTCGATGCAGACGCTGCAGCCCACCATCCTCGCTGGATGGGGGCCACAGCGGTAGGCGGCGGCTGCCCTCATGACCCTTGACTCCTGTAGCTCTGAATGGCCTTGCTGACGAACTCCCGAGGTTCGACCTCCTTGCCTTGCTCACCTTGGGAAGCGTGCTTCAAGCACGCCCACGTGGTGCCCAAGCGCCTCCCTCGTGACCTTGGCGAGGTCGGCGGCCCTCCAGGGGAGAGCCCCCGAGCCCGGCCTGAGGAGGGCGCCGGGCGCGCTTTCCTATGCGATGGAAGGAGGCTCCCCCTGGCCGGGCGCGGGCCCTGAGGGGCCTGCCTCTTGAGGAGCCGGGCCGGCCGATGTCTTCTTCTTCTTGGGTGCGGCCTCGGGAGGCCTCCTGCTGCTGTGGTCTGGGTCTTCTAGCGATGCGGCCTGAAAGGCTCGCTCCAGGGAGCACACTGCGTCTCTCTCTTCACAGGGCACCGTGATGACCCCGCCGCTTCCTGGCATCTTGAGGACGTTGTAGCCGTGGTGGGTTACGGCCATGAATTTGGCCAGCGCCGGGTACCCGAGGATGGCGTTGTACGGCAGGCGAATGTGGGCGACGTCGAAGTCGATGAGCTCGGTGCGGTAGTTGTCGCGAGCCCCGAAGGTGACAGAAGGCGGACCTGCCCGATAGGGACCGTGGAGCCGTCGGTGACTCCGGAGAAAGGCTTGGTTGGCTGAAGCTGACTGTAAGGCACTTGAAGATTGTTGAATGTTTCCACGGACAGGACGTTGAGTCCTGCCCCGCCGTCGATGAGGGTCTTGGTGACCAGCACGTTGTTGATGATTGGGGAACAAAGCATTGGGAGAACTCCGGCTGTGGCCGCGCACTTGAGCTGATCCGCTGAGCTGAACGTGATGGCGCACGCCGACCACCTGAGAGGGCGCGTGGCCTCGAGCTTGTGGAGGACTGCATTCACCTCGCGGGCGAACTGCTTGAAGATGCGCTGAGAGGCTGGGGCTTGAGCTCCGCCCAGGATGCAGGCGATCGCACGCGGTTCTTGGAAGCCCCCAGCCCCCTCGTCCTGATGACGGTCCTCAATTCTCCTTGGCTGCGGCGGCAGCGGAGGGAGGCCTGCGTTCCCCTGCGGGCGATCCTCGCGAGGCTAATCCCTCCAGCCTCCCTCGCGAGGCGGGTCTTGCCAACGGTCCTCCGAGGTTGGTCGCGCCACCCTTGGCACGGGCCGCGGTCTTCCCAGCGTCCTGCATTCCTTCCTCCTCCTCGGCCGTAGCCCCGGTCGCTGCGCTCGGGGCGTCTGCCGACCCTGCCTTTGCGCACGGCCCGGAGCTCTTGGCATTCATTGGTGTCGTGGGTGTGGAGGTCGTGGTACACGTAGTACCGACTGCCCTTAGAGGACTCGGGCTGATCTCTGCCTCGCTTGGTGTCTGGTTCGGCCGCGAGTACGGCAGCCCCCTTGCGCTTCACGTCCTTGGCCTTGGACATCTTATCTTTGGGATCCGCGGCAGGCAGCTCGAGGAGGGAGAGGCGTCCCTCCTCAGCCCTGGCGCACTTGGTCGCCAAGTTGAACAGCTCCAAGGAGGTGCATAGATCTTCATACATCGCCGGCTCCTCCTTCATCTTGACGTCGCGCACACCGTCGGAGAAGGCAGAGATGATGGCCTCCTCCGTTACCCTGGGGATCTTGAGGCGTGCGTTGTTGAAGCGCTGGATGTACTTTTGCAGGGTTTCCCCTGGCTGCTGCTTGATTCGGCGCATGTCGCCACGGCGGTGGCGGTCGCGAGTACCTCGGAAGTTGGTGATGAAGCGGCTGCGCATCTCGGCCCAGGAAGAGATCATGCCTGGGGCCAGATTCAGGAGCCAGGTGCGGGCTCCGTCCTTGAGCGCCATGGGAAACCAGTTCGCCATGACCTTTTCATCCCCGTTGGCAGCCTCGATGCCCAGCTCGTAGAGCTGGAGGAACTCCGTAGGGTCAGCTGTGCCTTCGTAGCGAGGAGGCAGGTCTGGCTTGAACTTGGCGGGCCACGCAACGCTACGCAGCTCGGAGGTGAAGGCGCGGCAGCCCGCCGTGGCCGCGGGGGGCCTCGGACGACAGAGAGATTGGTCTTGCGGGCCTCCCTGCGCCGCGGCTGGAGGCAGCGCAGGGTCCTGACGTGCTGGAGTGGGGAGCGCTCGGGCAGCTTCTCGTGGGCGAGGAACTTCTTGACAGCTCTGCTCTTGCCGTGCGGCGCTGGCGGACGGGTTCCGCCAGGGTCGCCCGCCTTGGGGCTGGCGCCTTCTTGAGGAGGAGGCGGCCGCGCCGGAGTTTCATTGCCCGCGCGCGGGCGGTGCGGTAGCGAGACGGACGGTGCGGGGCGCCTCGCAACACGGACGAAGCTCGGCGACTTCGGTGAGCCATTCTTCGTAGACGTCGTCGACGGGGCAGTAGCGCAGGAGCTCGTTTGCCGCGATGAGCGCTGATCGGGCCTCCATGGCCGCGCGGGGCGCGCGTGACGAAGAACCAGCGGGGGTGAGCGAAGGAGTGGCGGTGCGGCCGTCCCGCCTCATGGACTGGTGCTGGGACGATGCTTGCTGCTCGTTCCCCGCCGGGCCGGTGGCGGCGTTGACGGCAGGTGACGGGGAACGACAAGGGCGCCCGCCGATGGGAGCTGTCTGGGCGACATGGGAGGCGAGGGCGGCTCGGCGCTCGGCGCGGGCCCGACGGGCGTTAGACATGGTTGCGGTGGTCGGGGAAGAACGAGGCGATGAAAGGCGGACTCCGGCGCACCCCTACCTGGCGCGCCAAATGTCGGATTTCGGGTTCCGGCAAACCCTTGAGGTTCGAACACCGGGGTGCGCGCGGAGATCCAACCTTCCACCATCTCGCACCTCCCCGAATCGCTGGGACCTAAACTACTAAACAGAACAGCACAAGAGACACGAGATTTATACTGGTTCGGGCCACCATTGTGGTGTAATACCCTACTCTAGTGTGTGGGGTGTGGTAGATTGCCTCTTGGGCTGATGAGGAACAATACAAGGAAGAACAGCCTCGTGAGGGTCTGTTCTTGGCGGGTGCGATGAACTGCTAGGTGGTGCTCAGTCGCTCTAGCTACTGGTTTCTTGATGAGGATTCGGATCTCTCCCCTCTCTTCATCCCGTCCTCTTGCCTTGGGGGTGGCTACTCCTATTTATAGGCGAAGGCCCTGGGCCTCTTCCCAAATATTGAGCGGGAAGGGCGCCAACAATTGGCCATTTTGAAGGGGAACAGCTGGTACACTTATCCTGACTAAAGTTGGTCCTCGCCTGCCAAAGGCTCTTGTGATGACGCCTGCTTGGGCTCCACGATGACTCCCTTCCAGCCGTTGGGCTGGTCTTGGTCTTGTTGCATCGAAACGGATGCCTTTGCTTGATGCTCTCGCCTGCGCTTGCTCCTTTGCACCAAAGAGGAAAGGAGGACATGCTGGCTGGCGCTCGATCGGGCGCCCTTGGTCGTCATGGCTTGCGTCATGGGCACCTCACGAGGTACCCTGCCTTGAACTCTCCGCCTCCTCATGAGCCAGCCTGACGAGGCCGTGCCTCAGGAAGCTCCTTGTCGTCCGCCCCGCGAGGCTTGGCCCCTCGCGAGGGTCTTGAGCTTGTGTTGATGAAGATGGGCCGTGTTGGGCCTCCTTCGAGCCATGCTGCAGGCCGCAGGCAGGCAAGTCTGGGGACCCCTGTTCCCAGAACGCCGACAATGTCGGTGACGAAGATGATCATGACGCCCCGAAGATGGAGATCAAAGGAGCAATATGACATTGTCCATATCATGTCACTATTTGATTGCATGTGATGTTCATCATGTTTTGCTTCTTATTTGCTTAGAACGACGGTAGTAAATAAGATGATCCCTTATAATAATTTCAAGAAAGTGCCCCCCCCTAACTGTGCACCCTTGCGGAGGTTCGTTGTTTCGAAGCACCACGTGATGATCGGGTGTGATAGATTCTAACGTTCGAATACAACGGGTGTAAGCCAGATTTACACACGCAATACACTTAGGTTGACTTGACGAGCCTAGCATGTACAGACATGGCCTCGGAACACAGAAGACCGAAAGGTCGAGCATGAGTCGTATAGAAGATACGATCAACATGGAGATGTTCACCGATGTTGACTAGTCCGTCTCACATGATGATCGGACACGGCCTAGTTGACTCGGATCATGTTTCACTTAGATGACTAGAGGGATGTCTATCTGAGTGGGAGTTCATTGAATAATTTGATTAGATGAACTTAATTATCATGAACTTAGTCTAAAATCTTTACAATATGTCTTGTAGATCAAATGGCCCACGCTAATGTTGCCCTCAGCTTCAACGCATTCCTAGAGAAAACCAAGCTGAAAGATGATGGCAGCAACTATACGGAATGGGTCCGGAACCTGAGGATCATCCTCATAGCTGCCAAGAAAGATTATGTCCTAGAAGCACCGCTAGGTGAAGCACCCATCCCAGAGAACCAAGACGTTATGAACGCTTGGCAGTCTCGTGCTGATGATTACTCCCTCGTTCAGTGCAAGCATGCTTTACAGCTTAGAACCGGGGATCCAAAAGCGTTTTGAGCAACACGGAGCATATAAGATGTTCGAAGAGCTGAAAATGGTTTTCCAAGCTCATGCCCGGGTCGAGAGATATGAAGTCTCCGACAAGTTCTTCAGCTGTAAGATGGAGGAAAATAGTTTTGTCAGTGAGCACATACTCAAAATGTCTGGGTTGCACAACCGCTTGACTCAGCTAGGAGTTAATCTCCCGGATGACGCGGTCATTGACAGGATCCTTCAGTCGCTTCCACCGAGCTACAAGAGCTTTGTGATGAACTTCAATATGCAGGGAATGGAAAAGACCATTCCTAATGTATATTCAATGCTGAAATCAGCGGAGGTGGAGATCAAAAAGGAATATCAAGTGTTGATGGTGAATAAAACCATAAAGTTTAAGAAAGGCAAGGGTAAGAAGAACTTCAAGAAGGACGGCAAGGGAGTTGCCGCGCCCGGTAAGCCAGTTGACGGGAAGAAGCCAAAGAATGGACCCAAGCCTGAGACTGAGTGCTTTTATTGCAAGGGAAGTGGTCACTGGAAGCGGAAGTGCCCCAAATACTTAGCGGACAAGAAGGCCGGCAACACCAAAGGTATATGTGATATACATGTAATTGATGTGTACCTTACCAGTACTCGTAGTAGCTCCTGGGTATTTGATACCGGTGCGTTTGCTCATATTTGTAACTCAAAGCAGGAGCTGCGGAATAAGCGGAGGCTGGCGAAGGACGAGGTGACGATGCGCGTCGGGAATGGTTCCAAGGTCGATGTGATCGCCGTCGGCACGCTACCTCTACATTTACCTACCGGATTAGTTTTAAACCTCAACAATTGTTATTTAGTGCCAGCTTTGAGCATGAACATTGTATCAGGATCTCGTTTAATTCGAGATTGCTACTCATTTAAATCCGAGAATAATGGTTGTTCTATTTATATTTGAGATATGTTTTATGGTCATGCCCCACTGGTGAATGGTTTGTTCTTAATGAATCTCGAGCGTAATGCTACACATATTCATAGTGTGAATACCAAAAGATGTAAAGTTGATAACGATAGTCCCAAATACTTGTGGCACTGCCGCCTTGGTCACATTGGTGTCAAGCGCATGAAGAAGCTCCATGCTGATGGACTTTTAGAGTCTCTCAATTATGAATCATTTGACACATGCGAACCATACCTTATGGGAAAAATGACCAAGACTCCGTTCTCCGGAACAATGGAGCGAGGAACCAACTTGTTGGAAATCATACATACCGATGTGTGCGGTCCAATGAGCGTTGAGGCTCGTGGAGGATATCGTTATGTTCTCACTCTCACTGATGACTTGAGTAGATATGGATATGTCTACTTAATGAAACACAAGTCTGAGACCTTTGAAAAGTTCAAGGAATTTCAGAGTGAAGTTGAGAATCAACGTGACAGGAAAATAAAGTTCTTATGATCAGATCGTGGGGGAGAATATTTAAGTCACAAATTTGGTACGCACTTAAGGAAATGTGGAATCGTTTCACAACTCACGCCGCCTGGAACACCTCAGCGTAACGGTGTGTCCGAACGTCGTAATCGCACTCTATTGGATATGGTGCGATCCATGATGTCACTCACCGATTTGCCGCTATCATTTTAGGGATACGCTCTAGAGACAGCCGCATTCACTTTAAATAGGGCTCCGTCGAAATCCGTTGAGACGACACCGTATGAATTATGGTTTGGGAAGAAACCTAAGCTATTGTTTCTAAAAGTTTGGGGATGTGATGCTTATGTCAAGAAACTTCAACCTGAAAAGCTCGAACCCAAGTCGGGAAAAATGCGTCTTCATAGGATACCCTAAGGAAACTATTGGGTATACCTTCTACCTCAGATCCGAAGGCAAGATCTTTGTTGCCAAGAACGGGTCCTTTCTGGAGAAAGAGTTTCTCTCAAAAGAAGTAAGTGGGAGGAAAGTAGAGCTTGATGAAGTACTACCTCTTGAAACGGTAAGTAGCGCAGCTTAGGAAGATGTTCCTGTGTTGCCTGCACCGACGAGAGAGGGGCTTAATGATGATGATCAAGGTACTTCGGATCAAGCTCCTACTGAACTTCGTAGGTCCACAAGGACACGTTCCGCACCAGAGTGGTACGGCAACCCTATCTTGGAAATCAGGTTGTTAGACAACGGTGAACCTTCGAACTATGAAGAAGCGATGGCGGGCCCGGATTCCGACAAATGGCTAGAAGCCATGAAATCCGAGATAGGATCCATGTATGAAAACGAAGTATGGACTTTGACTGACTTGCCCGATGATCGGCGAGCCATAGAAAATAAATGGATCTTTAAGAAGAAGACAGACGCGGATGGTAATGTGACCATCTATAAGGCTCGACTTGTCGCTATGGGTTATCGACAAATTCAAGGGGTTGACTATGATGAGACTTTCTCACCCGTAGCGAAGCTGAAGTCTGTCCGAATCATGTTAGCTATTGCCACACTCTATGATTATGAGATATGGCAAATGGACGTCAAAACGGCATTCCTTAACGGCTTTCTTAAGGAAGAATTGTATATGATGCAGCCGGAAGGTTTTGTCGATCCAGAGAATGCTAACAGGTGTGCAAGCTCCAACGCTCAATCTATGGGCTGGTGCAAGCATCTCGGAGTTGGAACATTCGATTTGATGAGATGATCAAAGCGTTTGGGTTTACACAGACTTATGGAGAAGCATGTGTTTACAACAAAGTGAGTGGGAGCTCTGTAGCATTTCTCATATTATATGTGGATGACATACTGTTGATGGGAAATGATATAGAATTCTTGGAAAGCATAAAGGCCTACTTGAACAAGTGTTTTTCAATGAAGGACCTTGGAGAAGCTGCTTATATATTAGGCATCAAGATCTATAGAGATAGATCGAGACGCCTCATTAGTCTTTCACAAAGTACGTACCTTGACAAGATATTGAAGAAGTTCAATATGGATCAGTCCAAGAAGGGGTTCTTGCCTGTATTGCAAGGTGTGCGATTGAGCACGGCTCAATGCCCGACCACGGCAGAAGACAGAGAAAAGATGAGTGCCGTACCCTATGCCTCGGCCATAGGGTCTATTATGTATGCCATGCTGTGTACCAGACCTGATGTAAACCTTGCCGTAAGTTTGGTAGGTAGGTACCAAAGTAATCCCGGCATGGAACACTGGACAACAGTCAAGAATATCCTGAAGTACCTGAAAAGGACTAAGGACATGTTTCTCATGTATGGAGGTGACGAAGAGCTCGTCGTAAGGGTTACGTCGACGCTAGCTTCGACACAGATCTGATGACTCTAAGTCACAAACCGGATACGTGTTTATTTTGAATGGTGGGCGATGGCTGGTGCGATTGCAAGCAAAGCGTCGTGGCGGGATCTACATGTGAAGCGGAGTACATGGCAGCCTCGGAGGCAGCGCATGAAGCAATCTGGGTGAAGGAGTTCATCACCGACCTAGGAGTCATACCCAATGCGTCGGGGCCGATCACACTCTTTTGTGACAACACTGGAGCTATTGCACTTGCCAAGGAGCCCAGGTTTCACAAGAAGAACAGGCACTATTGGGGAACGTAGCAGGAATTCAAAATTTTCCTACGTGTCACCAAGATCTATCTATGGAGAAACCAGCAACGAGGGGAAGGAGAGTGCATCTACATACCCTTGTAGATCGCTAAGCGGAAGCGTTCAAGAGAACGGGGTTGAAGGAGTTGTACTCGTCGTGATCCAAATCACCGGAGATCCTAGTGCCGAACGGACGGCACCTCCGCGCTCAACACACGTACAACCCGGTGACGTCTCTCATGCCTTGATCCAGCAAGGAGAGAGGGAGAGGCTGGGGAAGACTCCATCCAGCAGCAGCACAACGGCGTGGTGGTGGTGGAGGAGCATGGTGATCCAGCAGGGCTTCGCCAAGCACCGCGAGATATGAGGAGAAAGAGAGGTAGGGCTGCGCCAACAGGAGAAGAACTTCGTGTGTTGGGCTGCTCCTTTGCCTCCACTATATATAGGGGGAGAGGGGGGGCTGTGCCCCCACCTAGGATTCCACCCTAGGGGTGGCAGCCAGCCCAAGATCCCATCTGGGGGGGCGGCCAAGGGGGGAGAGGGGAAACTTGCCCCCCAAGTTAGGTGGGTGCGCCCCCTCCCCAAACCCTAGGCGCCTTGGGCCCTTGTGGGGGGGGGGGGGCGCACCAGCCCACCTGGGGCTGGTCCCCTCCCACACTTGGCCCATGCAGCCCTCCGGGGCCGGTGGCCCCACTTGGTGGACCCCCGGGACCCTCTCGGTGGTCCCGGTACGTTACCGATAAAACCAGAAACTTTTCCGGTGACCAAAACAGGACTTCCCATATATAAATCTTTACCTCCGGACCATTACGGAACTCCTCGTGACGTCCGGGATCTCATCGGGGACTCAACAACATTCAGTAACCACATACAAACTTCCTTTATAACCCTAAGCGTCATCGAACCTTAAGTGTGTAGACCCTACGGGTTGGGAACCATCTTGAACATGACCGAGGCGTTCTCGGTCAATAACCAACAGCGGGATCTGGATACCCATGTTGGCTCCCACATGTTCCACGATGATCTCATCGGATGAACCACGATGTCGAGATTCAATCAATCTAGTATTCAATTCCCTTTGTCTAGCGGTATTGTACTTGCGAGATTCGATCATCGGTATCCGATACCTTGTTCAATCTCGTTCTTGGCAAGTCTCTTTACTGTTCCGTAACACATCATCCGTGATCAACCCCTTGGTCACATTGTACACATATGATGATGTCCTACCGAGTGGGCCTAGAATACCTCTCCAACAAGCGGGTGACAAATCCAGTCTCGATTAGTGCCAACCGCAGACACTTTGGAGATACCGTAGTGCACCTTTATAGCCACCCGATTCGTTGTGGCGTTTGGTGCACCAAAGCATTCCTCGGTATCCGGGAGTTGCACAATCTCATGGTCTAAGGAAATGATACTTGACATTATAAAAGCTTTAGCACCACGAACTCGATCTTTGTGCTAGGCTTAGGATTGGGTCTTGTCCATCACATCATTCTCCTAATGATGTGATCCGTTATCAACAACATCCAATGTCCATGGTCAACCGTAACCATCATTGATCAACGAGCTAGTCAACTAGAGGCTTACTAGGGACATGGTGTTGTCTATGTATCCACACATGTATCTGAGTTTCCTATCAATACCATTATAGCATGGATAATAAACGATTATCATGAACAAGGAAATATAATAATAATTAATTTATTATTGCCTCTAGGGCATATTTCCAACAGGCACATCAAACATCGCTTCAACTCCATTCGTGAAAATGTTCAAGATGGAGACATAGATATTTGTAAAGTACATACGGACCTGAATGTAGCAGATCCGTTGACTAAACCTCTCCCTAGAGCAAAACATGATCAACACCAGAACTCTATGGGTGTTCGATTCATCACAATGTAACTAGATTAGTGACTCTAGTGCAAGTGGGAGACTGTTGGAAATATGCCCTAGAGGTAATAATAAAATGGTTATTATTATATTTCTTTGTTCATGATAATTGTCTATTATTCATGCTATAATTGTGTTATCCGGAAATCGTAATACATGTGTGAATACATAGACCACAACATGTTCCTAGTGAGCCTCTAGTTAACTAGCTCGTTGATCAACAGATAGTCATGGTTTCCTGACTATGGACATTGGATGTCATTGATAACGGGATCACATCATTAGGAGAACGATGTGATGTACAAGACCCAATCCTAAGCATAGCACAAAGATCGTATAGTTCGTTTGCTAGAGCTTTTCCAAGTGTCAAGTATCATTTCCTTAGACCATGAGATTGTGCAGCTCCCGGATACCGTAGGAGTGCTTTGGTGTGCCAAACGCCACAACGTGAATCGGGTGGCTATAAAGGTGCACTACGGTATCTCCGAAAGTGTCTGGGTTGGCACTAATCGAGACTGGATTTGTCACCCGTATGACGGAGAGGTATCTCTGGACCACTCGTAATGCATCATCATAATGAGCTCAATGTGACCAAGTGTCTGGTCACGGATCATGCATTACGGTACGGTAAAGTGACTTGCCGGTAACAAGATTGAATGAGGTATTGGGATACCGACGATCGAAGTCTCGCAAGTAACATACCGATTGACAAAGGGAATTGTATACGAGATTGATTGAATCTCGACATCGTGGTTCATCCGATGAGATCATCGAGGAGCATGTGGAGCCAACATCGTATCCAGATCCCGCTGTTGGTTATTGACCGAGAGTCGCCTCTGCATGTTCAAGATGTCTCCCGAACCCGTAGGGTCTACACACTTAAGGTTCTGACGCTAGGGTTGTAGAGATATTAGTATGCAATAACCGAAAGTTGTTCGAGTCCCGGATGAGATCCCGGACGTCACGAGGAGTTCCAAAATGGTCCGGAGGTAAAGATTTATATATAGGAAGTCAAGTTTCGCCATCGGGAAAGTTTCGGGGTCACTGTATTGTACGGGACCATCGGAAGGGTCCTGGGTCCACCGGTGGGGCCACCTATCCCGGAGGGCCCCATGGGATGAAGTGGGAGGGAACCAGCCTGGTGGGCTGGTGCGCCCAGGGCCTCCCCCGCGCCTGGGCCAGAAACCCTAGGGGTGGGGCGCCCCCTTGGCTTGGGGGCAAGCCACCCTTGGCCGCCGCCCCCTTGGAGATCCCATCTCCTAGGGCCGAGCCCCAGGGGCCCTATATAGTGGGGGAGGAGGAAGCCACACCCCAGCCTGGCGCCCCTCTCCTCTCCAACACCTCCTCCTCTCTATAGAGCTTGGCGAAGCCTGCCGAGATCCTCGCTGCATCCACCACCACGCCGTCGTGCTGCTGGATCTCCATCAACCTCTCCTTCCCCCTTGCTGAATCAAGAAGGAGGAGACGTCTTCCCCAACAGTATGTGTGTTGAACGCGGAGGTGATGTCCGTTCGGCACTCGGTCATCGGTGATTTGATCACAACGAGTACGACTCCATCAACCCCGTTCTCTTGAACGCTTCCGCTCGTGATCTACAAGGGTATGTAGATGCACTCCTTTTCCCCTCATTGCTAGATAACTCCATAGATTGATCTTGGTGATGCGTAGAATTTTTTGATTTCTGCTACGTTCCCCAACATTGGATATTCTTCTCTGTAAGAACCTGCACAACTAATGATCCTTAAATCAGTTGTGTCAACTGCTTCAAGTCTCAGGGGCTACTGATATATATAATCATCAAATTTTCTTACCCGTATATCCTTTACATACTGGTCCGTGGCTTGGGCAAGACCATTTTGAGCAGCATGGATGTACGCGTCTCCTGAGTTGAAGGCATCAAACGCCTCTTGGGAGAAGCAAGCGTCACGGAGTACGGCCCGGCGACGCCTGTGATTCATGGCGCTCTCCACTTCAGAATTTGTAGCAGATAGTATATCCGCATCCTCTGTAGGAGGAGCATCCGGCGTTCGCCCCGTGTTAGCTTCCGCCTCTATGTCTGGCCCTGGAGCCCGACTGGTGGAGGCGTGATCGGCAACCTCTCCGGATATAGCCCGGCAAGCATTTTTCCTACTAGGAAACATGGACGTTATTATATTTTAAAAGACGACAACCACGGAGCGAGGTTCTGTATCATACCTCTGCACCGGCGTCTCAGTCCTGACCGCCTTCCTTTTTAGCCTACCCGGCTTCGGTGCCCCTTGTTGGCGAGTCACTGCGGGTTCGGCATGGCATCCCGACGGCCTTCCCTGTAAGACACCATATGTGTACAGTAGGTGAAGTGCATAAAAGGGGATCCTTCTCGAAAGTTGGGACTCCGGTTTTTCTTACATGCGATGCAAGGAGTAGCCCCGGATAGTCGGCTATGATGGCCACCATGGCATCGTGGCGGCTCAATTGATAGAATGTCCTGTCGATCAGCTCCACAAATATGTCCGGATCCTCTTCGAGTCCGGGATCGAGGGCCCGGTCAGGGTCCTCCAGTTGTGGAGGTGGGCTGTTGACCTCCCTTACAGCTTTTCGTAGTTCCTGCCATGAAACGGCAAGGTGAGTACTTATGACGAAGAATGCGGGAAGGCTGGGAGTAAAAAGTGACAACTCACCCAGCTTGGAGGGTTGTACATGGAGAATCCATCCCGTGGCTTAATACGGATGAACTCCTCTTCCTCTCCCTTGTATAAATCGGACAGAGTTTTTGCTAGAGCAGCAACTGAGTCCGGTCCCTTACGCCCGCATCGGGTGGCATCATCTTCCCCGGCCACATGGGGTGCCCTCGATATTGAAGTGGTTGTACCCCTCGCATTATACATATTGACATAACCTCGCTTATTGTTAGTCCTGATTGAGCCAGCACTTTTATCCGGCCCATCAGGTAAAGGACTTTCCCGTTATCTTCTTCCTGACGGCTCCGTGGGCGCTAGCTTCGGCGTTTCTTCAGAGGGGCATTGCCGAACTCGGGAAGACCCATCCGAATAGGATCTGGAAGGGGGACGTCCTCCATATAAGACCACTCCGAAGGCCAGTCTTCGGACGTCTTCTTCGGGGTGCTGGACAAGTATCCGTTCCCGGTGATGTGCCATATTTCGGCTCCGCCCACTTGATATATCGACCCCTTCTGCGTACGGGGCACAAGGCAGAATAGCCTCTTCCACAGCTCGAAATGAGCTTCGCAGCCCAGAAACAACTCACAAAGGGCGACGTAACCAGTGATGTGTAATATGGAAGCGAGGGTGAAGTTGTGCAACTGGAGGCCATAAAACTCCAGGAGCCCGCGGAGGAACGGATGGATTGGAAATCCAAGTCCCCTTAATAAATAAGGGACAAGGCATACCCGCTCCCCCTTGGAGGGATTGGGAAAGCTTTCCGCTTGCTCCCCGCCATTATAGGCGGCGAGCCCAGCTCGAACGGGGACCATATACGCTGGAGGGAGAAATCCCTGGGTCCGTAACTCTACTAATTGGTTGTGCAGGACGGAACACTTCTTCCAATCACCGGGCTCAGGGCTATGGGAGCGAGAGGAGGAGCTGCGATGGCCGGCCATGTTGGAATGGATTTTTCCGAGCGCGCTCCGATGGATACTCGCCGTGGGAGGATGGTGTGATTTGGATCTACGAATCCCCGTCTCTTTAATAGACAGTTTACTCACATGGCTAGGGTTGCAAATGTAAAAATGCCCTGGTCTCGCATTCGCTCGACACGTGGAAGATAGCCATTATTGGGCGCAGAAGCCAAGAAGTGCAACATTTGTGGGAAGTCGGACACTACTCAGCAGGTGTTCAGAATTTGGAGAAGAACCCGCCTTGCAATGCCGAACACAATCTACGCGCCGGACTCATCGTCATTGAAGCTTGGTTCAGGGGCTACTGAGGGAGTCCTGGATTAGGGGGGTCTCCGGACAGCCGGACTATATCCTTTGGCCGGACTGTTGGACTATGAAGATACAAGATTGAAGACTTCGTCCCGTGTCCGGATGGGACTTTCCTTGGCGTGGAAGGCAAGCTTGGCAATATGGATATGTAGATCTCCTCCCTTGTAACCGACTTTGTGTAACCCTAGCCCCCTCCGATGTCTATATAAACCGGAGGGTTTAGTCCGTAGGACAACAACAATCATACCATAGGCTAGCTTCTAGGGTTTAGCTCTACGATCTCGTGGTAGATCAACTCTTGTAATACTCATATCATCAAGATCAATCAAGCAGGAAGTAGGGTATTACCTCCATCGAGAGGGCCCGAACCTGGGTAAACATCATGTCCCCCGCCTCCTGTTACCATCTGCCTTAAACGCACAGTTCGGGACCCCCTACCCAAGATCCGCCGGTTTTGACACCGACAGTAAGCTCTCATGTGCATGTGTGAATGGTCGTCGGATTCCTTCATGACTTGAGCCGGTATTAAGGAGTTTGACATATACGTGCATAATGTTGGATAGGCGAAATTCGTATCAGGTAAGTGCCCGCAATACTATAATCTCACTGATTCTTTTGTGCGGAAATTTGCTTATGTGCCTCACCGCAATTCACATGATGTTATTTATAATTTATATTAAAATTTCATTTCGCATGAACCTAGAAGAATTTAGCGAAGCATGTAAAATTCCCTGCTAGGGCATATGTGCTGAGCCTCACAAATCTGATTGCAATGAATTTTTACTTAGTATCAGTAGGGGCAAAACTAGAGGCATAACACAGGCTACTATGGGGAGCATTCATTTTCCTGCTAATTATTTTGCTTTGTTCATAGGTAGATGCATTAATGGTAAACATGATCATAGCCATCTTTGCTCCCCTGACTTGAGCATTCTCAAGAGTGCGGTGTTGAAGGATAGACAATTTAACATGGGAGCCATTGTTGCATGTCGTTTACATAATAATGCTTTAGTTGGTGATTTCTTTGGTGGAATTTATGCTACTCGCTTAGGCGCTCACCTAGGGGTACCTATTAAAGAAAATGATGCCATGTTGGCACCTAGTTTTCTTGATTATGATGCTATGGAATGTCACCAGTTTCTTGAGAGGAAATACCCTCCGTTCAGATACAGGCTAATGTTTAACAGGTGCCGTGTCTTCCATATTACTTTGCCTGCTCCTTCCTTCTTTAATTTCCAGGAAAAACATAGACAGTTCATACTTGAGGAGCAGGCCGAGGAGTACAAGAGGGCGGTATAGAGACTGCCCGCCTTGAGGAGGCAGCACGCCAAGCAGTGGCAGTTGCATATCAGTACAACCTGAACTACGACTACGGGTATTACCCCGGCTACAAGGGACCATAGACCAACTTAGGCCTAAAGCCTAAGCTTGGGGGAGTACGCATTTCTCACCGACAATACATTCATGTATCAAACATTTCATTCCAGTTATCGGTGTTTGATTGCTTGTATCTGCGTTGGTAATTGCCGAAGAGAAGAGGGTGATGCAACACAACAACGGTAAGTATTTCCCCGGGTTATGAAACCAAGGTTATCAATCTAGTAGGATAACCAAGCAACACAATGTAAATAGCACCTGCACATAAACCACAAAAAACTTGCAACCCAATGTGTAACAAGGGTTGTCAATCCCTCCTCGATATTGAGATAGATTAAATTGTATGAGATTGGATAAATAAATCTATAAAAATCACCAAATAAAATAAATAAAGAAAAATTACAGCGAGGTATTTTTGGATCAATAGATCTGGAAACAATATGATAGGAAATAGACCTGGGGGCCGTAGATTTCACTAGAGGCTTCTCTTAGGAAAATAGCTTACGGTGGGTAAACAAATTACTGTTGGGCAATTGAGAGAAGAGTAAATAATTATGATGATATCCATGGCATGATCATGTATATAGGCATCATGTTCAAGATTAGTAGACCGAAACGATTCTGCATCTACTACTATTACTCCACACATCGACCGCTATCTAGCATGCATCTAGTGTATTAAGTTTATGGAAAAACGGAGTAGTGCAATAAGAACAATGACATGATGTAGACAAGATCTATTCATGTAGGAATAGACCCCATCTTTTTATCCTTAATGGCAACGATACATGCTTTTCATGTCTCCTTCTATCACTGAGATTGAGTACTGCAAGATCGAACCCATCACCAAGCACCTCTTCCTATGGAAGAAAAATCAATCTAGTTGGCCAAACCAAACCAAAATTTCAGAGAAGAAATACGAGGCTATAACAATCATGCATAAGAGAGTTCAACAAAGACTGAGATAATATTCGTGGATAGAACAGATCATAAACTCACAATTCATCGGATCCCAACAAACACACCCCAAAAGGTCATTACATCGAACAGGTCTCCAAGAACATCGAGGAGAACGTTGTATTGAAGATCAAAAAGAGAGAAGAAGCCATATAGCTACTGCCTACGGGCCATAGGTCTATGGTGAACTACTCACACATCATCGTAGGGGCAAGCATGATGATGAAGAACCCCTCCGTGATCGTTCACCCCTCCGGCAGAGTGCCGGAGAAGGCCTCTAGACTGATATCGTGGTTCTGGAACTTGCGGTGGCTGGAATTGTGTTTCGTCGACTCCCCTAGGGTTTTGGGATTTTCGAGTATTTATAGAGCTGATAGTCGATGGACAAGCCTCCCGTGGGCCCACTACCCACCAGGACGCACCTCGGAGCCCTGGCACGCTTTGGTGCCTAGTGGGCCCCACGGGCCTCCTCTAGTGCACTTGGCCCACTGGGTGTCTTCTGTCCAGAAAAAAATCTCCAAAAAGTTTTGTGGCATTTGGAGTTCGTTCGGTATTGATATTCTGCAAAGTAAAAAAACAAGCAGAAAACATCAACTGGCACTGGGCACTATGTCAATAGGTTAGTCCCAAAAAATGATATGAAGTTGCTAGTAAATGAGTATAAAACATCCAAGAGATACTTTAATATCATGGAACAATCAAAAGTTATAAATACATTGGAGATGTATCAGCATCCCCAAGCTTAATTCCTGCTCATCCTCGAGTAGGTAAGTGATAAAAATAGAATTTTCGATGTGGAATGTTACCCATCATATTAATCACATATTCTTTTCTATTGTAGCATGGACATTTGGACTTTTGATGTTTCAAAGCAATTTTCTATAATTTGACATGAAGATTTCAATACTCAAGCATATCAATAAGCAGCCATGTCTTTCAAAATATCAACGCTAAAGAAAGCTATCCCTAGCACATTATGCTCAATCATTGATGCATTCATGAAACACACTCAAATATTAGCTACATCTAATGCTCAAGCATGATCATAGTGCTCCCTAGTTGGTGCTTTATAAGACAAGGTGGAGACTCAATAAAAATAAAAATTGCATAAAAGTAAATAGATAGGCCCTTTGCAGAGGGAAGTAGAGATTTGTAGAGGTGCCAAAGATCGAAGCTTAAATTGAGAGATAAAAATTGTTTTGAGAGGCATGCTTTTCCCGTCAACGAAAACGACCGAGATTTCCCAATACTTTCCATGCTAGATACATGATAGGCGGTTCCCAAACATGAAATACATTTACTCCTTTTTCCACCATTCTTTCACAATTCATGGCTAGCCATATCCACGGGTGCCTTCCATACCAACACTTTCCAAGGAATTTATTTTTGACAACAAAGTAAATTTATTTTTTAATTCGGGACTAGGCATCCCTATTACGGGCCACACTCGCGTGCAATGACAAGTGAATAAACACTCATCTTAAGAATAACACATCTAGCATGGAAAAATATTGGCCACCCCCTACCGCTTCATGAGGAGTACGGGCACACAAAAAAGAAATTCATTTTGAAAATTAGAGTTGGCACATACAAATTTACTTGGAACGGCATGGAAAGACCACATATAGGTAGGTATGGTGGACTCATTTGGCACAACTTGGTTTAAGGAGTTTGGACGCACAAGCAGTATTCCCGCTTAGTACAAGGGAAGGCTAGCAAATAGATTGAGAAGCAAGCAACCAAGAAACTAAAACAATCATAAACGAGCATTAAGCATAACTAACAGCGAATAATGCACCACAAGTAGGATGTAACTTCATTGCATAACTATTGACTTTCGTGCTTGCAAAGGGAATCACAAACTTTAACACCAATATTCTTACTAAAGCATAATTACTCACCAACATGACTCACATATTACTATCTCCATATCGCAAACTATTGCAAGGAATCAAGTTTTCATATCCAATGATCTCCATGCAGTTTTTATTATCCCTCTTGAATATCTATCACTTTGGGACTAGTTTCATATATTACCTTTGCTTATGACAAGCTCTCAAACTAATTTAGGTGAAGAACAAGAGCATAAATATTTTTTAAAAAAAATTCAACTCTCAAAATAATATAAGTGAAGCATGAGAGGATATTTATTTAAAATTTTACTAACTCTCAAAATAATCAAAGTGAAGCATGAGAGCATTTCTTCAAAAATTAAACAACCACCATGCTAAAAAACATATAAGTGAAGCACTAGAGCAATTACATAGCTCAATTTTTTAAGTGAAGCACATAGAGCAATTTTAACAAATCATAGCATCATTATGACTTTTTCAAATAGGTGTGTCCATCAAGGAATATTGTGACAAACTAAAAAGAAAAATAAGCAAAGACTCATATAATACAAGACGCTCCAAGAAAAATGCATGATATGTGACGAATAAAAATATACCTCCAAGTAAAATTACTGATGGTTGTTAGAAGAAAGAGGGGATGCCTTCCGGGGCACCCCCAAGCTTAATTGCTTGGTTCTCCTTAAATATTACCTTGGGGTGCCATGGGCATCCCCTAGGTTAGGCTCTTTTCACTCCTTATTCCTTCATCCATCATGATCTCACCCAAAACTTGTAAACTTCAATCACACAAAACTTAACAAAAATCTTCGTGAGATCCGTTAGTATAATAAAGCAAATCACCACTTTAAGTATTGTTGCAAACCCATTCATATTTTATTATTGGATTATACCTACTGTATTCTAACTTCACCATGGCTTATACCCCTCGATACAATCCATATATTCATCAAAATATGCACACAATGCAACAAAAATAGAACAGTCAGTAGTAATCTGGACTTTGACCATACTTCTGTAACTCCAAAAATTCTGAAAATTAGGACAACATAGGAAATTTGTATGTAAATCTTGTGTAAAAATTTTAGAATTTTATAACGCTTCTGTGATTTTTAACAATTCCGCTGCTGGGCGCAAAATTTTATGTTTCCAACAAGATCAAATCAACTATCACCCAACATGATCCTAAAGGCTTTACTTGGGGCAGACACTAACTAAAACATAAAAACACAATCATAATAGTAGCATAATTGGGAAACACACACAACCATAAAGAAAAAGAGAAAAAATATTTTATTCATTGGGTTGCCTCCCTACAAGCGCTATCATTTTATGCCCCTAGCTAGGCATAATGCAAAGGTTCAAGTATTGTCATCTTTACTTTTTACTCCATAGGTTGCCCTCATGATTGATTCATATGGTGGCTTAATTATAGTTCTAGGGAAGTGTTCCATACCCTTTCTCAAAGGAAACTGAAATTTAATATTCCCTTGTTTCATATCAATCACAACACCTATAATTCGTAAAAACGGTCTACCAAGTATTATGGGACAAGACGGATTGCAATCAATATCAAGAACAACAAGATCTATGGGCACATAGTTCCTATTTGAAAGAAT
Organism: Aegilops longissima; assembly: GCA_021605205.1. Taxonomy (NCBI): domain Eukaryota; kingdom Viridiplantae; phylum Streptophyta; class Magnoliopsida; order Poales; family Poaceae; genus Aegilops; species Aegilops longissima. Next base: position 64,091,775 of record CM038679.1, read on the forward strand.
AAGAGCATCATTATTTCTTTCCAAAGGATTTTAATAGTAGAATCCGCCAAGTGCAAATTAAGAGAATACTCTTCAATATTGGTAAAACCAAGCACATCACATAGAGATTTCGGAATTGTGGAAACACTATCACCCAAATCACATAAAGGATATAACTCATAATTTTTAATCTTGACTTTAATGGTGGGTTCCCATTCATCATTTAATTTTCTAGGAATTCAAATATCTAATTCTAACTTTTCTTCTAAAGCTTTCATCATCGCTTCTATAATATGTTTAGTAAAAGCTTTGTTTTGTTCATAGGAATTGGGTGAATTGAACATGGATTGAAACAAAGAAATACACTCAACCAAAGAGCAACTATCATAATTAAAGTCTTTGTAATCCAAAAGAGTGGGCACATCGCTAGCTAAAGTTTTTACCTCTTCAAGCCCACCTTTATCCATTTTTTCAACAAAATTTTCACCCACTGAATCATGAGGACGCCTCCTAGCTAAAGTAGACTCTTCTTCAGTCCTGTTACCTCTACAAAATTACTCCTACTGCTGTTACCGTTATTATTCTACCATTACCACCACTATCAAACTATCATATTATTGTGCTACTGATCACTCTGCTACAGATATTTAGTTCTCCGGGTGTGGTTGAATTGACAACTCAACTGCTAATACTGACAAATATTCTTTGGCTCCCCTTGCATCGAATCAATAAATTTGGGTTGAATACTCTACCCTCGGAAACTGTTGTGATCCCCGTACTTATGGGTTATCATCCTGCCTACACAGGACCGAGAGTGAATTATGCCAAGTCCACCATGATTTCAATCAACACTCCTCCAACAAAGATGGCTGTCCTATCTCAACTGATGGGGTGTATAATTGGCATAATAGGTGAATCATAATTTACATCAGTTTCAGCAGTCTCAAGTTCTTTAGCTTTAGGAATTTTTTTCTCAAGAAATTCACCTAGTGGCACAGTTTAATCAAGCAAAGGGATGTCGCTTGAAACTACGTCGGTATTTCCCCAAAGAGGAAGGGATGATGCAGCACAGCGGTGGTAGGTATTACCCTCAGATATGAAACCAAGGTTATCGAACCAGTAGGATAACCAAGCAACACAACATAAACAGCCCCTGCACACAAATAACAACACCTCGCAACCCGACGTGTTAAAGGGGTTGTCAATTCCTTTTGGGGTACGGCGCCAGAAATTGCGTGTTGACGGGAGAAAGTTGTAATAGATTGAATAAATAGATCGCAAATAAAATAACATGCAGCAAAGTATTTTTGGTTTCATAGATCTGAATAAAAAGTGCAAAATAAAATAGATCGCAAAGCAAATTTATGAGAAAGAAGACCTGGGGGCCGTAGATTTCACTAGTGGCTTCTCTCGAGAAAGATAGAAAACGGTGGGTAAACAAATTACTGTTGGGAAATTGATAGAACCTCAAATAATTATGACGATATCCAGACAATGATCATTACATAGGCATAACGTCCAAGATTAGTAGACCGACTGCTGCCTGCATCTACTACTATTACTCCACACATCGACCGCTATCCAGCATGTATCTAGTGTATTAAGTTCATGGAAAAACGGAGTAATGCAATAAGACGATGACATGATGTAGACAAGATCTATCTATGTAGAGATAGACCCCATCGTTTTATCCTTAGTAGCAATGATACATATGTGTCGTTTCCCTTTCTGTCACTAGGATCGAGCACCGTAAGATTGAACCCACTACCAGGCACCTCTTCCCATTGCAAGAGAAATAGATCAAGTTGGCCAAACAAAACCCAAATATCGGAGAAGAAATACGAGGCTATAAGAGATCATGCATATAAGAGATCAAAGAAACCCAAATAAATTTCATGGGTATAAAAAGATATGACTGATCATAAACTCAAAGTTCATCAGATCCCAACAAACACACCGTAAAAAGAGTTACATCATATGGATCTCCAAGAGACCATTGTATTGAGAATTCAGCGAGAGAGAGGAAGCCATCTAGCTACTAACTACGGACCCGAAGGTTTACAAAGAACTACTCACGCATCACCGGAGAGGCACCAATGGAGGTGGTGAACCCCATCCGTGATGGTGTCGAGATTGGATCTGGTGGTTCTGGACTCTACGGCGGCTGGATGAATATTTTGTTGACTCCCCTAGGGTTCTGGGATTTTTGGGGTATTTATAGAGCAAAGAGGCGGTCCGGGGCACCCGAGGTGGGCACAACCCACCAGGCGCGCCTGGGCCTCCTGGCGCGCCCTGGTGGGTTGTTCCCTCCTCGGGACTCCCCCCAGGTGCAGCCAGGGCCCGTTGTGTTCCTTTTGGCCCATAAAAATTCTCCGTGAAGTTTTGTGGCATTTGGACTCCGTCTGATATTGATTTCCTACGATGTAAAAAACATGCAAAAAACAGCAATTGTCACTTGGCACTATGTTAATAGGTTAGTACCATAAAATGATATAAAATGATTATGAAACATCCAAGATTGATAGTAAAACAGCATGGAACAATCAAAAATCAAAAAATTTAGATACGTTGGAGACGTATCAGCATCCCCAAGCTTAACTCCTACTCGTCCTCGAGTAGGTAAGTGATAAAAACAGAATTTTTGATGTGGAGTGTTGTTTATCATGTCATATCATATTCTTTTCTTTGTAGCATGGACATTTAGACTTTTATGTGATTAACAACAATAGTCTAGTTTTGACATAATAATTTAGATACTCAAGCATATCAACAAGCAACCATGTCTTTCAAAATATCAACGCTAAAATAAGTTATCCCTAGCCCATCATGCTCAAACATTGATCCATTCATGAGACACACTCGAATATTAGCTACACCCAATTCTTAAGTACGATCATATTTCCTCTTAGTTGGTGCTTTTATAAGAGAATATGGAGACTCAAATTCAAAAGTAAAAAGTGCAGAAAGTAAAAGAAAGGCCCTTCACAGAGGGTAGTAGGGATTTGTAGAGGTCTCAAAGCGAAAAATTAGAGACAAAAACATTTTGGGAGGTGCATCCATCCCACCACGAAAACGACTTAGAGTTCTGAACACTTTCCATGCTAGATATGCCATAGGCAGTTCCCAGAAAATAAAGTTTATTCCTTTTTCCACCATACTTTCGCTTTCCATGGCTAGCCATATCCACGGTTGCCCTCCATACAAATACTTTCCAAGGAATTTATTATTTGATAACATAAAGTAAATTCATTTTTGCATTTCGGGACTAGGCATCCCTAAAACCTTTGTCTTACTCTCGTGCAATGACAAGTGAATAAACACTCATCGTGAGAATAACACATCCAGCATGGAAAATATTAGCCACCCGTTACCCTTCCGCGAGCGAAACAAATACACAAACGAGAAGTTTATTTTGAAAATTAGAGACGGCACATGCAAATTTTCTTAGAACGGAAAAAGAATACCGCATATAGGTAGGTATAGTGGACTCATGTGGCAAAACTAGTTTAAAGAATTTTGGATGCACAAGTAGAGATCATACTTGGTGCAAAATGAAGGCTAGCAAAAAGATTGAGAAGCGACCAACCAAGAAACGAATAATCTCATAAGCAAGCATTAAGCATAATTAACACCGAATAATGCACCACAAGTAGGATATAATTTCATTGCATGACTATTGACTTTCGTGCATGCATAGCAAATCACAAACCTTAACACCAATATTCTTACTAAAGCATAATTACTCATCAACATAACTCACATACCACATCATCATATCTCAAAACTATTACTAAGAATCAAGTTTATTTTTTCCAATGATATTCATGAATTTTTTTATAAAATCCTTATCATTCTTGGATATCTATCACTTTGGGACTATTTTTTTCATGTGTTGCTTTTCATAAGCTCAAATAAATATAAGTGAAGATCATGAGCAAAAAAAATTATTTCTCTCAAAATAATTTAAGTGAAGCAAGAGAGAATTTCTTTAAAATTTTACTAGCTCTCAAATTAATCTAAGTGAAGAAAGATAGCATTTCTTTAAGCACAACGTGCTCAAAAAGATATAAGTGAAGCACTAGAGCAAGTCCTAGCTCATAAAAGATTTAAGTGAAGCACAAAGAGCAATTCTAACAAGTCATGAACTAATTTTGGCTCTCTCAAATAGGTGTGTCCAGCAAGGATTGATGACTTAAAACACAAAATAAAACAAGCAAATACTCATATCATACAAGACGCTCCAAGCAAAACACATATCATGTGACGAATAAAATATAGCTTCGAGTAAAATACGATAGTCGTTGGAAGAAAGCGGGGATGCCACTCGGGGGCATCCCCAAGCTTAGTTGGTTGCTCATTTTTGGATAATAGCTTGGGATGCCGGAGCATCCCCAAGCTTAGGCTCTTCCATCCTTCCTTCATCCATCGTAAGATAACCCAAAACTTGCAAACTTCAATCACACAAAACTCAACAAAACCTTTGTGAGATCCGTTAGTATAAGAAACCAAACCACTACTATAACTACTGTATCAAACCAATTCATATTTTGTTTTTGTATTATATCTACTGTATTCCAACTTTTCTGTGGCAAAAACTCATCAAAGAAAACCATAGAGCCATCAAAATAAGCACACAACACAACGAAAACAGAATCTGTCAATACAGATCAGTCTATAGCAATTTGACTATTTTGAATACTTCTGCAACTCCAAAAATTCTGAAAAAATAGGACGACCAGGGTAATTTGCTAACTAATCTTCTGCAAAATAATTGGCATTTTATCATGTTCTGGTAACTTTTAACAATTGTTTCCGTGACTGCATAAGTTTCTGTTTTTCAGCAAGATCAAACAACTATCACCCAAGAAGATCATATAGGATTTACTTGGAACAAACACTAATTAAAACACAAAAAACACAATCATACCAGTAGCATAATTGTGCAAACACACAAAAACAGAAAGCCAAAAACAAAAATAAACTTTATTCATTGGGTTGCCTCCCAACAAGCGCTATAGTTTTACGCCCTTAGCTAGGCATAAAGCAAGGATCTAAGTTTTGTCATCTTTGGTTCGAGATCCATAAGATGCCCTCATGATTGATTCATATGGTGGCTTAATTCTTGTTCTAGGAAAGTGTTCCATACCCCTCCTCAAGGGAAATTGGAACTTAATATTGCCTTCTTTCATATCGATCACGGCACCGATAGTGCGTAAAACTGGTCTACCAAGAATAATAGGACAAGACGGAATGCAATCAATATCAAGAACAATAAAATCTATGGGAACATAATTCCTATTTGCAAGAATAAGAACTTCATTAATTCTTCCCATAGGGTTTTTAATAGTAGAATCCGCCAAGTGCAAATTCAAAGAACATTCTTCAAGATTAGTAAGACCAAGCACATCACATAAAGATTTCGGAATTGTAGAAACACTAGCACCCAAATCACACAAAGCAAAACACTCATAATTTTTAATCTTGACTTTGATAGTAAGTTCCCATTCATAATGCAATTTTCTATGAATTGATACTTCTAATTCCAATTTTTCTTCAAAAGCTTTCATCATAGCATCAATAATATGTTTAGTAAAAGCTTTGTTTTGTTCATAGGCATGGGGTGAATTTATCATGGATTGCAACAAAGAAATACAATCAATCAAAGAGCAACTATCATAATTAAAGTCTTTGTAATCCAACAGAGTGGGCACATCACTAGTTAATGTCTTGACCTCTCCAAACCCACTTTCATCAATTTTCTCAACAAGATTTTCACCTTCCGAAATATTGGGACGCCTTCTACCTAAAGTTACTCTTCTCCAGTCCCTTTTTCTTCAATCTTAACTTTACTAAACAAGGAATAAATAGAAGAAACACCAATCATTTTAAGAGCTTCATCACTTTTACGAAAGAAATCACTAGAAAACGCTTTTTCTAAAAATTCTCTTTTAGCTCTAAGCATAGCGGTTCTTTTCTTACTTTCATCCATAGAAACATAAAGAGCTTTAATTGATTAATCAACCTTAGGCACAAAAAAATTCATCTTGAGATTTTCCACATCATGAGCAATTCTATCAACACTTCTAGACAAATCATTAATTTTATTCAAGTTTTCATCTATGGAAGTGTTGAAAACTTTTTGCTTGTTGATAAATTCTTTAATATTGCTCTCAAAATCAGAGGTGTTCCAATTATTATTATAAGATTGATTTCCATAGGAATGACCATAATTATTAGAGGAATTACTAGGAAAAGGCCTATGATTAAAATTACCTCTATAAGCATTGTTATTGAAATTATTTCGAGAGACAAAATCCACATCTATGGCATCACTATTTTGCTCAATCGAAGTAGACAAAGGCATATCATTAAAATCAATAGGAGCACTTTTACTAGCAACCAATTTCATAAGAGCACCAACTTTTTCACTCAAAGAAGAAATTTGTTCAACCGAATTAACTTTTTTTACTAGTAGGAGCTCTTTTGGTATGCCATTGTGAATAATTTGCCATGATATTATCAAGAAATTTTCTGGCTTCATGCAAAGTAATTTCCATAAAAGTACCACCCGTGGCGGAATCTAAAAGATTACGAGAAACAAAATTCAACCCCGCATAAAAAATTTGTATGATCATCCAAAGATTTAACCCATGAGTTGGGCAATTCCTTAGCATCATTTTCATCCTTTCCCAATATTGTGCAACATGCTCATGTTCACGTTGCTTGAAATTCATGATCTAGGTTCTAAGTGAAATAATTTTTGCGGGCGGAAAATACTTAGTGATAAAAGCATCTTTGCACTTATTCCAAGAATAGATACTATTGCGAGGCAAAGAGGAGAACCAATTTTTTGCAGAATCACACAAAGAAAACGGAAATAATTTCATCTTCACCACATCATTGTCCACATCTTTTTTCTTTTGCGTATCGCATAATTCCACGAAGGTATTAAGATGGGATGCGGCATCCACATTAGGAGTACCGGAAAATTGATCTATCATAACAAGATTCAGCAAAGCAGTATTAATATCACAAGACTCCGCACTAGTGGCGGGAGGAGCAAGCGGAGTGCCAATAAAATCATTGTTGTTGGTATTTGAGAAATCACATAACTTGGTGTTCTCTTGAGTCATGATGACCACACAACAAGATTGCACTCAAAAACAGATCCGGCAAGAAAACGACGAACGAAAAAGAGAGGCAAATAAAACTGAAAATTTTTGTGAAGTGGGGAGAGGAAAACGAGAGGCAAATGGAAAATAATGTAAATTGCAAGGAGATGAGATTTGTGATTAGGAACCTGGTATATGTTGAAGATCCTACCCGGCAACGCCACCGAAAATTCCTTTTGATGTCGCTTCTAGCTACGTCGGTATTTCCCCAAAGAGGAAGGGATGATGCAGCACAGCGGCGGTAGGTATTTCCCTCAGATATGAAACCAAGGTTATCGAACCAGTAGGAGAACCAAGCAACACAACGTATACAGCCCCTGCACACAAATAACAACACCTCGCAACCCGACGTGTTAAAGGGGTTGTCAGTCCCTTTTGGGGTACGGCGCCAGAAATTGAGTGTTGACGGGAGAAAGTTGTAATAGACTGAATAAATAGATCACAAATAAAATAAAGTGCATCAAAGTATTTTTGTATTTTTGGTTCAATAGATTAATACGTCTCTAACGTATCTATAATTTTTGATTGCTCCATGCTATATTATCTACTGTTTCGGGCAATATTGGGCTTTATTTTCCACTTTTATATTATTTTTGGGACTAACCTATTAACCGGAGGCCCAACCCAGAATTGCTGTTTTTAGCCTATTTCAGTGTTTCGAAGAAAAGGAATACCAAACGGAGTCCAAAAGACCTGAAACTCCACGGAACCTATTTTTGGACCAGAAGAAGCCCATGGAGTACCGGAAGCTCACCAGGGGAGTCCCAAGCTGCCCACGAGGGTGGGGGGCGCGCCCCCCTACCTCGTGGCCAGCCCGGAAGTCCACCGACGTACCTCCTGCACCCATATATAATCTCGTACCCTAAAACTTCCAGAACGGAGATTGGATCAGAAGTTCCGCCGCCGCAAGCCTCTGTAGCCACGATAAATCAATCTAGGCCCTCTCCGGCACCCTGCCGGAAGGGGCCATCATTACCGGTGGCCATGGAGGAGTATCCTGGAGGGGTCTTCATCACCATGAAGGCCAAGGACCAGATGGTGGAGGCCATGAAGGAGGAAGCACAAGGGGGAGAACCTCTCCTCCTCTCTTCCGGTGGCGCCGGAGTGCCATCGGGAGGGGAATCATCGCCACGGTGATCGTCTTCATCAACATCACCATCATCATCACCATCCTCATCTCTTTTACGCGGTCCACTCTCCCGCACACCGCTGTAATCCCCTACTTGAACATGGTGCTTTATGCCGCATATTATGATCCAATGATGTGTTGCCATCCTATGATGTTTTGAGTAGATATCTTTTGTCTGTTGGTTGATTGATGATCTAGATTGGTATGAGTTGTATGTTTTACTTTGGTGCTGTCCTATGGTGCCCTCCGTGTCGCGCAAGCGTGAGGGATTCCCGCTATAGGGTGTTGCAATATGTTCATGATTCGCTTATAGTGGGTTGCTAGAGTGACAGAAGCTTAAACCCGAGTAAGAGGGATTGTTGCGTATGGGAATAAAGAGGACTTGATGCTTTAATGCTATGGTTGGGTTTTACCTTAATGATCTTTAGTAGTTGCGGATGCTTGCTAGAGTTCCAATCATAAGTGCATATGATCCAAGTAGAGAAAGTATGTTAGCTTATGCCTCTCCCTCATATGAAACTGCAATAGTGATTATCGGTTTTGTTAACAATTGCCTAGGACAATTCCGCACACCAATCCACCATTATTCCACACTCGCTATTTATATTATTTAGTAATATATTCTAACTTTATGATAACAGCACCTACTTTTATATTTTAGCTCTCCGATATCATACAAGGTTATCCTCTTCATACCCACAACGTAGTTTTATTTCTCGTTTCTAGTTGGAAGTAAACGTTCGCACACGAGAGTCGTGTCGATGACAGATAGGGCTTGAGAGAATATTGATCTTACCTTTAGCTCCTTGTGGGTTCGACACTCCATACTTATCACTTCCACCTTTGGAAAGTGCTACGATGATTCCTTGCACTTGGGGATTATCAAGCTCTTTTCTGGCGCCGTTGCCGGGGAGAGATAGCGTGGGGTTGATATTCTCGTGTGTGCTTGTTTGCTTCCTTCACTAAGTAGATTTTGTTTTTCCTTTTTGTTTTCTGTTTAGTTGTGGATGAAACATACAAAAAAATTAAAAATGAAAATACAAAAAAATTATTACTTGCCTCTCATGCCTAAAAAGTTTTTCAAAAAGAGAAGTGATTGGAAGGTTTTGCATTGAAGAAGTGAGGGTCGACCTTGAGCACTTGTGCTCATGCTCACGGAAACAATGTAGAATTTTTCATGGAAGTTTATCTGTAAATAATTATCCCCTTGTATATATTCCTTGTATTATAAAAATAATGTGCCAAGCTTTGGTTTTAGGATGATTAGATTGCTTGTTTGCTTTGTGCAAAACAAAAACAGAAACTTTGGCTGTAGTGCATGAATTTACATTTTTAACTGGAAAGTCAAATGGTTCTGATTCTTTTTGCACATTACTTCTGTACAATTTTTTCAAATTTTCAAATTTAGTTTATAATTTTAGGAGTTACATAAGTTTGCCAAACATCCAGATTACTACAGACTGTTCTATTTTTAACAGATTCTGTTTTGCATGTGTTGTTTGCTTATTTCGATGAATCTATGGCTAGTATTGTTGGGTATGAACCATAGAGAACTTGAATACAGTAGGTTTAACACCCATACAAATAAATAATGAGTTCATTACAGTACCTAAAGGTAGTGATTTGCTTTATTACACTAACGGATCTCACAAGTTTTTGTTAAAGTTTTGTGTGGATGAAGTGTCCGAAGGTCAAGGAGCTATCAATATGAGAAGAATAAAGAGAGACAAGAGTTAAAGCTTGGGGATGCCCAAGGCACCCCAAGTAAATATTCCAAGGATACTCAAGCATCTAAGCTTGGGGATGCCCCGGTTGGCATCCCATCTTTCTTCTTCAACAATTATCGGTATACCTCGGGTTTTGTTTTGTTCACATGATTTGTGTCCTTTGTGTTTTCCTTTTTCTTCTAGAACCATGCTAGCATGAGATATCACTTCATTGATTTATAGAATACTTCATGTGCTTCACTTAAATCTTTTAAGTATGATCTTATAGAGTTGCTCTTTGTGCTTCACTTAAATCTTTTGAGTATGGTTTTATAGAATGCTTCATCTGCTTCACTTATATATTTTGAGCTCGGATATTGGTTAGTCTATGTTAATTGTAGAATGACCCATGAACTTCACTTATATCTTTTGGAGTATGAATAATACTATCATTTAAAGTGGGTTTGGAAGAGTGTCAACTTTAGGAATTAGTGATCCCACTATTTTGGAGGATGTTGAATCTTAGTATGATATTTATGAAAGTGGATTTGGAAGAGTGTCAACTTTAGCTAGTAATGACTCCACTATTTCGGAAGAGGTTCCAATTGAGTATGAGAACAAAGTTGCTATCCATGATGCTACTGAAAATTATTATGAGAAAGGAATACATGCTTGTAGGAGTTGCAATAATATCAAGTTTCCTCTCTATGTGCTTAAAGTTTTGAAGTTATGCTTGTTTTGCCTTCCTATGCTAGTTGATTGTTGTTCTTATAAGTTGTGTGCTCACAAAATCCCTAGGCATAGGAAGTTGGTTAGATTCAATTGTGCTAGTCATATTCTTCATGATGCTCCCGTTATGTTTCAACTCTTATCTTCTACGTGAGCATCATTGAAATCATCATGCCTAGCTAAAAGGCATTAAAGAAGGGGGACATTTACATTTGTGCCCCTAACTCGAACCCACTACTCAAATTTACCCCTAACTTTTTGATGTGCTCAAATTTGCCCCTAAAAAGCATTTTAAGTCACAGGAATGCCCTTCCATCTGGTCAAAGTTGTTTGACCAAAACTTTGAAAATTCATAACAAATTCATATGAACATATAAGAACGCAAAATAAGATATCAAAATGCTCATAAAAACAACACCTATATGCACATGTCATTTATGTTCATGACAAAAGCACTCTTTAAAGCTTTTTATGGTTTATAACATTAAAAACAATTTAGGTTGAATGCAAATAAATGCACGTGTAGGTGAGGAACATAAATGACATGCGCGCATAGGTGATGTTTGTATGAACATTTGGATATCTTATTTGCATTTTTCTGACTTCGTATGAATTTGTTATGAATTTTCAAAGTTTTGGTCAAACAACTTTAACCAGATGGAAGGGCATTCCTGCGACTTAAAATGCTTTTTAGGGGCAAATTTGAGCACATCAAAAATTTAGGGGTAAATCTGAGAGTGGGCGCAAATTAGGGGCATAAATGTAAATGTCCCAAGAAGAAAAGTGCTTGTTGGGAGACAACCCAATATTTACCCTTAATGTTTTTGTGTGTTTACATGATTAAGATATTGTAGTAATCATGTTTTATAGCTTTTGTTTCAATAAAGTGCCAAGTAAGACCTTTGGGAAGACTTGGGTGAAAGTTAATGTGATCTTGCTGTAAAAAACAAAAACTTTGCGCTCAGGAGATTAGATGTCATTTTTTACAGAAGAGTGCTTTTTAGTTGATTATTTTTGCAGAAGATTAATAGACAAATTCCTCACGTACACCAATTTATTTCATAATTTCTGGAGTAGCAGAAATATGGTTATTGTTCAGATCATTACAGACTATTCTGTTTCTGACAGATTCTGTTTTCATTGCATAGTCTGCTTGTTTTCTAGTTTCTATGGCTTATATTTATCAATATAATTTGTAGAAATGATATGGTACAGTAGGCATTATGTGAAAACAATTATAAACCTTGTCTTTGTCAGTACCAAAGTGAATGGTTTGCTCTTTATCATACTAACCTATCTCACGAAGTTTGGCTAAGTTTTGTGTGATTGAAGTTTTCAAGTTTTGGGTGAGATATCGATATGAGGAGAATAAGGAGTAGAAAGACCCTAAGCTTGGGGATGCCCAAGGCACCCCAAGGTAATATTCAAGGAAGACTCAAGCGCCTAAGCTTGGGGATGCCTCGGAAGGCATCCCCTCTTTCGTCTTCAAAACTATCGATACACCTTACTCGGAGCTATATTCTTATTCATCACATGATATGTGTTTTACTTGGAGCGTAATTTTCTTTTGTTAGTATTAGATAGCTTCTATTTATAATAGTGTTTTGCATCTTTAATTTCAATAAAATTGTCAAGGATAGCCTTTACCATGCTTATTTTGCTATTATACATGTTGCTGTTTGAAAACAGAAAGTTTACCGCTGTTGCAAAAATTCTCTAGAAAAGTCAGAGCATGATATAATGTTGAAACTTTTTGCATAATGAGCTCTTATAAATATACTACAGTGGGAATTTTCTTTCATAATTTTTGGAGTTGGGGAAGTATTGATACTCTTGCATTCTTTACAGGTTGTACTGATTTGGCAGATTGCTGTTATGGTTGCATTGTTTGCATATGTTTGCTTGTTTAATGATTCTATTTGAGGACAGGAGTGTTAAATATGCAGAGGCATTTGGTATGCAATGTTGAATAATAATTTTAGTAATTTGTTACAGTAGAAAATGATAAGGTTTTGCATTGGTTTATACTAACCTATCTCACGAGTTCTTGTTGAGTTTGGTGTGTATGAAGCTTTTGAGATTTAGGAAACCGACGTATAAAAGGAATTAAGGAGACACAAAAGCTCAAGCTTGGGGATTCCCAAGGCACCCCAAGACATTATTTCAAGAAGTCTCAAGCATCTAAGCTTGGGGATGCCCCGGTAGGCATCCCACCTTTGCTCTTCAACAACTATCGGTTAGTATAGGTTGAACCTAAGTTTTTGCTTCTTCACATGAGTTGTGCTATACTTGCAATGTTATTTTATTTTGTTTTGCTTGCTGTTTGAATAAAATCATTGGATCTGAAATATTGAATGAAAAAGAATCCTCCCATGGCTAGTTAATAATTTTACTACTCAGTGTTCTTCACTCATATCTTTTGGAGTAGTTTGTCATTTGCTCACATGCTTCATGTCTATCCTATGATTAAATGGTTGAATGAATTGAATGTCATAAACCTGAATTTTTATATGTTTCATATGCTTATAACATGGTTAGTGACAACTTCACACATAGAAAGTATGAGGCATAAAAGTTGTTGAGAATTGGCAAACGTAGTTTTGGTCATCGTTGCAATTAATAGGAAGTAATAAGGAAAGAGAGGTTCACATACAAATATATTATCTTGGACATCTTTTATGATTGTGAAGCACTCATTAAGTATGACATGCTAAAAGAGTTGACGTTGGACAAGGAAGACAACGTAATGGTTTATGTTTTCTGACATCTCAGTTAAAGTATATTGTCATTGACCTTCCAAACATGTTGAGCTTGCCTTTCTCCCTCATGCTAGCCAAATCCCTTGCACCAAGTAGAGATACTACTTGTGCTTCCAAATATCCGTAAACCCAGTTTTGCCATGAGAGTCCACCATACCTACCTATGGATTGAGTAAGATCCTTCAAGTAAGTTTTCATCGGTGCAAGCAATAAAAATTGCTCTCTAAATATGCATGACTTATTAGTGCAGAGAAAATAAACTTTGTACGAACTTGTTGTGGAAGTAATAAAAGCGACGGACTGCATAATAAAGGTCCACATACAAGGGGCAATATAAAGTGACGTTCTTTTGCATTAAGATTTTGTGCATCAACCCTAAACGCGCATGACAACCTCTGCTTCCCTCTGCGAAGGGCCTATCTTTTACTTTATGTTTTTATTTATGTTTGAGTCAAGGTGATCCTCACCATTCCCTTTTTCATTTTATCCTTTGGCAAGCTCCTTGTGTTTGAAAGATCATGATATATATATCCAATTGGATTTAAGTTAGCATGGGCTATTATTGTTGACATCACCTAAAGATGAATTCGTTGGGAGGCAACACAATAAGCCCCTATCTTTCTTAGTGTCCGGCTGAAACTCCATAACCACAAGTATTGCGTGAGTGTTAGCAATTGTAGAAGACTATATGATAGTTGAGTATGTGGACTTGCTGAAAAGCTCTATTCTTGGCACTTTCTGATGTTATGATAAATTGCAATTGCTTCAATGACTGAGATTATAGTTTGTTAGTTCTCAATGAAGTTCCAGAACCATACTTGACATTGTGAATAGATTGTTACTTGATCATGAAAAGTTTTATGAGATAAGCTGCTATTATGACACATATTGATGCTAGAAAAGGTGATTGGAATTATCATTAATCAATCTTAAGCACTTACTAGCATTCCACATCAAAAATTATCTTTTTTTATCATTTACCTACTCGAGGACGAGCAGGAATTAAGCTTGGGGATGCCTTATGCGTCTCCAACGTATCTATAATTTTTTATTGCTCCATGCTATATTATCTACTGTTTCGGGCAATATTGGGCTTTATTTTCCACTTTTATATTATTTTGGCACTAACCTATTAACCGGAGGCCCAGCCTGTAATTGTTGTTTTAGCCTATTTCATGTTTCAAGAAAAGGAATATCAAACGGAGTCCAAAAGACCAAACTCCACGGAACCTATTTTTGGACCGAAGAAGCCCATGGAGTACCGAAGCTCACCAGGGAGTCCTGGCTGCCCATGAGGGGGGGCGCGCCACCCCTCGGGACGCGCCCCCTACCTCGTGGCCAGCCCGGAAGTCCACCGACGCACCTCATGCACCCATATATACTCTCGTACCCTAAAACTTCCAGAACGGAGATCGGATCAGAAGTTCCGCCGCCGCAAGCCTCTGTAGCCACGAGAAATCAATCTAGGCCCTCTCCGGCACCCTGCCGGAGGGGGCCATCATTACCGGTGGCCATGGAGGAGTATCCCGGAGGGGTCTTCATCACCATGAAGGCCAAGGACCAGAAGGTGCAGGCCATGAAGAAGGAAGCACAGGGGGGAGAACCTCTCCTCCTCTCTTCCGGTGGCGCCGGAGTGCCATCGGGAGGGGAATCATCGCCACGGTGATCGTCTTCATCAAAATCACCATCATCATCACCATCCTCATCTCTTTTATGCGGCCCACTCTCCCGCACACCGCTGTAATCCCCTACTTGAACATGGTGCTTTATGCCACATATTATGATCCAATGATGTGTTGCCATCCTATGATGTTTTGAGTAGATATCTTTTGTCTGTTGGTTGATTGATGATCTAGATTGGTATGAGTTGTATGTTTTACTTCGGTGCTGTCCTATGGTGCCCTCCGTGTCGCGCAAGCGTGAGGGATTCCCGCTGTAGGGTGTTGCAATACGTTCATGATTCGCTTATAGTGTGTTGCTAGAGTGACAAAGCTTAAACCCGAGTAAGAGGGATTGTTGCGTATGGGAATAAAGAGGACTTGATGCTTTAATGCTATGGTTGGGTTTTACCTTAATGATCTTTAGTAGTTGCGGATGCTTGCTAGAGTTCCAATCATAAGTGCATATGATCCAAGTAGAGAAAGTATGTTAGCTTATGCCTCTCCCTCATATGAAACTGCAATAGTGATTACCGGTTTTGTTAACAATTGCCTAGGACAATTCCGCACACCGATCCACCATTATTCCACACTCGCTATTTATATTATTTAGTAATATATTCTAACTTTATGATAACATCACCTACTTTTATATTTTAGCTCTCCGATATCATACAAGGTTATCCTCTTCATACCCACAACGTAGTTTTATTTCTCGTTTCTAGTTGGAAGTAAACATTCGGTGCACGTAGAGTCGTATCAGTGGCAGATAGGGCTTGAGAGAATATTGATCTTACCTTTAGCTCCTTGTGGGTTCGACACTCCATACTTATCACTTCCACCTTTGGAAAGTGCTACGATGATTCCTTGCACTTGGGGATTATCATAGATCTGAATAAAAAGTGCAAAATAAAATAGATCGCAAAGCAAATTTATGAGAAAGAAGACCCGGGGGCCGTAGATTTCACTAGTGGATTCTCTCGAGAAAGATAGCAAACGGTGGGTAAACAAATTACTGTTGGGCAATTGATAGAACCTCAAATAATTATGACGATATCCAGGCAATGATCATTATGTCATCACGTCCAAGATTAGTAGACCGACTCCTGCATGCATCTACTACTATTACTCCACACATCGACCGCTCTCCATCATGCATCTAGTGTATTAAGTTCATGGAAAAACGGAGTAATGCAATAAGAACGATGACATGACGTAGACAAGATCTATCTATGTAGAGATAGACCCCATCGTTTTATCCTTAGTAGCAACGATACATACGTGTCGTTTCCCTTTCTGTCACTGGGATCAAGCACCGTAAGATCGAACCCACTACCGGGCACCTCTTACCATTGCAAGATAAATAGATCAAGTTAGCAAACAAAACCCAAATATCAGAGAAAAATACGAGGCTATAAGAGATCATGCACATAAGAGATTAAAGAAACTCAAATAACTTTCATGAATATAAAAAGATATGACTAATCATAAACTCAAAGTTCATCAGATCCCAACATACACACCACAAAAAGAGTTACATCATATGGATCTCCAAGAGACCATTGTATTGAGAATTCAGCGAGAGAGAGGAAGCTATCTAGCTACTAACTACGGACCCAAAGGTCTACAAAGAACTACTCACGCATCATCGTAGAGGCACCAATGGAGGTGGTGAACCCCATCTGAGATGGTGTCTAGATTGGATCTAGTGGTTCTGGACTCTGCGGCGGCTGGATGAATATTTCGTCGACTCCCCTAGGGTTCTTGGATTTTTGGGGTATTTATAGAGCAAAGAGGCGGTCCAGGGGCACCCGAGGTGGGCACAACCCACCAGGGCACGCCTGGGCCTCCTGGCACGCCCTGGTGGGTTGTCCCCTCCTCGGGACTCCCCCCAGGTGCAACCAGGGCTCGTTGTGTTCCTTCTAGCCCATAAAAATTCTCCGTGAAGTTTCGTGGCATTCGGACTCCGTCTGATATTGATTTCCTGCGATGTAAAAAACATGCAAAAAACAACAACTGGCACTTGGCACTATGCTAATAGGTTCGTACCAAAAAATGATATAAAATGATTATAAAACATCCAAGATTGATAATAAAACAGCATGGAACAATCAAAAATTATAGATACGTTGGAGGCGTATCACAAAGTACTAGCATCATCATAAGTTTCATTTATAATAGAAGTAGTATCATCAATTACTTGCGACATATCAGAATGAATAGAAGGTGGTGGTCTCGCAAGCCTACTTAAAATAGAAGGTGAATCGAGTGCGGAGCTAGATGGCAGTTCCTTACCTCCCCTCGTATTAGAGGGTACGATCTTAGTCTTAGCATCTTTCAGATTCTTCAAAGTGATAACAACATATTTAACTCCCATGTGAACTTAATAGATAGAGATATGCTTCCCGGCAACGGCGCCAGAAAGAAGATCTTGATAACCCACAAGTATAGGGGACCGCGACAGTCTTACAGGTAGTATTTCACCCAATTTATCTATTCGACACAAGGGGGGCCAAAAAATATTTATAAGCCTTAGTAGTTGAGTCGTCAATTCAACCACACCTGGAGAGTTGTTTCTCTGTAGAAAAGTGTTTAGTAGCATAGTAGTTTGATAGTTTTGATGGTAATGATAACAGTAGCAATAGTAATGGTAACAATAATAGTAGCAGTTTTGTAGTGATTGTAATAGCAATAGTAGTAACTTAGCAAAAATCACTATGATCAAAGCGTAGGCATTGGATCAACGATGGATATTTGTGTTGGATGACATTCATCATATAACAATCCCAACCTAGAGCGATACACAATAGCCTCAATTCATCAATTCAATGTAGGCATGTATTCCGTATATAGTGATATGTGCTTATAATAAGAACTTGCATGACATCATTTGTCACCGGGTCCATAAGCAAACTAAGGGATATTAAGGCCTCCTTTTAATAGAGAACCGGAACAAAGCATTAAAACATAGTGAATAGATGAACTCCTCGAATTACAATCATCCATGGAGAATATCCCAATTATTGTTACCTTGGGGTCTACAGATCAGAACAATAACAAGTGCAAACTAGCAGATAGGATCAAGAACTCAAATATATTCATGAAGACATAGAGGGTTCAGATCTGAAATCATGGCACTCAAGCCCTAATGACAAGCACAAAGCATGGCAAAGTCATAGCAACATCAACCTCAGAACATAGTGGATACTAGGGATCATGCCTTAACAAATTGACTCAATTACATGATAAATCTCATCCAAATCCATCATCGTCCAGCAAGCCTACGAAGGGATTACTCATTCCCGGTGGTGAGCATCATGGAATTGTTGGTGAAGAAGGGTTGATGATGACGATGGCGACGAATCCCCCTCTCCGGAGCCCCGACAGACTCGAGATCATCCCTCCCGATGATGAACATGATATGGCGGTGGCTCCGTATCGTAAAACGCGATGAAACATTCTCTTTGATTTTTTTCTCCGCGAGACGGTACTTATGGACTTGGAGGTAGGGCAAACGGAGGCTCAAGGGGCCCACAAGCCTAAGCTTGTGGCTCTCTGTTGGCCCCCCTCCGGTAGATCTTTTCGCTAGTATTTTTTATATATCCCAGACAAATTCTCCGTAAATTTTCAGCCTAATCCGAGAACTTTTATTTCTAAACAAAAATAACACCATGGTAGTTCTGCGGAAAACAACGATAGTCTGGGTTAGTTTCATTCAAATCATGCAAATTAGAGTCCAAAACAAGAGAAAAAATGTTTGGAAAAGTATATACGTTTGAGATGTATCACCCCGCTCCGAGATCGTATACGGGCAATGACGTCTAAAGGGTCCTTGAGCCTGTCTGAAACCCAGGTCGAGAAGACTAGTTCGCCGCGAGAATGTGCGGTGTATTCTAGATTGACAAACCAAAGGGTTTGGCATGGGGTAAGATTCTCCACTTGGCCGAGATGGCCAGTGGGATCGCCATGCAGTACGAAGTTGCCGAAAGCAAAAAAGTTGGACGGGGACGAAGATATCCCCGCAACTGACGCTATCATTGATCCGAAGTCTTGCCATCGAGCTCTCATGATCACCTGGCGAACCTGTATGGGCCACCAATGTCGGTGCTAAATCCGGCAGATCTCGGGTAGGGGTCCCATGCTTGATGATCAGAGCTAGATGGTAACAGGGAAAGTAGGGACACGATGTTTTACCCAGGTTCGAGCCCTCTTGATGAGGTGAAACCCTACGCCTTGCTTCTTATTATTGATAATGATGGGGGTACAGAGTACAGATTGATCTACATCGAGATCATATGAGTATTGTCTAAGATCTAAACCTTGCAAAGATGAATGCGTATGCCTCTATGGACTAAACCCATGACTTATATAGACGCCGAGGGTACCTAGGGTTTACACATGCCGGTTACAATGGAGGGAGAAACATGCCAATTATTAAAATACGCTTGAAGTGTAGGCCAAGCCTCCTGGAGATCTTCATCTTGATTACGCCGAGTGCCATGGCCAACATGGCCCATTCACCAGTCTTCGGTGGGTCCTCGACCCGGCCCATAGCTGGCGAACCGACGTGGCAAACACCCCCTAATCCAGGACACTAACACTTCGCATGTAGGGACGACAATGTTGGGGCTTCTGTTTTGATAATGATACCAAGCTATGGGTTCTTGAGCTTTGGGTTGTGAAAACCCTATGTGCGGTCTTTATTTGGTGGACCAAGAAATGTCGACCACCATACGACACTTGTACCTTCTATTTAGGGTGAGAGTTTTTATTTTGGCCTTCAGTGATTGAAATCGAAAACAACGGCACATGATGGTTGTTCTCCAAATATGAGGGTTGAAGATCGCTTCCCCGTGGTGATACCCACTGCAGAAGAACTTGGTCACTATGTTTTTTCGATAACTAGTAAATGCGCACGTGGAACACACGTTAATATTTAGGCAATATATTAATTGCACGTGGATATTAGGTATGCTATTATTTGTGTGTCAATTCTATGATTAGTGCAATATTTGGTAATAATATTAATTGCACGTTAAACACGTTGAACGCTCGCCATTGAAGCAATCTAAGTCATTGGATTGACTTAATTTGATGGCCGAGATTAGTTGAATCTGCCCCTTTGGGTCTTGTAATATTGGTATAGATATAGATAATTTGGTCATGTGCATCCTCTATGTCTCTATTGGTTCATCCATCGTATTGTTATAAAATGTTGGTATAAGGGAATTGCTAATGGAGCTCAACCTCCATGGAGCCTGGAATTTCAAATTTTCAAAAATCAAATTTTGGTATTTAAAAATATTCTGAAAAATTACACCTGTACATAGGGATGTTTCCTACATCTGTGCAAAGTTTCATGGTGAAATACATCATGATGTGAGCCATACCAGAAAAAATCATGTATCTTTAGCACATGCACTATTCACTAAAAAGTTCATGATTTTGGTATTTTTGTGTAGATCACATAACAACGTATTTCATAATGAAAATTTACACACTTGTAGACAGCATCCCTATGTAATGTGCATTTTTCCAGATTTTTTCAAAACTTTGAAATGTGGTTTTTGAACTGCTCAAAATTTCCGGCTCCGTGCAGCCCGAGAGCCAAAAATCCACTCTCGTTGATACATCTTGTTGTAAAACAGAGAGTATACTAGATGTAGAGCTACACACACATACGAACAAAGAGAGAGGCGAAGAATTGCATGCGTGGATTATTCCCGTACGTAGCAGAATGAACCGCTAAAAACCACATGCAAGTGCAGTGAAGTGCAGCGCGGCTCTGCGAGTAGCCACCACCACCACCACTGGTACATGTGTGCGCGTCCACTTTGAGCAGGGGTGGGGATGGAAGCAAAAGGCCTAGCCCGCCTTTGAACCAAATCAGAATTTTCAAGGGCAATGGACCATGGTACTTGCTTTGCAACTTGCAACAACAACAGCACCGGCCACCACCACCACCACCACCATTCTACATCCTCCATATGAATCGAGAGATATTTATTCTCTACTCCTACACTACACCAGCCAGCTGCCGCCGCCGCTGCCGCCTCCCGGGAAGTGGAATCCGACGTGCAACTTTGCAGCCGGCCAGCCAAGCTTTCCCTCCGATCCTGCGCCGCTTTATGCTCTCCTCTCCGTAGGAAAGCTCAGAGGCCTCATCAAGCCCGCCACCTTCTTGATTATTTTTTTGTTCTTTTCCATCTTCTTGTCTCCACTCGATGGCACGCGGGAATCAAACCAATCCAATCCGGTCGCACTGCCAATAACCGATTGTTTGGCAGTGCGCCGATCAAAGAACAAAAATATCTAGAGAAATGGGAAGGAAATCGAGGGTGAAAATGGCCGGAGTTGCAACTGCTGCGACGGCCAACTAATGGATGAAGCTCCGGCCGCGCGGCTGGACACCTAGGGAAAAACAAGCGCGGGCTTGGATCACCGGTGGACGGCCGGCAGCTCCAGCCTCACCCTCTTGTTGTTGTTCATCGCCGCCGCGACGGAGAAGGAGGCGGCGTCCAGGCGTGCGTATGTACTGTCGGCGTCGCCCCGGTCGGACGCCGATCTCTTGGCCGTCTTGCTCGGCGACGACGGATCGCGCAGCATCATGGTGTAGCAGGCATATACATCCTCCTGCGCACAACAACATCGGCCGTCAGGCGAACTGGTTTGACGACCCACTGCAAGGAGCTATGAGTATGGTGGACGAGGACGAGCAAGTCACCTTCTCGAGGAGGCAGGTCGGGGAGAGGCTGCTGATCTTGGATTCCAGTGGCTCCCTCGTGAGCGCGCCGTGGGTGGCCGCCAAGACGGCGACGGCGGCCACGGTGGACGGCCGGTAGTCGAGCACGCTCGCCGCTGCAAGAACAGAGCATGGTCAGTTGATAGAAACAGGGCACGGTCCATGGATCGATGTGGTTGTCAGGTAACTAACCTTCGGCGGCGGAGAAGATGAGGGCGGCGGCCTTGACGGCGATGAGGCCGCCGCCACCGCCGTGGCCAGCGCCGTTGAATCGCCGGAGCCTGGAGGAGAGGCAGGGGAGGTAGTCGAAGGGCGTGACCGCGCCCATCCGCCAGTCGAGCGTGGAGAGCACGAGCATCTCCATGCGGCGGATGGAGTCGCAGCTGAAATCGTAGTCGTCGTCGGCGCGGAACTCCGACAGCGCCGGCGCCTGGCACTCGTCCATCTTCGCCGCCAGCGACACGCACGCGATGGCCAACAGCCGCGCCGCCCACGGCATCACCGACCTCTGCACGCACGCACACGCACCAAAAAATCAGTGGCCAGTCCCCGCGTCGTTCAAGAAACAGAGGAAGGTAAGAGGGGATCGATGGATGGCGATTGTGCACGTACGTCGACGCATCGCCGGAGGGAGAAGCGGTCAAAGTAGGCAATCGCCACGTACGCCGTGCGGTGGGAGAACCCGAAGTGCCCGCGCGTCTGCAATGTCGCCGGTGAGAGATATCAGGGGCTCTGTTCCATCAATCAAAAAACCAACGGATGCAGATATATAGACGCGTCTGTTGGATCGATGGTTCACCTCAAGGATCCACCTGACGGTGTCGCGCCGCGCGCACTGGAACCAGTCCTCGGACGCCATGGAAGGGGACGGATCGGCGGAGCAGAAGCTGCTCTCCTTGGACACCAGGTGGTCCATGTACCCCTCCTCGTCTTCCTCCTCGCCGCCGTTGTCGTCGCCGGCACTGTACATCAACAGCAGCTTGCCGGCGTCGTCGTCGGCGAAGCTGTCGCCGAGGTCGGCGCCGTCCTCTTGGCACATGAGGGAGAAGCAGCACCCGGCCGCGTAGTCCTCGGCTTCCATTCTCGATCCGCTCCGTGCTTCCGTTATGTACACTCCGCCGGACGGTAGCACTGGTGGGCTTCGTCAAAGTACCATGAGGGCTAGGATCCGGACGGGGTAGGCCGCCGGAGCTGGCGGTGGGAGTGGAGGAGGGGGGAGAAGGCAAGGCGAGGTGGCCGCGCCTCAAGCGGTCAAGCCGCTGCCCTCTATTTAAGTGGCTCTCGCAGCCCCGCCTCACTGCACTGCACTGCACTGCGGCACGCACGACGCTCTTCTGATCTTTCTGAATTATCTCACTCTTTTCAATGACCTTAAGCCTTCTTGTTTGGTCAAGATGTATTCCTCAAGATTCGAGCAAATTCATACTGTAATATCACCGTGACTAGCCTGCACTTTCCCGGTAGGTGCTGATTCAGATTCAGTGCTGCAAAACCGGGCTTGCTACGGAAATAAATTTCATACACATTTGAATCCTATAGGATTTGGTTCGTTTTCGATAAAGACGCTTTATTACTTAAAGGTTTAAGCGTTACACTCGCCTCTGCGCGACTGGATGCACACAGCCATACCAAGTCGAATATAGAAAAACAATAATAAAGGTGAAGTACAAGAAATCGAGTTTGTATGCCGCCTAAAGAGTAGGATGACCAATCCTAAGATCATTGCTGCCATTCATGTTAGATAAAAGTACACCTCGTCGTGTGCTTTAAGTGTATACACATCTCTGTAAATAGGTCTTGATTGTCCACATGTTTTAGAGACGATCATAAATGGAGCATACCGGTACACCTATAGATAACCAACATAAGACAAGTACTTTTATTTCTAAGAGGATTGAGGAGCTCTTTCATTCGTAGAATTGTAAAACCGCGGGATTAAAGAGCCACACCCATTCAAACCGTAACTATTTTTTGTTGTTTGATTGCATCACGGGATTATTTGTAAGTGGTTTGAGTGAATGTTATAATTCCTATGAAATGGAGTGCAAAGAGATCGTTTGGGGAAATCCAATATAGTTCAATCCTACAAATCAAGCAGATAATGTAGGAAAAATCTTAATAATTTCAATCCTCTAACATTCCTATGCAAATCCTTTGAATCAAATGGGCCCGGGGTGGAACCTAAATTTCCTAAGAAATGTAGGGCAAATGAATAGGGCTTCTTTGATTCATACGGCTTTTAGGAGATATGGGTAGCTTTCTTGGGTGGGCGGGGTGAGAGATTAGGGAGTTGTAATTTAGGTGGACGTGGAGCGTCATTTAGACACAGGTATGTTTAACTGTACGGTGGAGAGGTTCTTTCTCCACCTTCTCTTCTTTAATATATAATATGCACACTCATACGTATTCAACAAAAAATGGTTCTGTAGGGTTTTCCAAAATTAGGGGATTGAAGAAAATACATTTTAGGGTGGCATGTCCTCTTGGATCCTACATGATTACAAAACAACAAGAATTTGGATCAAAGATTGTAATGCCATGGAAAAAACAAAGGAATTGTAAACAGAGATTTGAGTGGATGAAATTTTGCTCATAAATAGAGTGCAGAACAATCCGTATAGAGGATACAAATCCTAAGATTCTTTCGATCGAAGGAGGATTTTTTTAAGTATTGAAGAATATTAATTAAACAACTCATATAGGAAAAACTCGTAAGGGTTCCAACTCTTCAAAATTCTTATGGATATCTTTTCAATCATAGAGGCCCTCAAACATGATGATTCCAACGGAATTTGCACAAGAATAGGTGTTTGTATGTTAATTCTTTATATCTTGCCCTTTGTACATTGTGATGCACCAATAAAAAAATGGAAACAATGTTGTTAACATTTTATTTTCAAATACACAAAAATGTATATATTAAGAAGGGACGAGCTTGCTCTTAAATTGACATGGAAGTAAACAATGTTGATTTTGTTCTAAATATGAAACAATCAACTACCATTCATTTCAGTGTAATTTTTCTCGTTGTGGATGGTTCATCATCCAGATTCCTTCCAATCTCTATATCCATGATGGAGTGTTGCCAATATGTTTGGTAATTGCCTCTGCGACAATGATATGAAACATAGAACCCCAATCTTGGGTGGCGGCATAATGATGGTCATCGTGGCTATGTAGAAATGATGTGATCTTTTTGAACTGAAAAATTCTTCACTCGAGATTATCGACTAATACACACTCTAACTCTAAACTTGGCGGTTTCTTCGATGGTTGGGGAACCAAGAGTTCTTTATGGCTAGTTGTATTCAAGCGGAGTGGAAAACCATTGAGTTTTTCCACATCATGGATGGCGGTGTAGTTTTCGGATCGGTCCTCCATTACTATGGGTTTCCTTCTCCTTATGATTCAGAGTACACTTTTTTAATGGGGCTTTCACCAGTTTTCCCATTAGTTGAGTCATACTACTCAATTTTTTCATTAGAAGTTTCAACTACTAAAAAATGCCATCCTTCTGTTAAGTGTGTGCTCAAGAATGCCACTCGGCACCTTCACAATTTGATCAAAGGCCATTGATTGTGGTGAAGTGACCAAAATACCCCTTGACCTCACCAGTCATCGTTCCATATACAACTCACTATAACCCATGGGTCCTAATTTCTAGCATGCAGAGAATGAAATTATAAGCAAAATAGCTTCGCACACGGGTGATCGAATCCATGCATGTCGTTATTTTATCTTCTAATTTAGTTCTCTATGTGCTAATAACTAGGACCCACAGTTTATAGAGGGGCGCTGACATGTGGGTTATAGGGATATTTTGGTCACTTCACTGTAGTCAATATCCTTTAGCCAAATGGTAACACTGTTGAGCGGCATTTTTTAGCATAGCTTAATGGAAGGATGTCATTTTTTACTAGTTGAAACTTTTAGGGGCAAAATTAAGTAGTGTGACACAACAAGTGGCAAAACTGATAAAACCCGTTTTAATAAGTTGATGTAATAAGTATATTGTATAGGATGTCTATAAAATTTTATGCATTGCAACATAGTTTGTGTGTCCTATGCTATAGCAACATTGGTTGTTGGAGCATATGGAAACACACGAACAACATTATATTTGACCATAAACCTAGAGATATGTCATATGCTATAAGCTGCTTTAAAGAACAGTTTGGGACTATCGGTGTACAAAAGTAGGGGCTCTCCTTTTGACCCCTTTACTTGTGCACGGGCAGTCGGAGCCGCGCCCACGGCCACACCAAGCGGGGCAGAAGAAGGGAGCCAGAGCACAAGGCGATCAAGGCAACGACAAGACCAGAAACAATAAAGAGCAAAGGGGTGAGGTGGACTCCCCCGGCAAGGCCCTTGTCAAGGGACCTCATGCCCCGGCAAGAGCCTTGCCGGGGCAGCTCGCCCAACACCAGCAGAGCGAGCCACCCTTGAGCCTAAGAGTTCCAAGCGTTGCCAACAACTACATTGGAACCAAGGCTCGGGAGGCACCTCTGTGATGGCATGCAGATCTTCGTGAAGATCATAAACGCACGAGATCAGATGAGGACCAGAAGACGACGATCCTCGGTGGGATCCTAGCCGAGGAAATCCACGAGACCCCCGGCAAGATCCTTGCCGGGGACGACCACGACGCCGCGGCAAGACCCTTGCCGGGGCCCCGGCAAGACCCTTGACGAGGACACCAGCGGGGCCGCAGCCAGGCCCACGCCTGCCAAGACACCACCGCCGTCCCCATACAGCTGCCAGCTCAACTAGCTGAGCAGGCAACTGCGTGGCGACGAGCGGCCTCTACACCAACCCAGCAAGCACCTGTGTGGTGGCATGCAAATCTTCATGAAGGCTCCACCACCGCGCCAGCCCAGCAGCCAGCCAACGTGGCGCCACGACGCCTCATCAGCTCGGAAGCGTGTCGAAGCTAGGCGAAGCGGCGACAGCTGGGACGTGCTTCCTTGCCATCCCCGATAAAGTGAGAGGGGCATGTCGGCAGTGCATTGAATGCGTTTGTCTGATGGTGCCAAAGGATAGACTCATCCATTGTACACCTTTCCACCTCTTGTGTGCCACTGTGGCAACCCCTTTTTGTCTATAAAAGGAGGCCCGAGGCGACCAGGAGGAGGATTCGGATCTTTTGGGCAAAATTACTCCCTGTAGCTAGCCCAAGAACACAAGAACACTCAAATACATCCACCAAAGCAGGGCTAGGGTATTACGCGTCTCCGTTGCCCGAACCTGGGTAAACGACCTGTGTGCTTCCTGCCAGACCCGCTCTTTGCACAACCCCGCGCTCGCCAACCGTAGAAGGAATCCTAGTGGTTCCATAGGTGTCGATTTCCCCTGACATCTTTGGCGCGCCAGGTAGGGGGCGCAGTTGTGAAAATCGGGTCTAGCGGTTAGCCTAGCAGTTCTTCGTCGCCATGGCTCCCAAGAAGAAGACGATCACGGTGATCGGTTCATCTGGAGCCGGATGGCCCATGATTGCGCGCGAAAGCAGCGGGCTGGTCGCGATGCAGAACCGAGGCGCGCCCGCGAAACACCAAAGACAGTCTGCAGTCGAGCCTAGCGAGCAGCGTCGTTCGTCTTGGCGACGACGGGCGCGCGCCGCCCAACCCAAGACGGAGCAGGGCCCCAGCAGCGGAGCAGAGCCCCTCAAGGGCGGCGCCGTGCCACCTACGGGCGGCGTGGCGACCTCCAAGTCGCCTACGCCGGCGCCCACGACGCGCTCTTCCTAGGGTGCGCGCGACGAGCAGCGCCACCATGCTGGGGACCCCGGGCGCCCGCCGTGGGAAGAGTCCCGTGCATCACTCGCAAGACGGAGGAAGCCAGCATGCCCACCGAAGTACTGGCGGAAATGGCGTACAGCCACAGGCCCGTGATGGAGCTCCTTCTAATGTGGTTAGGAGTCGGAGCATGCCA
The DNA here is from genome assembly GCA_021605205.1 of Aegilops longissima. Taxonomy (NCBI): domain Eukaryota; kingdom Viridiplantae; phylum Streptophyta; class Magnoliopsida; order Poales; family Poaceae; genus Aegilops; species Aegilops longissima. The sequence continues at coordinate 64,119,577 of CM038679.1, forward strand.
CGGTCCACGCAGCTTTCGCCACCGCCCACGTCGGCGGAAGCTTTGGCACTCGAGTAGTTGCTCCTCGACTTCCCTCCTGCTGCGAAGAAGCTCGACGAGTGGAGAGCCACCATCCGGAGCCTCGTCGGTGTCGCTAACCAAGATGAACCGCGACCAGCGGGGCCCTCGGGCCGATGCTCCATCGAGCCGCCGCATGCCAGCGATGGAAGGACCGGAGGTGCTGCAGCCACGATGCACTCTCCTCCTCCACGCCAGCCACCGCGGGTGTCAATCCGTCGTGATGACGCTTGCGATAACATTTCCATAGCGTTGTCCGACCCGCAGACCCACCACGACCAGCGCCAAGTTCTTCGGGAGCGAGCCCATGAAGACGCTCGAACCACCATCGAGCATCGACGCGATACACGCCACCAGTCAGATAGGCGGGCGGGGCCCACTATGGACCACCCAGCACCGGAAGGCTCTGGCGGCCTACCATACGAGGTGGGTTGTCCGGCCTTTACTCGTGAGCTGCGGCAGTTCCAGTGGCCGTCCCACCGCACGTTCAAGCCCGACGTCGGCGAAAAGTACAACGGCAAGACTCATCCGTTGGAGTTCCTCAGCATCTACACCATGGCGATGCAAGCCGCTGGAGCTCGTGACGACAAGGTGCTTGCCAATTACTTCCCGTTGGCCCTGAAACCCAATGACATGTCTTGGTTGATGCACTTGCCGGCGGATTCCATTTCTTCTTGATCGGATCTGTGTCATGAGTTCATTGGTGCCTTCACTGGGGGCCACCAAGCCCATGGCCAGGCGAGTGATTTGCATATCATTCCCCAGAAGGAAGGTGAAAACCTGCGCAAGTACATACAGAGGTTCAGCCGAGTGCACTACAACATCCCAGATGTTCATCCCGCCGTCGTGATCGGCGCATTCCATCAGAATGTGCGCAACCGCAAGATGCGCGAAGAGCTGGCGATGAACAAGGTCAAGGATGTGGCCGAGCTTTATGTTCTGGCCGATAGATGCGCCCGAGCTGAAGAGGGAAGGAAGTACCCCGGCGAGGACGCCGGCGCGGAAACCGACTCGATAGACAAAGATATCGTCGCACCAACAAAGAAGGGTCGGCGCGCAATAGGAAATGCAAGGACAAGACCGTGCTTGCCGTCGAGGGATCCGAGGACACCGGTGCTGCCAAGAAGGCCAAGGCAGACGAACCCGGCAAGGAAATTGCCGGGTGCGCCGCTTGCCGGGCCTTGGCGGCTGCCGACAATCCAGGAGGCTCCGACAAGCAATACTGCAAGATCCACCGCACCAAGGGCCACGACCTCCAGAACTGCCGCCAAGTCGAGCTGCTTGCCGAGAAGCAAAAAGCTGAGTATGAGAGGTGGGACAAGGAGAAGGGCCAGGATGGTGCCAAGGGATCCGGCAAGAAGCGTGGCGGCCAAGGAGGTCGTCGCGGCAAGGATAACCAGCAAGAGAGGCCCACTTGGGGCCGCGACAAGAAGCAGGAAGACGATGATCATGTCGAAGACGACGAGTCCGGCGAGCATGAGTTCCAGAAGGCTATAGAGGCCATGTGCGTCGATGGTGGAGCCTCGCTGCATACCTCTCACCGCCAGCTCAAGCAGTGGGCGCGTGAGATCACAGCAGCAGAGCCATCATTCGACGCTCAGAAGCCACTGAAGTGGTCCAGCACGCCTATCATCTTGGACACCGAGGACCACCCTGGCTGCACAACTGCAGTCGGGTGTTTGCCGTTGTTGGTTTCACCAACGATACGCAACCTCAAGGTGAACAAGATGCTAGTCGACAGCGGGGCCGGTCTGAACTTGATCTCGCCTGTTGTGATCAAGAGGCTGCAAATTCCTGATGGAGATCTCGACGAGACGGGCACGTTACAAGGGGTCAACCCGGGAAGAAGTCAGCCGAAAGGCAAGGTCACGCTGCCTGTGATGTTTGGAGGCGAGTTCAACTACAGGACGAAGAGGATTGTCTTCGACGTAACCGAGATCCCCTTGCCCTACAATGGGATCCTCGGCCGCCCGGCACTAGCCAAGTTTATGGCGGCATCGCATTAGGCCTACAACACGCTGAAGATGCCTGGCCCGATGACCATCATCACCGTCCCCTACGACAAGAAGGACGCGTTGATCTGCGCCGACCTACTCTACTAGGAAGCAGTTGCAGCGACTGCCGCCAAGGCACTTGCTCCTGCCGCTGAAGCCCCAGGAGGGAAGAAGAAGACCGGCAAGGCCTCTCGCACCCACTCCGGCAAGCGCACCTCTTCGGAGTGTTGTGCTACTGTCGAGGACGTGCCAGAGAGCTCCACCGGCAAGAGCAAGAAGTCCAGAGCTGCACCACCAAAGACCAAGAAGGTGTCCGTCAAGGAGGATGGCACGGGAGGGGCTTTCACCATAAGCTCCACCCTCGACGGAAAATAGGAAAGCACGCTCGTCACTTTCCTGCGGGCGAATGTCGATGTGTTTGCATGGCAAGCATCCGACATCCCCGGCGTTCCCAGGGAAGTGATTGAGCACCACCTTGTTGTATGTCCCCATGCGTGACCCGTCAAGCAGAAGGTCAGGAAACAGGCTTTGGAACGGCAGGAGTTCATCACAGAGGAGATCAGGAAGCTGGAAGCGGCAGGTTTGGTGAGAGGAGTGCTCCATCCGATGTGGTTGGCCAATCCGGTGGTGGTGCGCAAGGCAAACGTGAAGTGGAGGCTGTGTATTGACTACACCGATATCAATAAGGCTTATCCTAAGGACCCCTTCCCGTTGCGGCGCATCGACCAGATTGTTGACTCCACGGCCGGGTGTGATCTGTTGTCATTCCTTGACACCTACTCGGGCTACCACCAGATCTTTATGACAAGAGAAGACGAAGAGAAGACAGCGTTCATCACCCCATGTGGTACGTATTGCTTTTTACGGATGCCTTTTGGGTTGAAGAGTGTTGGCTCAGTGTTTGCAAGGGCAGTCCAAATTGGTTTTGAGCCCCAGCTACATAGAAATATGGAAGCTTATATGGATGACATAGTGGTCAAAACCAAGGACAAGGGAACACTTGTACAAGACTTGGAAGAGACGTTTGCAAACCTGCGCAAGACCAACCTCAAGTTGAACCCTGAGAAGTGTGTCTTCGGCGTTCCGTCCGGCAAGCTTCTCGGGTTCTTTGTGTCACGGCATGGGATTGAGGCAAACCCGGACAAGATCAAGTCTATGGAGCAAATTGAGGCGCCCAAGCGGATCAAAGATGTGCGTCGACTCACTGGCTGCGTTGCTGCCATGAGAAGATTCATCTCCAAGTCTACCGAGCGCGCCCTTCCCTTTTCAAAATCTTGAAAAAGGCGGGACCAATTGAATGGACCCCAGAGGCCGAAGCAGCGCTATAGGATTTGAAGAAATACCTCTCCTCCACGCCGATACTAGTTGTGCCTAAACCACAAGAGCCATTGCTGCTGTACCTAGCGGCAACAAACCAAGTAGTCAGCGCCGCGCTAGTGGCACAGAGGGAGGTCGATGAAGAGGCAGGGCCCCCAGCAGAGCCTGGCGCCATCAGGACGGGGCTCGCACAGCCAAATGAAGTGGTGCAGAAGAAGAAAACGATGCAGCACCCGGTCTACTTCGTCAGCTCCCTCTTGCAGGGGGCTAGGTCGAGGTATTCTGGTGTGCAGAAATTTCTCTTCGGACTCCTTATGGCCTCGAGGAAGCTGCATCATTACTTCCAAGCCCACGAAATCACCATCGTCACCCGCCTCCCGTTGCAACGGATATTGCATAACCCAGACGCAACCGGGAGGATCATGGAGTGGGCCTTGGAGCTGTCGAGCTTTGGTTTGAAGTTTGAAAGTACTTCGACAATCCAGAGCAGAGTCTTGGCGGAGTTCATTGCGGAATGGACCTCAACGCCCGATGAAGAGATCCAGGAGACCACTCTCCCCGGCAAGGAAGCAAGTCGCGACTGGATCATGTACTTTGACGGGGATTTCTGGCTGCAAGGCGCCGGTGCTAGTGTGCTGCTTATCGTGCCCACCGGAGAGCACCTCAAGTATGTGATCCAGATGCACTTTCCCAGGGAGATGTCCACAAACAACACTGCTAAATACGAGGGGCTGCTTGCCGGTCTCAGGATCGCGGCAGACCTCGGGATTAAGAAGCTCATCGTCAGGGGTGATTGCTACCTCTTGAGCACTGCGTTGGATTTCCCCGAAGAGGAGAGGATGATGCAGCAAAGTAGCGTAAGTATGTCCCTCAGTTTTTGACAACCAAGGTATCAATCCAGTAGGAGGCCACGCACAAGTCCCTCGTACACACACAAAGCGATAGCTACTGCAACCAACGCGATTAGGGGTTGTCAATCCTTCGAGGTCACTTACGAGTGAGATCGATAGAGATGATAGATAATATTTTTGTTATTTTTGGTATATAGATGCAAAGTAAAAAGTAAAAGGCAAAGTAAAAACAAGGCAAGTATTAAAGTGATGGAGATTGATATGATGAGAATAGACCTGGGGGCCATAGGTTTCACTAGTGGCTTCTCTCAAGAGCATAAGTATTCTAGGGTGGGTGAACAAATTACTGTTGAGCAATTGATAGAATTGAGCATAGTTATGAGTATATCTAGGTATGATCATGTATATAGGCATCACGTCCGAGACAAGTAGACCGAAACAACTCTGCATCTACTACTATTGCTCCACTCATCGATCGCTATCCAGCATGCATCTAGAGTATTAAGTTAAAAACAGAGTAACGCCTTAAGCAAGATGACATGATGTAGAGGAATAAATTCATGCAATAATATAAATACCCCATCTTGTTATCCTCGATGGCAACAATACAATCGTGCCTTGCAACCCTTTACATCCTTTGGTAAGGACACCGCAAGATTGAACCCAAAGCTAAACACTTCTCCCATTGCAAGAACTACCAATCTAGTTGGCCAAACCAAGCGGATAATTGAAGAGACTTGCAAAGATAACCAATCATACATAAAAGAATTCAGAGAAGATTCAAATATTATTCATAGATAAGCTGGATCATAAACCCACAATTCATCGGTCTCAACAAACACACCGCAAAAAAGAAGATTACATCGAATAGATCTCCACAAGAGAGGGGGAGAACATTGTATTGAGATCCAAAAAGAGAGAAGAAGCCATCTAGCTACTAGCTATGGACCCGAAGGTCTGAAGTAAACTACTCACACTTCATCGGAGGGGCTATGGTGATGATGTAGAAGCCCTCCGTGGTGGATGCCCCTCCAGTGAGCTCGGAACAGGCCCCAAGATGGGATCTCGTGGATCTGAGGAAGTTGCGGCGGTGGAATTAGGTTTTTGGCTCCTGTTCTTATCGTTTGGGGGTACGTAGGTATATATAGGAGGAAGGAGTACGTCGGTGGAGCAACAAGGGGCCCATGAGGCAGGGGGCACACCCTAGGGGGGGCACCCCCCACCCTCGTGACCGCCTCTTTTGTTCCTTGGAGTAGGGTCCAAGTCTCATGGATCACGTTCGGTGAGAAAATCACGTTTCTGAAGGTTTCATTCCGTTTGGACTCCGTTTGATATTCCGTTTCTTCGAAACACTGAAATAGGCAAAAAACAACAACTGGGTTGGGCCTCCGGTTAATAGGTTAGTCCCAAAAATAATATAAAAGTGGAAAATAAAGCCCAATATAGTCCCAAACTGTAGATAAAGTAGCATGGAGCAATAAAAAATTATAGATACGTTGGAGACGTATCAGGCATCCCCAAGCTTAATTCCTGCTCGTCCTCGAGTAGGTAAACGATAAAACGAGAATTTTTGATGCGGAGTGATACTTTGGCATAATTTCAATGTAAATCTTCTTAATTGTGGTATGAATATTCAGATCCGAAAGATTAAAGACAAAAGTTCATATTGACATAAAAATAATAATACTTCAAGCATACTAACTAAGCAATTATGTCTTCTCAAAATAACATGGCCAAAGAAAGTTATCCCTACAAAATCATAGTCTGGCTATGCTCCATCTTCCCCACACAAAATATTTAAATCATGCACAACCCCGATGACAAGCCAAGCAATTGTTTCATACTTTAACATTTTCAAAACTTTTTCAATCTTCACGCAATACATGAGCGTGAGCCATTTATATAGCACTATATGTGGAATAGAATGGTGGTTGTGGAGAAGACAAAAAGGGAGAAGATAGTCTCACATCAACTAGGCGTATCAACGGGCTATGGAGATGCCCATCAATAGATATCAATGTGAGTGAGTAGGGATTGCCATGCAACGGATGCACTAGAGCTATAAGTATATGAAAGCAACAAAAGAACTAAGTGGGCGTGCATCCAACTCGCTTGCTCGCGAAGACCTAGAGCATTTTGAGGAAGCCCATCATTGGAATATACAAGCCAAGTTCTATAATGTAAAATTCCCACTAGTATATGAAAGTGACAAAATGAGAGACTCTCTATCATGAAGATCTTGGTGCTACTTTGAAGCACAAGTGTGGTAAAAGGATATTAACATTGTCCCTTCTCTCTTTTTCTCTCATTTTTTTATTTTTTTATTTGGGCCTTTTCTCTTTTTTTGACCTCTTTTTTTCATTTTTTTATATTTTTCGTCCGGAGTCTCATCCCGACTTGTGGGGGAATCATAGTCTCCATCATCCTTTCCTCACTTGGGACAATGCTCTAATAATGATGATCATCACACTTTTATTTTTCTTACAACTCAACAATTACAACTCGATTCTTAGAACAAAGTATGACTCTATATGAATGCCTCCGGCGGTGTACAGGGATATGCAATGAAACATGAGTGACATGTATGAAAGAATTATGAAAGGTGGCTTTGCCACAAATACGATGTCAACTACATGATCGTGCTAGCAATATGACAATGATGGAGTGTGTCATAATAAATGGAACGGTGGAAAGTTGCATGGCAATATATCTCAGAATGGCTATGGAAATGCCATAATAGGTAGGTATGGTGGCTGTTTTGAGGAATATATATGGTGGGTGTATGATATCGTGAAAAGTCATGGTATTAGAGAGGCTAGCAATGGTGGAAGGATGGGAAAAGTGTGTATAATCCATGGACTCAACATTAGTCATAAAGAACTCATATACTTATTGCAAAAATCTAGAAGTTATCAAAGCAAAGTATTATGCGCATGCTCCTAGGGGGATAGATTGGTAGGAAAAGACCATCGCTCGTCCCCGACCGCCACTCATAAGGAAGACAATCAATAAATAAATCATGCTCCGAGTTCATCACATAACGGTTCACCATACGTGCATGCTACGGAAATCACAAACTTCAACACAAGTATTCTTTAAATTCACAACTACTCAACTAGCATGACTCTAATATCACCATCTTCATATCTCAAAACAATTATCAAGCATCAAACTTTTCTTAGTATTCAACACACTCAAAAGAAAGTTTCACATATCTTGAATACCAAGTATATTAACATTAAGCAAATTACCATGCTATTAACGACTCTCAAAATAATCTAAGTGAAGCATGAGAGATCAATAGTTTCTTTAAAACAAATCCACCACCGTGCTCTAAAAGATCTAAGTGAAGCACTAGAGCAAAAATTATCACGCTCAAAAGATATAAGTGAAGCACTATGAGCAAAACTATCAAGCTCAAAAGATATAAGTGAAGGACATAGAGTATTCTATCAAATTCCAATTTATGTATGGCTCTCTCAAAAGGTGTGTACAGCAAGGATGATTGTGGTAAACTAAAAAGTAAAGACGCAACTAATACAAGACGCTCCAAGCAAAACACTTATCATGTGGTGAATAAAAATATAGCTCCAAGTAAATTACCGATGGAAGTAGACGAAAGAGGGGATGCCTTCCGGGGCATCCCCAAGCTTTGACTTTTTGGTGTCCTTGGATTATCTTGGGGGTGCCATGGGCATCCCCAAGCTTAAGCTCTTGCCACTCCTTGTTCCATAATCCATCAAAAGAATTCGCCCAAAACTTGAAAACTTCACAACACAAAACTCAATAGGAATCTCGTGAGCTCCGTTAGAGAAAGAAAACAAAAGACTACTCTAAGGTACTGTAATGAACTCATTATTTATTTATATTGGTGTTAAACCTACTGTATTCCAACTTCTCTATGGATTATAAACTATTTTACTAGCCATAGATTCATCAAAATAAGCAAACAACACACGCAAAACAGAATCTGTCAAAAACAGAACAGTCTGTAGTAATCTGTAACTAACGCAAACTTATGGAACTCCAAAAATTCTACAAAACTTAGAAGACCTAGACAATTTGTTTATTGATCAGAAGCAATTGGAATCAGTATTTTATCACGTTCTGGTGATTTTTAATAATTCGGGCACTGAGCGCAAAGTTTCTGCAAATTACAGGAAGATCAAATAACTATCATCCAAGAAGATCCAATAGGTTTAACTTGGCACAAACACTAATTAAAACATAAAACCACATACAAACAGAGGCTATATGGATTATTTATTCCTAAACATAAGAAAAAACAAAAAAACTAAAAATAAAATTGTGTTGCCTCCCAACAAGCGCTATCGTTTAACGGCCCTAGCTAGGCATAAAAGCAAGGATAGATCTAGGTATTGCCATCTTTGGTAGGCAATCCATAAGTGGCTCTCATAATAGATTCATATGGTAATTTTATTTTCTTTCTAGTAAAGTGTTCCATGCCTTTCTTTAATGGAAATTGGAATCTAATATTCCCTTCCTTCATATCAATAATTGCACCAATCATTCTAAGGAAAGGTCTACCAAGAATAATAGGATATGAAAGATTGCAATCTATATCAAGAACGATAAAATCTACGGGCACGTAATTCCTATTTGCAACAATAATAACATCATTAATTTTTCCCATAGGTTTTTTAATAGTGGAATCCGCAAGATGCAAGTTTAGAGAGCAATCATCCAAGTCACGGAAATCTAGCAAATCACACAAAGTTTTGGGAATAGTGGAGACAATAGCACCCAAATCACACAAGGCATGAAACTCATAATCTTTAATTTTAATTTTAATAGTATGCTCCCACTCATCATAGAGTTTTCTAGCGATAGAAACTTTCAACTCAAGTTTTTCTTCATAAGATTGCATCAAGGCATCAACAATGTGTTCGGTAAAGGCCTTATTTTAACTATAAGCATGAGGAGAATTTAGCACGGATTTCAACAAGGAAATACAATCAATTAAAGATCAATTTTCATAATTAAATTCCTTGGGATCCAATATAGTGGTTTTAGCGACATCTAGGTTTTTATTTATTTCAATCCCACTTTTATCAATTTCATCATCAAGATCTAAAAACTCCGAATTCTTAGAACACCTTCTAGGTAAAGGAAGATCATATTCAGTTTCATCAAGATTCATATTGCAAAACAAAGATTTAATGGGGGACACATCAATAACTTTTAGATCTTCATCTTGATTTTCATAGGAATTGGAAGAACACGCTTTAATAAAGGCATCTTTGGAAGCACGCATCCTAGCGGTTCTTTCTTTGCACTCATCAATGGAAATTCTCATAGCTTTGAGAGACTCATTGATATCATGCTTAGGAGGAATAGATCTAAGCTTCAAAGAATCAACCTCAAGAGAAATTCTATCAACGTTCCTAGCCAAATCATCAACTTTAAGCAATTTCTCTTCAAGCAAAGTATTAAAATTCTTTTGTGAATTCATAAACTATTTAACACTATTCTCAAATTCAGAGGGCATCTTATTAAAATTTCCATAAGAGTTGTTGTAGGAATTTACATAATTATTAGAAGGATTACTAGGATAAGGCCTAGGATTAAAATTCCCTCTATACGCGTTGTTACCAAAATTGTTCCTACCAACAAAATTCACATCCATAGATTCATTATTATCCTCAATCAAAGTAGACAAAGGCATATCATTAGGATCAGAAGAAACACTCTTAGTAGCAAATAATTTCATAAGTTCATCCATCTTTCCACTCAAAACATTGATTTCTTCTATCACATGCACTTTTTTATTAGTAGATCTTTCGGTATGCCATTGAGAATAATTAACCATAATATTATCTAGGAGTTTAGTAGCATCTCCTAAAGTGATTTCCATAAAAGTGCCTCCCGCGGCCGAATCTAAAAGATTTCTAGAAGCAAAATTCAATCCGGCATAAAATTTTTGTATAATCATCCATAAGTTCAAACCATGAGTAGGATAATTACATATCATTAATTTCATTCTCTCCCAAGCTTGTGCAACATGTTCATGATCAAGTTGCTTAAAATTCATAATATCGTTCCTAAGAGAAATAATCTTAGCGGGAGGAAAATACTTAGAGATAAAAGCATCTTTGCACTTGTTCCAAGAATCAATACTATTTTTAGGCAAAGATGAAAACCACGCTTTAGCACGATCTCTAAGCGAAAAAGGAAATAGCTTCAATTTAACGACATCATTATCGACATCTTTTTTCTTTTGCATATCACATAAATCAACGAAGCTATTCAGATGAGTAGCAGCATCTTCACTAGGAAGGCCGGCGAATTGATCTTTCATAACAAGATTCAACAAAGCAATATTGATTTCACAAGATTCAGTATTGGCAAGAGGAGCAATCGGAGTGCTAAGGAAATCATTATTATTGGTATTGGTGAAGTCACACAATTTGGTAGCATCTTGAGCCATCGCGACAAACAAGCAACCCAACACACGAGCAAACAAAAGGAAAGCGAGAAAGGCAACGGGAAAAAGAGGAGGAGATTGGGAAAGAGAGGGCGAATAAAACGGCAAGGGTGAAGTGGGGGAGAGGAAAGCGAGAGGCAAATGGCAAATAATGTAATGCGAGAGATAGGAATTGTGATGGGTACTTGGTATGTTGACTTTTGTGTAGACTCCCGACAGCGGCGCCAGAAATTCTTCTTGCTACCTCTTGAGCACTGCGTTGGATTTCCCCGAAGAGGAGAGGATGATGCAGCAAAGTAGCGTAAGTATTTCCCTCAGTTTTTGACAACCAAGGTATCAATCCAGTAGGAGGCCACGCACAAGTCCCTCGTACCTGCACAAAACGATAGCTACTCGCAACCAACGCGATTAGGGGTTGTCAATCCCTTCACGGTCACTTACGAGAGTGAGATATGATAGAGATGATAGATAATATTTTTGGTATTTTTGGTATATAGATGTAAAGTAAAAAGTAAAAGGCAAAGTAAAAACAAAGCAAGTATTAAAGTGATGGAGATTGATATGATGAGAATAGACTCGGGGGCCATAGGTTTCACTAGTGGCTTCTCTCAAGAGCATAAGTATTCTAGGGTGGGTGAACAAATTACTGTTGAGCAATTGATAGAATTGAGCAGAGTTATGTGTACTAGAAGAACGCCCGTGCGTTGCAACGGGGTCACATTAACTTTAAGAGTTCAATATTAATATACTCATACATATCAAGTGACACTGGCGACCTTTTTACCATCAAATTCTCACACACTCTCTCTCCTCCCTCTTCCTCCTCTCTCTCCCCTCTCCCTCTCTCTCTAACACACACACACATATCCATCTTATTGGATCTGTGACCATAATCCATATATTTCACACACACGCTAGTGCATAACAATATGGATTATGTGTATTATATTGCCGCCACAACCGAGGAAATTAACTTCATGTAAATGGGTCGGCCACAGCTCCAAGAATACGTGGAGGAGGTGGCGGGTCGGCATCGACGCCGTCCGGCGCCGCCTGGGCCCGCTTCAAGTCGCGTCTGCGCCCGCCACCCACCGCGGATCCTTCAAGTGCCGCTTCCACCGCACCAACTCCGGGGCCGGGAAGCCGCCCTTCTTCGCCCCTTCACGGCCGCAGCCAGCGCGGTGCCAGCGGCACCCGCCTCGCCGTCCTCGTCCCCGACACTGTCGCGACCCAGTGACGCAGCCCAAGCATCGGCCTCGAGAATCAAGAACGCTCGACAACGGAGAGGAAGGGAAGATCATATACATGTCATAAGAAAGGGAGTTTATTTACTGCTCCCGTGATGTATTGTTTCCTTTGTTTGGAGATTGATTACCATCCGTGAGTTAAGGTAAGGTTAATGTGATTGAGCGACTTTTCTGAAAATCAATTATTTGTTTTCTAATTAATGTGATTGAGTGATTTAAGGTAAGGTTAATTAATTTAGATTTGATCTTTAGAGATTGTTCGTGATTGATTCTACATTACCAAATAACTTGCGCCAGTATGGAAAGTTCTGATCTTTTCAGATTTCTTTCATTGTGTGAGAGGGTGACACGAAAATAAACCGATGAAGTGGGAGGAGGGGACGAAAAAAATCTACAAAAAAAACCAGCGAAGGTGGGAGGAGGTAGCAAAAAAAATCATAGGAGGTGGGATGAATGACATAATTAGTAAACAATTTCAGCGACAAAAGGATAAACAAATTGGATTTTTAAAACAAAACCTGCACCTGCACAAGTGGCTCACTCTTCACTTTTTGATAAAAAACTTCCGAATAGCAATCTTGGTGAGTGATCTCGACCGGGTTCGATCGGCATGGCGTGTCGTTCCTCCAGGAGTGGGTGCTGAGAGGAAGGATGGTGAACCACCATTGTCAATCGGCGGAGCTGCATCGTCATTTGGATCGAGCATGGGCGAAATCGAGATGGTAGAGGTTGAGGAATTTGTAGGGCGTGAGGGTTTAGGGTGGGCATCACGAGAACTCACCCATATCTTGGGAGGCGGCAGACCGAGGTGCGGTCGTGTTCGTGCTTCGGGCTGCCACGTGCTGTCCTCGCCACCATCGCTGTCGATGCCACTTCAGCGCCACGAGCATGAGGCCGAGGGACGAAGGAAGAGAAGGAAGGAAGCGAGCTAATGGCGTACCTATGTTTGGTATGTAATACCCTCCATTAAGAGTGGATATTTTCTTAAAATCGGTTATTTTGATTCCTAATTAATGTGATTGAGCAATTTAAGGTAAGGTTAATTAATTTAGATTTGATATTTAGAGATTGATCGTGATTGATTCTTTCACATAAAGACATTACTAAAAATAACTTGCACCGGCATGGAAAGTTATGATCCGTTAAGATTTTTTTCGTTGTGTGAGAGGGTGACGCGAAACTAAACCGGTGGGGTGGGGAAGGGACGAAAAAAAACCAGCGAAATAAAACGGTTGAAAGTGGTGGGACGAAAATAAACCGTACGAGGCTACCAACTGCTCCATTAGGAGTAGAGATAACGACGGGAGTTTGGGCGTGTGCGGGACTCGATCGCGGGGTTTTTCTTGGTTTTTCACAGCTGAGGGGGAGGTGGGTGGAAGTACCAAAGAAGTACCAAAAAAGACCGGGTGAAGTGGGATGAAAATAAAACCCGGAACGCGACCTACCAACTGAGACATTAGGAGTAGAGATATCTAGGTATGATCATGTATATATGCATCACGTCCGAGACAAGTAGACCGAAACGATTCTGCATCTACTACTATTGCTCCACTCATCGACCGCTATCCAGCATGCATCTAGAGTATTAAGTTAAAAACAGAGTAACGCCTTAAGCAAGATGACATGATGTAGAGGAATAAATTCATGCAATATGATAAATACCCCATCTTGTTATCCTCGATGGCAACAATACAATACGTGCCTTGCAACGCTTTACATCCTTTGGTAAGGACACCACAAGATTGGACCCAAAGCTAAACACTTCTCCCATTGCAAGAACTACCAATCTAGTTGGCCAAACCAAGCGGATAATTGAAGAGACTTGCAAAGATAACCAATCATACATAAAAGAATTCAGAGAAGATTCAAATATTATTCATAGATAAGCTGGATCATAAACCCACAATTCATCGGTCTCAACAAACACACATAAAAAAGAAGATTACATCGAATAGATCTCCACGAGAGGGGGAGAACATTGTATTGAGATCCAAAAGAGAGAAGAAGCCATCTAGCTACTAGCTGTGGACCCGAAGGTCTGAAGTAAACTACTCACACTTCATCGGAGGGCTATGGTGATGATGTAGAAGCCCTCCATGGTGGATGCCCCCTCCGTGAGCTCCTAACAGGCCCCAAGATGGGATCTAGTGGATCTGAGGAAGTTGCGGCGGTGGAATTAGGTTTTGGCTCTGTTACGATCGTTTGAAGTGCGTGGGTATATATAGGAGGAAGAATGCGTCGGTGGAGCAACAAGGGGCCCACGAGGCAGGGGCGCGCCTAGGGGCGCCCCCACCTCGTGACCGCCTCTTTCGTTCCTTGGAGTAGGGTCCAAGTCTCCTGGATCACGTTCGGTGAGAAAATCACGTTTCCGAAGGTTTCATTCCGTTTGGACTCCGTTTGATATTCCGTTTCTTCGAAACACTGAAATAGGCAAAAAAAACAGCAATTCTGGACTGGGCCTCCGGTTAATAGGTTAGTCCCAAAAATAATATAAAAGTGGAAAATAAAGCCCAATATAGTCCAAAACAGTAGATAAAGTAGCATGGAGCAATCAAAAATTATAGATACGTTGGAGACGTATGAGTGATTCACAGCTTGTCGTCAGGCAAGTCAACAAAGATTATCAGAGCCCGTTGATGGAGGCCTACGTAGATGAGGTGAGGAAGCCGGAGGAGTGCTTTGACCGTATACAAGCGGAGCACGTTCCCCGAGTGGAGAACGACATCGCCGATTACCTGTCGAAGCGTGCAGCGTTCAAGCTACGTGTGGAACCAGGTACTTTTGTGCTTCGGTTAACTCAACCATCCGTGGAACCATCGACGGAGCAGAACAAGCGGAGGAAGTCAGGCCCCGGCAAGTACTTTCCCACCGAGCCCCCTGGGGCCTCCGGCAAGGATGTTGCCGTGGGTACTGAACCTGCCGAGGGACAACTGGCTCTGGCAGGGCGTCAAGCCCTGGCCGTAGGGACAGCCGCTCCCATGGCAGAAGAAATGCCTTTAGTCCTCGCCGTCGAGCCCCAGGCTCCGGCATGGGTGCCGCATACTGTCCAGTTCCTCCAAACAGGGGAACTTCCTCAGGAGCAGGAAGAAGCGGAGAAAGTAGCCCGTCTGTCTGCCATGTTTCAGTTCGTCGATGACGTCCTGTACAGGAAAAGGCCGAACGATGTGAAATTGAAGTGAATTCCCCGGGAGGAAGGACTGAAGCTGTTGGCAGAGATACACGGAGGCATATGTAGCTCCCACATAGGGTCGAGGGCCCTTGCCAGCAAGGCGTTCCAGCAAGGTTTCTTACGCCCATCGCCTCCGAGATGCAACGACACTAGTAACCAAGTGTGAAGCGTGTCAGTTCCATTCGAAGAAGCTTCATCAACCAGCTCAAGCCCTTCAAACAATTCCTCTCTCCAGGCCATTTTCGGTCTGGGGGCTCGACATACTAGGCCCCTTTCCCCCGCGATGTCGAGGGCTTTGAGTACTTGTACGTTGCCGTTGACAACTTCACAAAGTGGCCGGAGGTGGAGGCAGTGAGGAAGGTGACAACACAGTCAGCCGTCAAGTTCTTCAGGGGGCTAGTCTGCCGTTTTGGTGTGCCAAACAGAACACCGACAACGGCACGCAGTACACGACCAATACCTTCATGCAACACATCCAAGACCTTGGCAGCAAGGTATGTTTCGCTTCCATGGCACACCCACGGAGCAACGGCCAGGCGGAGAGGGAAAATGCTGAAGTATTGTGAGGCCTGAGGACCAAGACTTTTGACAGGCTGCACCAGAGCGGAGGCGCTGGATTGATGAGTTGCCGGCGGTTCTTTGGTCGATCAGAACGACGCCAAATCGAGCCACCGGCCAGACACCCTTTGCCCTGGTATACGGGGCAGAAGCAGTTCTCCCCACAGAACGCACATGCGGGTCACCTCGAGTGCTCGCTTATGACGATCTTGAGCAAGAGCAGTTGTGGCAAGATGACGCAACGCTCCTCGAGGAAGATCGTCTTCGGGCGGCTGTGAGAGAAGCGCTCTACCAGCAAGCCTTGCGCCGCTACCATAGCCGCAAGGTTCATGCCCGAAGCTTTGAGGGAGGTGACCTTGTTCTTGGGCGCGTTCAATCGGCCAAGAATTCCAACAAGTTGACGCTGAAGTGGGAAGGCCCTTATCGGTGTCTGAGTCACCGGGCCCGCGCGAGTCCTGCAGAGACCGAAGATGCTATTCCAGTGAGCAATTCCTGGAACATTGAACATCTTCGCAAGTTTTACCCATAAGGCGCACTTGCCACCCCCCGGCAAACCACCTTTCGTACAAGCATTGCCGGCAAGGCATGTAACCCTCTGTACAAAGCCAGGCACAGACCCTGAGCATAAGTAAACGAAGCGATGGCGCCCTAAGTTTCAGCATGCATGCAAGGTTAAGCCTCTCCCTCGGTTGGGGTTGATAGTGCTTAGCGGCGACTAACCCCTAGCATATAAGTCGAGTGCGCGTCTCTCTGTTCCTTTCCGTCCTCTTTGGTTTGCAGGGTACATGGACATTTCTGCTGAGCTATTTGGAAGAAAGAAGACAAGCCGGCGCTCCGGCCCCGGCAAGCCAAGAGTGTCGGGGGCTGAAACCACAAGGATCCAACCCCGGCAAGCCGAGGTTGCCGGGGGCTGTAGATCCAGATAAGTCTTTTATCCCCTATTATGCACTTCCGTATGAAGTTGGGACGTATGAAACCTTGTTTTGCTCCTAAACCACCATGCTCCCCCCTCTCCTGTACCCAAGTCCTTGGGTCAGAGCCGGGTCGCAGTCGCGGTGGCAAGGAAATAAACGAAGGGCCTAACTCTACTTCGCCCTGCCTCCGCCAAGAGCGTGAGAATGGTCGGCTAAAGTAAAGGGACGGCAAGGCCTATTGCCGGGCGACAGTGTTTACCTTAAAAATAACAAGGATTCGTTCCTTGGCATGGGCCTCGCTCACGCACAAAGAACCCGGCAAGTACCCTTTTTCATTAAAAACATCCCATGTAGGTACAGTTCATACGGGATAAAAAACATGAGCAAGAGGATTACGAGTCTTAAAATTAACAAGCGCTCGCAGGTTTACAAACTAAAAAGAGATAAGATGCCCGTAATCCCTTTCTTGTCCCTCTCCTCAGAAGGTGGAACAAGACAGCTGGAGGGAAAAAAGAGCGCCTAGGCGAGGTGCGAGGAGCAGAAGGCACCAAGAGAACATCCCGGTGCCGGGAGGGAAGCTGGAAGATGAGGCAGCGGGCCGACAGTACGCGACGAAGGCGTCGGTGCCCGCGTACTCTGACTTGACGGCCGCCACCCGCCTTCTTCGCCTTCCCCGACCCTCCTACGCCAGCCGCCCAAGGAGTTGACATGGAACGCGCCGATGGAGAGCTTGACGAGGAAGGCCCTCGGCAGGGCGCGTGGCTGCGGGAGGGGCGACGTGGTTAGTCGGAGCCGAGGTCGGCATCCCGCCGCTCGACGCCCTCGTCGTCGCTGTTGCTGTCCTCCTCGTCACTCCCACTTGAGGAAGAATCTTCATCGTCGGAGGAGCTCTCCACGCAGCACTTTAGGCGAGTCCCAAGATCCCCAAAGACCTTGACGGAGAGCAGGCCGTTCTCCATTAACTTGAAGTAGAGAACGAGCCCCGCCGTCAGGCTGTGGATACGAGCAAACGTCTTCCATCCGCGACAAAGGTACATGACGTGGGGAGCGGCAAAGTCGACGTCGACCCGCATGCCGCCATTCCCGCAGCCCCTCATGTGCAGCCTGAGGGTCTGGGGCGGATCAAGCTCCATCTCTCGAGCAAACGGGGTAGGGAGACGAAGACGACGACGCAGTGGCCGGCGCAGCCTGATGTAGAACTCGCGAGGCTGGCCCCAACATGGCCCTCCATTGGGAGAGGCACCACCGGCGGAGGCAAGGCCGGTGGGGCGCCCCGTCCCCCTCTTCCCCGAGCGCCACGGTGACCTCGGCCTCGCCCCCTCCCCCTTCCTCTCGTGGCCAGCTCCGCCACCGCGAGCTCTTGGGGAGGAGGGATGATACGTCTCCAACGTATCTATAATTTTTGATTGCTCCATGCTACTTTATCTATTGTTTTGGACTATAATGGGCTTTATTTTCCACTTTTATATTATTTTTGGGACTAACCTATTAACCGGAGGCCCAGCCCAGAATTGCTGTTTTTTTTGCCTATTTCAGTGTTTCGAAGAAACGGAATACAAACGGAGCCCAAACGGAATGAAACCTTTCAGGAACGTGATTTTCTCACCGAACGTGATCCAGGAGACTTGGAACCTACTCCAAGGAGTGCCAGAGGCGGTCACGAGGGTGGGAGCGCGCCCCCTGCCTCGTGGGCCCCCTAACGCTCCACCGACGTACTCCTTCCTCCTATATATACCTACGTACCCCCAATAGATAGGGGACGGAGCCAAAAACCTAATTCCACCGCCGTAACTTCCTGTATCCACGAGATCCCATCTTGGGGCCTGTTCCGGAGCTCCGCCGAAGGGGGCATCCACCATGGAGGGCTCCTACATCAACACCATAGCCCCTCCGACGAAGTGTGAGTAGTTTATTTCAGACCTTCGGGTCCATAGTTAGTAGCTAGATGGCTTCTTCTCTCTTTTTGGATCTCAATACAATGTTCTCCCCCTCTCTCGTGGAGATCTATTCGATGTAATCTTCTTTTTGCGGTGTGTTTGTTGAGACCGATGAATTGTGGGTTTATGATCCAGCTTATCTATGGAAAATATTTTATTCTTCTCTGAATTCTTTTATGTATGATTAAGTTATCTTTGCAAGTCTCTTCGAATTATCCGTTTGGTTTGGCCAACTAGATTGGTAGTTCTTGCAATGGGAGAAGTGCTTAGTTTTGGGTTCAATCTTGCGGTGACCTTACCCGGTGTGTAAAGGGTTGCAAGGCACGTATTGTATTGTTGCCATCGAGGATAACAAGATGGGGTATTTATCATATTGCATGAATTTATTCCTCTACATCATGTCATCTTGCTTAAAGTGTTACTCTGTTTTTAACTTAATACTCTAGATGCATCTTTGGATAGCGGTCGATGAGTGGAGTAATAGTAGTAGATGCAGAATCGTTTGGTCTACTTGTCACGGACGTGATGCCTATATACATGATCATTGCCTGGATAACCTCATAACTATGCTCGATTCATCAATTGCTCAACAGTAATTTGTTCACCCACCGTAGAATATCTATGCTCTTGAGAGAAGCCACTAGTGAAACCTATGGCCCCCGGGTCTATTCTCATCATATTAATCTCCATCACTTTATTTACTTGCTTTGCTTTTACTTTTACTTTGCATCTTTATACCAAAAATACCAAAAATATTATCTCTATCAGATCTCACTCTCGTAAGTGACCGTGAAGGGATTGACAACCCCTAAGCGTTGGTTGCGAGTAGCTATCGTTTTGTGCAGGTACGAGGGACTTGCGTGTGGTCTCCTACTGGATTGATACCTTGGTTCTCAAAAAACTAAGGGAAATACTTACGCTATTGTGTTGCATCATCCTCTCCTCTTTGGGGAAATCCAACGCAAGCTCGAGTCGTAGCAAGAAGAATTTCTGGCGCCGTTGCCGGGGAGGCTTACGCAAAAGTCAACATACCAAGTACCCATCACAATCCCTATCTCTCGCATTACATTATTTGCCATTTGCCTCTCGTTTTCCTCTCCCCCACTTCACCCTTGCGGTTTTATTCACCCTCTCTTTCCCAATCTCCTCCTCTTTTTCCTTTTGCCTTTTGTTTGCTCGTGTGTTAGTTCGCTTGCTTGCCGTTATGTCGGATTCCTTATCCGCTCCTATGTCTCCCGAGTTTGAAGTTCTTCACTTCAAGCAAAGGCAAGGAGAAAACTTAAAAGATGTTTGGTATAGGATGATGGAATCTTATCGTAAGTGCACCCTAAGGTGAACTTTAGAATTCTTCTTCGCAATTTTTATGTTGGGTTAAATATGACGCATAGACAACTCTTGGATTGCATGGCCAAGGGAAATTTCATTAATATTGATCCCGGTATTGCACATGAGATTATAGAGGGAATAGTGGGAACACCACCCCAAAAGGGAGGATCTCATCCTACCCAGGAAGAAACCCAAGTGTTTGAAAAGATTTGCGAAGTAACAAAGATTTTACAAAAGTCTCTTGAGCCTCTTAAAAATATTAGCGGAAATCTTAACCGTATGAATATGTTGATTACTCTTTGCAATAAACGGTTGGATTCTTTAGATCTAAAAATTTCCGAGTATGACGGGAAGAGGGAAGAACCCCCCGGATTCGAGCATGACTCCACTAAAAAATTGAAAATTAAAGATGGCAATACCTAGATCTATCCTTGCTTTTATGCCTAGCTAGGGGCGTTAAACGATAGCGCTTGTTGGGAGGCAACCCAATTTTATTTTGTGTTTTTTGTTTTTGGTTCTGTTTAGGAATAAATAATCCATCTAGACTCTGTTTAGATGTGATTTTATCTTTTAATTAGTGTTTGGGCCAAGTTGGACCTATTGGATCTTCTTAGATGATAGTTATTTGATCTTGCTGTAATTTCCAGAATCTTTGTGCTCAGTGCCCGAATTGTTAAAAATCACCAGAACGTGATAAAATACTGATTCCAATTGCTGCTGATCAATAAACAAATTTTCCAGGTCTTCTAATATTGGTAGAATTTTTTGGGTTGCAGAAGTTTAAGGTTAGTTACAGATTACTACAGACTGTTCTGTTTTTGACAGATTCTGTTTTGCGTGTGTTGTTTGCTTATTTTGATGAATCTATGGCTAGTAAAATAATTTATGAAAACCATAGATAAGTTGGAATACAGTAGATTTAACACCAATACAAATAAAGAATGAGTTCATTACAGTACCTTAAAGTAGTCTTTTGTTTTCTTTCTCTAACGGAGCTCACGAGATTTCTATTGAGTTTTGTGTTGTGAAGTTTTCAAGTTTTGGGTGAATTCTTTTGATGGATTATGGAACAAGGAGTGGCAAGAGCCTAAGCTTGGGGATGCCCATGGCACCCCAAGATAATCAAGGACACCAAAAGTCAAAGCTTGGGGATGCCCGGAAGGCATCCCTCTTTAAATCCACTTCCATCGGTAATTTACTTGGAGCTATATTTTTATTCACCAACATGATTTGTGTTTTGCTTGGAGCGTCTTGTATTATTTGAGTCTTTGCTTGCTAGTTTACCACAATCATCCTTGCTGTACACACCTTTTGAGAGAGCCATATATGAATTGAAATTTGATAGTTTGCTCTATGTGCTTCACTTATATCTTTTGAGCTTGATAGTTTGCTCATAGTGCTTCACCTATATCTTTTTGAGCGTGATAATTTTTGCTCTAGTGCTTCACTTAGATCTTTTAGAGCATGGTGGTGGATTTGTTTTAAAGAAACTTGATCTCTCATGCTTCACTTAGATTATTTTGGGAGTCGTTAATAGCATGGTAATTTGCTTAATGTTAATATACTTTGTGTTCAAGATATGTGAAACTTTCTTTTGAGTGTGCTGAATACTAAGATAAGTTTGATGCTTGATAATTGTTTTGAGATATGGAGGTAATAATATCAAAGTCATGCTGGTTGAGTAGTTGTGAATTTTAGAAATGCTTGTGTTGAGGGTTGTAAGTCCCGTAGCATGCACGTATGGTTAAAGTTGTGTAACAAATTTGAAGCATGAAGTGTACCTGGCTTGTGCATCCTTATGAGTGGCGGTCGGGGACGAGCGATGGTCTTTTCCTACCAATCTATCCCCCTAGGAGCATGCACATAGTACTTGATTTTTGATGACTTCTAAATTTTTGCAATAAGTATATGAGTTCTTTTGACTAATGTTGAGTCCATGGATTATACGCACTCTTACCTTTCCGCCATTGCTAGCCTCTTGATTGCCGTGCATTGCCCTTTCTCACATTGAGAGTTGGCGCAAACTTAGCGGTGCATCCAAACCCGTGATACGATACACTCTATCACACATAAACCTCCTTTTATCTTCCTCAAAACAGCCACCATACCTACCTATTATGGCATTTCCATAGCCATTCCGAGATATATTGCCATGCAACTTCCACCATCATCATCATGACATACTTTACTTTTGTCATATTGCCATTGCATGATCATGTAGTTGACATCGTATTTGTGGCAAAGCCACCATGCATTATTTTCATACATGTCACTCTTGATTCATTGCACCATCCCGGTACACCGCCGGAGGCATTCATATAGAGTCATACCTTGTTCTAGTTTCGAGTTGTAATCCTCATTTTGAAATCAATAGAAGTGTGATGATCATCATTATTAGAGCATTGCCCAAAAAAAGGAAGGCCAAAAAAAAAGAAAGGCCCAAAAAAAAGAAAAGGGCAATGCTACTATCTCTTTTTCCACACTTGTGCTTCAAAGTAGCACCATGTTCTTCATGTAGTGAGTCTCATATATTGTGCTTCAAAGTAGCACCATGTTTTCATATAGTGAGTCTCATATGTTATCACTTTCATATACTAGTGGGAATTTTTCATTATAGAACTTGGCTTGTATATTCCTACGATGGGCTTCCTCAAATGCCCTAGGTCTTCATGAGCAAGCAAGTTGGATGCACACCCACTAGTTTTCTTTTGTTGAGCATTCATAGCTCTAGTGCATCTGTTGCATGGCAATCCCTACTCCTCATATTGACATCAATTGATGGGCATCTCCATAGCCCGTTGATTAGCCTCGTCAATGTGAGACTTTCTCCTTTTTTGTCTTCTCCACACAATCCCCATCATCATATTCTATTCCACCCATAGTGCTATATCCATGGCTCACGCTCATGTATCGCGTGAAGGTTGAAAAAGTTTAAGATTATTTAAGTATGAAACAATTGCTTGGCTTGTCATCGGGGGTATAGAAGTTGGGAACATCTTTGTGTGACGAAAATGAAGCATAGCCTAACTATATGATTTTGTAGGGATGAACTTTCTTTGGCCATGTTATTTTGAGATGACATAATTATTTTGATTAGTATGCTTGAAGTATTATTATTTTTATGTCAATATGAACTTTTGTCTTGAATCTTTGGGTCTGAATATTCATATCACAATTAAGAAGATTTACATTGAAATTATGCCAAAGTATCACTCCGCATCAAAAATTCTCTTTTTATCATTTACTTACTCGAGGATGAGCAGGAATTAAGCTTGGGGATGCCTGATACGTCTCCAACGTATCTATAATTTTTGATTGCTCCATGCTACTTTATCTATTGTTTTGGACTATAATGGGCTTTATTTTCCACTTTTATATTATTTTTGGGACTAACCTATTAACCGGAGGCCCAGCCCAGAATTGTTGTTTTTGCCTATTTCAGTGTTTCGAAGAAACAAAATATCAAACGGAGTCCAAACGGAATGAAACCTTCGGGAACGTGATTTTCTCGCCGAACGTGATCCAAGAGACTTGGACCCTACTCCAAGGAGTGCCAGAGGCGGTCACGAGGGTGGGGCGCGCCCCTGCCTCGTGGGCCCCTGACGCTCCACCGACGCATCCTTCCTCCTATATATACTTACGCACCCCCAACGGATCGGGGCGGAGCCAAAACCTAATTCCACCGCCAGAACTTCCTGTATCCACGAGATCCCATCTTGGGGCCTGTTCGAGCTCCGCGAGGGGGCATCCACCATGGAGGGCTTCTACATCAACACCATAGCCCCTCCGATGAAGTGTGAGTAGTTTACTTGAGACCTTGGGTCCATAGTTAGTAGCTAGATGGCTTCTTCTCTCTTTTTGGATCTCAATACAATGTTCTCCCCCTCTCTCGTGGAGATCTATTTGATGTAATCTTCTTTTTGCGATGTGTTTGTTGAGACCGATGAATTGTGGGTTTATGATCCAGCTTATCTATGGAAAATATTTGATTCTTCTTTGAATTCTTTTATGTATGATTAAGTTATCTTTGCAAGTCTCTTCGAATTATCCGTTTGGTTTGGCCAACTAGATTGGTAGTTCTTGCAATGGGAGAAGTGCTTAGTTTTGGGTTCAATCTTGCGGTGACCTTACCCAGTGACAGAAAGGGTTGCAAGGCACGTATTGTATTGTTGCCATCGAGGATAACAAGATGGGGTATTTATCATATTGCATGAATTTATTCCTCTACATCATGTCATCTTGCTTAAAGTGTTACTCTATTTTTAACTTAATACTCTAGATGCATGCTGGATAGCGGTCGATGAGTGGAGTAATAGTAGTAGATGCAGAATCGTTTCGGTCTACTTGTCACGGACGTGCTGCCTATATACATGATCATTGCCTGGATAACCTCATAACTATGCTCAATTCTGTCAATTGCTCAATAGTAATCTGTTCACCCACCGTAGAATATCTATGCTCTTGAGAGAAGCCACTAGTGAAACCTATGGCCCCCGGGTCTATTCTCATCATATTAATCTCCATCACTTTATTTACTTGCTTTGCTTTTACTTTTACTTTGCATCTTTATACCAAAAATACCAAAAATATTATCTCTATCAGATCTCACTCTCGTAAGTGACCGTGAAGGGATTGACAACCCCTAAGCGTTGGTTGTGAGTAGCTGTCGTTTTGTGCAGGTACGAGGGACTTGCGCGTGGTCTCCTACTGGATTGATACCTTGGTTCTCAAAAAACTGAGGGAAATACTTACGCTACTGTGCTGCATCATCCTCTCCTCTTCGGGGAAATCCAACGCAAGCTCGAGACGTAGCAAGGGACGCGCTGTCGAGCAGCGACCCTCGCCGCCACCGTCGAAGGGCTAGCGTCTCCTCTCGCCATGGCAGATGGAGGAAAGAAGCCTAAGTAAATGGAGGCGTATGATGAAAAGATGTGGATCCCATCCCTCTTCCCCTTCTTATAAAGGGGCGGGGTCGGGGCTCGGCCACCCCACTCAACCAATCCGGCCATCGGGGGCATAGGGAATCGAGACCGACCTGCTGCCCCAATCAGCGACGGCCCGATTTCCCACCTCCACCACCTGCCACCTGCATGGGGGACATGTGGTGAGCACGCAGAATCGAGGGGACGGGTGAAACGACCGTTCCCCACCCCGTGATCGCGGGGCATGGACACCTTGAAGGCCGCGACCCGAGTCCAAGTCAGTAAATGAGCCGCGCCTCTGCGTCTCCCGCTTCTATGGGGAAGGCGCGAGCCGCCTCTTTACTATGATATGACACATGCGTGTGGCGACCGCCCAATGCATGACCCCCACGTCACGCACAACCCTCCACGCCGCACGTTCAACGCGGGTCGTGGGGAAGCGCAGCGGACGGAAAGTTACTGCGGTAAAATCCGTCCCAGCTACCCGTGCACCGTTCTGGGCCTGGCCCAACAAAGCGTCGCGCTTATGTGTGGCCCAGGCCCGGGGGCTCCTGTCGGTGTACAAAAGTAGGGGCTCTCCTCCCTTTACTTGTGCACGGGCAGTCGGAGCCGCGCCCACGGCCACACCAAGTGGGGCAGAAGAAGGGAGTCGGAGCACAAGGCGATCAAGGCAACGACAAGACCAGAAACAATAAAGAACAAAGGGGCGAGGTGGACTCCCCCGGCAAGGCCCTGCTGGGGCGGCCTCCGCGGCCCCGACAAGAGCCTTGCCGGGGCAGCTCGCCCAACACCAGCAGAGCGAGCCACCCTTGAGCCTAAGAGTTCCAAGCGTTGCCAACAACTACATTGGAACCAAGGCTCGGGAGGCACCTCTGTGATGGCATGTAGATCTTCGTCAAGATCATAAACGCACGAGATCAGATGAGGACCAGAAGATGACGACCCTCGGCGGGATCCTACAGCTGCCAACTCAACTAGCTGAGCAGGCACCTGCGTGGCGACGGGCGGCCTCTACACCGACCCAGCAAGCACCTGCGTGGTGGCATGCAAATCTTCATGAAGGCTCCACCATCGCGCCAGCCCAGCATCTAGCCAACGTGGCGCCACGACGCCTTGACGTCTACTACACAACCTTCTTCTTGTAGACGTTGTTGGGCCTGCAAGTGCACAGGTTTGTAGGATAGTAGCAAATTTCCCTCAAGTGGATGACCTAAGGTTTATCAACCTGTAGGAGGCGTAGGATGAAGATGGTCTCTCTCAAACAACCCTGCAACCAAATAACAAAGAGTCTCTTGTGTCCCCAACACACCCAATACAATGGTAAATTGTATAGGTGCACTAGTTCGGCGAAGAGATGGTGATACAGGTGCAATATGGATGGTAGATATAGGTTTTTGTAATCTGAAAATATAAAAACAGCAAGGTAACTAATGGTAAAAGTGAGCGTAAACGGTATTGCAATGATAGGAAACAAGGCCTAGGGTTCATACTTTCACTAGTGCAAGTTCTCTCAACAATAATAACATAGATAGATCATATAACAATCCCTCAACATGCAACAAAGAGTCACTCCAAAGCCACTAATAGCGGAGAACAAGCGTAGAGATTATGGTAGGTGCGAAACCACCTCAAAGTTATTCTTTCGGATCGATCTATTAAAGAGTTCGTACTAGAATAACACCTTAAGACACAAATCAACCAAAACCCTAATGTCACCTAGATACTCCATTGTCACCTCAAGTATCCGTGGGAATGATTATACGATATGCATCACACAATCTCAGATTCATCCAACCAACATAAAAGTACTTCAAAGAGTGCCCCAAAGTTTCTACCGGAGAGTCAAGAAAACGTGTGCCAACCCCTATGCATAGGTTCATGGGCGGAACCCGCAAGTTGGTCACCAAAACATACATCAAGTGGCACGTGATATCCCATTGTCACCACAGATAAACACGGCAAGACATACATCAAGTGTTCTCAAATCAAAGACTCAATCCAATAAGATAACTTCAAGAGGGAAACTCAATTTATCACAAGAGAGTAGAGGGGGAGAAACATCATAAGATCCAACTATAATAACATAGCTCGCGATACATCAAGATCGTGCCATAGAGAGAACACGAGAGAGAGAGATAGATCAAACACATAGCTACTGGTACATACCCTCAGCTCCGAGGGTGAACTACTCCCTCCTCGTCATGGAGAGCGTCGGGATGATGAAGATGGCCACCGGTGATGGATTCCCCCCGCAGTGGTGCTTGAACGGGCTCCCGAGAGGTTTTGGTGGCTCTGAGAGGCTTGCGGCGGCGGAACTCCCGATCTATCTTGATATTCGATGGTTTTAGGGTGCATTAGGGTTATATAGGCGAAAGAAGTCGGTCGGGGGTGCTCGAGGGCCCACGAGACAGGGGCAGCGCTACAGAGGGGGGCCTCCTATCTCGTGGAGTCCTCGGGGATCTTCTGACGTGAACTCCAAGTCTCCAGGATCATATTCTTCCCAAAAATAACGTTGCCAAAGGTTTCATTCCGTTTGGACTCTGTTTGATATTCCTTTTCCTCGAAATACTGAAACAGGCAATAAAACAACAATATGGGCTGGGCCTCCGGTTAATAGGTTAGTCCCAAAAGTAATATAAAAGTGTATAATAAAGCCCATAATCATTCAAAACACATAGTAAAATAGCATGAATGCTTCATAAATTATAGATACGTTGGAGACGTATCAGCATCCCCAAGCTTAATTCCTACTCGTCCTCGAGTAGGTAAATGATAAAGAAAGAATTTATGAAGTGTGAATGCTAGAAGGTGCACAAGTTTGATCAATGATAATTTCAATCACCTTTTCTAGCATGATAATATGTCATAACAGTAGTTCATCTCATAAAACTTCTCACGATAAAGTAACAAGCAATTCACATGTCAAAGCATAGACCATAAACTTACTTGAAAACTATCAAACTTCATTCTTAGTCATTAAACAATTGCAATTCATCCTATTTTCAGGAAGGGTCTATGTCAGAGCTTTGATTTAGCAAACTTCACATACTCAACCATCATATAGTCTTCTACAATTGCTAACACTCACGCAATACTTGTGATTATGAAGTTTTAATCAGACACAGAGAAAGATTGGGGCTTATAATGTTGCCTCCAAACGTATTCACCTTTGGGTGATGTCAACAATAATAATTCATGCTAACTTACATCCAATTGGATATATATATATATATATATATATATATATATATATATATATATATATATATATATATATATATATATATATATATATATATATATATATATATCAGATCACCCCAACACAAAGTGCTTGCCAAAGGATAAAATGAAAAAGGGAAAGGTGAAGATCACCTTGACTCTTGCATAAAGCAAAAGACTTAAAGTAAAAGATAGGCCCTTCGCAGAGGGAAGCAGAGGTTGTCATGCGCTTTTAGGGTTGGATACACAAAATCTTAATGCGAAAGAACGTCAATTTATATTGCCCCTTGTATATGGACCTTTATTATGCAGTCCGTCGCTTTTATTGCTTCCATAACAAGTTCGTACAAAGCTTATTTTCTCCGCACTAATAAGTCATGCATATTTAGAGAGCAATTTTTATTGCTTGCACCGATGACAACTTACTTGAAGGATGTTACTCAATCCAAAGGTAGATATGGTGGGCTCTCATGGCAAAACTGGGTTTAAGGATATTTGGAGGCACAAGTAGTATCTCTACTTGGTGCAAGGAATTTTGGCTAGCATGAGGGGGAAAGGCAAGCTCAACATGTTTGAATGATCCATGACAATATACTTTAACTGAGATGTCGGAAAACATAAACCATTACGTTGTCTTCCTTGTCCAACATCAACTCTTTAGCATGTCATACTTAATGAGTGCTCCCAATTATAAAAGATGTCTAGGATAGTGTATTTATATGTGAAATCTCTCTTCCTTCAATATTCTTTCATGAATTGTTCAAATGACCAATACAATGCTTGCTAACCTCCAATAAATTTACAACCTCTACTTCTTAGATGTGAAGTCATTACTCCCCATGGGATAAGTAAATGAGGCATATATAATTTCAGATTTATGACAATCAACTCATTCAACCATTTACTCATAGGATATAAGTGAAGCACACGAGTAAATGACAAACTTCTCCAAAAAGATATAAGTGAAGATCAATGAGTAGCAAAATAAATATGTAACTATGCGAAGACTCTCTCTCATTTAAGAATTTAAGATCTTGGTATTGTATTCAAACAGCAAGCAAAACAAAATAAAATGACATTGCAAGGATAGCACAACTCATGTGAAGAAGCAAAAACTTAGGCTCAACCGATACTAACCGATAGTTGTTGAAGAAGAAAGGTGGGATGCCTACCGGGGCATCCTCAAGCTTAGATGCTTGATACTTCTTGAAATATTATCTTGGGGTGCCTTGGGCATCCCAAATCTTGAACTTTTGTGTCTCCTTAATTCCTCTCATATCATGGTTTCTCTATTTCTCAAAAGCTTCATCCACACCAAACGCAACAAGAACTCGTGAGATAGGTTAGTATAAACCAATGCAAAACCTTATCATTTTATAATGTAACAAATCATTAAGATTATTATTCAACATTGCATACTAAATGCCTCTGCATATTTAATACTCCTATCCTCAAATAGAACCATTAAACAAGCAAACATATGCAAACATAACAGCAATCTGCCAAAACAGTACAGTCTGTGAAGAATGCAAGAGTATCAATACTTCCCTAACTCCAAAAATTATAAAATAAAATTCCTACTGTAGTAAATTTATCAGAGCTCAATATGCAAAAAGTTTCAACATTATACCATTCTCTGACTTTTCTAGGGAATTTTTGCAACAGCGGTAAACTTTCTGTTTTCAAACAGCAACATGTATACTAGCAAAATAAGCATGGCAAAGGCTATCCTTGACATTTTTATTGGAACTAAAGATGCAAAACATTATTCTAAATAACATCAAGAAAATACTAACAAGAGAAAATGATGCTCCAAGCAAAACACATATCATGTGGTGAATAAAAATATAGCTCCAAGTAAAGTTACCGATGAACGAAGATGAAAGAGGGGATGCCATCCGGGGCATCCCCAAGCTTAGGCTCTTGGTTGTCCTTGAATATTACCTTGGGGTGCCTTGGGCATCCCCAAGATTAGGCTCTTGCCACTCCTTATTCCATAGTCCATCGAATTTTACCCAAAACTTGAAAACTTCACAACACAAAACTTAACAGAAAACTCGTGAGCTCCGTTAGCGAAAGAAAACAAACACCACTTCAAGGTACTGTAATGAACTCATTATTTATTTATATTGGTGTTAAAACTACTGTATTCCAACTTCTATATGGTTCATAAACTACTCCCTCCGTCCCATAATGTAAGACGTTTTTTTAATACTAGTGTAGTATCAAAAAATGTCTTACATTATGGGACGGAGGGACTATTTTACTAGCCATAGAGTCATCAAAATAAGCAAACAACACATGAAAAACAGAATCTGTCAAAAACAGAACATTCTGTAGTAATCTGTAACTAAAGCAAACTTCTGGAACTCCAAAAATTCTAAAATAAATTGGTGGACCTGAGGAATTTGTCTAGTAATCATCTGCGAAAAGAATCAACTAAATAGCACTATCCAGTAAAAAGTTGAAGCTAATCTAATGAGCGCTAAAGTTTCTGTTTTTTACAGCATGATCATAAAGACTTCACCCAAGCCTTCCCAAAGGTTCCACTTGGCACAAACACTAACTAAAACATAAAACAACATCTAAACAGAAGAGATGTATTATTTATTACTAAACAGAACCAAAAAGAAAGAAACTAAAATAAAATTGGGTTGCCTCCCAACAAGCGCTAACGTTTAACGCCCCTAGCTAGGCATGAAGATTTCAATGATGCTCACATAAGACATAAGAATTGAAACATAAAGAGAGCATCATGAAGAATATGACTAGCACATTTAAGTCTAACCCACTTCCTATGCATAGGGATTTTGTGAGCAAACAACTTATGGGAACAACATTCAACTAGCATAGGAAGGTAAAACAAGCATAACATCAAAACTTTAAGCATATAGAGAGGAAAGTTGATATTATTGCAATTCCTACAAGCATATATTCCTCCCTCATAATAATTTTCAGTAGCATCATGAATGAATTCAACAATATAACCAGCACCTAAAGCATTCTTTTCATGATCTACAAGCATAGAAAATTTACTACTCTCCACATAAGCAAAATTCTTCTCATGAATAGTAGTGGGAGCAAACTCAACAAAATAATTAACATGTGAGGCATAATCCAATTGAAAACTAAAATCATGATGACAAGTTTCATGGTTATCATTATTCCTAATAGCATACAAGTCATCACAATAATCATCATAGATAGCAACTTTGTTCCCATAATCAATTGGAACCTCTTCCGAAATAGTGGAATCATCACTAAATAAAGTTGACACTCTTCCAAATCCACTTCCATGTTCATCACAATAAGATTCAACATCCTCCAAAATAGTGGGATCACTACTTCCTAAAGTTGACACTCTTCCAAACCCACTTTCATCAATATAATCATCATAAATAGGAGGCATGATATCATCAAAATAAATTTGCTCATCAAAACTAGGGGGACAAAAAATATCATATTCATCAAACATAGCTTCCCCAAGCTTGTGGCTTTGCATATCATTAGCATTATGGATATTCAAGGAATTCATACTAACAACATTGCAATCATGCTCATCATTCAAAGATTTAGTACCAAGCATTTTAAAGCATTCTTCTTCTAGCACTTGAGCACAATTTTCCTTTCCATCATACTCACGAAAGATAATAAAAAGACGAAGCGTATGAGACAAACTCAATTCCATTTTTTGGTAGTTTTATTTTATAAACTAAACTAGTGATAAAACAAGAAACAAAAAGATTCGATTACAAGATCTAAAGATATACCTTCAAGCACTCACCTCCCCGGCAACGGCACCAGAAAAGAGCTTAGTTGACGGGGTGTGAGTGAGTGTCGCTTACCTAGCCTCCCCGGCAATGGCGCCAGAAAAGAGCTTGATGTCTACTACACAACCTTCTTCTTGTAAACGTTGTTGGGCCTGCAAGTGCATAGGTTTGTAGGACAGTAGCAAATTTCCCTCAAGTGGATGACCTAAGGTTTATCAATCCGTAGGAGGCGTAGGATGAAGATGGTCTCTCTCAAACAACCCTGCAACCAAATAACAAAGAGTCTCTTGTGTCCCCAACACACCCAATACAATGGTAAATTGTATAGGTGCACTAGTTAGGCGAAGAGATGGTGATACAAGTGCAATATGGATGGTAGATATAGGTTTTTGTAATCTGAAAATATAAAAACAGCAAGGTAACTAATGGTAAAAGTGAGCGTAAACGGTATTGCAATGATAGGAAACAAGGCCTAGGGTTCATACTTTCACTAGTGCAAGTTCTCTCAACAATAATAACATAGATAGATCATATAACAATCCCTCAACATGCAACAAAGAGTCACTCCAAAGCCACTAATAGCGGAGAACAAACGTACAGACTATGGTAGCATACGAAACCACCTCAAAGTTATTCTTTCGGATCGATCTATTAAAGAGTTCGTATTAGAATAACACCTTAAGACACAAATCAACCAAAACCCTAATGTCACCTAGATACTCCATTGTCACCTCAAGTATCCGTGGGCATGATTATACGATATGCATCACACAATCTCAGATTCATCCAACCAACATAAAAGTACTTCAAAGAGTGCCCCAAAGTTTCTACCGGAGAGACAAGAAAACGTGTGCCAACCCCTATGCATAGGTTCATGGGAGGAACCCGCAAGTTGGTCACCAAAACATACATCAAGTGGCACGTGATATCCCATTGTCACCACAGATAAACACGGCAAGACATACATCAAGTGTTCTCAAATCAAAGACTCAATCCAATAAGATAACTTCAAGAGGGAAACTCAATTTATCACAAGAGAGTAGAGGGGGAGAAACATCATAAGATCCAACTATAATAACAAAGCTCGCGATACATCAAGATCGTGCCATAGAGAGAACACGAGAGAGAGAGAGAGAGAGAGAGATCAAACACATAGCTACTGGTACATACCCTCAGCCCCGAGGGTGAACTACTCCCTCCTCATTGTGGAGAGCGCCGGGATGATGAAGATGGCCACCGGTGATGGATTCCCCCTCCGGCAGGGTGCCGGAACAGGCTCCCGAGAGGTTTTCGGTGGCTGCAGAGGCTTGCGGCGGCGGAACTCCCGATCTATCTTGATATTCGATGGTTTTAGGGTACGTAGGGTTATATAGGCGAAATAAGTCGGTCGGGGGGGGGGGGGGTGCTCGAGGGGCCCACGAGACAGGGGGCCGCGCCTTGTAGGGGGGCGCCCTCCTATCTCGTGGAATCCTCGGGGATCTTCTGGCGTGAACTCCAAGTCTCCAGGATCATATTCTTCCCTAAAATAACGCTGCCGAAGGTTTCATTTCGTTTGGAATCCGTTTGATATTCCTTTTCCTCGAAATACTGAAACAGGCAATAAAACAGCAATATGGGCTGGCCTCCGGTTAATAGGTTAGTCCCAAAAGTAATATAAAAGTGTATAATAAAGCCCATAATCATTCAAAACACATAGTAAAATAGCATGAATGCTTCATAAATTATAGATACGTTGGAGATGTATCACGCCTCGTCAGCTCGGACGCGTGTCGAAGCCAGGCGAGGCGGCGATAGCTGGGACGTGCTTCCTTGCCGTCCCTGATAAAGCGAGAGGGGCACGTCAGCAATGCATTGAATGCGTTTGTCCGACGGTGCCAAAGGATAGACTCATCCACTGTACACCTTTCCTCCACCTGTGTGCCACTGTGGCAACCCCTTTTTGTCTATTAAAGGAGGCCCGAGGTGATCAGGAGGAGGATTCAGATCTTTTGGGCAAAATTACTCCCTATAGCTAGCCCAAGAACACAAGAACACTCAAATACATCCACCAAAGCAGGACTAGGGTATTACGTGTCTCCGCGGCCCGAACTTGGGTAAACGACCTGTGTGCTTCCTGTCAGACCTGCTCTTTGCACAACCCCATGCCCGCCAACCGTAGAAGGGATCACAGTGATTCCATAGGTGTCAATTCCCCCCGACAGGGACGATTATGAAGAAAGCAAACCTAGCCTGAAGGAAGGGATGCAAGCATGGTTAGACATATTGTAATGTAGCATTGCTACATACATCAGTATGTTGTACATCCATATGTATATGGGAACACCATTATTAATGAAAAAAGAGTTATAGCATGGGTTTTCCCAATTGTTTTTTCTCAAAAGAAAGGTTGTGTGTGAACTCTTGTTGGTTTTATCGCCTAGATGTTACTTACTGAGTCAAAGTAACCCCCTTTATAAATAAAAATGCCATTTTGTTATCCTCACATCAGGAGAGCTCCATAAAATGTTTACAATACCCTGCTTTACCCCTTCATTGCACTCATAATATAATTTTCTCTGTTCTGTCCTAAATATACAATAATCCGCACTATAGCATTTGGCAGAAAAAATTGCATAGAGTGTTCTTATTTTTAGCACTTTTTGCAAGACATGCACCTTGTTTGGCTCGCATACATCGGGGCTTGAATTCAAGAATTGGAGTTGGGTTATATAAAGGACCGTTTGGATGCCACGAGAATTGGAGCTATTAATTATAAAACCAATTTCACCAAGTTGGAATATAACTAAGCCAATTCTTACTACCAAGAAAGACTCAAATGGATTTGTGAGTCCGGTGCACATTGGGACCAAGATACAAATAGTTGTTCCTCCATGCACCAAATCACGTTACAAAATTCACATTTATGAAAGCATATATACCAGTGAGACACATTTGCATGCTTTGGTATGCTAATAAGATCCAATAAGTTCTCGACACGTAGACAATTCCCATCAAAATTCAAATGATTTCATAGAAACTGTATAGTGTGAATATGAGGTTGAAAATTGAAGTGCTGAAATTTTATTAAATCATGCATGGGACACACTTGCAAGGTCCTTTCTTCCAATATGCACAAAGTACCTCATTTTCCTGTTAACAATATTGATTGAACTTTAGCTGACTTCAAGCAAAGTATAAGTGTGGCCAGAACTTTCAAATTTGAAATGGAAAAAGTTTACATAATAAATAACATCAATTTTCATGTGACATCGCACCATAATGAAATTGGATCTTTCAAAGTCAGGTTTTTGTTTTCTTAGAACTGAATTCAATTCTTAGAGATAAACGAGGTGTTAGATCTTTTATTTCACTTATGAAGCTGTACTAAACGAAAGTAAATGGAATGATATGGATGAAACTGAAAATCCTTATCCCGTGATATGCATTGAATCACAGAGTTTCTAATCTTAAGCTCAAAGGCACCCTTCTGAAGAGAAAAACAATGGTAAAACATACAAAAATTTATGATAGTTTGTGAACAAACATTTTTGAATGTTATAAATGTGTGCGGATTTTTGTGAAGGAAAAAACCATTAATAATGCTCTAAAAAATAAATTGTCCAAAACAATTACTTTTAAAGCATTTTGGAGCACTAGTTTCTTTTTGTTAGGAGCATTACAATTTTTTCTTCATGAAAATTTGCAGATATGTAGAACATTCAACAAAGTTTGCCGCCAGAAGAAACATTTTGATTTTTTTACTATTTTTTAGTTTACTATTCGTGTTGGGTGCATTTGAGCTTGGGAGCAGAAGAGTACCTTCATAGAATAATCCTTTTGCGGACAACCAGGAGGAAACTAAGTCCTTATGAATTGAAATGTAGGGGATTATCAAACAGTTATATGAAAATTAGAAGTGGCCACCAAAAAAGGAGGCCTAAACCAAGCACTATATATAATCCGTGTGGCTACCATTGTAGTACAAATCTTTATTTGACAATTTAGCTCATTAAACCAAGGCGGTTCGTTAAGTTGCACCACTTTTGATGTTTAGGGCATTTTAGCTGGTAATTGTTTTGATGGACATTTTAGCTTAGATTTCAACTTCACATTTTTTTGTCTAGGGACTTCCCATCGATCCTGACGACGGTACAAGGGGGTGTACATATAATTTGTAGTCAAGGGGACATCACGTCGGGAGACTAGGTGGTATTGGACATAAATCAACTATGCACACAATTTACCTAGGTTCAGGCCCTCAAGGAGGGTAAAAGCCCTATTTCCTTCCTTGATCTTTCCTTACATATGTGTAGAATATAAGAACACAACAATATCGGGGGTGGGACTCGGCGAGTGCTCATGATGGTGGAGATTTGGACGTTAAGCATTGGAATCCTTCTACGTCATATATGCCAAATTTGTCCAGGGAGAGCCCCCCCTCTACGATGCCCCTGCCACCCCTTTATATAGCATTGGTTATGGACTACTTCCATGTTGGTGCGCCGGAGTGTACAGGGAAAGGAATCAGACCCGATGTCGGTTTACAAGATGTTTTCCCATTTTTTCTATCCGTAGAGTGTTTCCAAGTTCCCTTAGCGTTGAATGATGGCAAGCCTCCTCGTGAGGCGATGGTGATACTTCCCATGTCAGTGGGGTGTCCTGGGCTTTGTGAGGCCCACCTTGATGTCAAAGGAAGGCAAGCCGACAAGTGATTTGACTTATCATAGACAATTTTATTTCATGCATCTAGCGTTGAAAGGCCATGACAGTGTTATGGTTTCTTTTTTTTATCAAGTACATAGTCAAGGTAATTTCTCATTGACATTGAGTACTTGTACTATTTTTGGGTGAAAATAGATTGAATTTCTAAATTTATGATGTGTTGCCGTAATGCCTTATTCATGACATCTCGTAGCTATGATTTTTCGTCTTCAATAATGCTGTGACAAGGATGTTTATTGTTTATGATTTGAGTGGCCTGATAATTATGGTACCTAATTACTTGGAGGGTAATGGGAGGTTTAGTGGCATTATGGGTATTTTTAGTTAGTTTCTAAATTACTTTTTAACTAAAAAATCTCCATCGTCAACCAATAAATCATCATACAACTATTCAGTAGAATCTATGTAAACTTTCCAATAAGAGATAAAAGAATGCATACAGTTTCTTTTTTTCCTTCATCTTAGAGCTTGTGCATGAATTATTTAGTTCTTTTAGATACTCTCTCCTTATATATTCTCTACCACACCATTATAAATCACATGTGACAAAATTTACCAATCACTATTTCGTAAATACTCTAAGGGTGTTATGGTGTTGGGACTCATTAGCTAGCCAAGGCAAAGTGGCGGTCATCCGGGTAATAGAGGAGGAAGAGATGGTGACATATGCGAACCGGCGAGTAGCCATGCCACAGAGGTGCTTGGTGCTGGGAGGAAAACACTACCTTGTACTACACGGTGACGATGTCAGGGGTCTCTTAGCCTAAACATGATCATACCCTAGGTCGGGCTTGACAAAGCCTGAAGTGAAAAACCCCAAGCCTGAGCCCAACCCGGCCTGAAACACCCCAACAATGCCATTTATCGATTAAAATAGTTACCTTTACGGTATAAAAATGGCCTGCAATATCTGGCAAACATTCCCCGAGAGGGATTGGCATTTACGAACGTTTTAGATGGCAAGTTTAGTTGTATGGGGTTGGCAGTTTTTTCAGAAACGCATGGCAGTTCTTGGGAAGAAGAGAAATTGTGTGGCGAAAAGGCAGGATTTGCCATATCCTACCATGTAAAGTTGCCACAAAAAATGTTTGCTTGTCACCCCCCTCCCAGCTGACGTTCGCCAGTTATCATTACTGATAAAAACAATGTTCAAGATATGTCGCTTACTGCTCGTTCGGCTTGGGAATAGAGATTAATCGGAAATTGGCTGATTAACAGATTTTATTGGTCGACTATTAATCACTAGTTTTTTGTTTGCAAATCCCAGGTTCCTAGCACTAAAATTGGTTATATTTAACACCAAAACAATATTGAAAAGAAGTGTTACCTTGACTCCTTGCCTCTGAAGCCATGAACAATTGAGTGGAAACAACCATCAATGTATGCTCTAAGCCTTCAAATAACAAATAAATTGTTGAATCTAGAAAGACACACATGCCAAACAATGTCAGCAAAAATAGGACAACAATACATATTACATAAAGAGGTCCACAAAACATAAATAAATACAGTTCTTGCATCGTTGCATGACAAAGCAACACACATACTCCTAGTTCTTAGTTATCTAGTTATCTCACAGCCGCAACCAAAATAAATTGTTAGCAAACAATCGTACATCACACATAGTGCTAAGAATAGATTTTTTAGTAGATTCCCGATAAATTGCTTGTCAGAGTATTAAATCACTCCAACCAATTAACAATGACGATATGGTATAATCTTATAGATGCTTTTTGGTCATTTCGGGCTTCGAGTGGACTTTTAGGCCGGGTTGCTCATATATGATTAGGTGTTTACTCTAACCCTCCTTAATTGGCTGAGTCGATCGAGCCAGGGTAGGGATGTAGATGATTTCGGTAGGAATCTAGATCGTTGACAAAATAATACATGTACTATAAGTTTCACATTTTTTCAGTAAACTTCATCGATTAATGGATGAATATGGTCCCTCAGACAGTCATACAATTTCAACATATTTTGGCATAGAGGTAATATCACCGGTAGTCACTAAACTTGCATTGGATGTGCAGTTTAGTGCTACAACTTGCAAAATACGTCCTTTTGGTCAGCTAACTTGTGTTTTTGTGCAGATACGGTCACTCCAGGCGTATTCAGTGCTTGCATGGCATGCCACGTCTGCATGGGGCCACTGCCAATGACCGAAGATGTTTTGGAGCCACCCACGCATGGTTTTTTTGCACGGACCCCCCTCGGAAAATATTCATTCGCGTAAAAAGTCCCTGCTTACAGTGGCCCCAACATAACCTTGGCAGGAAGGAGCGGAGGGCGGGAAGGAGCTGCTGATGGCGGGAGTATTCACGGGTCTGGCTACTGGTGGCTCATCTGTCCGAGAGGCGTACGGACGCAGGAGCTGAAGGGAGAGATAAGAGATATTACTATAGAAAAGAGATGGGCGTAGAAACATGAGCAGAATCCGCTCGCAACCCAACTGGTTATAGGGTGTAAACTAGTATTGGCAGGTCTTGGATTCGAATCCCAGGCCTCTCTTTTTTTGGAAGTACTGAATTTCTGCATAGTTTTTTTACTGAATTTTTGCAAAGTTCAGTACTGAAATTTTGGCACAATTTTGTACTGAATTATTGCACAGTTTTGTACAGAAATTTTGCAAAGTTCAGTACTGAAATTTTGGCACAGTTTTCTACTAAATTATTGCACAATTTTGTACAGAAATTTTGCAAAGCTTAGTACTGAATTTTTGCATAATTTTGGACAGAATTGAACCATGAAATTATGACAAAAATCTGAAACTCTCATGAAGATTGTACACACAGCAACCATGAAAAGATATAGATATAACTCCAAACATAACATCATCCATAATTAACAGGAATAGATAGAGGTCCTCGAATAGATATTGCTCGAAACTACAAGTTCATTTGTCTTCATAACATAAATATAGTATCAGAAGGAGCAATGCTTAACCCTATCAAGGAGCAGTTCATTGATGAACTATGCCTACCAAAAGTTCATTCATGAACTTCATCACATGGTCATGAATACTACAAGGACAAGAAGTCGTGCATGTCATCAGGCCAGCCTTCACGAAACAGAGCAGCTTGTGGTGCATTTTGGCTCACAATTACCTCCTCTTCAGCCTGCATAAAAAGAGGTGTTTCTTGGTTCACAGCTCCATCCGGTCCAAATAGCAAGTTGTAAAATCCTGGAGCAGCAGCCCTTGCTCCTCTGGGAGGATTGCTTCCAATTGTAACAGTGCTTCCTATTGCAGCTGTTGAAAAATTCCCTCTTCCTCTTCCTGCATTATTGCCTCCTCTTGTTACATTGCCTCCTCTTCTTCCACCATTGCTTCCTCTTGCTCCTCTCCCTCTTCTTGCATTATTGCCTCCCCTTTGGGCAGAGCCTCCTCTTGTTATATTGCTTGCTGTAGTAGTTGCACTCCTCACCCTGCCCCTTGTCACCGTAGTTGTCACCCTACCTACAGGGATTGTCTCTTTAGCATTCGTAATGAAGCTAGACTCAGGCAAGGGACCAAATTCCATAGGAGTTGGGTATGTGAATTTTTCCTGTCCAAGGAATAAATACAGTAAACATATAAAATCAAAAAGTAAATACAGTAAGCAATTTACCAAAATAAGATAAAAAGGGGGAGTTGTAAATATTGTACACTTTGCTGCATCTTGTAAACCATGGAGTCTGGAGTTTGTGTTGGATCAAGCTGTGGGTACACTCAGTGTGGCATTGTTGGGGAACAAAGTAATTTCAAAAAAAATCCTACGCACACGCAAGATCATGGTGATGCATAGCAACGAGAGGGGAGAGTGTCGTCTACGTACCCTCGTAGACCGTAAGCGAAAGCGTTATGACAACGCGGTTGATGTAGTCGTACGTCTTCACGATCGACCGATCCTCAGTACCGAACGTACGGCACCTCCGCGTTCAGCACACGTTCATCTCGGTGACTGCTACCTCTTGAGCATTGCGTTGGATTTCCTTGAAGAGGAAAGGGTGGTGCAGCACAGTAGCGTAAGTATTTCCCTTAGTTTTTGAGAACCAAGGTATCGATCCAGTAGGAGGCTACGCGCGAGTCCCTCGTACCTACACAAAACAAATAACTCCTCGCAACCAACGCGATAAGGGGTTGTCCATCCCTCCACGGTCACTTACGAGAGTGAGATCTGATAGATATGATAAGATAATATTTTTTGTATTTTTTGATAAAGATGTAAAGTAAAATAAAAGCAAAGTAAAAAGCAGAGGAAATAACAAAGTGTTGGAAGATTAATATGATGAAGATAGACCCGGGGGCCATAGATTTCACTAGTGGCTTCTCTCAAGAGCATAAGTATTTAACGGTGGGTGAACGAATTACTGTTGAGCAATTGACAGAATTGAGCATAGTTATGAGAATATCTAGGTATGATCATGTATATAGGCATCACGTCCAAGACAAGTAGACCGATTCCTGCCTGCATCTACTACTATTACTCCACTCATCGACCGCTATCCAGCATGCATCTAGAGTATTAAGTTTATGAAAATAGAGTAACGCCTTAAGCAAGATGACATGATGTAGAGGGATAAATTCATGCAATATGATAAAAATCCCATCTTGTTATCCTCGATGGCAACAATACAATACGTGCCTTGCTGCCCCTACTATCACTGGGAAAGGACACCGCAAGATTGAACCCAAAGCTAAGCACTTCTCCCACTGCAAGAAAGATCAATCTAGTAGGCCAAACCAAACTGATAATTCGAAGAGACTTGCAAATATACCCAATCATACATAAAAGAATTCAGAAAAGATTCAAACATTGTTCATGGATAATCTTGATCATAAACCCACAATTCATCGATCTCAACAAACACACCGCAAAAAGAAGATTACATCGAATAGATCTCCACGAGAGAGGGGGAGAACTTTGTATTGAGATCCAAAAAGAGAGAAGAAGCCATCTAGCTACTAACTATGGACCCGAAGGTCTGAAGTAAACTACTCACACTTCATCGGAGAGGCTATGGTGTTGATGTAGAAGCCCTCCGTGATGGGTGCCCTCTCGCGGAGCTCCAGAATACGTAGGTATATATAGGAGGAAGGAGTACGTTGGTGGAGCAACAGGGGGCCCACGAGGGTGGAGGGCGCGCCTGGGGGGGAGGGCGCGCTCCCCTACCTCGTGGCCTCCTGGAAGCTTCCTTGACGTAGGGTCCAAGTCTCCTGGATCATGTTTGGTGAGAAAATCATGTTCCCGAAGGTTTCATTCCGTTTGGACTCCATTTGATATTCCTTTTCTACGAAACTCTGAAATAGGCAAAAAACAACAATTCTGGGCTGGGCCTCCGGTTAATAGGTTAGTCCCAAAAATAATATAAAAGTGAATAATAAAGCCCATTAATGTCCAAAACAATAGATAATATAGCATGGAGCAATCAAAAATTATAGATACGTTGGATACGTATCGGTGACGTCCCGCGAACTCACGATCCAGTAGAGCTTCGGGGAAGAGCTTCGTCAGCACGATGGCGTGGTGACGGTGTTGATGAAGTTACCGACACAGGGCTTCGCCTAAGCACCGCTACGATATGAACGAGGTGGATTATGGTGGAGGAGGGCACCGCACACGGCTAAGAGATCAATGATCAACTTGTGTGCCTTGGGGTGCCCCCTACCCCCGTATATAAAGGAGCTAGGGGGGAGGCGTCCATCCAAGGAGGAGGGCGTGCAAAGGGTCGAAGTCCTACTCCCACCGGGAGTAGGACCCCTTCTTTCCTAGTAGGAGTAGGAGAAGGGGGAAGGGAAGGAGAGAGGAGGAAGGAAAGGAGGGAGCCGCCCCCCCTCCTTGTCCGATTCGAACTAGAGGAGGAGGGGACGCGCGGCCTACCCTGGCCACCCCTCCTCTTCTCCACTAAGGCCCAATAGGCCCATTACACTCCCCCGGGGGGGGGTCCGGTAACCCCCCGGTACTCCGGTATATGTCCGGAACCTCCCGAAACACTTACGTGTCCGAACATAGTCGTCCAATATATCGATCTTTATGTCTCGACCATTTCGAGACTCCTCATCATGTCCGTGATCATATCCGGGACTCCGAACTACCTTCGGTACATCAAAACACAAAAACTCATAATACCGATCGTCACAAAACTTTAAGCGTGCGGACCCTACGGGTTCGAGAACTATGTAGACATGACTGAGACACGTCTCTGGTCAATAACCAATAGCGGAACCTGGATGCTCATATTGATTCCTACATATTCTACGAAGATCTTTATTGGTCAAACCGCATAACAACATACGTTGTTCCCTTTGTCATCGGTATGTTACTTGCCCGAGATTCGATCGTCGGTATCTCAATACCTAGCTCAATCTCGTTACCGACAAGTCTCTTTACTCGTTCCTAGTGCATCATCCCGTAACTAACTCATTAGTCACATTGCTTGCAAGGATTATAGTGATGTGCATTACCGAGAGGGACCAGAGATACCTCTCCGACAATCGGAGTGACAAATCCTATTCTTGATCTATGCCAACTCCACGAACACCATCAGAGACACCTGTAGAGCACCTTTATAATCACCCAGTTACATTGTGACGTTTGGTAGCACACAAAGTGTTCCTCCGGTATTCGGGAGTTGCATAATCTCATAGTCATAGGAACATGTATAAGTCATGGTGAAAGCAATAGCAGTAAACTAAACGATCAATTGCTAAGCTAACGAAATGGGTCAAGTCAACCACATCATTCTCCTAATGATGTGATCCCGTTAATCAAATGACAACTCATGTCTATGTCTAGGAAACTTAACCATCTTTGATCAACGAGCTAGTCAAGTAGAGGCATACTAGTGACACTATGTTTGTCTATGTATTCACACATGTATTATGTTTCCGGTTAATACAATTCTAGCATGAATAGTAAACATTTATCATGATATGAGGAAATAAATAATAACTTTATTATTACCTCTAGGGCATATTTCCTTCAGTCTCCTACTTGCACTAGAGTT
This sequence comes from Aegilops longissima, assembly GCA_021605205.1. Taxonomy (NCBI): domain Eukaryota; kingdom Viridiplantae; phylum Streptophyta; class Magnoliopsida; order Poales; family Poaceae; genus Aegilops; species Aegilops longissima. The sequence continues at coordinate 64,162,991 of CM038679.1, forward strand.
AATAATCTAGATTACACAGTAATGATTCTAACACCCATGGAGTCTTGGTGATGATCATGTTTTGCTCGTGGAAGAGGCTTAGTCAACGTGTCTGCAATATTCAAATCCATATGTATCTTGCAAATCTCTATGTCTCCCACCTAGACTTGATCCCGGATGGAAATGAAGCGTCTCTTGATGTGTTTGGTTCTCTTGTGAAATCTGGATTCCTTTGCGAAGGCAATTGCACCAGTATTGTCACAAAAGATTTTCGTTGGACCCGATGCACTAGGTATGACACCTAGATCGGATATGAACTCCTTCATCCAGACTCCTTCATTTGCTGCTTCCGAAGCTGCTATCTACTCCACTTCACACGTCGATCCCGCCACGACGCTTTGTTTAGAACTACGCCAACTGACAGCTCCACCGTTCAATAAAAACACGTATCCGGTTTGCGATTTAGAATCGTCCGTATCAGTGTCAAAGCTTGCATCGACGTAACCATTTACGACGAGCTCTTTGTCACCTCCATAAACGAGAAACATATCCTTAGTCCTTTTCTGGTATTTCAGGATGTTCTTGACCGCTGTCCGATGATCCACTCTGGATTACTTTGGTACCTCCTGCTAAACTAATAGCAAGGCACACATCAGGTCTGGTACACAACATTGCATACATGATAGAACCTATGGCTGAAGCATAGGGAACACCTTTCATTTTCTCTCTATCTTCTGCAGTGGTCGGGCATTGAGTCTGACTCAACTTCACACCTTGTAACACAGGCAAGAACCCTTTCTTTGCTTGATCCATTTTGAACTTTTTCAAAACTTTATCAAGGTATGTGCTTTGTGAAAATCCAATTAAGCGTCTTGATCTATCTCTATAGATCTTGATGCTTAATATATAAGCAGCTTCACCGAGGTCTTTCATTGAAAAACTATTATTCAAGTATCCTTTTATGCTATCCAGGAATTCTGAATCATTTCCAATCAATAATATGTCATCCACATATAATATTAGAAACGCTACAGAGCTCCCACTCACTTTCTTGTAAATACAGGCTTCTCCAAAAGTCTGTATAAAACCATATGCTTTGATCACACTATCAAAACGTTTATTCCAACTCTGAGAGGCTTGCACCAGTCCATAAATGGATCATTGGAGCTTGCACACTTTGTTAGCACCCTTTGGATCGAAAAACCTTCGGTTGCATCATATACAACTCTTCTTCCGTAAATTCATTCAGAATGCAGTTTGACATCCATTTGCCAAATTTCATAATCATAAAATGTGGCAATTGCTAACATGATTCGGAAAGACTTAAGCATCGCTACGGGTGAGAAAGTCTCATCATAGTCAACCCTTGAACTTGTCGAAAACCTTTCGCAACAAGTCGAGCTTTGTGAACGAGAACATTACCGTCGGCATCAGTCTTCTTCTTGAAGATCCATTTATTCTCTATGGCTTGCCGATTATCGGGCAAGTCAACCAAAGTCCACACTTTGTTCACATACATGGATCCCATCTCAGATTTCATGGCCTCAAGCCATTTTGCGGAATCTAGGCTCACCATCGCTTCTTCATAGTTCGTAGGTTCGCCATGGTCAAGTAACATGACTTCCAGAACAGGATTACCGTACCACTCTGGTGCGGATCTTACTCTGGTTGACCTACGAGGTTTGGTAGTAACTTGATCTGAAGCTTCATGATCAATATCATTAGCTTCCTCACTAATTGGTGTAGGTGTCACAGGAACCGGTTTCTGTGATGAACTACTTTCCAATAAGGGAGCAGGTACAGTTACCTCATCAAGTTCTACTTTCCTCCCACTCACTTCTTTCGAGAGAAACTCCTTCTCTAGAAAGGATCTATTCTTAGCAACGAATGTTTTGCCTTCGGATCTGTGATAGAAGGTGTACCCAACAGTTTCCTTTAGGTACCCTATGAAGACACATTTCCGCGATTTGGGTTTGAGCTTCTCGGGTTGAAGCTTTTTCACATAAGCATCGCAGCCCCAAACTTTAAGAAATGACAACTTTGGTTTCTTGCCAAACCACAGTTCATAAGGCGTCGTCTCAACGGATTTCGATGGTGCCCTATTTAACGTGAATGCAGCCGTCTCTAAAGCATAACCCCGAAACGATAGTGGTAAATCAGTAAGAGACATCATAGATCGCACCATATCTAGTAAAGTACGATTACGATGTTCGGACACACCATTACACTATGGTGTTCCGGGTGGAATGAGTTGCGAAACTATTCTGCGTTTCAAATGAAGGCCAAACTCGTAACTGAAATATTCTCCTCCACGATCAGATCGTAGAAACTTTATTTTCTTGTTACGATGATTTTCCACTTCACTCTGAAATCCTTTGAACTTTTCAAATGTTTCAAACTTATGTTTCATTAAGTAGATATACCCATATCTGCTCAAATCATCTGTGAAGGTGAGAAAATAACGATACCCAAGCCTCAATATTCATCGGACCACATACATCAGTATGTATGATTTCCAACAAATCTGTTGCTTGATCCATTGTTCCAAAGAACGGCGTTTTAGTCATCTTGCCCATGAGGCATGGTTCGCAAGTACCAAGTGATTCATAATCAAGTGATTCCAAAAGTCCATCAGTATGGAGTTTCTTCACGCGCTTTACACCAATATGACCCAAACGGCAGTGCCACAGATAAGTTGCACTATCATTATCAACTCTGCATCTTTTGGCTTCAACATTATGAATATGTGTATCACTACTATCGAGATTCAAAAAAATAGACCACTCTGCAAGGTTTCATGACCATAAAAGATATTACTCATGTAAATAGAACAACCATTATTCTCATATTTAAATGCCGTATCGCATCAAACAAGATCCAGATATAATGTTCATGCTCAACACTGGCACCAAATAACAATTATTCAGGTCTAAAACTAATCCCGAAGGTAGATGTAGAGGTAGCGTGACGACGGTATCATATCGACTTTGGAACCATTTCCCACGCGCATCGTCACCACGTCCTTAGCCAATCTTCTCTCAATCCATAGTCTTTGTTTCGAGTTGCAAATATTAGCAACAGAACTAGTATCAAATACCCAGGTGCTACTACGAGCTTTAGTAAGGTACACATCAATAACATGTATATCACATATACCTTTGTTCACCTTGATATCCTTCTTATCCGCCAAATACTTGGGGCAGTTCCGCTTCCAGTGACCAGTCTGTTTGCAGTAGAAGCACTCAGTCTGATGCTTAGGTCCAGACTTAGGTTTCTTCTCCTGAGCAGCAACTTGTTTGTTGTTCTTCTTGAAGTTCCCCTTCTTCCTCCCTTTACCCTTTTTTCTTGAAACTGGTGGTCTTGTTAACCATCAACACTTGATGCTCATTCTTGATTTCTATCTCCGCAGCCTTTAGCATTGCGAAGAGCTCTGGAATTGTCTTATCCATCCCTTGCATATTATAGTTCATCACGAAGCTCTTGTAGATTGGTGGCAGTGATTGAAGAATTCTGTCGATGACACTATCATCTGGAAGATTAACTCCCAGTTGATTCAAGTGGTTATTGTACCCAGACATTTTGAGTATATGTTCACTGAAAGAACTATTCTCCTCCATCTTGTAGCTGTAGAACTTATTGGAGACTTCATATCTCTCAATCCGGGCATTTGCTTGAAATATTAACTTCAACTACTAGAACATCTCATCTGCTCCATAACGTTCAAAACGTTGTTGAAGTCCCGGTTCTAAGCCGTAAATCATGGCACACTGAACTATCGAGTAGTCATCAGCTTTGCTCTGCCAGACGTTCTTAACGTCGTCAGTTGCATCTGCAGCAGGCCTGGCACCCAGCGGTGCTTCCAGGAAGTAATTCTTTTGTGTAGCAATGAGGATAATCCTCAAGTTACGGACCCAGTCCTGTAATTGCTACCATCATCTTTCAACTTTGCTTTCTCAAGGAACGCATTAAAATTCAACGGAAGAACAGCACGGGCCATCTATCTACAACAACATAGACAAGCAAGATACTATAAGGTACTAAGTTCATGATAAATTTAAGTTCAATTAATCATATTACTTAAGAACTCCAACTTAGATAGAAATCTCTCTTATCATCTAAGTGATCACGTGATTCAAATAAACTAAACCATAACCGATCATCATGTGAAATGGAGTAGTTTTTAATGGTGAACATCACTATGTTGATCATATCTACTATATGATTCACGTTCGACCTTTCGGTCTCAGTGTTCCGAGGCCATATCTGCATATGCTAGGCTCGTCAAGTTTAACCCGAGTATTTCTGCATGTGCGAAACTGGCTTGCACCCGTTGTATGTGAACCTAGAGCTTATCACTCCCAATCATCACGTGGTGTCTCGGCACGACGAACTTTGGCAACAGTGCATACTCAGGGAGAACACTTGTACCTTGAAATTTAGTGAGAGATCATCTTATAATGCTACCGTCAATCAAAGCAGAATAAGACGCATAAAGGATAAACATCACATGCAATCAATAGAAGTGATATGATATGGCCATCATCATCTTGTGCCTTTGATCTCCATCTCCAAAGCACCGTCATGATCACCATCATCACCGGCGCGACACCTTGATCTCCATCATAGCATCGTTGTCGTCTCGCCAACTATTGCTTCTATGACTATCGCTACCGCTTAGTGATAAAGTAAAGCAATTACAGGGCGATTGCATTGCATACAATAAAGCGACAACCATATGGCTCCTGCCAGTTGCCGATAACTCCGTTACAAAACATGGTCATCTCATACAATAAAATATAGCATCATGCCTTGACCATATCACATCACAACATGCCCTGAAAAAACAAGTTAGACGCCCTCTACTTTGTTATTGCAAGTTTTACGTGGCTGCTATGGGCTGAGCAGGAACCGTTCTTACCTACGCATCAAAACCACAATGATATTTCGTCAAGTTAGTGTTGTTTTAACCTTCTCAAGGACCGGGCGTAGTCACACTCGGTTCAACTAAAGTTGGAGAAACTGACACCCGCCAGTCACCTATGTGCAAAGCACATCGGTAGAACCAGTCTCGCGTAAGCGTACGCGTAATGTCGATCCGGGCCGCTTCATCCAACAATACCGCCGAACCAAAGTATGACATGCTGGTAAGCAGTATGACTTGTATCGCCCACAATTCACTTGTGTTCTACTCGTGTATATAACATCTACGCATAAACCTGGCTCTGATGCCACTATTGGGGAACGTAGTAATATCAAAAAAATTCCTACACACACGCAAGATCATGGTGATGCATAGCAATGAGAGGGGAGAGTGTAGTCTACGTACCCTCATAGACCGTAAGCAGAAGCGTTATGACAACGCGGTTGATGTAGTCATACGTCTTCACGATCGACCGATCCTCAGTTCCGAACGTACGGCACCTCCGTGTTCAGCACACGTTCAGCTCGGTGACGTCCCGCGAACTCACGAGCCAGTAGAGCTTCGGGGAAGAGCTTCGTCAGCACGACGGCATGGTGATGGTGTTGATGAAGTTACCGACGCAGGGCTTCGCCTAAGCACCGCTATGATATGACCGAGGTGGATTATGGTGGAGGGGGGCACCGCACACGTCTAAGAGATCAATGATCAACGTGTGTGCCTTGGGGTGCCCCCTGCCCCCGTATATAAAGGAGCTATGGGGGAGGCGGCCGGCCAAGGAGGAGGGCGCGCCAAGGGGGGGAGTCCTACTCCCACCGGGAGTAGGACTCCTTCTTTCCTAGTAGGAGTAGGAGAAGGGGGAAGAGAAGGAGAGAGGAGGAAGGAAAGGGGAGCGCCGCCCCCCCTCCTTGTCCAATTCGGACTAGAGGGTGAGGGGGCGCGCTTCCTGCCCTGGCTGCCCCTCCTCTTCTCCACAAAGGCCCAATAGGCCCATTACACTCCCCGGGGGGTTCCGGTAACCCCCCGGTACTCCGGTATATGTCCGAAACCTCCCGAAACACTTCCGGTGTTCGAACATAGTCGTCCAATATATCGATCTTTACGTCTCGACCATTTCGAGACTCCTCGTCATGTTCGTGATCATATCCGGGACTCCGAACTATCTTCGGTACATCAAAACACAAAAACTCATAATAGCGATCGTCACCGAACCTTAAACGTGCGGACCCTACGGGTTCGAGAACTATGTAGACATGACCGAGACACGTCTCCGGTCAATAACCAATAGCGGAACCTGGATGCTCATATTGGTTCCTACATATTGTACGAAGATCTTTATCGGTCAAACCGCATAACAACATACGTTGTTCCCTTTGTCATCGGTATGTTACTTGCCCGAAATTCGATCGTCGGTATCTCAATACCTAGCTCAATCTCATTACCAGCAAGTCTCTTTACTCATTGCTTAGTGCATCATCCCGTAACTAACTCATTAGTCACATTGCTTGCAAGGCTTATAGTGATGTGCATTACCGAGAGGGCCCAGAGATACCTCTCCGACAATCGGAGTGACAAATCCTATTCTTGATCTATGCCAACTCCACGAACACCATTGGAGACACCTGTAGAGCACCTTTATAATCACCCAGTGACGTTGTGACGTTTGGTAGCACTCAAAGTGTTCCTCCGGTATTCGGGAGTTGCATAATCTCATAGTCATAGGAACATGTATAAGTTATGGAGAAAGCAATAGCAGTAAACTAAACGATCAAGTGCTAAGCTAACGAAATGGGTCAAGTCAATCACATCATTCTCCTAATGATGTGATCCCATTAATCAAATGACAACTCATGTCTATAGCTAGGAAACTTAACCATCTTTGATCAACGAGCTAGTCAAGTAGAGGCATACTAGTGACACTATGTTTGTCTATGTATTCACACATGTATTATGTTTCCGGTTAATACAATTCTAGCATGAATAATAAACATTTATCATGATATGAGGAAATAAATAATAACTTTATTATTTACTCTAGGGCATACTTCCTTCAGGCATAATGTTCTACAGAAGTACAAGCAATCTATCAATGTAGTGAATGCAGGAGAAAAGGTGGAAGTTAACCAAAGTTGTAAGAAACTTACAACAATTATGCTAGGATCATCATCTTCTTCTGATTCGTCAGGTGCTTCCTCAGTAGGTGGTTGATTGACATGTTTGTAGTGGCCTTTCTTGTTATGATCAGCAGCCCCACAAACAGAGCAATGCATGGTGACACCATGCTTGGTCAACTTCTTCACTCCTTTCTGATCTTTCTTCTCCTTTGGATCTTCTTACCTATTTTTCTTTGGCCTGCCCATTACTTTGGTGTATATTGGTGGATGAACTGGAATGCCATGCATCTTTTCCCATTGCTTTGGATCCCTCATTGGCATCATGTTGAAGCCATAGCACTTCTTGTACTCCTCAACAGTGTAGCATGAATGCACCATGCTCTCTGGCTCAATTCTCTTATGCCTAAAACAAGCAATTGCATGATGGCAAGGTATGCCAGATAGTTCCCACCTTTTGCAGTTACAGCTGTGCATGTTGAGTTCAACTATGTATGTGTTATTCAATGAGATAACTTGAAATACACCTCTTCATACTCCCTCACCCTGTAGTTTTTTGCCCACTCCACATACTTGTCCAGTTTCTTTTGTATCTTGGGGCAAAGCCTGCCTGTCCAATTTGCTGCCTCCCTTTGCTTACCAACAATTCTGTTTGTTATCTTCCAAAATATGTAATCCATCATTGATTTAATTGGCAATTCTCTACCATCCAAAATATAGCTGCAGATTTGCACAAAATGTGTCGACACAATCAATGGAAGCATATGTAAAAAAAATGAAGCAATATATCATACTTGTAATCAATTAAACTAACCTGTTGAACACTTCAGACATGTTATTTAGCAATATATTACACTTGCAAAAAGGATCAAAGAAAGCTTTGATTCAAGTTCTTGGGGACAACTTCTCAACCCAACAGAATGCTGCAAAGGTGTGATCTTTCATCTGATCCATGTTTCTGTTGTAGGCAGCTTCATTAGTGGATCTTGCTATGGTCCATAGGTAATTCTTGAGTTGTTCACCCTTATGCACTTTGTGGAAATTTTGGCAAATGTGCCTAACACAGTTCCTATGTTCTGCATGAGGGAAAACTTTCTGCACTGCATTTCTCAAACCCTACAAAACAACATAAAACATTATTGGTCTGCGGCCCTAAAAAACAACCCTGTTTGGAATAGAACATTATGCAAAGAAAAAGAACAAATAAACTATATCTCAGCTTCTGCTTGACACTCATAATTAATGGTGAAGGGTGAAGTGTTCGTTATATTAAGGTCGTCCTTCAAAGAGGCTAGAAACCACTCCCAACTGTGTGTTGACTCCACTTCACATATGCCAAATGCTATAGGGAAGATACAATCATTTGCATCAATCCCAACTGTTGTGAGTATATTTCCCTTATATCTTGTTTTGATGTGACATCCATCAAGGAAAATTATTGGTCTGCAGCCCTTCAAAAACCCTCTCTTACAAGCAATAAGACCAGTATAATGTTGAGAAGTGGTCCTTTGTCATCTTTGTTTTCTCATCAAAAACCTCCTTTGTGCATAGGAAGAATTCACTCCCTGGATTGCTCCTTCTCAGCTCCTTCCCATAGTCCCACAAAGTGTTGTACTGATCATCATCTTCTCCCCTGATTTGTTCCACAGCTGCTCTTCTTGCCCTTCCCAACTTACTCCTATGAGCCACTAAGTTAAATTCTTGTTCCACCTTCTCTGAAAATTTCCTTAAGGGAATTTTCTCATTGTCGCTGAACTCTTCTCTAAACTGTTTAGTAAGAAATGGAGCTGTAAGAACTTTCAGGTCCCAAGCTTTTGTGCAAGTGTGCTTGTCAGTATACTTCTTGATCTGAATACTGTTGGATCTGTTGTCTTTGCCCGCCTTCAAATACCAAGTATAGTCATCCTTGCATATAGCCTCTAATGACCTGTTAGTATTTCTGAGCTTCCTCGCCTTCACTCTATTTCTGACACTATATGCATTGAGAGCATGTCTGAGCTCTGTCATGTTTACAAATACCATCCCAAGCTTAAACACTAGTGCATTCAGGTCTGTGCTAGGCTTGAAAACACTGAGTTTATGCTTCAGCTTCTCTTTCTCTGTTGTTGACATATTCATATGACTGTCCTCCAATGCATCTTCTGGAAGTTCTGCTTCATAGTCAGCAAATTCATTCTTTTCTGTGTGATCATCTACATCTTTGTCAACATTTTCCTCAAACAAGTCATCATCACCATCTTTAACATCATAGTCATTCTCATAAAAATCCACATCTGTTAACTCTTCTTCAACATCACCGTCTTCTTCACTACTCTCACTATCATCCTCACATTCCTCCTCCACTTCAACTGCAAACCATGAATTTGATCCTTCACCATACGACATCCTCCTCTTTGATTTCCTTGGTACCTCCTTTCTTGGACTATTTCCTTTCTTTGACCAGCTAACATTTTCTTTTCCATTGGGTGTTGTGGGAGTAATGACCTTTGACAGTTCTGTCACTCTAGTAATCAAAACATCATCATCTGTTGACTGCGGGGTTTCACCATGATCTACTACAAGCACTAGGTTCTCGTGCTCTACTGTTGCAGTAATCATCAACACCATATCTGCATCACAAGTCAGAAGCTTAAGGCCATCAGCAATTGTCTTCCCTGGTTGGCACTAATACACATCTATTTTGGAGGCTGCCATGTCATATCCTAGTTGTGAAAAAATTCCTTGATCCATAGGCATTGACCATGTGTCACTCTCACACATGTCAAACCAGTCAACCTCATAATCCTTGTAAGTCTTGTTGCTCTCACTCCCACAGAAAAACCCATTGTGGTGTATCTCAACAGTAAACAACCCATCAAAATCACCTGCATTGTTAAAATAATACAAATTCAGTAAGCAGTGTACATCAAATGTAATGAACAAAATATACTATTAAGAACTAAATTAGTACAATGAAAGTACAGAAGGTTAACACATTAGACATAGAGCTACTCATTCTCCCTAAAAATTCAGCACAGAATTTGCACATAGCAATTTCAGTGTCAAATTCAGATTACATGCCTTCAGTGTAAAAAAATCAGTTTACTGCTTTTTTTTTTCACATATTCAGAGTACAAACAACATAAAATCCATCTCAGAAACATCACACATATTCAACTACATAATGCAAACAATCAGGATCATATCACAAACCATACCGAAAACAAAGACTTTATTGGAATTTTACACACATAAAGTTGCCTCCTTTCATAACCACTTCCTAAACCCAAGGTCAATTTGCGAACTGGCGATCCAACATCTGGTAAGAACCCTAAGGGGGCAGAGGCGGACCAAACAGGGTAGAACGAAGAAGGCGACACAAACAAGACGGCGGGAAGTACAGGAAAGAAACCAGACGAGAGCAATGAGGGGGCAGACGTACCATACGAGGGTGCTGCTTCATCCGGACGTCGGCGACGCGGTTCCGTCATCTCCTCCTCCGACGGCCGCGATGACGCGCTGCCTCCTGTGCCTCCACCTGCGCCTCTATTCGATCAGGAAATGAAGCGGTGGGGAGTCAACTTGAACGGCCAGCGAGTTTGGGGTGCCGAAAGCAAATATGCACAAGCTGCCTATTCCCTCCGTTATAGGGGCTTTTTTGCAAAAATAATAACAAGTTGAGGGGGGGTGTCAGTGTCAAAACCGGCGGATCTCGGGTAGGGGGTCCCGATCTGTGCACCTTAGGCTGATGGTAACAGAAAGCAAGGGACACAATGTTTACCCAGGTTCGGGCCCTCTCGATGGAGGTAAAACCCTACTTCCTGCTTGACTAATAGTGATGATATGAGTAGTACAAGAGTAGATCTACCACGAGATCGTAGAGGCTAAACCCTAGAAGCTAGCCTATGATGATTATGATTGTGATTGTGATCGGCCATCTAAGGATCAACCTCTCCGGTTTATATAGACACCGGAGAGGGCTAGGGTTTACATGGAATCGGTTACAAGGAAGGAAATATATTATTCGGATCACCAAGCTTGTCTTCCACGCAAAGGAGAGTCCCATCCGGACACGAGACGGAGTCTTGAGTCTTGTATCTTCATGCTCCAATAGTCCGGACAAAGTATATAGTCCGGCTGTCCGGATACCCCCTAATCCAGGACTCCCTCAGTAGCCCCTGAACCAGGCTTCAATGACGATGAGTCCGGCGCGCAGTTCTGTCTTCGGCATTGCAAGGCGGGTTCCATCTCCGAATACTCCAAAGTATTGGGGAACGTTGCAGAAAATTAAAATTTTTCCTACGGTTTCACCAAGATCCATCTATGAGTTCATCTAAGAAACGAGTCAAGGGAGTGAGTTTGCATCTACATACCACTTGTAGATCGAGTGCGGAAGCGTTCAAGGGGATGGTGATGATGGAGTCGTACTCGGATCACCGATGACCAAAGTGCTGAACGGACAGCACCTCCGCGTTCAACACACGTACGGTACTGACGACGTCTCCTCCGTCTTGATCCAGCAAGGAGGAAGGAGAGGTTGAGGAAGATGGCTCCAGCAGCAGCACGACGGCGTGATGATGATGGAGTGACAGTTCTCCGGCAGGGCTTCGCCAAGCACACGCGGAGGAGGAGAGGTGTTGGGGAGGGGAGGGGCTGCGCCTTCAATTGTGTGTTGCAGCCCTCCCCTCACCCCTCTATTTATAGGGGGAAGGGAGGAGGGGCCGGCCCCTCTAGATGCCATCTAGAGGGGGCGGCGGCCAAGGGAGAGGGGGGCTTGCCCCCCAAGCAAGGGGGGCGCCCCCTCTAGGGTTCCCCCTCAACCCTAGGCGCATGGGCCCAAGGGGAGGGGTGCGCCCAGCCCACCAGGGGCTGGCTGCCTCCCACGCAGCCCAGTGCCCCCGGGGGTGGCCCCTCCGGTGGTCCTCCGAACCTTCCGGTGGCCCCACACAATACCGATATGACCAAACTTTTCCGGTGTCCGTTTGACAACTTCCATATATAAATCTTTGCCTCCGGACCTTCCGAACTCCTCGTGGCGTCCGGGATCTCATCCGGGACTCAACAACATTCGTAATCACATACAAGTCTTCCTAATAACCCTAAGCGTCACCGAACCTTAAGTGTGTAGACCCTACGGGTTCGGAGACACGCAGACATGACCGAGGCGGCTCTCGGATCAATAACCAACAGCGGGATCTGGATACCCATGTTGGCTCCCACATGCTCCTTGATGATGTCATCGGATGAACGACGATGTCGAGGATTCAAGCAACCCCATATACTATTCCCTTTGTCAGACGGTATGTTACTTGCCCGAGACTCGATCGTCGGTATCCCAATACCTCGTTAACTCTCGTTACGGCAAGTCACTTTACTCATCAGTAATGCATGATCCGTGACCGGACACTTGGTCACTTTGAGCTCATTATGATGATGCACTACCGAGTGGGCCCAGTGATACCTCTCCGTCATAAGGAGTGACAAATCCTGCCTCGATCCGTGTCAACCCAATGACACTTTCGGAGATACCAGAGTGCACCTTTATAGTCACCCAGATTCGTTGTGGCGTTTGGTACACCAAAGCACTCCTACGGTATCCGGAGTTACACGATCTCATGGTCTAAGGAAGAGATACTTGACATTGGAAAAGCTCTAGCAAAGCGAACTACGATCTTGTGCTATGCTTAGGATTGGGTCTTGTCCATCACGTCATTCTCCTAATGGCGTGATCCCGTTATCAATGACATCGATGTCCATAGTCGAAACCATGACTATCTGTCGACCAACGAGCTAGTCAACTAGAGGCTCACTAGGGACGTATTGTGGTCTATATATTCACACGTGCATCACGATTTCTGGATGATATAGTTATAGCATGAATAAAAGACAATTATCATGAACAAGGAAATATAATAATAATACTTTTATTATTGCCTCTAGGGCATATTTCCAACAGTCTCCCACTTGCACTAGAGTCAATAATCTAGTTACATTGTGATGAATCGAACACCCATAGAGTTCGGTGTTGATCATGTTTTGCCCATGGAAGAGGTTTAGTCAGCGGATCTGCGACATTCAGATCCGTATGCACTTTGCAAATTTCTATGTCTCCATCTTGAACATTTTCACGGATGGAGTTGAAGCGACGCTTGATGTGCTGGTCTTCTTGTGAAACCTGGCTCTTTGGCAAGTGCAATAGCTCCAGTGTTGTCACGAAGAGTTTGATCGGCCCCGACGCATTGGGTATGACTCCTAGGTCGGTGATGAACTCCTTCACCCAAATTGCTTCATGCGCTGCCACCGAGGCTGCCATGTACTCCGCTTCACATGTAGATCCCGCCGGCGACGCTCGCTGCACCTGCACCAGCTTCGCTCCACCATTCAACATATACACGTATCCGGTTTGTGACTTAGAGTCATCCAGATCTGTGTCGAAGCTAGCGTCGGCGTAACCCTTCGATGAGCTCTTCGTCACCTCCATAAACGAAAACATGTCCTTTGTCCTTTTCGGTACTTCAGGATATTCTTGACCGTTGTCTAGTGTTCCTTGCGGGATTACTTTGGTACCTTCCTACCAAACTTACGGCAAGGTTTACATCAGGTCAGTACACAACATGGCATACATAATAGATCCTATGGCTGAAGCATAGGGATGACACTCATCTCTTCTTTATCTTTTGCCGTGGTCGGGCATTGAGCCGAGCTCAATCTCACACCTTGCAATCTGAGGCAAGAACCCTTCTTGGACTGATCCATTTTGAACTTCTTCAAAATCTTATCAAGGTATGTGCTTTGTGAAAGACCTATGAGGCATCTCGATCTATCTCTATAGATCTTGATGCCTAATATATAAGCAGCTTCTCCAAGATCGTTCATTGAAAAACATTTATTCAAGTAGGCCTTAATGCTATCCAAGAATTCTATATCATTTCCCATCAAAAGTATGTCATCTACATATAATATGAGAAATGCTCTGAGCTCCCACTCACTTTCTTGTAAACGCAGGCTTCTCCATAAGTCTGCATAAACCCAAATGCTTTGATCATCTCATCAAAGCGAATGTTCCAACTCCGAGATGCTTGCACCAGTCCATAAATGGATCGCTGGAGCTTGCATACTTTGTCAGCATTCTTAGGATCGACAAAACCCTCCGGCTGCATCATATACAGCTCTTCCTTAAGATAACCGTTAAGGAATGCTGTTTTGACGTCCATCTGCCATATCTCATAATCATAGTATGCGGCAATTGCTAACATGATTCAGACGGACTTAAGCTTCGCTACGGGAGAGAAAGTCTCATCGTAGTCAATCCCTTGAACTTGCCGATAACCCTTAGCGACAAGTCGAGCTTTATAGATGGTGACATTACCATCCGCGTCCGTCTTCTTCTTGAAGATCCATTTATTTTCTATCGCTCGCCGATCATCGAACAAGTCGGTCAAAGTCCATACTTTGTTTTCATACATGGATTCTATCTCGGATTTCATGGCTTCTAGCCATTTGTTGGAATCTGGGCCCGCCATCGCTTCTTCATAGTTCGAAGGTTCACCATTGTCTAACAACATGATTTCCAGGACAGGGTTGCCGTACCACTCAGTGCGGAACGTGTCCTTGTGGACCTCTGAAGTTCAAGAGCAACTTGATCCAAGTACCTTGATCATCATCATTATTTTCCTCTTCAGTTGGTGTAGGCATCACAGGAACATTTTCCTGAGCTGCACTACTATCCTGTTCAATTGGTAGTACTTCATCGAGTTCTACTTTCCTCCCACTTACTTCTTTCGAGAGAAACTCTTTTTCCAGAAAGGATCCTTTTTTGGCAACAAAGATCTTTCCCTCGGATCTTAAGTAGAAGGTATACCCTATGGTTTCCTTAGGGTATCCTATGAAGACGCATTTTTCCGACTTGGGTTCGAGCTTTTCAGGTTGAAGTTTCTTGACATAAGCATCGCATCCCCAAACTTTTAGAAACGACAGCTTAGGTTTCTTCCCAAACCATAATTCATACGGTGTCGTCTCAACGGATTTAGACGGTGCCCTATTTAAAGTGAATGTAGCTGTCTCTAGAGCGTATCCCCAAAATGATAGCGGTAAATCGGTAAGAGACATCATAGACCGCACCATATCCAATAGAGTGCGATTACGACGTTCGAACACACCGTTACGCTGAGGTGTTCCAGGCGGCGTGAGTTGTGAAACGATTCCACATTTTCTTAAGTGTGTACTAAATTCGTGACTCAAATATTCTCCTCCACGATCCGATCGTAAGAATTTTATCTTTCGGTCACGTTGATTCTCTACTTCATTCTGAAATTTCTTGAACTTTTCAAAGGTCTCAGACTTGTGTTTCATTAAGTAGACATACCCATATCTACTCAAGTCATAAGTGAGAGTGAGAACATAACGATATCCTCCGCGAGCCTCAACACTCATTGGACCGCACACATCGGTATGTATGATTTCCAACAAGTTGGTTGCTCGCTCCATTGTTCCGGAGAACGGAGTCTTGGTCATTTTGCCCATGAGGCATGGTTCGCATGTGTCAAATGATTCATAATCGAGAGACTCTAAAAGTCCATCAGCATGGAGCTTCTTCATGCGCTTGACACCAATGTGACCAAGGCGGCAGTGCCACAAGTATGTGGGACCATCGTTATCAACTTTACATCTTTTGGTATTCACGCTATGAACATGTGTAATACTACGCTCGAGATTCATTAAGAATAAACCATTGACCATCGGAGCATGACCATAAAACATATCTCTCATATGAATAGAACAACCATTATTCTCGGATTTAAATGAGTAGCCATCTCGTATCAAACGAGATCCGATACAATGTTCATGCTCAAACTTGGCACCAAATAACAATTATTAAGGTTCAAAACTAATCCCGTAGGTAAATGAAGAGGTAGCGTGCGGCGGCGATCACATCGACTGGAACCATTCCCGACGCCAGCGCGCGTCACCTCGTCCTTCGCCAGTCTCCGCTTATTCCGCAGCTCTGCTGTGAGTTACAAATAAAACAGCGGCACCGTATCAAATACCCAGGAGTTACTACGAGTCTTGGTAAGGTACACATCAATTACATGTATATCAAATATACCTTTGGTGTTGCCGGCCTTCTTATCCGCTAAGTATTTGGGGCAGTTCCGCTTCGAAGGACCCTTCCCTTGCAATAAAAGCACTCGGTCTCGTGCTTGGGTCCATTCTTTGACTTCTTCCCGCAACTTGCTTGCGGGCGCGGCAACCTCCTTGCCGTCCTTCTTGAAGTTCTTCTTGCCCTTGCCCTTCTTGAACTTAGTGGTCTTATTGACCATCAACACTTGATGTTCTTTCTTGATTTCAACCTCTGCTGACTTCACATAGAGAATACTTCAGGAATGGTCTTTACCATCCCCTGCATATTGTAGTTCATCACAAAGCTCTTGTAGCTTGGTGGGAGCGATCAAGGATTCTGTCAATGACCGCCTCATCGGGGAGGTTAATATTCAGCTGGGTCATATGGTTGTGCAACCTGGACATCTTGAGTATGTGCTCACCGATGAACTATTTTCCTCCATCTTAAAACTATAGAACTTGTCGGAGATGTCATATCTCTCGACCCGGCGTGAGCTTGGAAAACCAGTTTCAGCTCTCGAACATCTCATATGCTCCGTGATGCTCAAAACGCTTTTGGAGCCCGGTTCTAAGCTGTAAAGCATGCCGCACTGAACGAGGGAGTAATCATCAAGACGAGACTGCCAAGCATTCATAATGTCTTGGTTCTTCGGGCAGGGCGTCACCTAGCGGTCCTTCTAGGACATATTGTTTCCTGGCAGCTATGAGGATGATCCTCAAGTTCCGGACCCAGTCCGTATAGTTGCTGCCGTCATCTTTCAGCTTGGTTTTCTCTAGGAACGCGTTGAAGTTCAAGTTGACATGAGCATTGGCCATTTGATCTACAAGACATATTATGCAAAAGTTTTAGACTAAGTTCATGATAATTAAGTTCATATAATCAAATTATTTAAATGAACTCCCACTCAGATTAGACATCCTTCTAGTCATCTAAGTGTTACACGATCCGAGTCGACTAGGCCGTGTCCGATCATCACGTGAGACGGACTAGTCATTGTCGGTGAACATTCTCATGTTGATCGTATCTTCCATACGACTCGTGTTCGACCTTTCGGTCTCCGTGTTCCGAGGCCATGTCTGTACATGCTAGGCTCGTCAAGTTAACCCTAAGTGTTTTTGTGTGTGTAAATCTGTCTTACACCCGTTGTATGTGAACGTAAGAATCCATCACACCCGATCATCACGTGGTGCTTAGAAGCGACGAACTTTAGCAACGGTGCACAGTTTGGGGAGAACACTTCTTGAAATTGTTGTAAGGGATCATCTTATTTACTACCGTCGTTCTAAGTAAACAAGATGCATAAACATAATAAACATCACATGCAATTATATAGTAGTGACATGATATGGCCAATATCATAAAACTCCATTGATCTCTATCTTCGGGGCTCCATGATCATCTTGTCACCGGCATGACACCATGATCTCCATCATCATGATCTCCATCATCGTGTCTTCATGAAGTTGTCACGCCAACGACTACTTCTACTTCTATGGCTAACGCGTTTAGCAATAAAGTAAAGTAAGTTACATGGCGTTCTTCAATGACACGCAGGTCATACAAAAATAAAGACAACTCCTATGGCTCCTGCCGGTTGTCATACTCATCGACATGCAAGTCGTGATTCCTATTACAAGAACATGATCTCATACATCACAATATGTCATTCATCATTCATCACAACTTGGCCATATCACACACATGTCAATTGCTGCAAAAACAAGTTAGACGTCCTCTAATTGTTGTTGCATCTTTTACGTGGCTGCAATTGGGTTCTAGCAAGAACGTTTTCTTACCTACGAATAACCACAACGTGATTTTGTAAACTTCTATTTAACCTTCATAAGGACCCTTTTCATCGAATCTGCTCCAACTAAAGTGGGAGAGACAGACACCCGCTAGCCACTTTATGCAACTAGTGCATGTTAGTCGGTGGAACCGGTCTCACGTAAGCGTACGTGTAAGGTTGGTCCGGGCCGCTTCATCCCACAATACCGCGGAAGCAAGATAAGACTAGTAGCGGCAAGCAAGTTGACAAGATCTACGCCCACAACTAAATTGTGTTCTACTCGTGCATTAGAGAACTACGCATAGACCTAGCTCATGATGCCACTGTTGGGAACGTTGCAGAAAATTAAAACTTTTCCTACGGTTTCACCAAGATCCATCTATGAGTTCATCTAAGCAATGAGTCAAGGGAGTGAGTTTGCATCTACATACCACTTGTAGATCGAGTGCGGAAGCGTTCAAGGGGATGGTGATGATGGAGTCGTACTCGGATCACCGATGACCAAAGTGCTGAACGGACAGCACCTCCGCGTTCAACACACGTACGGTACTGAGAACGTCTCCTCCGTCTTGATCCAGCAAGGAGGAATGAGAGGTTGAGGAAGATGGCTCCAGCAGCAGCACGACGGCGTGATGATGATGGAGTGATGGGCCTCCGGCAGGCTTCGCCAAGCACACGCGGAGGAGGAGAGGTGTTGGGAGGGCTGCGCCTTCAATTGTGTGTTGCAGCCTCCCTCACCCCTCTATTTATAGGGGAAGGGAGGAGGGCCCCCTCTAGATGCCATCTAGAGGGGGGCGGCCAAGGAGAGGGGGCTTTCCCCCAAGCAGGGCGCCCCTCTAGGGTTCCCCTCAACCCTAGGCGCATGGGCCCAAGGGAGGGTGCGCCCAGCCACCAGGCTGGCTGCCTCCCACGCAGCCCAAGTGGCCCCCGGAGGGGTGGCCCCTCCGGTGGTCCTCCGGAACCTTTCCGTGGCCCCGCACAATACCGATATGACCCAAACTTTTCCGTGTCCGTTTGACAACTTCCCATATATAAATCTTTACCTCCGGACCCTTCCGAACTCCTCGTGACGTCCGGATCTCATCCGGACTCAACAACATTCGGTAATCACATACAAGTCTTCCTAATAACCCTAGCGCCACCGAACCTTATGTGTAGACCCTACGGGTTCGGAGACATGCAGACATGACCGAGATGGCTCTCAGATCAATAACCAACAGCGGGATCTGGATACCCATGTTGGCTCCCACATGCTCCTCAATGATGTCATCGGATGAACCACGATGTCGAGGATTCAAGCAACCCCATATACTATTCCCTTTGTCAGACGATATGTTACTTGCCCGAGACTCGATCGTCGGTATCCCAATACCTCGTTAAGTCTCGTTACCGCAAGTCACTTTACTCGCATCAGTAATGCATGATCCGTGACGGACACTTGGTCACTTTGAGCTCATTATGATGATGCACTACCGAGTGGGCCCAGTGATACCTCTCCGTCATACGGAGTGACAAATCCATCTCGATCCGTGTCAACCCAATGACACTTTCGGAGATACCGTAGTGCACCTTTATAGTCACCCAGTTACGTTGTGACGTTTGGTACACCCAAAGCACTCCTACGGTATCCGGGAGTTACACGATCTCATGGTCTAAGGAAGAGATACTTGACATTGGAAAAGCTCTAGCAAAACGAACTACACGATCTTGTGCTATGCTTAGGATTGGGTCTTGTCCATCACGTCATTCTCCTAATGACGTGATCCCGTTGTCAATGACATCTGATGTACATAGTCAGGAAACCATGACTATCTGTCGACCAACGAGCTAGTCAACTAGAGGCTCACTAGGGACGTATTGTGGTCTATATATTCACACGTGTATCACGATTTCCGGATGATATAGTTATAGCATGAATAAAAGACAATTATCATGAACAAGGAAATATAATACCTGTTACGACGAATAGTGTCCAGCTTCTCATCAATGTTGTACTCCTCGGCTTCCGTGCCTCAATAATGACCTCCTCCACGTTTCGAGCGAATGCGAGGAACCAAGGCATTTTTGCATTTGCCACCCCCGATCTAGCAGGTTGACCGTCTATTTGAGGAGACAGGGATTCTCAGATCCAAACCTCATCCTCTTCCCTCGAGCAAGCATTCAACAGAGTGCACCGGAAAAAAACCATTTCAACATGGTCGGTCGTTGTAGCCCTTCTTCTCGCTCTCCTCGCTCTAAGCCGGGGGAATGGGAAGAGTGTTCAGTTCCTCATAGCCGTTTGATGGAGTTACAAACCCAAGGGTTTCTTCCACCGGCGTTCATGGTCCCCGTCCGAGCCGGAATAGCCGCCTATAATGGCGGGGAGCAAGCAGAGGGATCTCCTAATCCATCTCCAAAGGAGTGAATATGCCTCATCCCGCATCTGCTAAGGGGCGTCGGGTTTCCTATCCACCCGTTTCTTTGCGGGCTCCTGGAGTTCTACAGCCTCCAGTTGCACAACTTCACCCCTGCCTCCGTGCTACATATAGCAGGATATGTTGCCCTTTGCGAGCTGTTTCTAGGCTGCGAGGCTCACCTCGGGTTATGGAAGAAGCTGTTCTGCCTCGTCCCTCGTAACCAGGGAGAATCCCTATGTCAAGTGGGCGGAGCCGAAGTATGGCGCATTGCCGAGACCGGATACCTATTTGGCACTCCCAAGAAGGCACCAGAGAACTGGCCTTCAGAATGGTTTTACGTTGATGACGTTCCCCTTCCGGACCCAGTTCGGACAGGTCTCCCCAAGTTCGAGAACGCCCCGAGGGCATCGCCGAAGCCGCCGCCTCGGGGCCCCCAAGAGGAGGATACTAGGGAAATACACTTCCTGATGAGCAGGATAAAGTTACTGGCCAAATCCAGACTGACGATAGTCGAGGTTATGGCAATATGCATAATGCGGGGGGTGCAACCGCTTCAATATCGGGGGAAGCCCATGTGGCACTTCAACGGGGAAGATGATGCCACCCGCTGCGGCCGTAAGGGTCCGGACTCTGCCACTGCTCTGGCGAGGATATTATCCGACCTGTATAAAGGAGAAGAAGAAGAATTTCTTCACATTAAACCGCGGGATGGGTTTTCTATGTACAACTCCCCGAGCTGGGTAAGTCGTTATACTTTTTCCCGCTTCACTTATTGTGGCGTTCTTCGCTAAGATTATTTGCCTCGATATTTTCGATCAGGAACTGAGGAGGGCCGTAGAAGGGATCTCCAGCCCTTCCCCGCAGCCAGAGGACCCCAGAAGGGCCCTCGATCCAGGACTCAAAGAAGATCTGGATATTACTGTGGAGCTTGTCAACGGGATATTTTATTGGGCGAGCTGCGATGCCGCCTCAGTGGCTATTATTGCCGACTATCCCGGACTGCTACCTACGTCGCGTGTAAGCCAAGCCGAAAACTCTATCCTCCGAAGAGGACTCCCTTATGATGTCATGCCCTACCTCTGAAGTGTCGTGCTTTTGCAGAGACGACGGTCAGAGCGCGGGGCCGAGCCCCTAGGGATCCGTCAGCAACGGGCGTCCGGATCGGGCAGGTTTAAGAGGAAGGCGGTTAGGGCTGAAACACCGCTACAGAGGTAAGGTAAAACCTGTTCTGCGATTATTGATTTTGAAGTGTAACATCTCCCTTTGTGTCCTGGCAGGAAGAGGAGTAGCCGGACTATATCCAGGAACCCTGCCAATCATGCCTCCACCAACCGGATTCCAGAACCGGCTTCGAGAGAAGAGGCGGACGTGGGGCTGATGCCGCATAGTCCTTCGGTGGAGGACGCGGATATGCTCTCTGCCATGAATTCCGAAGTAGAGAGCACCATGAATCACCGGCGCCGACGGGCCGTACTTCGCAACAACATCTTTTTCGAGGAGGCATTTAACGCATTCAATTCGGGAGACGCATACATCCGAGCTGCTCAAGGCGGGCTTGCCCGAGCGACGGACCAGTATACCAAAGATATACGGGTAAGAAAATTTGATAAGCATGTATAGCAGTAGCCCCTGAGACTTGAAACGGTTGGAACAACTGTTTTAAGGATCAATATATGCACAGGTCCTTGTAGATAAGAATGAGCAATTGTCTCGGGAGCTAGAGAAGTGCAAGGCCCAGCTGAGGGCCACGGTTGCCAAGCTAGAGGAATCCCAGAAGGCCTCATCTGGTAACATTTGTCTCAATTGTACGAAGATGCACCAGTTAGTAAGTGGCTTGGTATGACAAGTCTAACAGAAAATTTTGCAGACAATCCCGGGGTGAATCCGGAGGGTGTAAGAGATGACGAGTCGCATCTCAAAAGGCGGGTAAAGGCTGGCGAGCACGTTCTTACGCGAGTTAGGTAGGAGAATAACAATCTTCAAGATGCCAATGTCCGGCTAGACGTGGAATTAAAAGGCGTCCGCGCTCAGCTGGCGGACACCGTAAAGGAGAACAAAAGGCTTTGTCGCGACATTTATTGTAAGTGCCCAGACGAACTATAGAACAGCTCGGCGAGGAAGCATATTGAAAGAATTTTTACTTGTAGGTATGTTAACGGGCCGCCTTGAGGAGGAGGTGCCCGCGTCTGCAGGCGATTTACTGCAAGACCTCTCACAACTACACGAGCGAGCTCGACAGGTGATGCAGGGCGTTGCTCAGGCCTTGTGGCCATCAAGCTTCCTGCCGAAGGGCATGGGGGAGCTTGTGGATATGCTTCAAGGAGCACGGCGGCGCTTCCGATTGTGGAAGATGTCAGCCTGTCGACAAGGTACAAGAGAAGCCTGGGCTATGGTGAAGACGCGCAACACCAAGCTGGACCCGAACCATATGGCCGAAGTCGGATCGGGCGGGCGGATGGGCAAGAAATTCTGTGAGTGCGGTGTATGACCAGGTAGCGTTAGTCATAAAGTATTCCCAACAGGATTGTAAGCTAGATAGCCTGTTGGATGGTATAGAAGGAGGAATATAGTCAGTCAAGTGATTGTGTAATTCAATGGACATAATTAGTCCCTAGCCGGATTAAAATCATTTGTCTTGGCGGACCTTTTACGCTTCAGCCTCGGATCCGATAGTCCGGGTGTATCCGAATACCCGCTCGCTTATGCGAACCGTGGTATGCATGGAAACCAAGGCGTAGGGGTCATAAGTGCTTGAACAGACAAGTACCCAACTAGTTATGTTATATTACATGGATAGTAAGAAACATCTTCTAGGGAGAATAGTTCTGTTAGGGGTACCTTTCCCTTGGTACGCGTGCGACGATGCACATGTCCGGACTGCGAACAAGGACGCAGGATACAAAACTTCTGGGGATTTACGTTGTAATAAACGAATACATCTTTTGTTCATCGACCGAATATTCCCTTAAGGATGCTAGCTTTCGGCTTCACCAAGTCTGAGGTACACATCCGGCTGAACCGACAGTAACAATCGCAGAGGTGCTCCCCTTATGCCCTAGCCGAATTAACGGGAACATAGGACATAAACACAAGAGCCAGGCAACCTAGCTTGGCCACATCTTAAGTCATATCGATGCATATAATGGTGAAGAAAAGGCACATATGGAAAAAGAACGCATATGTGATGGGCAAAAGGCCATTAAAGTAATTATGTTTAGCTTCCGTGTGGGAAGCCCCCAGGTATTGCTTACACACATAGTGCGGCCGGAGTGATCCGGGCGTCCGTACTGTATTAAGTACTTTGTGTGAAGAGGAAAAAAGGTCGAGAAAGGAAAACGGAGGGAGCATAATTAAAAGAGGAGGGGGTAAGGAGACGAACACTGGGTTCGGTGCTAGGCGTAGAATCTTCGGAGTCTGGCCGCGTTCCATGGGTTCGGCTCGAGTATGTTATTGGATGCATTACGTAAGTTGTACGCTCCTCCGGTGAGAACTTTATCAATGACGAAGGGGCCTTCCCACTTAGGTTTGAGCTTGTCCTTCTTCTTCTCCGGTAGGCGTAGAACGAGTTCGCCAATATTATAAGTTTTGGCCCGCACTTCTCTGCTTTGGTACCGTCGAGCCTGCTGCTGATAGAATGCGGAGCGGGCTTTTGCGACGTCGCGCTCCTCCTCCAAGGCATCCAAGTTATCCTGCCGATCTAACTCGGCTTCCTTCTCTTCGTACATGCGTACGCGAGGCGAATCATGTATTATATCACAGGGTAGTACTGCTTCCGCGCCATACACCATAAAAGCGGTGTATATCCGGTGGTGCGATTCGCGTGGTCCGCAGCCCCAGTCTGGTCGAGCTCTTGACCCGGTCGTGTCCGACTCATCAAGGATCGCACTAGTCTGGTTTGATGCCGCTCATGATGAGACCGTTTGCCCGTTCGACCTGGCCGTTTGTTTGGGGATGGTAGACGGAAGCGTGGTCGAGCTTAATGCCCATTTTGCCGCGACAAGTTTTCACTTCGCCGGCTGTGAAGTTTGAGCCATTATCGATGATGATCTTGTGGGGACGCCAGTGTCGGTTATCGACCCGGATATGAAGTATATTACCGTCCGGATTCGGCCGTTTTGACTGGTTTGGCTTCTATCCATTTGGTGAACTTGTCCACCATGACCAATAAGTATTTTTTCTTATGGCTTCCCCCTTTAAGAGGTCCGACCATATCCAGCCCCCAGACCGCGAAGGGCCAAGTTATGGGGATTGTTTGGAGAGCGGTAGGGGCATATGACTCGATTGGCAAAGGCTGGCAACCGGCGTAGTGTTGGACAAGGTCTGTCGTGCTTTCGGGCCGTCGGCCAATAGAATCCTGTACGGAAGGCCTTGCTGACTAGTGCTCGAGCCGCGGCGTGGTGCCCGCCTAGTCCGGCATGGATTTCAGCCAAGAGCTGCCACCCTTCCTCTTCGGAGATGCACCTTTGGAGCACTCCGGTCGCACTTTTCTTATAGAGTTCCCCTTCATGGACTTTGTAAGCTTTAGAACGCCGAACGATGCAACGTGCTTCATTTTGGTCTTCGGGGAGCTCCTGCCTATTGAGGTAGGCCAAGAAAGGCTCAGTCCACGGGGCGATTACAGCCATGATTTCGTGAGCCGAAGATGTTATTTCGGTGGTAGAGCCTCCGGTTATGTCTGATAGTTCAGTATCTGGGGTTGCATTCGGATCCGTGATAGTATTGCCGGACTCCCCTTCCCATACTACGGATGGCTTGAACAACGTTTCCAGGAATATGTTAGGTGGGACAGGGTCACGTTTAGCGCTGATGCGGGCGAGGACATCCGCCGCTTGATGGTTTTCTCGAGCCACATGGTGGAATTCGAGCCCCTCAAACCGAGCTGACATTTTGAGGACAGCATTACGGTATGCCGCCATCTTCGGATCCTTGGCATCAAAGTCTCTGTTTATTTGTGATATTGCGAGGTTTGAATTCCCGCGCACTTCTAGGCGTTGAATGCCCATAGAGACTGCCATCCAAAGACCGTGCAACAGAGCCTCATATTCGGCTGCATTGTTGGAGTCTGTGTATAATATTTGGAGGACGTACTGGACCGTGTCTCCGGTGGGAGACGTCAGGACTACACTTGCTCCCAATCCGGCCAGCATTTTAGAGCCGTCGAAGTGCATGATCCAGTTAGAGTACGCGCCGTACTCTTTAGGGAGTTCGGCTTCTGTCCATTCGGCGACAAAGTCAGCCAGTACTTGCGACTTGATGGCCCGCCGTGGTTTGTATGTTATGTCGAACGGAAGGAGCTCGATGGCCCATTTAGCAATCCGGCCCGTAGCGTCGCGGTTATTTATTATGTCATTGAGTGGTACTTCGGAGGCCACCGTGATCGAACACTCTTGAAAGTAGTGTCGTAGCTTCCGGGATGCCATGAAGACCGCGTATGCTATTTTTTGATAGTGTGGTTATCGGGATTTGCATGGGGTGAGGACCATGGATACGTAATAAACCGGCTTCTGGAGCGGGAATTTGTATCCGTCAACCTCTCGTTCGATGACGACCACTGCGCTTCAACTTGATGTGTTGCAGCTATGTACAGCAGCATAGGTTCGCCAATATTTGGCGTTGTTACGACTGGATTACTAGCCAATAAGGTATTTATTTCGTCCAGTCCGGCCGCGGCTGCATCCGTCCACACGAAGTTTTCGGTGCGTCGAAGAAGGCGGTAAAGAGGTAGTGCCTTTTCTCCTAACCTGGAGATAAAGCGGCTTAAGGCAGCCACGCATCCAGCTAGTTTCTGGATGTGCTTGAGGTCTGTTGGTATAGCCAACTGCGTGAGCTCGGATTTTTGCGGATTCGCCCGGTTCCTCTATTGGAAACAATGAAGCCCAGCAGTTTCGGAGGGATGCCGAAAACACATTTTTCGGGTTCACTTGATGTCGTATGTTCGGAGGTTATCGAACGTAAGCCTCAAGTCGTCTATTAGGGTTTCGACGTGTCTTGTTTTTATGACCACGTTGTCCACGTATGCCTCCACTATTTTGCCGATTTGCTTTTCCAGGCATGTTTGAATCATGCGTTGATAGGTTGCGCCGATATTTTTAAGCCCGAAAGGCATAGTGTTGAAGCAGAAAGGACCATATGGCGTTATGAAAGCTGTTGCAACTTGGTCGGTCTCTGCCATCTTTATTTGATGGTATCCAGAGTATGCGTTGAGGAAACACAGCGAGTCGTGTCCTGCTGTGGCATCGATGATTTGGTCAATGCGAGGGAGGGGGAAGGAATTCTTGGGGCAAGCCTTATTGAGCTCTTTGAAGTCGACACATAGGCGCCAGGATTTGTCCTTCTTTGGTACCATTACCAGATTTGCCAGCCAATCCGGATGCTTGATATCTCTGATGAATCCGGCCTCGAGTAGTTTTGGATAGCTCTTCCCCTTTGGCTTGCCGTTTGGGCTCTGAAAATCGCCTTAGAGTCTGCTTGACACGTTTTTGTATCCTTTTAGTATATTGAGGCTGTGTTCGGCCAGTCTGCGTGGGATGCCCGGCATGTCCAATGGGTGCCAGGAAAAAATGTCCCAATTCTCGCGTAAGAAGTCTCGCAGTGCGGCGTCCATTGCGGGGCTCAACTATGTCCCGATGGAAGCTGTCTTCATGGGGTCCGTTGGATGGACCTAAAATTTGACTATCTCGTCTGCGGGTTTGAATGAGGTGGACTTGGGTCACTTGTCGAGTATCACGTCGTCCCTGTCTATCGGCGTTCTGGGAACGGGGTACCTGACTTGCACGCTGCGCCTGCGGGCGTGGCTCAAGGGTGGCCCAAGACGGCCCATCTTCATCAAGACAAGCTCAAGACCTCGCGAGGGCCAAGCCTCATGAGGCGGACGAAGCTTCTCGAGCACGACCTCGTCGGGCCCGGCTCGCGAGGCGGAGAGATCAAGGCGGGGTACCTCACGAGGTGCCCATGACGCAAGCCATGACGACCAAGGGCGCCAAGCGGGCGCCAGCCCGCGCAGTGTCCTCATTTCCTCTTTGGTGCAAAGGAGGCAAGCGCAGGCGAGAGTATCAAGCAAAGGCAACCATTTCGGTGCAACAAGACCAAGACCAACACAACGGCAGGAAGGAGGTCATCGTGGAGCCCAAGCCGGCGTCACCGTCAGAGCCTTTGACATGCGAGGACCAACTTTAGGTAGGATAAGTGTACTAGATGTTCCCCTTCAAAATGGCCAATTGTTGGCGCCCTTCCCGCTCAATATTTGGGAAGAGGCCCAGGGCCTCTGCCTATAAATAGTACTAGCCACCCACAGGGTAGAGAGAGAGAGGATCTGGGATCCGGAATCCAGAACAGAGCTAGAGATCAAGCAATCTAGAGAGAGAGAGCGCGACCGAACTCCCCATAGCAGTTCGTCGCACCGGCCAAGAATAGACCCTCGCGAGGCTATTCTTCCTTGTATTGTTTATCATCAGCCCCTGAGGCAATCCACCACACCACACACTGGAGTAGGGTATTACACCACAATGGTGGCCCGAACCAGTATAAACCTTGTGTCCCTTGTGTTGCTCTTTGCATAGTTTAGATCCTTGCGAGGCGATGAGGTGCAGGTAGGTAGGGGGTGAGATCTCCGCGTGCACCCCAGAGTTTGAACCTAGAGGGTCTGCCGGAACCCGAAATCCGACATTTGGCGCGCCAGGTAGGGGTGCACCGGAATCCGCCTTCCGCCGCCCTGTTCTTCGCCGCCCATCGCATCCATGTCGACGCGTTAAATCGGGCCAGCGCCGGCCGCCGGGCCGCTCTCGCCACCAGCGTCGCCAGACGGCCCCGTCGGCGCCAAACCCGCCGTTCCCCGTCGCTTGCCGTCAACGCCGCCACCGGCCCGGCGAGGAACGACCAGCAAGCATCGTCCCAGCATCCGTCCGTAAGGCGAGACGGCCGTACCGCTACTCCTTCGCTCGCCCCAGCTGGTTCTTCGTCTCGCGCGCTCCGCATGCCCATGGAGGCTCGAGCCGCGCTCATCGCGGCAAACGAGCTCCTGCGCTACCGCCCTGTCGACGACGTCTACGAGGAGTGGCTCGACCGCGTCGCCGAGCTCGTCCGTGCCGCAGGGGGCTCCCCCGCGCCGTCCTTCTCGTTGCACCGCGCCCCGCCTCGCGCGGGCGATGAAGCTCCGAGGGCGCCTCAGCCACCCCCCCCCCCTCAAGAAGGCGCCTTGGCCCCAAGGCGCATGGCCCCTGGGCAGGACCCGCTCTGTCCGGCACTAGCGCAGCAAGAGCAGAGCTGTCAAGAGGTCCCTCGCCCCCAAGAAGCTGCCCGAGTGCTCCCTGCACCGGCCCGTCACGACCGCGCTCCTGCTCCAGCACGCCAAGACCCCGCGCTGCTCCCAGCGGCAGCGCATGGGGACCCGCAAGACTAGGCCCTTCGTCACCAAAGGCCTCCCGTGGCCACTGCAGGCTGCCGCGCCTTCACCGCCGAGCTACGCAGCGTCGCGTGGCCCGGCAAGTTCAAGCCAGACCTGCCTCCTCGCTACGACAGCACGGCCGACCCTGCGGAGTTCCTCCAGCTCTACGAGCTGGGCATCAAAGCTGCCAGCGGGGACGAGAAGGTCATGGCGAAATGGTTTCCCATGGTGCTCAAAGACGGTGCCCGCACTGCTCTCTGAACACAGCTCTGCACGATCTCCTCCTGGGACGAGATGCGCACGCGCTTCATCGCCAACTTCCAAGGCACTCGCGACCGGCCTCCTGCCATGAGCGACATGCGCCGCATGAAGCAGCAGCCAGGAGAAACCCTCCAGAAGTACATCCAGCGCTTCAACAACGAACGCCTCAAGATTCCCAAGGTGACCGAGGAGGCCATCATCTCAGCCTTCTCGACGGGGTGCGTGACGTCAAGATGAAGGAAGAGCTGGCGATGCATGAAGACCTGTGCACGTCCTTGGAGCTGTTCAACTTGGCGACCAAGTGCGTCAGGGCTGAGGAAGGACGCCTTTCCCTCCTCGAGCTGCCGGCCGCAGACCCAGAAGAGAAGAAACCCAAGGTCAAGGACGTGAAGCGCAAGGGGGCTGCTGTGCTCACGGCAGAACCAGATACCAAGCGAGGCAGAGATCAGCCCGAGCCTTCCAAGGGTAGCCGGTACTGTGTGTACCACGACCTCCACACCCACAACACCAATGAATGTCAAGAACTCCGAGCCGTGCGAGAAGGGCGAATCGGTCGACGCCCCGACTGCAGTGATCGAGGCTACGGCCGAGGAGGAGGAAGAAACGCAGGGCGCTGGGAAGACCGCGGCCCTCGCCAGGGGTGGCGCGACCGACCTCGCGAGGACCGCTGGCAGGATCTACCTCGCGAGGGAGGTTAGAGGGACCCGCCTCGCGAGGGAGGCTGGAGGGATCAGCCTCGCGAGGCTCGCCCGCAAGGCAACGCAGGCCTCCCTCCTCTGCCACTGTAGCCAAGGAGAAATGAGGACCACCATCAGGACGAGGGGGCTGGGGGCTTCCAGGAGCCGCGCGCCATCGCTTGCATCCTGGGCGGAGCTCAAGCCCCAGCCTCCCAGCGCATCTTCAAGCAGTTCGCCCGCGAAGTGAATGCAGTCCTCCCCAAGCTCGAAGCCACGCGCCCTCTCAGGTGGTCAACGTGCGCCATCACGTTCAGCTCAGTGGATCAGCTCAAGTGCGCGGCCACAGCCGGAGTCCTTCCGATGCTTTGCTCCCCAATCATCAGCAACGTGCAAGTCACCAGGACCCTCATCGATGGCGGAGCAGGGCTCAATGTCCTGTCCGTCGAGACGTTCAACAATCTCCAAGTGCCTTACAATCAGCTACAGCCAACCAAGCCTTTCTCCGGAGTCACCGATGGCTCCACAGTTCCGATTGGGCAGGTCCGCCTCCCTGTCACCTTCGGGGCGCGCGACAACTACCGCACCGAGCTTATCGACTTCGACGTCGCCCACATTCGCTTGCCATACAATGCCATCCTCGGGTACCCAGCTCTGTCCAAATTCATGGCCGTGACTCATCACGGCTACAACGTCCTCAAGATGCCGGGAAGCGGCGGAGTCATCACGGTGCCTTGTGAAGAGAGGGACGCAGTGTGCTCCCTCGAGCGTGCTTTTCAAGCCGCATCACTTGAAGACCCAGATCGCAGGAGCGGGAGGCTCCCCGAGGCTGCTCCCAAGAAGAAGAAGACATCGCCAGGCCCGACCCCTCGGGAGGCAGGCCCCTCAGGGTTCGCGCTGTGCTGTTAGGGGCACCTCATACATCGCATAGGAAGGCGGCGGGCGCCTCCTCGAGCAAGGCTCGAGGTTCTCTCTGGAGGGCCACCGACTTTGCTAAGATCACGAGGGAGGCGCTTGGGCACCACTTGGAGGCGTGTTTCAAAGCACGTTTCCCTCAGGAAGGAGCGAGGCAAGGAGGGCCAAACCCTCAGGAGTTCGTCAGCCAGATCATTCAGGAGCTGCAGGAGTCAAGAGTCATGAGTGGTAGCCGCCGCTTACCCGCCGTAGCTCCCCATCCAGGCGAGGATGGTGGGCTGCACGTATGCATCGACATACCAAGGCTCAACCGAGCCGCCTCTCAGGAGCGCTCCTGGCCCTCACGCGTGGGGCGTTGTGAAGGTTCACCCCACAACTACGTTTGCATGCCTTACGGTTTGCTGAATGCGGCTGCCACACGCCAGCGCCTCATAGGAAGCATCCTGGAGGCTCAAGAGGCCAGGCGTTCCGCAGTCCTGGCGAGAGATGTAGATGGTCGCGAGGAGCACCAGCGCCTCGAGCCTCCCGAGGCTCCCGGGCACGGGGCTCGTGAAGATCGACTTCCGCAGCCCACGACGTCCCGCTTCTTGAGCATCCTTTCGTCTTGGCGTTATCGGTGACATCCTTGAGTTTTATTTTCAGTTTGGGCGCCCCGAGGCTGCATCATTCCCGGGCGCGTGGAGTCTGTCCCACGGCGTGTATCTATTTTGCTTCATGCTCCTAGCTTACTTTATTGGGCGCCCTCGGGCTGCATCATCCCCAAGTCGCTCGGGCCAGACCCAGCGATGTCTGCCTTCCCTGCACCTATCTAAATGAACTTGCTCCTTCGTGATTAACGTGTTTGACCTAGTCACCCACTCGATTGACACCAACTGATGGAGCTGCTCCCTAACGGCACGGCGCTTGCGCATGGGTCCGCGTCCACAACGCCGACAAACCTGAATGGCGAGCTCGCCGTGGCGATCCCGCATGGCGCCCCTCGTCAAGCCTTGATTGCCTCGTCACCCCTCCAGAGCAACCAACGGTGACCGTCACTTGTCATGGCGAACTCTTGTTCTTCTTGTGATGAGCTGCGGGACCTCTTCAAGGAGCAGCGCCCGGCGAGGCCCTCACGGCGTCTTCTTCACTCTCGTCCGCGCGAACCGCTTGCGTTAAAGGGGAGTACCGAGCATCGCGACTCATGGGCTCCTCATCGCTCTCCAGCCCTCACCCTCGGCCTTGTCCACGGCATCGCGACTGGCATACCAGCAACGGCTGAGACCCGCTCGAGGGCCGGGACCC
Source organism: Aegilops longissima (assembly GCA_021605205.1). Classification (NCBI taxonomy): domain Eukaryota; kingdom Viridiplantae; phylum Streptophyta; class Magnoliopsida; order Poales; family Poaceae; genus Aegilops; species Aegilops longissima. Next base: position 64,194,798 of record CM038679.1, read on the forward strand.
GAGGCCGTAGAGCAGAAAGGGGAGTAAAGGCGGGAGGGAAGAGGCACGCGGGGACCTCGCCAGGCAACTCCTTGTCTGCCGATGCGCGGACCTAACGCCGCACCAGGAAGCGGTTCCTGATTCCCGAGATAAGTCATCCTCTGGAAACACTAGCTATCGCAGCACCGGGCTCGCACCTAAGGCAATCCCGTGTTAGCAATGTCGCGCTCCGTTCTCACCGAACGATGGCTGCTTGAAGGGGACCTCCTGAGCATCGCGACTCAGGGGCTCTTACTGGACCCCGGGCCGCTCACCTCCTGGCCTTGACCACGGCATCACGACCTGGCATACCAGTGATGGCTGAAGCCTGCCTTGGGACCGGGACCTGTCGGCGCAGAGCATCAAGCCCTCGTGAGGTTCGAAAGGAGGAACTGAGCTAAGACGGAATGAGCATCTCGCACTACTTCACGACAAGGATCGTATTAACAAACAGAACCACAAGCACCTTACAAGCACCCACGGGGCGCGTTTTTCGATTCCTCGGAGGGAACAAAGGGAGGCACCAGACCGACGGCAATGGCGCTCACGAAGAGCGGATAGAAGGTGCTTCCTTGGTCCTCAGGAAGTGCGGAGCCAGCCTTGAGCACCACTGCCCCGTCGTTGCCTTGCGTTGCCGTCATTCGGCGCGCTCGAGCAAGGCTCTTCTCCGACACGTTCGGGGAGTCCAAGGCAGGTGAGTACCAAGCTCCGGCCGGGGTCTGGAGAGGCGCCATATCTCGCTAGGGCACGCGGGTCGAAGTAGATCTGGAGATTTGAGCGGGAAGGATAGGAGCAAGAAAGGGATCTGGGCAATGACCGGAGAAGGCAAAGGAGGAAAAGCCTGAGCGGGTGCCGCCCTTTTGACGATTCGCGCGATTGTCAAGGCGTCGTGGGAGCAGCGACGCCCACGTCCAATCAACCGCCACGCGGCGCCCAAGGTCAGCGAGCTGTTAGGGCCCATGCGCGCTCGCGACTTGCCCTTCGCTTCTCTGCTAAGCCAAGTCCAGGCGCGCCTTGGGCCCCGGGGGCTACTGTCGGCGTTACGGAATGGGGTACCCAGCCTTGCCTGCCACGGCATGCGGCGTGGCTCAAGGGTGGCCCAGACGGCCCATCTTCATCAAGACAAGCTCAAGACCCTCGCGAGGGCCAAGCCTCATGAGGCGGACGACAGAAGCTTCCTCGAGCACGGCCTCGTCAGCTGGCTCGCGAGGCGGAGAGATCAAGGCGGGGTACCTCACGACGTGCCCATGACGCAAGCCATGATTTAACAAGGGCGCCAGTGAGGCGCCAACCCATTGAGATGTCCTCATTTCCTCTTTGGTGCAAAGGAGGCAAGCGCAGGCGAGAGTATCAAGCAAAGGCAACCATTTCGGTGCAACAATACCAAGACCAACACAACGGCAGGAAGGAGGTCATCGTGGAGCCCAAGCCGGCATCACCGTCAGAGCCTTTGACAGGCGAGGACCAACTTTAGTCAGGATAAGTGTACTAGATGTTCCCCTTCAAAATGGCCAATTGTTGGCGCCCTTCCCGCTCAATATTTGGGAAGAGGCCCAGGGCCTTTGCCTATAAACAGGACTAGCCACCCACAGGGTAGAGAGAGAGAGAGGATCTGGGATCCGGAATCCAGAACAGAGCTAGAGATCAAGCAATCTAGAGAGAGAGAGAGAGAGAGAGCGCACCAACTCCCCTAGCAGTTAAATCAAGACTGCTAAGAATGAGACCCTCATGAGGCTGTTCTTCCTTGTATAGTTATCATCAGCCCACGAGGCAATCCACCACACCACACCTTTGGGTAGGGTATTACACCACAATGGTGGCCCAAACCAATATAAACCTTGTGTCCCTTGTGTTGCTCTTTGCGTAGTTTAGATCCTTGCGGCGACGAGGTGCAGGTAGGTAGGGGTGAGATCTCGCGTGCACCCGAGTTCGAACCTAGAGGGTCTGCGAACCCAAAATCCGACAACTGTCCACGGCGCACGCATGCGTTGTCGATTCTTGGTGCTAAGGCTGCGGATAATGCTTCGAGGCTAGTGCTGCGGTTTTGTTTTCGGCGAAGTCGCGACGTCCGGATCACCGGCTAGAGTGATGATTCCATTGGAGTGCAGGCATTTTAAGCTTCATGTACCCGAATGGGGTATAGCTTGAAAGCTTGTAAACGCGTCCGTCCTAAAAGGGCGTGGTATCCGCTTGAAAGGAGCCACTTGGAATGTAATTTCTTGGACTGTAATTCTCCGGTGTGAATACCACATCGAGTGTGATTTTTCCCGCACACCAAGCTTCCCGACTAGGGATAATTCCCCTGAAGGTTGTGCCGCTTTGTTCAATGCGGCTTTTATCAATTTCCATCTTGTTGAGTGTTTCTTCGTAGATCAAGTTTAATCCGCTTCTGCCGTCCATGAGTACTTTAGTGAGCCGAAAGCCGTCCACGATTGGGCTAAGGACCACAGCGGCTGGTACCCGGACAGTCTGGAATCGAGGTTCATCACTGTCATTGAAAGTTATAGCAGTGTCGTTCCATGGATTTATTTTTGCCACATGGCAGATGTCATCGGAGCTTCGATGGGCTCGCTTGCGCCTATTGTTTGAGGCGAAAGTCTTGAAGACTGTTAGTACCGTATTGTGTTCGTTGGCGGGATGTTGTTCTGCTTTATGGCTTACAAGAAGATCCTCGTCACTTTTTGCAACCTGCCGGAGTATCCAACATGCCCTAATGCTATGAGTTGGTGTTGTGTCCGGCGTACTGTGGAGTTTGCATGGCCCATTGCGCCATTCTTCCAATACGGTTCCATGCCCTGGGGTGGGCTTTGGTTTCTTGGGGATTGGATCGACCGACTTACGAGAGTTCGCCCGTTTAGCTCGAACAAAGGTTTTGGTGAGAGCCGGACTATCCCAAAATTCTGTTTGGGTTTTCCAGGCGCTTTCCATCGCACAGTACTTCTGTACTATGGTTGCCAAGTCAGCAAAGTGTACTATGTCACGGCGACTTATAGCATTAAGGATTCCTTTGTTCGTGCAGTTTTTGCAGAAAAGTGAAACTACATCCTCCTCACGACAGTCCATGACCTTATTTAGCATAAGAAGGAATCTAGCCCAGTAGCGATGTATTGTCTCCTGGGGATCTTGTCTGATATGGGAGAGACGGTTTAAGTCCGGGTGGGTGGGCGTAGCTGAATCCTGATTCTGACCCGATCTAGCGCCCAGGGGCATGGGAGCTTTCGAGTTTGACAGCTCGGGATCCGGGGTGCTGCCCAATTTTTCCGGCCCAATAACTGATTCTAAGTTCGGGACCTGTGCCATGTCTTCCCTTGAGCGGGTGTCCGGCTCAGGGAGCACAGTGATCCGGACATAATTCGTCCTCAAAATAGAGGGGTAATCCGTGTGTGGTTCCTCCACTACCGCTATCTCATGGGTGGTCGGCGGGGATTTAATGTCCCTTTGGTCGGGTTTAAGCCCGATCTGGTCATAGTCTGTAGCGACTCCCAAAGCGGCGATACGATCCAAGAGCTCATTAGGGGGGCTGTCGGATCCATCTGTTCGGCGAGTTCCGAATTGACGCGAAAGTTATGCGTGATGACCCGAGAGGTCATCGTCGGCGCGATAGCCGAAGGGGCAGCCATGATGAAGCCGCCAAGTCGGAGAGTTTGGCCTACAGCCAGCGCTCCCCTAGAGGTAATGCTATCCTTGACAACGAGACGAGCCATCGAGCCTTGCGGCGACGACACAGAGGAACTCTCAATGAAAGCACCAATGTCGGTGTCAAAACCGGTGGATCTCGGGTAGGGGGTCCCGATCTATGCGTCTTAGGATGATGGTAACAGAAAGCAAGGGACACAATGTTTACCCAGGTTCGGGCCCTCTCGATGGAGGTAAAACCCTACTTCCTGCTTGATTAATAGTGATGATATGAGTAGTACAAGAGTAGATCTACCACGAGATCGTAGAGGCTAAACCCTAGAAGCTGGCCTATGATGATTATGATTGTGATTGTGATCGGCCTTTTAAGGATCAACCTCTCTGGTTTATATAGACACCGGAGAGGGCTAGGGTTTACATGGAGTCGGTTATAAGGAAGGAAATATATTATCCGGATCGCCAAGCTTGTCTTTCACGCAAAGGAGAGTCCCATCCGAACACGGGACGGAGTCTTGAGTCTTGTATCTTCACGCTCCAATAGTCCGGACAAAGTATATAGTCCGGCTGTCCGGATACCCCCTAATACAGGACTCCCTCAGGGGGCGTGCAAGAAAACCACGCGTAGGTGGCTCCAGAACGTCTTCGGTCACTGGCAGTGGCCCCATGCAGACGTGGCATGCCACGCGAGTGCCTAATACGCCTGGAGTGACCGTATCTGCACCAAAATACAAGTTAGCTGACCAAAAAGACATATCTTGCAAGTTATAGCACTAAACTGCACATCCAATACAAATTTAGTGACTACGGTGATATTACCTCTTTGATATACACGTCATATTAGGGACGCAAATTTGTGACCCTCAGGAAATCGCTGACCCCAAATTTGTAAATTTACTAAAAATGGTTACGGGATACTATACCTTTTAGGTACCCAGTTGCCCCCGGACTAGAGAAACACGCGCCATAGTAGCCCTTCTGGGATGTAAAATTCTTCTCACCATTAGGTCAGATGCGCGGCGAAACGGTGATCCAAAGCTGCATCAAGGAGCAGGCTGCAGGCGCACATTTTTTGGTATAAAAAGGGATCAATGAGAGTGTAATCCCAACCACTTTTTTTGTAGCATCCCGCCTAGTCCCATTCATTCGCTAGGGAACTCTTGGCGCGGCCAAGCACGCCTACGTTTCTTGTCCAAGCGTACTTAGCGTGAGACAAAGCCACTTGGCCGGGCTAATGTGTCTATAGGGACGAAAAACTTCGACCTGCCACTGCTGACCAAACAACATTACGGACAAGGAGACCTTATAAAAAATGCATCTCAACACGTTGCAAATAGTCAAAAAGAAAACATGGCCGGATGTGCCATTGGTTGTGCAAAATTGATCGAGTTGAAGTGCTATATATGGATACCGAATCTGGACTAAGATTAACTAACTCGTAGCAGGGTTGGGCTTATCCATGGAGCGCGCAGCAGTAGTAGGGTCACTTAAGATCGCCCAAGCAGTACGAGTCAGTCACCTCTTGAGCGATCTGTAGTTACTGTATGAGCGAATGAGCGTTCTAAAGTTGATACTGTATGAGATGTAAATGACGGGACTGTCTCGAGCTGCCTGCATCTGAGCGGTCAAAGTTACCAGTACTCTACTCCTACTACCACTGTAGCATTATTATCGAGGATCTAGTGACAGGAATGCGATCTCACGAGCGCAAAGCCAAGCCCGTTACTCGCACTGATCCCGGACACACCATTACTGTGCCGCCGTACACCAACGTAACTACTCAAAAGGGAGATCTCACCGTGTCCCTCCAGATCTAGCAACGTATCGGTCCGGATGAGTACCATATTTAACCTGATTCATCCACGCATTGATCGCCAGAGGCCGTGGATGTCGCGATATGTAATGTGGTTACCTTTTGTACTTCTGTGCACTGTTGATCTAGTCTTAACCATATACTATACGAAACTATTCAACTGCTGTAGGCCATGTGATCCTTGTTTGCACCGAGCAGCCGATGGCACACACAGCGAAGACAGCTGCGCACCACCGATCGGATTGGATCGGACTAGATCAAGTAACGGACGCTACGGTCGACGTATGTGTATCAGTACGTCCGTTCACAGTACCGTGCAGGCCGTCTTCGTCTACGTCCTCCCACCAACCCGTCCCCGACCGTTCCTTTGCGGTACACGTACGGTTGCACGACGAGCAGTAGACTTACTACGAAGTACAAGTACTGCTCACAGCGTTAGGACTGGATAAGAGGATCAGGTACTAGCTGCTCACTGTTAGGGCCTCCTTGATTCATAGGATTGCAAAAACACAGGAATATGGAAAACGTAGGATTGAAATGACATGTCCATTAGATCCCTATAGGCAGTGGCGGACCCAGGAATGGGCCAAGCCCCAGGCGAACTGGGCCAAGGCCCAGGCAACTTAGTTGACTGTAGCATATTACTGTAGCTATAGTGCAACACCATACAAAGGAGATGGGCCTCATGCCCCAGGCGGCCGCCCCTTCTGCCTGGGGCCTAAATCCGCCCATGCCTATAGGATTTGAGTTTGTTTGATTGTGTCACGCGAAAAACAAAGGATTTCTTCCAAGAGGCCGGAGTGGATGTTAGAATTCCTGTAAAATGTAGTACAAATGAATCCTTAGGAAAAAATCCTACAGGATTCAATCCTACGAATCAAACGATCAACGTAGGAAAAATTCCTAAGGATTCTAATCCTTCAAAGATCCTATGAAAATCCTTTGAATCAAAGAGACCCTTAGTTAGATAGTACCATCTCTGTAACTTAATAGAAGGCGTTTTTGAACACCAGTTACGGAGGGAATAGTAGTGAAAATGCAAAAGAAAAAAAGATATGACTATGAGCAATAGCAATGAAGACCTACGATTTTTGTTTGGCAAACAGAAGCCCTCAAAGAGGGATCTGTTAGGCAAGAGATTTATCATTTTCATTAATTAATGAAAAGGTTTAGACAACAGCCGCAAAGCGGTAAAAATAAAAGACTACTCACGTGACATAAGTGCACTCATGTGTTTGGCTCCTGCCTACGCCCAAAGATGGGCCTTCTCTTTGATCTTGGCAACAATAATGGTGGTCGGCGAAGCCGTGTTGCGAAAGACTCCCGTGTTCCGCTCCTTTCAAATTTCCCACATGACAAGCATCAGAACAGAGACAACAACTTTCTTGATATACCCTCCCGTGTTGATCGTCTTCAGCCACCAATCCTGAACCGTGTCTTTGTGGCGCCAAGTTGGTGGTGTGTGGCCGTGAATGCCAAGCCAGGCGACCACCTTGTTCCAGACGCAGGCAATGAGTCTAGATTGGAAGAGAAGATGAGCGGCGGATTCTTGGACTTGTTTACATAGGGGGCAAAGTCCGCAATTTGGCCAACCTCGCCACCGTAACCGATCTACCCTCCATACACAGTTTTGGATGATAAGCCAAGTGAAGACCTTGCATTTTAGGTGGGCTCAATTCCTCAAGATTGTGGGAGAAGTTGAACTGAGAACTTGGCCATCAAACTGCGCCATGTACATCGTAGCCGCCGAATATTCGCCACCGGAAGTGAATTTGCAAACTGAAACCCTAAAAAACTGAAGCCCTCAAAGAGGGATCTGCTTTATTAATACCAAATCATAAACAGTTTCCCTAAGGAAAGAAAATGGCTTTAACAGTCATTTTGAAAATACATGCATCGGATTTACTGCAAAGAATCTCTTCAATAAAGAACATTTCATTCAGTTGATATATCGAGGTGATACAAGCGCATTCAAAGAACGCCTGGGCTCTACATAGCGCGATGCACACAACCAACATGGATAGATCGAATAGATGAAGAGCTGCATGCGGAAGCCTTTTTGGCCAATGCATAAGCAAGGAGATTCTTAATCCTTGGAATGTGTGTGACCTTGAAAGAGTTTAGGCGCGATGCGATATTGAAGAAATATGTAAGTATTGGCCTGATTCTCCAATGTCCTGTTTTTCAAGCAAATTCCTTGATTCGACATACCAATCTCCTATAATCAGAAAATAAAGAAATTAAGTTCCAGCCAAAGGCCTTTGACAACCAAAGCAGCTAGAAGCAAGCCCATAGCTTCTGCATGCAAAATAGAAAACACATTCGAGGCCGCTGAGGGAGTCCTGGAATAAAGGGTCCTCGGGCGTCCGGCCTGTTACCGATGGGCCGGACTGATGAGCTACGAAGACATGAAGGCCGAAGACTGCACCGTGTCCGGATTGGACTCTACTTGGCGTGGAAGGCAAGCTTGGCGACCAACTATGAAGATTCCTTTTTATGTAACCGACTCCATGTAAACCCTAGATCCCCTCGGTGTCTATATAAACCGGGAAGCATAGTCCGGATAGGGGACATTCATTACCATATACACATAGGCTAGACTTCTAGGGTTTAGCCATTACGATCTCGTGGTAGATCAACTCTTGTAACACTCATATTCATCAAGATCAATCAAGCAGGAAGTAGGGTATTACCTCCATAGAGAGGGCCCGAAACTGGGTAAACATCGTGTCCCCTGATGTCTACTACACAACCTCCTTCTTGTAGACGTTGTTGGGCCTCCAAGTGCGGAGGTTTGTAGGACAGTAGCAAATTTCCCTCAAGTGGATGACCTAAGGTTCATCAATCCGTGGGAGGCGTAGGATGAAGATGGTCCCTCTCAAACAACCCTGCAACCAAATAACAAAGAGTTTCTTGTGTCCCCAACACACCCAATACAATGGTAAATTGTATAGGTGCACTAGTTCGGCGAAGAGATGCTGATACAAGTGCAATATGGATGGTAGATATAGGTTTTTGTAATATGAAAATATAAAAACAGCAAGGTAACTAATGATAAAAGTGAGCGTAAACGGTATTGCAATGATAGGAAACAAGGCCTAGGGTTCATACTTTCACTAGTGCAAGTTCTCTCAATAATAATAACATAATTGGATCACATAACTATCCCTCAACATGCAACAAAGAGTCACTCCAAAGTCACTAATAGCGGAGAACAAACGAAGAGATTATGGTAGGGTACGAAACCACCTCAAGGTTATTCTTTCCAATCAATCTGTTGGGCTATTCCTATAAGTGTCACAAACAGCCCTAGAGTCCGTACAAGAATAACACCTTAAGACACAAATCAACCAAAACCCTAATGTCACCTAGATACTCCAATGTCACCTCACGTATCCGTGGGTATGATTATACGATATGCATCACACAATCTCAGATTCATCTATTCAACCAACACATAGAACCTCAAAGAGTGCCCTAAAGTTTCTACCGGAGAATCAAGACGAAAACGTGTGCCAACCCCTATGCATAAGTTCATGGACGGAACCCGCAAGTTGATCACAAAAAAAATACATCAAGTGGATCACGTAATATCCCATTGTCACCACAGATATGCACGGCAAGACATACATCAAGTGTTCTCAAATCATTAAAGACTCAATCTGATAAAATAACTTCAAAGGGGAAACTCAATCCATTACAAGAGAGTAGAGGGGGAGAAGCAACATAAGATCCAACTATAATAGCAAGCTCGCGATACATCAAGATCGTGCCAAATCAAGAACACAAGAGGGAGAGAGATCAAACACATAGCTACTGGTACATACCGTCAGCCCCGAGGGTGAACTACTCCCTCCTCGTCATGGAGAGCACCGGGATGATGAAGATGGCCACCGGTGAGGGTTCCCCCTCGGCAGGTGCTTGAACAGGTCCCGATTGGTTTTTGGTGGCTACAGAGGCTTGCGGCGGCGGAACTCCAGATCTATTCTCTGTTCTGGAAGTTTTAGGATACGTAGGTATATATGGGTGAAAGAAGCACGTCAGGGGAGCCACGAGGGCCCCACGAGGCAAGGGGGCGCGCCCCCCACCCTTGTGGCTTCCTCGTTCCTTCCTTGACGTGGGGTCCAAGTCCATCGAATAGGTTAGTCCCAAAAGTAATATAAAAGTGGAAAATAAAGCCCAATATTGCCTAAAACAGTAGATAATATAGCATGGAGCAATCAAAAATTATAGATACGTTGGAGACGTATGAAGCATCCCCAAGCTTAATCCCTGCTCGTCCTCGAGTAGGTAAATGATAAAAAAGATAATTTTTGATGTGGAATGCTAGTTGGCATAATTTCAATGTAAATCTTCTTAATTGTGGTATGAATATTCAGATCTGAAATATTCAAGACAAAAGTTCATATTGACATAAAAATAATAATACTTCAAGCATACTAACTAAGCAATTATGTCTTCTCAAAATAACATGGCCAAAGAAAGTTCATCCCTACAAAATCATATAGTTTAGTCATGCTCCATTTTCGTCACACAAGAATGCTCTCATCATGCACAACCCCGATGACAAGCCAAGCAATTGTTTCATACTTTAGTAATCTCAAACCTATAAACTTTCACGCAATATATGAGCGCGAGTCATGGATATAGCACTATGGGTGGAATAGAATATGATGATGGGGGTTATGTGGAGAAGACAAAAAAGGAGAAGATCTCACATCAACGAGGCTAATCAATGGGCTATGGAGATGCCCATCGATTGATGTTAATGCGAGGAGTAGGGATTGCCATGCAACAGATGCACTAGAGCTATAAATGTATGAAAGCTCAACAAAAGAAACTAAGTGGGCGTGCATCCAACTTGCTTGCTCACGAAGACCTAGGGCACTTGAGGAGGCCCAGTGTTGGAATATACAAGCCAAGTTCTATAATGAAATATTCCCACTAGTATATGAAATTGACAAAACAAGAGACTCTCTATCATGAAGATCATGATGCTACTTTGAAGCACAATATATGAGACTCATTACATGAAGAACATGGTGCTACTTTGAAGCACAAGTGTGGTAAAAGGATAGTAACATTGTCCCTTCTCTCGTTTTCTCTCATTTTTTTTGGGCCTTCTCTTTTTTATGGCCTTTCTATTTTTTCCCCTTTTTTTGGGGCTTCTCTTTTTTTATGGCCGTTCTCCCTTTTTTTATTTTTTTATTCCTCACTTGGGACAATGCTCTAGAAAATGATGATCATCACACTTCTATTTATTTACAACTCAATGATTACAACTCGATACTAGAACAAGGTATGACTCTATATGAATGCCTCCGGTGGTGTTCCGGGATATGCAATGAACCAAGAGTGACATGTATGAAAGAATTATGAACGGTGGCTTTGCCACAAATACTATGTCAACTACATGATCATGCTAAGCAATATGACAATGATGAATGTGTCATGATGAACGGAATGGTGGAAAGTTGCATGGCAATATATCTCGGAATGGCTAGGGAAATGCCATAATAGGTAGGTATGGTGGCTGTTTTGAGGAAGATATAAGGAGGTTTATGTGTGAAAGAGCGTATCATATCACGGGATTTGGATGCACCAGAGAAATTTGCACCAACTCTCAATGTGAGAAAGGGCAATGCACGGTACCGAAGAGGCTAGCAATGATGGAAGGGTGAGAGTGCGTATAATCCGTGGACTCAACATTAGTCATAAAGAACTCACATACTTATTGCAAAAATCTACAAGCCATAAAAAACCAAAGCACTACGCGCATGCTCTTAGGGGGATATATTGGTAGGAAAAGACCATCGCTCATCCCCGACCGCCACTCATAAGGAAGACAATCAAAAAACACCTCATGTTTCAAATTTGTTACATAACGTTTACCATACGTGCATGCTTCGGGACTTGCAAACTTCAACACAAGTATTTCTCAAATTCACAACTACGCTACTAGCACGACTTTGATATCGCTGCCTCCATATCTCAAAACAATCATCAAGCATCAAACTTCTCTTAGTATTCAACACACTCATAAGAAAGTTTTTACTATTCTTGAATACCTAGCATATTAGGATTAAGTGCATTAACATGCCATTTAAGACTCAAAATAATATAAGTGAATCATGAGAGTTCAATAGTTTCTATAAAACAAATCCACCACCATGCTCTAAAATATATAAGTGAAGTACTAGAGCAAATGACAGACTACTCCGAAAGTTATAAGTGAAGATCAATGAGTAGTCGGATAATTATGCAACTATGTGAAGACTCTCCCATTTAATAATTTCAGATCTTGGTATTTTATTCAGACAGCAAGCAAAGCTAAGGAAAATAAAATGACGCTCCAAGAAAAACACATATCATGTGGTGAATAAAAATATAGCCTCAAGTAAAGTTACCGATGAACGAAGACGAAAGAGGGGATGCCTTCCGGGGCATCCCCAAGCTTAGGCTCTTGGTTATCCTTGAATATTACCTTGGGGTGCCTTGGGCATCCCCAAGCTTAGGCTCTTGCCACTCCTTATTCCATAGTCCATCGAATCTTTACCGAAAACTTGAAAACTTCACAACACAAAACTTAACAGAAAACTCGTAAGCTCCGTTAGCGAAAGAAAACAAAACACCACTTCAAGGTACTGTAATGAACTCATTGTTTATTTATATTGGTGTTAAACCTACTGTATTCCAACTTCTCTATGGTTTGTAAACTATTTTACTAGCCATAGAGTCATCAAAATAAGCAAACAACACAATGAAAACAGAAACTGACAAAAACAGAACAGTCTGTAGTAATCTGTAACTAACGCAAACTTCTGGAACCCCAAAAATTCATCCAAAATAGGACGACCTAGGAAATTTGTTTATTGATCATAAGAAATTGGAATCACTATTTTATCACGTTCTGGTGATTTTTAACAATTAGTTTCGTGAACCGAAAGTTTCTGGAAATTACAGCAAGACCAAATAACTATCATCCAAGAAGATCCTATAGGTTTAACTTGGCACAAACACTAATTAAAACATAAAACCACATCTAAATAGAAGCTAGACGGATTATTTATTCCTAAACAGAACCAAAAAGCAAGAAACTAAAATAAAATTGGGTTGCCTCCCAACAAGCGCTATCGTTTAACGCCCCTAGCTAGGCATGATGATTTCAATGATGCTCACATAAAATATAAGAATTGAAACATAAAAGAGCATCATGAAAAATATGACTAGCACATTTAATTCTAACCCACTTCCTATGCATAGGGATTCTGTGAGCAAACAACTTATGGGAACAATAATCAACTTGCATAGGAAGGTAAAACAAGCATAACTTTAAGATTTTAAGCACATAGAGAGGAAACTTGATATTATTGCAATAAGTAGAAGCATATGATCATCTCTCATAATAACTTTCAGTAGCATCATGAATGAATTCAACAATATAACCAGCACCTATAGCATTCTTTTCATGATCTACTTGCATAGAAATTTTACTACTCTCCACATAAGCAAAATTCTTCTCATTCGGAATAGTGGGAGTATCATAAGAGACTTGAATACTATAAATTGTTTCCACATTAAAAGAGTAATGTTCAGAAAAAGGATAATCATAATCATGACAAGATTTATAAATATAATCATCACTACTTTTTATAGCATAAGTTTCATCACAATAATCATCATAAGTAGCAACTTTGTTCTCATCATAATCGATTGGAACCTCTTCCAAGATAGTGGAATCATTACTAAATAAAGTCATAACCTTTACAAATCCACTTTCATAAATATTATAAGATTCAACATAGGTAGAAGGCATGCTATCATCATAACTACTTCGCATATCAAAGCTTGAGAGGCTAAAAATATCATCTTCATTAAACATAGCACCCCCAAGCTTGGGACAAACATTAATTGCAGCAAATATATTCTCAAATATGTCATCCTCATTAAACATAGCTTCCCCAAGCTTGGGTCTTTTCATATCATAAGCATAATCACTCTCATCATCAATAGTATGGATAGCACCAATAGTATAGCAAACATTATTATCATATTGTTCCAAGCAAGTGCCAAAAAGATTTTCAAGATCATAAGAAGTATTATTATCTTCCCAATCATAATCATCACAATAGGCAATAGGCATAACGAGGTCATCATCAAGTGCATCATATTCCACAATTATTTTGATTCATTTTCATGAGGCACAACAATAATAGGAGCAACATTATTTGGGAGAGATACCTTTTTACCTCTTTTCCTTTTCCTTTTCTTCTTCTTCACCACATCATGTGTGGGTTCAATCCTCCTTTTGAAGCTCCTTATTAATGAGATTGGTTGAATAGAAGGCTCCTCCTCGTTACCTGATTCATCATAAGAAATAATAGGAGAATATTGGGAAGTCTCTTCCCTTTCGTTAGTATTCTCTTCATCTATTATTTGTTTTCTTTTCTTTATGTAATTGGCAATATAAGGATTTTCAATACAATTCACCGCACAATACATATAGATCTTCTCTAGATCAAAATCAAGAATTCTATCAAGATTAAATTTTGGAATACCCTCAGTTATACGTTTCATTTCTTCATAACCCAAAAGAAGGCTAAGCTCTTTATGATGCTCAAGGATAATCAAATTATCACAATATTTGGACACGACTTGATCATGAAACAAATATCATTGGAGCTTTAAATGACCATGTTCATTGCAAAGTTCGCAAGGGGCGCAAAAAAATTGAATCTTTCAGCGCAACCATCAGACTTTCTTGCAACAATTTAGTTTCTAAGTACTTATGCCTCTTGCAATATCTATCTTCTCTATTTGGTGTGTACTTGCAAACCCAATGCACTCCACAAAAATTGACATGTTTATAGGAGACATTTTCATCATAACTAGAGCAATCATCATTAGTACTATGGATATTCAAGGAGTTCATACTAACAACATTGTAATCATGCTCATCATTCAAAGATTTAGTGCCAAACATTTTAATGCATTCTATTTATAACACTTTGGCACAATTTTCCTTTCCATCATACTCACGAAAGATATTAAAAAGATGAAGCGTGTGAGACAAACTCAATTCCATTTTTTTATAGTTTTCTTTTATAAACTAAACTAGTGCTAAAACAAGGAACAAAAAGATTCGATTGCAAGATCTAAAGATATACCTTCAAGCACTCACCTCCCCGGCAACGGGGCCAGAAAAGAGCTTAGTTGACGGGGTGTGAGTGCCTCTTACCTAGCCTCCCCAGCAATGGCGCCAGAAAAGAGCTTGATGTCTACTAGACAACCTTCTTCTTGTAGACGTTGTTGGGCCTCCAAGTGCAGAGGTTTGTAGGATAGTAGCAAATTTCCCTCAAGTGGATGACCTAAGGTTTATCAATCCGTGGGAGGCGTAGGATGAAGATGGTCTCTCTCAAACAACCCTCCAACGAAATAACAAAGAGTCTCTTGTGTCCCCAATGTTGGGGAACGTAGTAATTTCAAAAAATTTCCTACGCACACGCAAGACCATGGTGATGGCATAGCGGGAGAGTGTCTGTCCACGTACCCTCGTAGACCGAAAGCGGAAGCGTTATAACAACGCGGTTGATGTAGTCGTACGTCTTCACGATCCGACCGATCCAATCACCGAACGTACGGCACCTCCGAGTTCCGCACACGTTCAGCTCGATGGCGATCCCGGACTCGATCCAGCAAAGTGTCGGGATGAGTTCCACAAGACGACGGCGTGGTGACGATGATGATGCTCCACCGGCGCAGGGCTTCGCCTAAGCTCCGCGACGATATGACTTCTCCGGCGCAGGCTTCGCCTAAGCTCATGACGATATGACCGAAGTGGAATATGGTGGAAGGGGCACCGCACACGGCTAAGGAACGATCCGTAGATCAACTTGTGTGTCCTAGGGTGCCCCCTGCCTCGTATATAAAGGAGCCAAGGGGAGGGGCGGCCGGCCAAGAGGAGGCGCGCGAGGAGTCCTACTCCTCCGGGTAGGATTCCCCTCAATCCTAGTTGGAATAGGATTCACCGGAGGGGAAAGAGAGAGAGGGGCGGCCCACCTTTCCTAGTCCTAGTAGGACTAGGGAAGGGGGGCGCGCGCCACCTAGGGCTGGTCCTTTCTCCTTTCCACCAAGGCCCACTATGGCCCATATAGTTCCGGGGGTTCCGTAACCTCCGGTACTCCGAAAATTCGATTTCACTCGGAACATTTCCGATGTCCAAATGTAGGCTTCAATATATCAATCTTTATGTCTCGACCATTTCGGACTCCTCGTCATGTCCGTGATCACATCCGGGACTCGAACAACCTTCGGTACATCAATACTTATAAACTCATAATGAACTGTCATCGAAACGTTAAGCGTGCGGACCCTACGGGTTCGAGAACTATGTAGACATGACCTAGAACCATTCTCGGTCAATAACCAATAGCGGAACCTGGATGCCCATATTGGTTCCTACATATTCTACGAAGATCTTTATCGGTCAAACCGCATAACGATATACGTTGTTCCTTTTGTCATCGGTATGTTACTTACCCGAGATTCGATCGTCGGTATCCAATACCTAGTTCAATCTCGTTACCGGTAAGTCTCTTTACTCGTTCCGTAATACATCATCTCACAACTAACTCATTAGTTGCACTGCTTGCAAGGCTTATGTGATGTGTATTACCGAGAAGGCCCAGAGATACCTCTCCGACAATCGGAGTGACAAAACCTAATCTCGATTCATGCCAACTCAACATATACTTTTGGAGACACCTGTAGAGTACCTTTATAATCACCCATTTACGTTGTGACGTTTGGTAGCACACAAAGTATTCCTCCGTAAACGGAGTTGCATAATCTCATAGTTGCAGGAACTTTGTATAAGTCATGAAGAAAGCATAAGCAACATACTAAACGATCAAGTGCTAAGCTAACGAAATGGGTCATGTCAATCACATCATTCTCCTAATGATGTGATCCCATTAATCAAATGACAACACATGTCTATGGTTAGGAAACATAACCATCTTCGATCAATGAGCTAGTCTTGTAGAGGCATACTAGTGACTATCTGTTTGTCTATGTATTCACACATGTATTATGTTTCCGGTTAATACAATTCTAGCATGAATAATAAACATTTATCATGATATAAGGAAATAAATAATAACTTTATTATTGCCTCTAGGGCATATTTCCTTCACCCAACACACCCAATACAATGGTAAATTGTATAGGTGCACTAGTTCGGCGAAGAGATGGTGATACAAGTGCAATATGGATGGTAGATATAGGTTTTGTAATCTGAAAATATAAAACAGCAAGGTAACTAATGATAAAAGTAAGTGTAAACGGTATTGCAATGATAGGAAACAAGGCCTAGGGTTCATACTTTCACTAGTGCAAGTTCTCTCAACAATAATAACATAATTGGATCACATAACTATCCCTCAACATGCGACAAAGAGTCACTCCAAAGTCACTAATAGCGGAGAACAAACGAAGAGATTATGGTAGGGTACGAAACCATCTCAAAGTTATTCTTTCCAATCAATCCGTTGGGCTATTCCTGTAAGTGTCACAAACAACCCTAGAGTTCGTACTAGAATAACACCTTAAGACACAAATCAACCAAAACCCTAATGTCACCTAGATACTCCAATGTCACCTCAAGTATCCGTGGGTATGATTATATGATATGCATCACACAATCTCAGATTCATCTATTCAACAAACACATAGAACCTCAAAGAGTGCCCTAAAGTTTCTACCGGAGAATCAAGACGAAAACGTGTGCCAACCCCTATGCATAAGTTCATGGGCGGAACCCGCAAGTTGATCACCAAAACATACATCAAGTGGATCACGTGATATCCCATTGTCACCACAGATACGCACGACAATACATACATCAAGTGTTCTCAAATCATTAAAGACTCAATGCGATAAAATAACTTCAAAGGGGAAACTCAATCCATTACAAGAGAGTAGAGGGGGAGAAGCAACATAATATCCAACTATAATAACAAAGCTCGCGATACATCAAGATCGTGCCTTCCTGCCAAGCTTACAGCTAAGCATACGTCAGGTCTGGTACACAGCATTGCATACATGATAGAGCCTATGGCTGAAGCATAGGGAACATTTTTCATTTTCTCTCTATCTTCTGCTGTGGTCGGGCATTGAGTCTGACTCAATCTTACACCTTGTAATACAGGTAAAAACCTTTCTTTGCTCGATCCATTTTGAACTTCTTCAAAACTTTATCAAGGTATGTGCTTTGTGAAAGTCCAATTAAGCGTCTTGATCTATCTCTATAGATCTTGATGCCCAATATGTAAGCAGCTTCACCGAGGTCTTTCATTGAAAAACTTTTATTCAAGTATCCTTTTATGCTATCCAGAAATTCTATATCATTTCCAATCAACAATATGTCGTCCACATATAATATCGAAATGCTACTGAGCTCCCACTCACTTTCTTGTAAATACAAAGCTTCTCCAAAAGTCTCAGATAAAACCATATGCTTTGATCACACTATCAAAGCGTTTATTCCAACTCCGAGAGGCTTGCACTGACCATAAATTGATCGTTGGAGCTTGCACACTTTGTTAGCACCCTTTGGATCAACAAAACCTTCTGGTTGCATCATATACAACTCTTCTTCTAGAAATCCATTCAAGAATGCAGTTTTACATCCATTTGCCAAATTTCATAATCATAAAATGCGCAATTGCTAACATGATTCGGACAGACTTAAGCATCGCTTCGGGTGAGAAAGTCTCATCGTAGTCAACCCTTGAACTTGTCGAAAACCTTTTGCAACAAGTCGAGCTTTGTAGACAGTTACATTACCATCGGCGTCAGTCTTCTTCTTAAAGATCCATTTATTCTCAATGGCTTGCCGATCATCGGGCAAGTCTACCAAAGTCCATACTTTGTTCTCATACATGGATCCCATCTCAGATTTCATGGCTTCAAGCCATTTTGTGGAATCTGGGCTCACCATCGCTTCTTCATAGTTCGTGGGTTCACCATGATCTAGTAGCATGACTTCCGAATAGGATTACCGTACCACTGCACGGATTTTATCTGGTTGATCTCTGATTCAAAGTGACAACTTGATCTGAAGTTTCATGATCATTATCATTATCTTCCTCGCTAATCGGTGTAGGTGTTACGTAAACTGATTTCTGTGATGAACTACTTTCCAATAAGGGAGCTGGTACTATTACCTCATCAAGTTCCACTTTCCTCCCACTCACTTCTTTCGAGAGAAACTCCTTCTCTAGAAAGGATCCATTCTTAGCAACGAATGTCTTGCCTTCGGATCTGTGATAGAAGGTATACCCAATTGTCTCCTTTGGGTATCCTATGAAGACACATTTTCCGATTTGGGTTCAAGCTTATCGGGTTGAAGTTTTTCACATAAGCATCGCAACCCCAAACTTTCGAAGCGACAACTTTGGTTTCTTGCTAAACCATAGTTCATATGGCGTCGTCTCAACGGATTTTGACGGTGTCCTATTTAACGTGAATGCGGCCGTCTCTAAAGCATAACCCCAAAGCGATAGCGGTAAATCGGAAATAGACATCATAGATCGCACCATATCTAGTAAAGTGCGATTCTGACGTTCGGACACACCATTACGCTGTGGTGTTCCGGTGGCGTGAGTTGCGAAACTATTCCGCATTGCTTCAAATGTAGACCAAACTCGTAACTCAAATATTCTCCTCCACGATCAGATCGTAGAAACTTTATTTTCTTGTTACGATGATTTTCAACTTCACTCTGAAATTCTTTGAACTTTTCAAATGTTTCAGATTTATGCTTCATCAAGTAGATATACCCGTATCTGCTTAAATCATCTGTGAAGGTGAGAAAATAACGATATCCGCCACGAGCTTCAACATTCATCGGACCACATACATCTGTATGTATGATTTCCAATAAGTCTGTTGCTCTCTCCATACAACCGGAGAACGGTGTTTTAGTCATCTTGCCCATGAGGCACGGTTCATAAGTACCAAGTGATTCATAATCAAGTGATTCCAAAAGTCCATCTGTATGGAGTTTCTTCATGCGTTTACACCGATATGACCTAAACGGCAATGCCACAAATAAGTTGCACTATCATTATCAACTCTGCATCTTTTGGCTTCGACATTATGAATATGTGTATCACTACTGTCGAGATTCAACAAGAATAGACCATTCTTCAAGGGTGCATGACCATAAAAGATATTACTCATATAAATAGAACAACCATTATTCTCTGATTTAAATGAATAACCGTCTCGCATCAAACAAGATCCAGATATAATGTTCATGCTCAACGCGGCACCAAATAACAATTATTTAGGTCTAAAACTAATCCCGAAGGTAGATGTAGAGGTAGCGTGCCGACCGCGATCACATTGACTTTGGAACCATTTCCCGCGCATCGTCACCTCGTCCTTTGCCGATGCTCGTCTATTCCGTAGTCCCTGCTTGAGTTGCAAATATTAGCAATGAACCAAGATCAAATACCAGTGCTACTACGAGCTCTAGTAAGGTACACATCAATAACATGTATATCACATATACCTTTGTTCACCTTGCCATCCTTCTTATCCGCCAAATACTTGGGGCAGTTCCGCTTCAAAGGTGTCGATCGCTTGCGGTAAAACACTCGCTTTCAGCTTAGGTCCAGACTTGGGTTTCTTCTTTTGAGTAGCAACTTTCTTGCTGTTCTTGAAGTTTCCTTCTTCTTCCCTTTGCCCTTTTCTTGAAACTAGTGGTCTTGTTGACCATCAACACTTGATGCTCTTTCTTGATTTCTACCTCCGCTGCTTTTAGCATTGCGAAGAGCTCAGAATTGTCTTAGTCATCCCTTGCATATTATAGTTCATCACGAAGCTCTTGTAGCTTGGTGGCGTGATTGGAGAATTCATCAATGACACTATCATCCGGAAGATTAACTCCCAGCTGAATTAAGTGATTATTATACCCGGACATTTTGAGTATGTGCTCACTTGTGTAACTATTCTCCTCCATCTTGCAGCTATAGAACTTATTGGAGACTTCATATCTCTCAATCCGGGCATTTGCTTGAAATATTAACTTCAACTCTGGAACATCTCATATGCTCCATGACGTTCAAAACGTCGTTGAAGACCCGGTTCTAAGCCGTAAAGCATGGCACATCGAACTATAGAGTAGTCATCGCTTTGCTCGCCAGACGTTCACAACTTCGGCGTTGCTCTCAAAGCAGGCTCGGCACCCAGCGGTGCTTCGGGGCGTAATTCTTCCATGCAGCAATGAGGATAATCCTCAAATTACGGACCCAGTCCGTGTAATTGCTACCATCATCTTTCAACTTTGCTTTCTCAAGGAACGCATTAAAATTTAACGGAACAACAGACGAGCCATCTATCTACATAAACATAGACAAGCAAAAATACTATCGGTACTAAGTTCATGATAAATTTAAGTTTAATTAATCATATTAAAAACCTCCCACTTAGACAGACATCTCTCTAGTCATCTAAGTGATTACGTGATCCAAATCAACTAAACCATGTCCGATCATCACGTGAGATGGAGTAGTTTCAATGGTGAACATCACTATGTTGATCATATCTACTATATGATTCACGCCGACCTTCGGTCTCCGTGTTCGAGGCCATATCTGCATATGCTAGGCTTGTCAAGTTTAACTTTGAGTATTCTGCGTGTGCAAAACTGGCTTGCACCGTTGTAGATGGACGAGAACTTATCACACCGATCATCACGTGGTGTCCGGGTACTCTGAACTTTTAGCAACGGTGCATACTCGGGGAGAACACTTCTTGATAATTTTAGTGAGAGATCATCTTATAATGCTACCGTCAATCAAAGCAAGATAAGATGCATAAAGGATAAACATCACATGCAATCAATATAAGTGATATGATATGGTCATCATCATCTTGTGCTTGTGATCTCCATCTCCAAGCACCGTCATGATCACCATCGTCACCGGCGCGACACCTTGATCTCCATCGTAGCATCGTTGTCGTCTCGCCAACTATTGCTTCTACGACTATCGCTCGCTTAGTGATAAAGTAAAGCAATTACATGGCTTTGCATTTCATACAATAAGCGACAACCATATGGCTCCTGCCGATTGCCGATAACTCGGTTACAAAACATGATCATCTCATACAATAAAATATAGCATCACGTCTTGACCACATCACATCACAACATGCCCTGCAAAAACAAGTTAGGCGTCCTCTACTTTGTTGTTGCAAGTTTTACGTGGCTGCTACGGGCTGAGCAAGAACCGTTCTTACCTCGCATCAAAACCACAGCGATAGTTTGTCAAGTTGGTGCTGTTTTAACCTTCACAAGGACCGGGCGTAGCCACACTCGGTTCAACTAAAGTGAGAGAGACAGACACCCGCGGTCACCTTTAAGCAACTAGTGCTCGGCGGTGAAACCAGTCTCGCGTAAGCGTCTGCGTAATGTCGGTCCGGGCCGCTTCATCTCACAATACCGCTGAACCAAAGTATGACATGCTGGTAAGCAGTATGACTTATATCGCCCACAACTCACTTGTGTTCTACTCGTGCATATGACATCAACGCATAAAACCAGGCTCGGATGCCATCAGGGGGAACGTAGTAATTTCAAAAAATTCCCTCGCACACGCAAGACCATGGTGATGGCATAGCGGAGAGTGTCCGTCCACGTACCCTCGTGAGACCGAAAGCGGAGCGTTATAACAACGCTGTTGATGTAGTCGACGCGTCTTCACGATCCGACCGATCCAAGCACCGAACGTCACGGCACCTCCGAGTTCGCACACGCTCAGCTCGATGGCGATCCCGGACTCGATCCAGCAAAGTGTCGGGATGAGTTCCACAAGACGACGCGTGGTGGCGATGATGATGCTCCACCGACGCAGGGCTTCGCCTAAGCTCATGACGATATGACTTCTCCGGCGCAGGGCTTCGCCTAAGCTCATGACGATATGACCGAAGTGGAATATGGTGGAAGGGGCACCGCACACGGCTAAGGAACGATCCGTAGATCAACTTGTGTGTCCTAGGGTGCCCCTGCCCCGTATATAAAGGAGCCAAGGGGAGGGGCCGCCGGCCAAGAGGAGGCGCGCCAGGAGTCCTACTCCTCCGGGAGTAGGATTCCCCTCAATCCTAGTTGGAATAGGATTCACCGGAGGGAAAGAGAGAGGGGGCGGCCCACCTTTCCTAGTCCTAGTAGGACTAGGGAAGGGGGGGCGCGCCACCTAGGGCTGGTCCTTTCTCCTTTCCACCAAGGCCCACTATGGCCCATATAGTTCCCGGAGGTTCCGTAACCTCCGGTACTCGGTAAATTCGATTTCACTCGGAACATTTCCGATGTCCAAATGTAGGCTTCAATATATCAATCTTTATGTCTCGACCATTTCGAGACTCCTCGTCATGTCCGTGATCACATCCGGACTCGAACAACCTTCGTACATCAATACTTATAAACTCATAATGAACTGTCATCGAAACGTTAAGCGTGCGGACCCTACGGGTTCGAGAACTATGTAGACATGACCTAGAACCATTCTCGGTCAATAACCAATAGCGGAACCTGGATGCCCATATTGGTTCCTACATATTCTACGAAGATCTTTATCGGTCAAACCGCATAACGATATACGTTGTTCCTTTTGTCATCGGTATGTTACTTACCCGAGATTCGATCGTCGGTATCCAATACCTAGTTCAATCTCGTTACCGGTAAGTCTCTTTACTCGTTCCGTAATACATCATCTCACAACTAACTCATTAGTTGCACTGCTTGCAAGGCTTATGTGATGTGTATTACCGAGAAGGCCCAGAGATACCTCTCCGACAATCGGAGTGACAAAACCTAATCTCGATTCATGCCAACTCAACATATACTTTTGGAGACACCTGTAGAGTACCTTTATAATCACCCATTTACGTTGTGACGTTTGGTAGCACACAAAG
Organism: Aegilops longissima; assembly: GCA_021605205.1. Taxonomy (NCBI): domain Eukaryota; kingdom Viridiplantae; phylum Streptophyta; class Magnoliopsida; order Poales; family Poaceae; genus Aegilops; species Aegilops longissima. The sequence continues at coordinate 64,218,241 of CM038679.1, forward strand.
TATTCCTCCGGTAAACGGGAGTTGCATAATCTCATAGTTGCAGGAACTTTGTATAAGTCATGAAGAAAGCATAAGCAACATACTAAACGATCAAGTGCTAAGCTAACGAAATGGGTCATGTCAATCACATCATTCTCCTAATGATGTGATCCCATTAATCAAATGACAACACATGTCTATGGTTAGGAAACATAACCATCTTCGATCAATGAGCTAGTCTTGTAGAGGCATACTAGTGACTATCTGTTTGTCTATGTATTCACACATGTATTATGTTTCCGGTTAATACAATTCTAGCATGAATAATAAACATTTATCATGATATAAGGAAATAAATAATAACTTTATTATTGCCTCTAGGGCATATTTCCTTCACCCAACACACCCAATACAATGGTAAATTGTATAGGTGCACTAGTTCGGCGAAGAGATGGTGATACAAGTGCAATATGGATGGTAGATATAGGTTTTTGTAATCTGAAAATATAAAAACAGCAAGGTAACTAATGATAAAAGTAAGTGTAAACGGTATTGCAATGATAGGAAACAAGGCCTAGGGTTCATACTTTCACTAGTGCAAGTTCTCTCAACAATAATAACATAATTGGATCACATAACTATCCCTCAACATGCGACAAAGAGTCACTCCAAAGTCACTAATAGCGGAGAACAAACGAAGAGATTATGGTAGGGTACGAAACCATCTCAAAGTTATTCTTTCCAATCAATCCGTTGGGCTATTCCTGTAAGTGTCACAAACAACCCTAGAGTTCGTACTAGAATAACACCTTAAGACACAAATCAACCAAAACCCTAATGTCACCTAGATACTCCAATGTCACCTCAAGTATCCGTGGGTATGATTATATGATATGCATCACACAATCTCAGATTCATCTATTCAACAAACACATAGAACCTCAAAGAGTGCCCCAAAGTTTCTACCGGAGAATCAAGACGAAAACGTGTGCCAACCCCTATGCATAAGTTCATGGGCGGAACCATAAGTTGATCACCAAAACATACATCAAGTGGATCACGTGATATCCCATTGTCACCACAGATACGCACGACAATACATACATCAAGTGTTCTCAAATCATTAAAGACTCAATGCGATAAAATAACTTCAAAGGGGAAACTCAATCCATTACAAGAGAGTAGAGGGGGAGAAGCAACATAATATCCAACTATAATAACAAAGCTCGCGATACATCAAGATCGTGCCAAGTCAAGAACACGAGAGAGAGAGAGAGAGAGAGAGAGAGAGAGATCTTGGTACATAGCTACTGGTCAGCCCGAGGGTGAACTACTCCCTCCTCGTCATGGAGAGCGCCGGGATGATGAAGATGGCCACCGGTGAGGGTTCCCCCCTCAGGCAGGGTGCCGGAACAGGGTCCCGATTGGTTTTTTGTGGCTACAAAGGCTTGCGACGGCGGAACTCTAGATCTATTCTCTGTTCTAGAAGTTTTAGGATACATAGGTATATATGGGTGAAAGAAGCACGTCAGGGGAGCCCCGAGGGCCCCACGAGGCAGGGGGCCACGCCCTAGAGGGGTGGGCTCGCCCCCCACCCTCGTGGCTTCCTCGTTCCTTCCTTGATGTGGGGTCCAATTCCATCGGGTAGCTTTCGTTCCAAAAATAACTTCTCTAGTTGATTTCGTTCTGTTTCGACTCCATCTGATATTCCTTTTCTTTAAAACACTGAAATAGGCAAAAAAAACTAAAATTCTGGGTCGGGCCTCCGGTTAATAGGTTAGTCCCAAAAGTAATATAAAAATGGAAAATAAAGCCCAATATTGCCCAAAACAGTAGATAATATAGCATGGAGCAATCAAAAATTATAGATACGTTGCAGACGTATGAAGCATCGCCAAGCTTAATTCCTGCTCGTCCTCGAGTAGGTAAATGATAAAAAAAGATAATTTTTGATGTGGAATGCTAGTTGGCATAATTTCAATGTAAATCTTCTTAACTGTGGTATGAATATTCAGATCCAAAAGATTCAATATAAAAGTTCATATTGACATAAAAATAATAATACTTCAAGCATAATAACTAAGCAATTATGTCTTCTCAAAATAACATGGCCAAAGAAAGTTCATCCCTACAAAATCATATAGTTTAGTCATGCTCCATTTTCGTCACACAAGAATGGTCTCATCATGCACAAACCCGATGACAAGCCAAGGAATTGTTTCATACTTTAGTAATCTCAAACCTATAAACTTTCACGCAATATATGAGCGCCAGCCATGGATATAGCACTATGGGTGGAATAGAATATGATGATGGGGGTTACGTGGAGAAGACAAAAAAGGAGAAGATCTCACATCAATGAGGCTAATCAATGGGCTATGGAGATGCCCATCAATTGATGTTAATGCGAGGAGTAGGGATTGCCATGCAACGGATGCACTAGAGATATAAATGTATGAAAGCTCAACAAAAGAAACTAAGTGGGTGTGCATCCAACTTGCTTGCTCACGAAGACCTAGGGCACTTGAGGAGGCCCATTGTCGGAATATACAAGCCAAGTTCTATAATGAAAAATTCCCACTAGTATATGAAAGTGACAAGACAAGAGACTCTCTATCATGAAGATCATGATGCTACTTTGAAGCACAATATATGAGACTCACTATATGAAGAACATGGTGCTACTTTGAAGCACAAGTGTGGTAAAAGGATAGTAACATTGTCCCTTCTCTCTTTTTCTCTCATTTTTTTGGGCCTTCTCTTTTTTTATGGCCTTTCTCTTTTTTTTTTCCTTTTTTTGGGCCTTCTCTTTTTTATGGCCTTTCTCCTTTTTTTTATTTTTTTATTCCTCACTTGGGACAATGCTCTAGAAAATGATGATCATCACACTTCTATTTATTTACAACTCAATGATTACAACTCGATACTAGAACAAGGTATGACTCTATATGAATGCCTCCGGCGGTGTACCGGGATATGCAATGAACCAAGAGTGACATGTATGAAAGAATTATGAACGGTGGCTTTGCCACAAATACTATGTCAACTACATGATCATGCTAAGCAATATGACAATGATGAATGTGTCATGATGAACGGAATGGTGGAAAGTTGCATGGCAATATATCTCGGAATGGCTATGGAAATGCCATAATAGGTTGGTATGGTGGCTGTTTTGAGGAATATATAAGGAGGTTTATGTGTGAAGGAGCGTATCATATCACGGGGTTTGGATGCACCGGCGAAATTTGCACCAACTCTCAATGTGAGAAAGGGCAATGCACGGTACCGAAGATGCTAGCAATGATGGAAGGGTGAGAGTGCGTATAATCCATGGAATCAACATTAGTCATAAAGAACTCACATACTTATTGCAAAAATCTACAAGCCATCAAAAACCAAAGCACTATGCGCATGCTCCTAGGGGGATAGATTGGTAGGAAAAGACCATCGCTCGTCCCCGACCGCCACTCATAAGGAAGACAATCAAAGAACACCTCATGTTTCAAATTTGTTACATAACGTTTACCATACGTGCATGCTACGGGACTTGCAAACTTCAACACAAGTATTTATCAAATTCACAACTACTCAACTAGCACGACTTTGATATCACTACCTCCATATCTCAAAAAAATCATCAAGCATCAAACTTCTCTTAGTATTCAACACACTCATAAGAAAGTTTTTACTATTCTTGAATACCTAGCATATTAGGATTAAGCGCATTACCATGCTATTTAAGACTCTCAAAATAATATAAGTGAATCATGAGAGTTCAATAGTTTCTATAAAACAAATCCACCACCGTGCTCTAAAAGATATAAGTGAAGTACTAGAGCAAATGACAGACTACTCCGAAAGTTATAAGTGAAGATCAATGAGTAGTCGGATAATTATGCAACTATGTGAAGACTCTCCCATTTAATAATTTCAGATCTTTGTATTTTATTCAGACAGGAAGCAAAGCTAAATAAAATAAAATGACGCTCCAAGCAAAACACATATCATGTGGTGAATAAAAATATAGCCTCAAGTAAAGTTACCGATGAACGAAGACGAAAGAGGGGATGCCTCGGAAGGCATCCCCAAGCTTAGGCTCTTGGTTATCCTTGAATATTACCTTGGGGTGCCTTGGGCATCCCCAAGCTTAGGCTTTTGCCACTCCTTATTCCATAGTCCATCGATTCTCTACCCAAAACTTGAAAACTTCACAACACAAAACTTAACAGAAAACTCGTAAGCTCTGTTAGCGAAAGAAAACAAAACACCACTTCAAGGTACTGTAATGAACTCATTCTTTATTTATATTGGTGTTAAACCTACTGTATTCCAACTTCTCTATGGTTTGTAAACTATTTTACTAGCCATAGAGTCATCAAAATAAGCAAACAACACAATGAAAACAGAAACTGTCAAAAACAGAACAGTCTGTAGTAATCTATAACTAACGCAAACTTCTGGAACCCCAAAAATTCAGCCAAAATAGGACGACCTAGGCAATTTGTTTATTGATCAGAAAAAATTGAAATCACTATTTTATCACGTTCTGGTGATTTTTAACAATTATTTTCGTGAACCGAAAGATTCTGGAAATTACAGCAAGATCAAATAACTATCATCCAAGAAGATCCTATAGGTTTAACTTGGCACAAACACTAATGAAAACATAAAACCACATCTAAACAGAAGCTAGACGGATTATTTATTCCTAAACAGAACCATAAAGCAAGAAAATAAAATAAAATTGGGTTGCCTCCCAACAAGCGCCATCGTTTAACGCCCCTAGCTAGGCATGATGATTTCAATGATGCTCACATAAAAAATAAGAATTGAAACATAAAAAGACCATCATGTAAAAAATGAGAAGCACATTTAATTCTAACCCACTTCCTATGCATAGGGATTTTGTGAGCAAACAACTTATGGGAACAATAATCAACTTGCATATGAAGGTAAAACAAGCATAACTTCAAGATTTTAAGCACATAGAGAGGAAAATTGATATTATTGCAATAAGTAGAAGCATATGATCCTCTCTCATAATAACTTTCAGTAGCATCATGAATGAATTCAACAATATAACCAGCACTGAGGGAGTCTTGGATTAGGGGGTGTCCGGATAGCCGAACTATCACCGTTGGCCGGACTCCTGGACTATGAAGATACAAGATTGAAGACTTCGTCCCGTGTCCGGATGGGACTTTCCTTGGCGTGGAAGGCAAGCTTGGCGGTACGGATATGTAGATCTCCTACCATTGTAATCGACTCTGTAACCCTAACCCTATCCGGTGTCTATATAAACCGGAGGGTTTTAGTCCGTGGGGCGAACAACAATCATACCATAGGCTAGCTTCTAGGGTTTAGCCTCTCGATCTCGTGGTAGGTCCACTCTTGTACTACCCATATCATCAATATTAATCAAGCAGGGAGTAGGGTTTTACCTCCATCGAGAGGGCCCAACCTGGGTAAAACATCGTGTCCCTTGTCTCCTGTTACCATCCGCCTAGACGCACATTTCGGGACCCCTACCCGAGATCCGCCGGTTTTGACACCGACATTGGTGCTTTCATTGAGAGTTCCTCTGTGTCGCGTCATCCTTAGGCCCGATGGCTCCTTCGATCATCAACAACGACGCGTCCAGGTGAGACTTTTCTCCCGGACAGATCTTCAGATTCGGCGGCTTTGCACTGCGGGCCAATTCACTTGGCCATCCGGAGCAGATCGAAAGCTACGCCCGCCATCGAGTCAGATTTGGGAGTTTTAACTACGGCCGACATCCGCGGAGACTTGATCTTCGACGGATTCGAGCCACATGCAAAGTGCTCCGCCTTGTCTCGATGGGCACGATCTAGCTCGCCACGAGCAGTGCCACAGGTCGCGCACCAGCGTCCGCTCCGACCCTTAGCTCGGAGCCGACTCCGCCGATCGAGGATGAGTGGCTGGACACCGCCTCGGGGCTACGATCTCTGGGCGATTGAGGCGAACACCATCCTGTCGCTGCGAATCCGTGACTCCAAGGTGCCGGACTCCTCTCGGACTCCAAACCTCCCGCGCCCGGCCAATCGAATCTGATTGGGCGCGGTCATGGAGTTCACTGCGCGGACATCTTTCAAAGACTTCGCCCTTGGCGACATCCTGAATTCACTAAAGTCTCTCTCTTTATCGGAGAGCCTGGCGGACTACGGTCGGGAAGGTTGGGATGCGGACGACGAAAAAATTCAAAGCCCACCCTCCACCCACTTTGTAGCCACTGTCGATGATTTAACCGACATGCTCGACTTCGACTCAAGACATCGACGGTATGGACGGCGATCTTTGAGACGCCCAAGAACCAGCGCCTACAGGGCACCGAAGGCCACCTCGTCATACGACATATACATGGTGGACATCCCAAAAGATGGGAACGACGATGGAACAACAGAGGATGACCCTCCAAGAAACAGCCCAAAGCGCCAAGGCGTCGGCACACCGCTCTAAATCCCGCCACAGCAAAATGGTGATTCCGCACGGAGATAATAACACCCAGACAAGTGCGAAGACAACCCCTCCAGCAGGATTCAACACAGAGGAGGAGAAGCCAGCCCTCATGATAGAGCGGCATGGGGAGGTGGAGGACGATAATTATATGCCTCCCTCCAAGATGAGTCAAGCCTCGACAACGGCAATTTGTCATGCCTTAGGATCCCGCCAACAGGAGCGTTTCAAACGCAGGCTTATGGCCACGGCAAGCAGCCTCAAGAAAAGCAGCAGCAGCTTAGAGCTGACCAAGACTTGCTAGGCGACGGATGGATGAAGTCCTTGCAGCCAAGAGTACGAACTCGAACGCCCCTCCAAGAGATACCGAAAACGCAGGCTGCTACCCCAATTAGAGGAGGAAGCACCCAAACCTACATCACCAGTGCATGATGCGGCCGACCGGCCACCCTGTGTCCGCGACAGAGAGGCCTCTAGGCCCTCCATGCAAGCCGCACCCCGGCGTCGCTCGAAAAGTACCAAGGCACGGGGAAGAGCGCCAGACCTGCGAGACATATTGGAGGACAAGGCAAGGCAAACAAGATCGATCTACGGATCGCGTGGGTGCCCCATGACACTCGACGATAACTGTCACGCCGGATACAGTAATTCCGGCCGGGCCGAACACAGTAGACAAAGCTCATTTGAGCTGCGTCGTGATATAGCTCAATACAGAGGCGCCGCACACCCACTATGCTTCATAGACGAAGTGATGGATCATCAAATCCCCGAGGGTTTCAAACTCGTAAACATCGAATCATACGATGGCACAACAGATCCTGCGGTTTGGATCTAGGACTACCTCCTACATATCCACATGGCCCGCGGTGATGATCTACACGCCATCAAATACCTCCCACTCAAGCTTAAAGGACCAGCTCGACATTGGCTTAACAGCTTGCCAGCAGAATCAATTGGTTGTTGGGAGGACCTGGAAGCCGCATTCCTTGATAACTTCCAGGGCACATATGTGCGACCACCAGACGCCGATGACCTCAGCCACATAATTCTGCAGCCAGAAGAATCGGCCAGACAATTTTGGACACGGTTCCTAACCAAGAAAAATCAAATCGTTGACTGTCCGGATGCAGAGGCCCTTGCAGCCTTCAAACATAACATCCGCGACGAGTGGCTTGCCCGGCACCTAGGACAGGAAAAGCCAAAATCCATGGCAGCCCTCACAACGCTCATGACCCGCTTTTGCGCGGGAGAGGATAGCTGGCTAGCTCGTAGTAACAACTTGACCAAAAACCCTGGTAGTTCGGATACCAAGGACATCAATGGCAGGTCACATCGCAACAAGCACAAGCGCCGCATTAACGGCGATAATGTGAAGATACGACGATCAATGTCGGATTCGAGGCTCTAAACCGGTCAGCGGAAAAAGCCGCTCAAAAGAAATACTCGGGGCCGTCCCAATCTGGACCGAATACTCGATCGCTCGTGCCAAATACATAGCACCCCCGAAAAACCAGCCAACCACACCAACAGGGATTGTTGGGTCTTCAAACAGGCTGGCAAGTTAAATGCCGAACTCAATGACAAGGGGCTGCATAGCAATGACGAGGAGGAGCCCGGGCCAAGGCGTGGATAGCGCCCCTAACTCGGTCTTCCGAGTACTAGGGGCTTCGCCGAAATTTAAAATTATAGAATTCTATGGCTAAGTGAGAGTGTTCAAGCACTATAGTCCGGTTGCCTTGTTCGTTGCGTTGAGCGCCTCCCTCGAAGGACCCAAGAATGGGAACAAGAGCGCTCAAGTTTATCCCGAACACCCCAGCACTCGTGGCATGGGGGCTGAAGCCAACGACTTGCCATCTCACAAATTTGATAAACGGCCGCACAGAAGGTAATATTTTAAATTCACAAGCGTTGCTTAGCGTGTATGAACAAATTTTCAGCGTACAGGATAACAAATGCAAGTCTATTCAAAAATTACATCGTTGGAGCATTCACCCGCTATAAGGCGGGCACCCTTCAGGACGCCCTCATAGTACATTTCGGGCTTGCAATGCTCCTTGCCCTTCGGTGGCCCGTCCGTCACAATCTTCTTAGCATCCAGCTTGCCCCAGTGCACTTTAGCACAGGCAAGGGCCCGACGGGCACCTTCAATGCAGACAGAGCGCTTGATGACTTCAATCCATGGACAAAGGCCCACCAGCCGCGCCTTACTAGCCCAAGTAGCTCCTGGCATGGCTTCCTTAGGCCACACCAATTATGAGGCCCTTCATGGCCTGTTCGGCAACCTTGTGGAGCTCGACCAGCTGCTTCAATTGGTCGCTCGAGGGCACTGGATGTCCGCCTCGAAGATCTTGAGACCGAACACCTTTTCCGTCGAGCTCCCATCCTCGGTGCGGTAGAACGCGGCAGCATCAGACCCACTACGGGGCAGATCTGCGAATGCTCTTGGAGGGCTCCAGATTCGGGTAAGTAATAGATAATTCACTTTCACATGCTTGCTTTGCATAAAGAATGCCTTACCCACCGCACTCTCAAGAGCCGAGGCGAGCTCGGACTCTCGAGTCTTCGAGTCACGCTCCAAACTCTCGTGTTTTTCCACGAGAGCCTGGAGCTCTTGCCGCACCTCCGCCACCCGCGCCTCCTGCTTCTCTCGCTCGGTGCACTCCGCGGCCGCTTTGCTTTCGGCCGTGGACACCGCTTCCCTTAGGGTCGCCACCTCGTTCGTGGCCCCTACAATACCCACGTTAGTCTTGCCATTTTTGCAACCAAATCCTTTCTATAAGGTATTACTTTAAGAAGGTATTACTTACCTTCCTTGTCCTCGAGCTGCTTCTTGGCGGCCGAGCTCGTTCTCGGACCGCTCGAGGCTCTGCTTCAATGCATTGACCTCCATGATCGGTCTTGAGAGGTCAAGCAAGCAGCCTGCATTCCCATATTGACATACTTATGTTAGACTCCTGCGTATATATTTTTAGATTCTCATCCGGCTTTTCTTTTGAACACGAACTAAGCATCGAGGCTCTGTCTGTCTGCGGTAATATTTTTACATATTCTAAACTTACCTCAAAGCTTTGTTAGAAGGTCTGGCACGAAGCTTCAGTCAGCCCGCTCTTGGCGGATCGAACTTTCTGGATCACCACACTCATAACAAGGCGGTGCTCCTCGTCGATGGATGCGCCGTTAAGCGCCTCCAGCAAGCTATCCGGTGCCTCCGGATGGACGGAGGTCACCGGCGTCGTAGTCTTGCCCTTCTTATGAAGGGGCCGCTTGCCGTGCCAGAACCACCAAGGTTCGATGACGAGTCCGCACAGGGCGGACTTAGAGCCCTCGGGGTTTCGCCCCTTTGCGCCGGAGTCCGGGAGGTCGCCTTGCGGCGCCTCCAGGACCACCTCCTCCTGGTGGGGCCCCTTTTGGGACTCCATCGCGGTGTCGTCTGCGTCACGAGGAGAGGAGGCGGTCGTAAGTGAAGTGCTATTCACATCCGACAAATCCAGGGAGTCGCTCGACGAAGCGGCGAGCTCGTCCTTTGGCGGGCTACATGGTTATATTCGTTAGAAGACACTATCGACAAATAAAAGTCATGAGCTATTCGGAGTCCGGACACTTACGATCTTGCCAGGGCTTGGCCTTGGTGGCCACTCCTCCTCGTCGTTGTCGGTGTTGGTGGAGAAGTCCGGAGGAAGGGTCCTTCCTTTCTTGACCCTCCGGCCTCCCGATCGGGCGGCCTTCCTTTATTCTCCCCACTGGGAGAGGCTTTTTCCTTCTCCTCGTCCTCGGGGAGATTCCGCCTCGAGTCATCGGATGATGAGTCCGACAAGACTGGCGCGGGAGCTCCTTCGAGTTCCGTCGCCTTCTCTTTTTTCTTCTCCGCACCACGTGAGGTGCCGGAGCCAGCAGCCCGTCAATCGGGCGTCCGCTGGTCTTCGGCAAGGGGCCGACGTTAATCTGTCCGGGCGTCTTCACCAGATCTTGTCAAAGGTTAGGGAGTTTTAGATCCCACATAGAGTCAAACTATGAAAAAATAGTCCCATAAAGGGTAAAATAACTTACCTCGCTGGCTTGACGCTGAGAGCTGAATCCACGATCTTCGGTAGCGGATGCGGGAGCTTCGGCGCCCTTGAACAGCACCTTCCGGGCATCTTCGCACGTAGTGTCAAGAGCCGCTTCAAGTTCGGTGTCAGTGCGGATCAAACTCCCACAAATTGAAGGCCCGTTCTTGGCATGGGAGAATCCGGCGGATGAGCATCACCTGGATTACGTTGACAAGCTTGAGATTCTTGTCCACCAGGTTCCGGACACAGGTTTGGAGTCCGGACAGCTCTTCCGAATCACCCCACGTCAGTCCCTTCTCTTTCCATGATGTGAGCCGTGTGGGGAAGCTAGATCGGAATTCGGGGGCCGCCGCCCATTGGGAGTCGTGCGGCTCGATGATGTAGAACCACCCCGATTGCCACCCCTTCACGGTCTCCACAAAGGAGCCCTCGAGCCATAGGACTTTGGCCATCTTGCCAACCATGGCACCTCCGCACTCCGCTTGGCGGCCACCCACTACCTTCGGCTTGACATTGAAGGACTTCAGCCATAAGCCGAAGTGGGGCTGGATGCAGAGGAAGGCCTCGCACACGACGATAAACGCCGAGATGTTGAGGATGAAGTTCGGGGCCAGATCGTGGAAATCCAGGCCGTAGTAGAACATGAGCCCCCGGACAAATGGGTGAAGTGGAAAACCTAGTCCGCGGAGGAAGTGGGTGAGGAACACCACCCTCTCATGGGGCCTGAGGGTGGGAATGAGCTGCTGTCGTGGTTCTAAGTCTGACAGTAGAATGGGGGTAGGTATGGAGAGGCAAGATACTATCTATGGAGTAGTTGTATACGCATGAGTTTTACGAGTTCAGGCCCTTCTCGAATGAAGTAACAGCCCTACGTCTCGGAGCCCGGAGGCGGTCGACTGGATTATATGCGTATGAATTACAGGGGTGCGAACCTTTCTATCTGTGGAGGGGGGTGGCTTATATAGAGTGTGCCAGGACCCCAGCCAGCCCACGTAGCGGAGGGTTAAAGGTACGTTAACGCCAAAGCGTCTTGTAACGCCTTACATAAAGTGTCATCATGACCATAAAGACTACTTAATTACAGACCGTTTGGACGCAGAGTGGTTCTTGGACTCCTGGTGGTCGAGTGGGTCTTCATGGTCGAGTGTCTTTGAGTCTGTCGAGTGAAACCCTACCAGGTCGACTGGAAGGCCGTTTCTTCTAAAGATGTCCTTGGGGAGGGTACCTTGGACAGGTTCATGACCCTACCCTAGGTACATGACTTCATCATTAGCCCCCGAATGGATCGAGGTTCGAATGAGGAAGGAGTTGATAATCTTTCCGACCTGTTTTTGTGCTGCGAGTGCGTCTTACTCTGGATCAATGACTTTTTAGTGATGGTGTCAACTTATCTTTCAGTCGCCTTGATCCATTCTTCACATCTGTCGAGTGAACTTTATAGACTTGAAGATCTCCGAGCGACGGATCGGAGGAAATCTGTCGTCTGACGAGTTGCTTTACTGTTAGCGGATTTAGCGGGATCCGAATTTCGGGAAGCGCGCGAAGCGGAGTAGGCTGCGGTACTCGGATGGGATAAGGCAAAGACGCCTCGATCTTCACGCCACCTTTTTCGCCACGTATCGCGCTGCTTGATCGCTATTGGATTTGAGGATTGCCCAGCCTACTAGTCAGCCACTGGAAGTGACTTCATATAAGGCGCCATGCGGAGGTCTTTTGAGCAAAGGCCCTCATTTTCCCTCCCCGTCCTCGAGATTCATCTGCGCGCCCGTAACCTGCTCAGCGCTGCTGCTCCGTTCCTGTTTCGCCGGTGACAATGGTGAAGGAGAAGACGGCGGCCTTGGAGCGGGCGAAGAAGGCGATGGCGAAGGCGAAGGGGAGAGCAACCAGTCGGGGTGAATCCTCGTCGCGGTCCAGCCTGCCGCAAGGTTGGGTCCAGGGAGATTGGATCCGCTCGACCATCACCCAGAAAGACCTCGACGACCTGGCCAACGAGGGATTGATCCCCCATGGGTCAACAAGGCTTCCGGGGACGGAGTGGCAGCCGCAGCCTCAGGAGGGTGAGTGCGTCCTCTTAGCCACCCATGTTGATCGCGGATTTTCTCTACCGCCGAATCTTTTCTTTCGGGGTTTTCTGAACTTCTTTGGAGCACAACTCCATCACTTCACACCCAACTCCATTGCCTATCTCGCTGCTTTTGTGTATTTGTGCGAAAACTTCTCGGGCTGTCGGCCACACTGGGGCCTCTTCAAACACATATTCACTTGTCGCTCACAGACAGTGAAAAAGGCTAGTCCGAATGATGAAAGAACCCAAGTAATCCGGATGTGTGGGGTCTTGGGGTCCGATGAGGGTAAAAGTGCCTTTCCGCCATGACTCTTCCCGATTCGGTTAGAGGGTGGCGGTCGACCTGGTTCTACTACCAAGACCATCGGCCTTGAGCGATCGACCGACTCCCTTTCTCCATGGGTCGAGTGAACAAGCCGTCCTCTCTGAAGGTGCTTCCGGAGGAGAAGGTCCAGGTTAAATTGTTGATGGAGCGCGTAGTCCAGCTCATTCGCGACGGAGTGACCGGCATGGATCTTCTGGAGGTTTTCCTTCGACGGCGCATTCAACCGCTCCAATACCGAGGCCACCCGATGTGGTTGTATTCTGGTACCGAAGACACCACCCGGGTCCACCTAGAGGAGGTCGACGACGCCACATTGGAGAGGTGGATGACTGCCATCTCAGGGAACAAAGATAACCCTCGTGGAGCTCGGAGGATCCCACCACTCGACCAATCTTACGAACCAGACAAGGTATGACCACTTATCTCCGACTGTGATCCTGTTGCATTCGCTCTGTTCCGCTGCGAGTAGGCCGATTGACTTTCGTCTTGTTTTGCTGTCTTCTAGGCCACCACTGAGATGTACTCGATGCCCAACGGGGCGCAAGAACAAGTCGAAGAAGAAGAAGGAAGCGGAGGCAAAAGCCAGGAGGAATGGGAGTCCGACGGTGAGGAGGGCGAGGGAAACAACAACTCTGATGAAGAGGAGGAGGAGGAGGAAGAGGAGGAAGACGTGGATCCTCCCCACTCGGAAAAGCGGTCAAGTCGGCGCATGATCCGGCGGTCGGCCTAGTAAAGGCTATCGCGCCCGTTAGGCGATCGACGAAGCGCCCTCGGACGACTTCCCGGTCGATCGAGAAACCGCCAAAGCAACCCCGAGCAACGTCATCAAAGCCGACGAAGGCCCTGCCCAAGATGAGGATGGTCATTCCCACCATTTCCGTGTAATCAGCGAAACTTGTGTTTTCCTGCTTATCATGGGTGTACTTTTGGTCGACTCGTTTGGTGATCAACTAATTTTGAAATCTGCGGTCTGCCACCTCCGAGACCTCAGCTAATCATGAAGATCGGAAATGGAAGATGCCGCCACCTCCAACCTTGGTATGATCTCTGCAGTTTAAGCTTTATGGTCGATTGATTTCTGTTTTTACCTTTGAATCTTTCTTGTAGTTCCACCTCATGTCATCGATCTCCCTGACGACGACGATGAAACACCGCTGAGGAAGAGGAAGGACTAAAAGGTGCCTGCTGGCAAGGCTACTCAAGTTGTATCACTGCCTGAGACGTTGGCTCATGAGGGAGGTGACACCACTCGCTTCAGTCCTTTCTTTGTGCATTGAAGAGTGTCCGGCCTTCGTCGTCGACTGCTGACCCGCCTTCCCTTTTTTCCACACACCACGTCCTGGAAGACCAAGTGAGTGCTGCTAAGGAGGCCATACGCCAGGCAGGGATCATGATGGAGCAAGTGAAGGTGGTCCGGGAGGCCAGCCAGGTGACTTATGATGCAAGCTCAGCTCTTGAGCAATGTCCAAGTAAGTTGGTCACCGCTTGTTACTGTTAGGATATGCTACCTGAAATTTCTTCTTTACAAGATTTCCATATCAGATCTGTACACCCACCGGGCGGGTGTGTCGATTGAATTTTTGTCTTGGTGGGGAGCACGCTGAGTGCACCCACCGGGTGTAGTCCCGAGGCTATGGTGGACTCTGGCGGTCGACCGTAGTCTTTGTACTTTGTATCTCTTGGATAACTTCACTCGTGCAGGTCGGACCATGTCGAGTGGAATCTTGAAACCGTGGGGCACGCTGAGTGCACCCAGGTGTAGTCCCGAGACTATGGTGGACTGTTGGCGGTCGACCGTAGTCTGAAGAACTTCTTTCTCTTTTTTTATCTCTTTCGGTCGACTGATCGAACCGAGTTGGCAGGATCAGTGGGGGCACGCTAAGTGCACCCACTGGGTGTAGTCCCCGAGACTACTGTCGAATATTTTGATTCGGCTGTAGTCTTAGAAACGCATTATTTTTTCTTGGTCACTCGGAAGTAACCCATCTGTGACGTCTGTCGACTAATTCTTTGTAGAAATCTTGCGAGCTTGTGGCCCGCTATACCGAATTGGAGAACAAACAGATCCAACTCAACCTTGACTTGAAGCTTGCTCAGGAGAACTTGCAAAAGGCGAGAGACAAAGCAAAAAGTATGGCTGGTGAGAACTTTGACGACTGTCTTTGCCTTTCTACCCATTCTCAACTCTGGGCTTATTGTTATTTTACAGACAAACTGGAGGAGGCTCTGAAGAAGAAAGACCACGACCTTGCAGAGGCACGTAGGCAGCTTTGGAGAAAACAAAGCTCATGGAAGAAAACTGGTCTCGGTCGGCAAACTCGAAGAGGAGAATACCAAATCAAGGCTGCTCTCGACGCAGCCAACAAGGAGGTTAGCCGGTGAAGAATGACAAAGTTGCCACGACCGACAAAATTTGTGGCGGCGAAGGGAAGAGGAATGATCTGGAGGCTTATCGGGAGGGCTCGCCAAAAGTTATTCCTCATGCTCGAAGGTAATCTCTTTTACCCGATTGTCTAGTTATCACCGACAGATCATAGAACTGTTAACTTGAACCCGAGTTGCATTTACAGAGTTCAGTCGAACTTGAAGAGGAGACGGTCAGTGGAGACAAGCTGGACCCCATCAACTCTCCGTGAAGGATGAAGCCGCTATGAGCGTGCTCGACCGAGTCTCGCATTCTTGGTGTGGTGGACTATCTCGCTCGATGAAAGCTGCGGTGTCGCTGATCGACTCAACACTCTGGCGGACCGGGCGGCAGAATGACCTCGAGTCCTAATGACTCGGTGAATGAGTTCAAGTCGAGTGCAAGAATGGAAAAAGTCTTCTGCCAAAGCGGTGCTGATGTTGCTCTGTCTACGGTTCGTGTCCACTGCAAGGAGGCGCCGGAGGAAAAGCTGGCGTCCCTCAAAGTTGCCAATTTCAAGAAGTATGATTTCCGATCTTTCATGGAGACTTTCATCGCCGCTGCCACCCGGATTGCTGATGGGATCGACCTTGACCAGTTTGTGGCTCCTTCCATCCTCCACGAGGAGTAAAAAACTTCTATGCTCTACCTTAAATTTGCCTCGGAATGCCGAGTGGTTTTGTAACCGATAAACTTTAACGGGCTTAACGCCCGAGCACTTTCGAATCCGTAGGACGTTAATCCGAACTTGGTTTTTCATCGAGCGTGCTTTTATTTGCCTTCGATGCGAACTTTGCTTTTCATTCGGAATATACTTCAATGCTTGAGTAGCATCCTTGAGGTGAATATCCAGTCGACTTACACTTCATCGATTTTGCAGGTAGGGATGAAGTACAGGCTGCGACTGACCTCGTCGTCCTTGCGGATCGGGATGGACCACACGTGGTACTTGTGGTGCAGCTCTGAAGGAGAAGGTAGCAGTCGACCTGCACCTCGTCGTCCTTGCAAATTGGGATGGACTGCACGTTGTACTTGTGGCGCAGCTCCGAAGGAGAAGGTAATTGTCGAACTGCCTCTTGTCATCCTTGTGGATCGGGATGGATTTCTTACTTAGGCGAGTACTCGGACTACAACTAAGCCTCCGAGTGGGAGGTTTGCTCTCCACTCGGTAGGGTTTTAAATACTTAGGCGAGTACTGGACTCAAGCTAAGCCCCCCGAGTGGGAGGTTTGCTCTCCACTCTTTAGGATTTTTCAATACTTAGGCGAGTACTAGACTGCAGCTAAGCCCCCGAGTGGGAGGTTTTCTCTCCACTCGGTAGGATTTTTCAATACTTAGGCGAGTACTGGACTGCAGCTAAGCCCCCGAGTGGGAGGTTTGCTCTCCACTCGGTAGCATTTTTCAATACTTAGGCGAGTACTGGACTGCAACTAAGCCCCCGAGTGGGAGGTTTGCTCTCCACTCGGTAGGATTTTTCAATACTTAGGCGTAGTCTTGGACTGCAGCTAAGCCCCGAGTGAGACGTTTGCTCTCCACTCGGTGGGATTTTGATGGCGTAGCTCGAAGGAGAAGGTAGCGATCGACCTGCAGCTCATCGTCCTTGTGAAGCACATTGTATTAAATACTTAGGCGAGTCTTGAGACTGCAGCTAAGCCCCAGTGGGAGGCTGGCTCTCCACTCGGTGGGATTTAAAACACTTAGGCGAGCTTGGGACTGCAGCTAAGCCCCAGTGGGAGGCTGGCTCACCACTCGGTAGGATTTAAAACACTTAGGCGAGTACTTGGACTGCAGCTAAGCTCCGAGTGGGAGGCTGGCTCACCACTCTGTAGGATTTTTAAAACACTTAGGCGAGTACTTGGACTGCAGCTAAGCCCCCGAGTGGGAGGCTGGCTCACCACTCGGTAGGATTTTAAAACACTTAGGCAAAACGGATTCGCAGCTAAGCCCCCGAGTGAGAGGCTGGCTCACCACTCGGTAAGGATTTTTTTACTAACTTAGGCGAAACGGATTCGCAGCTAAGCCACCCACTGGATGGGAATTTTAACAAAAAGTAATAATAATCACTGGGAAAATTATAACCTTCTTGATTTAGATAAACAAACTACAGAGGTACTTTTATTACATCTCACCCGAGTGAGTTCTTAAGTGTAAAAGGGGCGGAGCAGCTCCGCATTCCAGGCTCGAGGCTCATCGATCTGGCGTTCGACGTTGTAAAGATGGTAAGCTCCATTGTGGAGAACTCTGGTGACGATGAAGGACCTTCCCAAGTGGGAGCGAGCTTGTGTGTTTCTGTTGATCCACTCGGAGGACCAGATCCCCTTTTGAAAGGCTCGGCTCTTCATATTTCTAGCGTGGAATCGGCGCAAGTCCTGGCGATAGATGGTTGAGCGGATCAGGGCCATCTCTCTCTCTCTTCAAAGAGGTCGATTGCATCTTGCCGGGCTTGCTCCGCTTCACTTGAGTAGAGTTCGACTCGGGCGCATTGTGAAGCAGTCACTCGGCGAACTGCTTCAGCTCCATAGACCATAAAGAATGGAGATCTCCCAGTCGACCGATTAGGAGTGGTCCACAATCCCCATAGAACCGACGGAAGTTCGTCAACCCACGCTCCTGCTGCATGCTTGAGATCACGCATCGATCGAGGTTTCATCCTTTGAGAATTAGACCATTTGCTCGTTACGCTTGTCCATTCGACCGGGGTGAGCGGCGAAGCATAGTCGACTCGCGTGCCTCGAGAGGCGCAAAAGGCTTTGAACTTGTCGAAATCGAAATTTGACCCATTGTCGATGATGATGCTGTCGCGAACTCCATATCTGAATATCAACTCTCGATGAAACCGACAAAGATTACGCATCAAGGTTCTTGATAGGTTTAGCTTGATCCACTTCAGAACTTGTCGACGCCACAAGCAAATGAGTGAAACCACTCCTGCCAGTTCTCGATGGTCCAATCATATCCAACCCCTAAACAGCGAAAGGCGGGCGAGGGAATGGTCTTCAATGCACAAAGCGGGTTTGTGTGACATATTGGAGTAGAACCGACATCCTTCACACTTGTCGACTATTTCCTTTGCCATTTCATTTGCCTTTGGCGAGTAAAATCCCGCTCGGTATGCTTTAGTCACGGTGGTCCGAGAGGATGCATGGTGACCACAGGTCCCAGTGGATATCATCAAGAATTATCGACCTTCTTACGGCGTTATGCACTTCGGCTGACTCGGTCACACTTTCTCTGAATAAGCGTCCCTTGATCACAAGAAAGGCCTTGGATCGGCGGATGATCTGTCTAGCCTCTTCTTCATTCTCCGGAGCTCTTTCCTCGGGATATACGCGATGTAATGATCTTGTCGGTCGGGAGTGATGACCACGACTTCCATGATCAGGTCGACCACCACCGATACCTCAACTTCATCGGATCGGTGGCACTTTTGGCTGTGGAGCTTCTTGGTGAAAGGATCCTCTTGAATCGACGGTGTCGGATGTGCTCCAAAAACACATCACCGGGAATGGCTTCCCTCTTGGACCCTATTTTAGCCAAATCATCAACATCTTGATTTTTCGATCGGGGTATATGATGGAGCTCTAACCCTCAAAATTCTTCTCTAGCTTCCTCACTGCATTCAATGAGCTACCATGGCTGGACTTGACGTCCCACTCCTTCATCACCGATTAACCACCAGATCTGAGTCGCCATAGACCATGAGGCGACGGACGCCGAGTGAAATGGCCATACGCAACCCATACAACAGTGCTTCGTATTCTGCTTCATTGTTGGAAGAATCAAAGTGAATCTGGAGCACATATCTGAGCTTATCTCCTCGGGGGGAAACCAGTACTACCCCAGCACCAGAACCATTCAACATCTTGGAACCATCAAAGAACATAGTCCAGTGATCCGAGTGAACTTGAGTCGGTAACTGTTGTTCAATCCACTTGGCGATGAAATCTTCTATTGCTTGGGACTTGATGGCTTTCTTCGCCTCAAACTTGATATTAAGGGGAAGAAGTTCAATCGCCCATTTCGCCACTCGACCAGTTGCGTCTCTGTTGTGCGAATCTCGATAATGGGCGTCGACGGCGTAATGGAATGATCAGAGAAGTAATTAGCAACCTTCTTCGTGGTCATATAAATCCCATACACAAGCTTTTGATAATGAGGGTATCTTTGCTTTGACGGGTTAATACTTGAAAGATAATATCTTTGGTATTTGAACTTTGAAGGCCTTTCCTTCCTCTTCCCGCCGACCGTAAATCTTATCTTGACGACTTGTCCTGTGGCTGCAATGTAAAGCAGCAACGGCTCCTTGCTGATTGAGGTAGCAAACACCGGCTGGGTGGAGAGAAGAGCTTTGAGCTCTGCAAACGCTGCATCAGCTTCAGGAGTCCACTGGAACTTGTCTGACTTCTTCATCAGTCGGTAAAGAGGCAATGTCTTTTCACCGAGGCGAGAGATGAATCGACTTAAAGTGGCCAAGCATCCAGTAAGCTTCTGGGTTAGCATCGATTCCTCGTTCAAAAACGAGTAAACCGAGTAACTTTCCGCCAGGAACTCCGAATGTGCACTTTGATGGATTAAGCTTGATATCATACCTCCTGAGATTGGCAAATGTTTGACAAGGTCACCAACAGGTCGAGAACCTTTCCGTGACTTGACCACAATGTCATCCATGTATGCTTCCACATTCCTACTGATTTGAGTGAGTAAACACTTACGAATCATCCTCATGAGCGTGGCTCCGGCATTCTTGAGGCGAATGGCATGGTGACATAACGAAGCACCCTAATGGAGTGATGAAAGCTGTTTTGATCTCGTCGGGTCCATACTGACGGATCGATGGTAGCGAATATCGTCTAAAAAGACAACCGCTCACATCCCGCAATCGAGTCGACTATTTGGTCGATGCGGGGAGAGGAATGATCTTCGGGCAGGCCCGATTGATATGTTTGAAGTCGATGCACATGCGCGGTGAATTGTCCTTCTTAGGGACCATGACAACATTGGCGAGCCACTCGGAGTGGTAAATTTCTCGGATAAACTCTGCTGCTAAGAGCCGAGCCACCTCCTCGCCTATGGCCTTTCTCTTACGGGCGGCGGACCGTCGAAGATGTTCTTTGATAGGTTTGACTTTTGAGTCGACTTCATGAGCGATGCTCAGCCAGTCCCTCGAGAACACCTAGCATGTCGTGAGGCTTCCATGCAAAGATGTCCCGATTCTCACGGAGGAACTGGATGGCGCTTCTTCCTATTTGGAGTCGAGTGTTGTTGAGATGTGAGTCGAAGCAGCATTGGGATCGATGGGATGAATATGAATCGGTTTCTTTCCCGGACGACCGAAATGTTGACTCCGTGGCGGGCTTCTTGGCTCGCAACAAATCACTTTCGGTCTGCAGTTTTCGGTACTCTTGCAGCTCGACCACCGCCATCGAGCATCGGCGATCTTAGAGCCTTTACGAAAACACTCTTCTGCCTTTTTCCGATTGCCAGTGACAGTGGTCACACCTTTGGGACCTGGCATCTTTAGCTTGAGGTACACATAACATGGTTGAGCCATGAAACGCGCATATGCTGGCCTCCCCAGAATAGCATGAGAAGCGCTCTGGAAATCCACGACCTCAAAGGTCAACTTTTCCTTACGGAAATTCTTGTAGTCACCAAAAACCACATCGAGAGCAATTTGGCCGAGTGACTCAGCCTTCTTTCCAGGAATGACTCCATGGAAGCTCATGTTGCTGGTGCTGAGTCTGGACGTCGGAATGCCCATCCCTTTCAACGTCTCTGCATACAAAATGTTCAAACCACTGCCACCATCCATCAAAACTTTGGTCACCGAGTGCCTTGACGACCGGATCGACCACCAACACTTGCCTCCTAGGGGTGGCAATGTGTGTGGATGATCGACCGGTCGAATGTGATGGCGATGCAGGACCATTTCAGATAATTAGGCCACCGAGCAACCATGTTCACTTCTCGGTTGATAACTTTCAATCGACTTTTGCTTTCAACGTCAGCAAAAATCATCAGGGTGGAATTGACCTGGGGGTATCCACCATTACTATCTTCCTTGTCCTCAACTTTTTCCGACTCCTTTTCCTTATCCTTGGGCTGCTTCCCTTGGAACTGCTGAATCAAGAGCCGACACTGTCAAGTGGTATGCTTCGGGTAAATGAGTTTACCCTCTTCATCTTTCTTTGTGTGAATGTGACATGGCAAGTCCAACACATCATTCCCATCTTGGTCTTTCACCTTCTTGGGGTTCCACGGACCCTTGGGTTTCCCCTTGAACTTTCCTGGGGTCACATCCAAGGCTTCTCCAGGAGCAGCTGGCTCGGCTTTGGCTTCTGCTTCCGACTGGAATTCCCTCCGTCGGCTTCATTAGCGGCTGACTTGTACTTACCACTCCGGAGCCGATCCTCTTCTTCACCATTAGCATACTTGGTGGCAGTCTCCATCATCCGACTCAGGGTCATATCTCCTGTCCGACCGAATTTCAAACTCAACTCCCTGTTCTTGACACCTTCCTTGAAAGCACAGATCGCTGGTGATCGACACATTCTCAACTGTGTGGTGCAAGGTAATCCATCTCTGGATGTAATCTCTCAAAGTTTCATTCGACTTACAGACACACGATCGCAGCTCACAACCCTGCTGGTCGCTTGCAAGTCCCTTCAAATGTCCCGACAAACACTCGTGCAAGGTCTTCCCAAGTGTAAATCTGCTGGGTGCTAACTAATTCAACCATGCTCGGCGAACCCTCCAACATAAGGGGCAAATGCTTCATAGCTACCTCATCGTTGCCGCCACCAATCTGGACAGCCACTCGGTAGTCCTCAAGCCAAGTGTCAGGCTTGGACTCACCGGTGAACTTACTGACTCCAGTCACCAACCTGAAGTTGGGAGGAATCACTGCGGCTCTGATGGCCCTGCTAAAACACTCTGGCCCTGAGACATGAACTCTGCTGCTGGAGGGAACATCTCTGTCATGGCCTTCTCGGTGAACTCTGTTCCTGTCGACCAAGCCTTGAACGATAATGGATCTCGCATCAAAGCTTGGCTCTCTGGGGTCGACTGGAACCCTTCGCCCAACACTGTGCTGGCGTCTGTCATCTTGTTGCCGAGGAGCGTATGATCCACCCCTTGGGGGAGGGGTGGGCACTCGACCTCGATCATTGCGATCGAATCGGTGCTCATACGGCTCACGGTTCTTGTACTGATCATCACGCCGGCCTCCACGTTCCTCACGCCTCGGGGGCGATCTTGGACTATGGGCCGACTGGACTGAATTCGCAGCGACGGATCTGCTGTGAATCCTGTTCCGTGACTGTGATACGACTGAATTTTGATCTCCTGCTGCCCGGAGTAAATCTCTGATCTGTTGCAAACCTCTACCCGCCTCCGATCGGGAAGGCTGAATCGATTCTGCTATACGGGATGCAACTGCTAAATTCTGAATCGGAGTTCGATATACCTGAGTTGGTTGTGGAAAGAGCTGACGTCGACTGGATTCTGGAACTCGTGGTCGCGTGCGCTCATCGAGAACTCGCTGGAGCTTCTCCAGTCGAGTGCGCTCAGCCAAGTTGGCCAAGCGCGCATCCTCCAAGGCATGAGCCTTAGGGGTTTCTCCAACGATAGGAGTGTGAAGCGCATCCATGTTTCGGCGGCGAAGTTACTCCCTCTGCAGCGAAGTGAGGGGCTCGGGTTGGTACTCTTCGTGAGCTTACGCCGGATCGCCTCCACCGTCGACTCCGTCGGTGCGGGGGAATCCAGGAGGACTGCGTGGTCCGTCGACCATCAGAACCTCTGCTGCCGGATCGCTGCTATCGCACTCGGATGCAGTCTCTGCGGAGCCAGTCGACAGATCAAACAGGCCGTAGAGAGATTCGTCGGGCTCGATTGTTGCAACTTTGCAAGTGGCCGACTGGCGAGCCACCGCATGCCTCACCCACCGCTGAAGCCTCGACCGACCGGAGCGCTTGCGCCGGCGGGAGACTGGGAGTGAGGACGACACAAGAACCGCCCCACACTGGGTCGACGGTTGCCGTAGGAGGATGCCGTGGACGCACGCGCGAAAGTGCGTTGCCCCGCGGATGGGGAGCGCGTCGATGTCGAGAGGAGCCTCCTGAAGCCAAGAGGAGTCGTCGGCGAAGAACGTGAGCGCACCAAGACGGATCTCGCAGCCTTCGACCAAAACTCCACCTGAAACCATGATGTAGGAGATCGAAAGAATCCCAACTTCTCCAACAAATCGCTAGAACACCTGCCCCACGGTGGGCGCCAACTGTCGTGGTTCTAAGTCTGACAGTAGAATGGGGGGTAGGTATGGAGAGGCAAGATACTAGCTATGGAGTAGTTGTATACGCATGAGTTTTACGAGTTCATGCCCTTCTCGGAGGAAGTAACAGCCCTACGTCTCGGAGCCCGGAGGCGGTCGACTGGATTATATGCATATGAATTACAGGGGTGCGAACCTTTCTATCTGTGGAGGGGGGTGGCTTATATAGAGTGCGTCAGGACCCCAGCCAGCCCACGTAGTGGAGGGTTAAAGGTACGTTAAGGCCAGGTGTTACTGGTAATGCCTTACATAAAGTGTCATCATGATCATAAAGACTACTTAATTACAGACCGTTTGGACGCAGAGTGGTTCTTGGACTCCTGGTGGTCGAGTGGGTCTTCATGGTCGAGTGTCTTTGAGTCTGTCGAGTGAAACCCTACCAGGTCGACTGGAAGGCCGTTTCTTCTAAAGATGTCCTTGGGGAGGGGACCTTGGACAGGTTCATGACCCTACCCTGGGTACATGACTTCATCAGCTGCCCCTCGTCGGGGAGCCGGTGCGCGATGTCGCTGGACAAGTATCCGGCCTTCCGCAGCTTTTTGACTTGTCCCTCCGTGACGGAGGAGACCATCCACTTGCCTCTTGCTCCGGACATGGCTGGAGAAGGTTGAGGAGGGATGTGCGGACTTGGGCGCTGGAGCTCAAGTGCGCGGAAATGGATGAGCAAAGGAGGAAGAAGGCATAGGTTAAAAGGTGGATCCTTATCCCCTTATATGGGCGGACGAAGCTATGCGTCCCCCGCCAGCCTGATAAAACTCGCTTATCTCTCAAGCGCCGTAATCAATGGCGCGGTTGGGTTCCCACGTCCGTATTGATGGGAATCCCGGACTAAGGGACCACGATCTCGCTCGATAAGGCGTGGCAAGAAACCGCCTCGCTAAACGCTACCGAGGTGGAGCAGTAAAAATGATTCGTATAAAGGCTCGGCCGTGGTGTGATGTCATGCCGCGGAATACGTCGGCAGATCTGTGCAAATGTTATTCTCTCTCGGTGGTATGTGGAACTTGTTTTGCGAGCCGGACACAATCCTTGTGTTCAAAATCTTCTATGAAGTATTTCGAGGACGAACCCGCCTTGCAATGCGAAGACAATGTGCGCGCCGGATTAAATGCGTCATTGAAGCCTGGTTCGGGGGCTCTTGAGGAGTCTGGATTAGGGGTGTCCGGATAGCGAACTATCACCGTTGGCGGACTCCTGGACTATGAAGATACAAGATTGAAGACTTCGTCCCGTGTCCGGATGGGACTTTCCTTGGCGTGGAAGGCAAGCTTGGCGGTACGGATATGTAGATCTCCTACCATTGTAACAGACTCTGTGTAACCCTAACCCTATCCGATGTCTATATAAACCGGAGGGTTTTATTCCTTAGGACGAACAACAATCATACCATAGGCTAGTTTCTAGGGTTTAGCCTCTCTGATCTCGTGGTAGATCCACTCTTGTACTACCCATATCATCAATATTAATCAAGCAGGAGTAGGGTTTTACCTCCATCGAGAGGGCCCGAACCTGGGTAAAAACATCGTGTCCCTTGTCTCCTGTTACCATCCGCCTAGACGCACAGTTCGGGACCCCCTACTCGAGATCCGCCGGTTTTGACACCGACAAGCACCTATAGCATTCTTTTCATGATCTACTTGCATAGAAATTTTACTACTCTCCACATAAGCAAAATTCTTCTCATTCGGAATAGTGGGAGTATCATAAGAGACTTGAATACTATAAACTGTTTCCACATTAAAAGAGTAATGTTCAGAAAAAGGATAATCATAATCATGACAAGCTTTATAAATATAATCATCACTACTTTTTATAGCATAAGTTTCATCACAATAATCATCATAAGTAGCAACTTTGTTCTCATCATAATCGATTGGAACCTCTTCCAAGATAGTGGAATCATTACTAAATAAAGTCATAACCTTTCCAAATCCACTTTCATAAATATTATAAGATTCAACATAGGTAAAAGGCATGCTATCATCATAACAACTTTGCATATCAAAGCTTGGGAGGCTAAAAATATCATCTTCATTAAACATAGCATCCCCAAGCTTGGGACAAACATTAATTGCAGCAAATATATTCTCAAATATGTCATCCTCATTAAACATGGCTTCCCCAAGCTTGGGCCTTTTCATATCATAAGCATAATCACTCTCATCATCAATAGTATGGATAGCACCAATAGTATAGCAAACATTATTATCATATTGTTCCAAGCAAGTGCCAAAAAGATTTTCAAGATCATAAGAAGTATTATTATCTTCTCAATCATAATCATCACAATAGGCAATAGGCATAATGAGGTCATCATCAAGTGCATCATCTTCCACAATTATTTTTGATTCATTTTCATGAGGCACAACAATAATAGGAGCAACATTATTCGGGAGAGATACCTTTTTACCTCTCTTCCTTTTTCTTTTCTTCTTCTTCGCCACATCATGTGTGGGTTCAATCCTCTTTTTGAAGCTCCTTATTAATCAGATTGGTTGAATAGAAGGCTCCTCCTCGTTATCTGATTCATCATAAGAAATAATAGGAGAATATTGGGAAGTCTCTTCCCTTTCGTTAGTATTCTCTTCATCTTCTATTTGTTTTCTTTTCTTTATGTAATTGGCAATATAAGGATTTTCAATACAATTCACCGCACAATACATATAGATCTTCTGTAGATCAAAATCAAGAATTCTATCAAGATTAAATTTTGGAATACCCACAGTTATACGTTTCATTTCTTCATAACCCAAAAGAAGGCTAAGCTCTTTATGTTGCTCAAGGGTAATCAAATTATCACAATATTTGGACACGACTTGATCATGAAACAAATAGCATTGTAGATTTAAATGACCATGTTCATTGCAAAGTTCACAAGGGGCGCGAAAAAAATTGAATCTTTCAGCGCAATCATCAAGACTTTCTTGCAACAATTTAGTTTCTAAGTACTTATGCCTCTTGCAATATCTATCTTCTCTATTTGGTGTGTATTTGCAAACCCAATGCACTCCACAAAAATTGACATGTTAATAGGAGACATTTACATCATAACTAGAGCAATCGTCATTAGTACTATGGATATTCAAGGAGTTCATACTAACAACATTGTAATCATGCTCATCATTCAAAGATTTAGTGCCAAACATTTTAATGCATTCTTTTTCTAACACTTTGGAACAATTTTCCTTTCCATCATACTCACGAGAGATATTAAAAAGATGAAGCATGTGAGACAAACTCAATTCCATTTTTTTGTAGTTTTCTTTTATAAACTAAACTAGTGCTAAAACAAGGAACAAAAAGATTCGATTGCAAGATCTAAAGATATACCTTCAAGCACTCACCTCCCCGGCAACGGCGCCAGAAAAGAGCTTAGTGGACGGGGTGTGAGTGCCGCTCTAACCTCCCGGCAACACGAGAAAAGAGCTTGATGTCTACTACACAACCTTCTTCTTGTAGACGTTGTTGGGCCTCCAAGTCTGAGAGGTTTGTAGGACAGTAGCAAATTTCCTCAAGTGGATGACCTAAGGTTTATCAATCCGTGGGGCGTGGGATGAAGATGGTCTCTCTCGAGACAACCCCGCAACCAAATAACAAAGAGTCTCTTGTGTCCCCAACACACCCAATACAATGGTAAATTGTATAGGTTCACTAGTTTGGCGAAGAGATGGTGATACAAGTACAATATGGATGGTAGATATATGTTTTTGTAATCTGAAAATATAAAAACAGCAAGGTAACTAATGATAAAAGTGAGCGTAAACGGTATTGCAATGATAGGAAACAAGGCCTAGGGTTCATACTTTCACTAGTGCAAGTTCTCTCAACAATAATAACATAATTGGATCACATAACTAACCCTCAACATGCAACAAGGAGTCACTCCAAAGTCACTAATAGCGGAGAATAAACGAAGAGATTATGGTAGGGTACGTAACCACCTCAAAGTTATTCTTTCCAATCAATCCATTGGGCTATTCCTGTAAGTGTCACAAACAGCCCTAGAGTTCGTACTAGAATAACACCTTAAGACACAAATCAACCAAAACCCTAATGTCACCTAGATACTCCAATGTCACCTCAAGTATCCGTGGGTATGATTATATGATATGCATCACACAATCTAAGATTCATCTATTCAACCAACACATAGAACCTCAAAGAGTGCCCTAAAGTTTCTACCGGAGAATCAAGACGAAAACGTGTGCCAACCCCTATGCATAAGTTCATGGGCGGAACCCGCAAGTTGATCACCAAGTGGATCACGTGATATCCCATTGTCACCACAGATACGCACGGCAAGACATACATCAAGTGTTCTCAAATCATTAAAGACTCAATCCGATAAAATAACTTCAAAGGGGAAACTCAATCCATTACAAGAGAGTAGAGGGGGAGAAGCAACATAAGATCCAACTATAATAGCAAAGCTCGCGATACATCAAGATCGTGCCAAATCAAGAACACGAGAGAGAGAGAGAGAGATCGAACACATAGCTACTGGTACATACCCACAGCCCCGAGGGTGAACTACTCCCTCCTCATCATGGAGAGCACCGGGATGATGAAGATGGCCACCGGTGAGGGTTCCCCCCTCCGGCAGGGTGCCCAAACAGGGTCCCGATTGGTTTTTGGTGGCTACAGAGGCTTGCGGCGGCGGAACTCCAGATCTATTCTCTGTTCTGGAAGTTTTAGGATACGTAGGTATATATGGGTGAAAGAAGCACGTCATGGGAGCCACGAGGGCCCCACGAGGCAGGGGGCGCGCCCTAGGGGGGTGGGCGCCCCCCCCACCCTCGTGGCTTCCTCGTTCCTTCCTTGACGTGGGGTCCAAGTCCATCGGGTAGCTTTCGTTCCAAAAATAACTTCTCTAGTTGATTTCGTTCCATCGGGCAGGAACATGCAGTTAGAAGGCGGTGGGGATTCACTCCTGATCCACTAACAACCCCCTCCATTCCGGCCATCACAGGTTCCGTAAAAAAACACCTCTTTTCATTATCATACATCGTACTCATATGCATAGACATATCATCTTACTACAATGCGTAGACTTAAGTAACACTTACCGGCCGTCGCTTTTCATCGACACCTCGTGTTACGCCCGATTATGCCAGGGGCTTCATAATATGGCAATAAAGTCCGACCACCTTCTCGGTCGCTCAGCACCCCGAACTTATAGCACTATATGCATCAGCTCCGAATCATGTCTTGAGTCATTGGTTGGGATTGCCCGGCTCCCTTGTTTTGGTACCTTACGTTCCGTTATATCGGCTAAGGTAGCGCAGGGAGAACTAGTGCAATTGTGTCCCGGATCTGCCGGACGAGCACCTCAGTAGAGAAAGCTGAAAACCGACTGTCATGATACAGCGAGAGCTGGTCAGCTGTCCGAGAGGTTGTAAAATCCTTCAAGATTTATTCCGCACAACGCCATTATAAATGCAGAGTGCGACGGATCGGTCTTCCGAACACTAGGGGCTGCGCCGACCATACTCGAATTCCTATGGCTAAGTGAGAGTAATAAAGCCTTATAGTCCGATTGCCTGGTTCGTGGTGAGAAACACCTCCTTAAAAGGACCCAACTATGGGATAAAGAGCGTTCAGATATATCCCGAACACCCCCGTATTCTTTTTACGTGGGGGCGGAAGCCGACGACTGGCCAACTCTCAGGATTTACATATAATAAACAGCCGCACAGGAAGAACATATGTTCAAACAAAACAAGCAATATATAGTAAAAATGCCATTATCCCATATTACAAAAAGCGGCATGAATGCCCTCAGGGAATATAATGTCTTTGGTACATTTATCCGCCGCAAGGCGGGCTCCCTTCAGTACACCTGCATAGTACAGTTCAGGCTTGCGATGCTCCTTACCCTCTGGCGGCCCCTCAGTCATCAGCTTCTCCGTGTCAAGCATCCCCCAATGCACTTATGCACGGGCAAACGCCATACGTGCACCCTCTATGCAGACCGATCGCTTAACAGCATCAAGCCGAGGACAGACGCCCACAATCCGCTTCACGAGCCCGAAGTAACTGCTCAGAATTGGCTCCGCCGACCACAGCCGGACAACCAAGTCCTTCATGGCTAGTTCGGCTGCCCGATGCAGTTCAACCAGCTGCTTCAGCTGATCGACAAAGGGCACCGGATAGTTCGGCGCCAAATATTGCGACCAGAAATCCCTCTCCGCAGACTTCTTTTCCTCGGATTGGTAGAATTGGGCGGCATCCGATATGCTACGAGGAAGATTCGCAAGCGCCCCTGGAAAAACATGAATTCAGCTTGCCGCTTAGAATTCTTCCCACTATCATGAACAAATGGCTAAGAATATAGAAGGCCTTACCAGCCGCAACTTTCCGGGCCTCTTGAATGTCCCGTACAGCACCTCGGGCTTCTTCCCGAGCATCTTCCGCGGCTTGGAGCGCCTGGGAGAGTTCGGATTCTTTTCCTATTAGACTCTGCTCCAAGCCCTCGCTTTTCTCCACAGCCTCCTGGAGCGCCCGCTCAGCTGTGACAATCCTGGCCTCGTACTTTTCACGAAGTGCCTGTTCGGCAGCAGCCTTCTCATTGGCATCATCCGCAGCCTTCTTCAGTGCCTCATATTCAGCACTCGCTCCTAGGGCATACAACACAAATAATTCTCAATAAGCGCAATTAGTTATTCGAGCCCAATGTAAGACAATGTTTCAATATACCTTCCTTATCTTCTAATTGCTTCCTCACGCGGCCAAGTTCTTCCTCGGCCCGTTCCAGGCTCCGCTTCAGTTCGGACACTTCCGCATTATGAGCGGCCGTCTTTTTCGCAGACGCCTGTTTTCAAACAAAGAGGCACACGTCATTAACATAAGTTCCCAC
Organism: Aegilops longissima; assembly: GCA_021605205.1. NCBI lineage: Eukaryota > Viridiplantae > Streptophyta > Magnoliopsida > Poales > Poaceae > Aegilops > Aegilops longissima. The sequence goes on from CM038679.1 coordinate 64,248,724, forward strand.
GACAACAGAGGATTTGATCCCCTGCCCGGCTCCCTCTCTTTCGCCGGACAGTGTATCAGGGGCTACTACTCATATTATGACGATTCCTCAAAGGTTTCTTAGGAAACATACCTCAAAGGCCTTTATAAGGCCAAGGCAGGACTCGTGCAGCCCGCTCTCGGCGGACTGAATCTTCTCAACCACCGCACCCATAAGGGTATGATGTTCATCGACGATAGACGCGTTCTTTAACGCTGTCGATAGACCGCCTGGCAACTCTGCTTGAACAGAGGTTGCCGGCAGAATAGGCAGGCCTCCCACCGTTAAAGGTGGCCGCTCGCCCGATCCGGGAGCCTTAGAGGTCTCCTGGACCTTGTCCGGCTGTGGGCTGAACCCAAGATCGCCCCCGCTGACGGCACACTCAGGGACCATCGCTCCCGTGTGTCCGGCTCCAGTGATATGCCCCCCTGGTTCGGGCCCCGTTGAGACGACACCTCAGTGTTGCACCGGGACTTTGGGGAAGGGGCCTCTGGAGGCGTCTCGCTCACCAAGGCGTCCGAGCTTAGCGAATCCTCAGACGAGGAATGTCCGGCGCGAGACCTTGCCGGACTGTGCAAAGTATAGCAACGGTTAAAACTACTATACCCAAAAACAATCCCGGACGCATATGCTTGTTCGGATTCTGTATACTTACGACTTCTCCAGGGGCTGGGCCCTGGGATCCCACTCCGGGCTGCTATCGGCAGCCGTGGTGGATGCCTCTAGGAGGGAACCTTTTCTCCTCTTGGGCGATTCGGCCTCCAGGGACGAGGAAGCTGCACGCTTCTTCCCACCTTCAGAGTGAGGCTCGTCCTCTTCTGCTTCTTCCTCTTCGTCTTCCGAAGAAGGAGCGTCGCTTGAGTCTTTGGATTTTGTGTCCGAAGCCTCGCGGTGAAGGAGGCCACTCCGGGTCTTCTTGACCTTCTGGAGGCCTCCTTCTTTGGCGCCTCGTAAGGCGCGGGGACCAGCATCTTCGTCAGAAGCGGTCCGGCCGGTTCCTCCGGCAGCGGGGTTGGACAATGAATCCGCTCCGCCTTCTTTATCCATCCCTGAGGTCACGACAAAACACGATTAAGATGTCTCCCCCATGACATGCCAACCGAAGCATGGATGGACCGAGCGTGGCAGTAACTTACTGGGCTTGCAGCGTGGGATAATTGATACCCACGGTCCTCCGCGGAGCCCGGCCACGATTTGACGGGCTTGAAGAGCACCTTCCAGATATCCTTGCGGGAGGAGTCGTAGAGCTCCTGAAGGGTTTGGTGCTCGGTTGGGTCGAATTCCCACAGAGTACAAGCTCGGCGCTGACAAGGGAGAACCAGGCGAACTAGCATCACCTGGACCACGTCGACGAGTTTGACGTCCCTGTCGACCACACTCTGGACGCGCTTCTGGAGCAATGACAGCTCATCGGACGAGGACCAGTTCGGGCCCTTCTTGGGCCAGGACGTGAGCCGCACTGGAGCTCCGGATCTGAACTCAGGGGCGGCAGCCCACTTTTTGCCACGTGGTTCGGTGATATAAAACCACTGCTGCTGCCACTCCTTGACGGAGTCGTTGAAAGCGCCCTTCGGCCAAACGGCCTTGGGCATCTTGCTCACCATGGCGCCGCCACACTCGGCGTCTTCACCACTCACCACCTTGGGCTTCACATTAAAAATCTTCAGCCACAGGCTGAAGTGAGGTGAGATCCGAAGAAAGGCCTCGCACACGATGATGAACATCGAGATATTGAGGAAGGAGTTGGGGGAAAGATCATGAAAATCAATCCCGTAGTAATACATGACTCCACGAACAAATGGGTGCAGGGGAAACCCAAACCCGCGGACAAAATGGGGAAGGAACACGACTCTCTCGTGAGGTTCCGGAGTGGGGACGACCTGTCCTACCGGTGGGAGACAGTGGCTGATCTTTTGAGCCAGATACCCGGTGTCCTGGAGCTTCTTGATATCCTTCTCCCGGACAGTAGAGGCCATCCATCTGCCTCCCGCTCCGGATCCGGACATCTTTGGAAAGCCTCTCTTTGGTGGAAAAGAAGAGTGCTTGGGCGTTAGGGCTCAAAAAGAGGGGAATGAGCTAGCGGAAGGAGAAAGGTGTGGGTAAAGGGAAAGAGGCCTTGTCTCTTTATCGGGGCGGTAAATGCAATTTGCACCTCCCCACTTGCCTGGTGGAACCCGTTTGCCTCCCGCTCGCCATGATTACCTGTGTGATGGGATTACCCGTACCCGTATTGATGAGAATCCCGTGATAAGGGTGTTGGAAATATGCCCTAGAGGCAATAATAAAAGGATTATTATTATATTTCCTTGTTCGTGAAAATTGTCTTTTATTCATGCTATAACTGTATTATCCGGAAATCGTAATACACGTGTGAATACATAGACTACTATATGTCCCTAGTGAGCCTCTAGTTGACTAGCTCGTTGACCAACAGATAGTCATGGTTTCTGACTATGGACATTGGATGTCATTGATAACGGGATCACATCATTAGGAGAATGATGTGATGGACAAGACAATCCTAAGCATAGCACAAGATCGTGTAGTTCGTTTTGCTAGAGCTTTTCCAATGTCAAGTATCTTTTCCTTAGACCATGAGATCGTGTAACTCCCGGATACCGTAGGAGTGCCTTGGGTGTACCAAACGTCACAACATAACTGGGTGATTATAAAGGTGCACTACTGGTATCTCCGAAAGTGTCATTGGGTTGTCACGGATCGAGGCTGGATTTGTCACTCCGTATTACGGAGAGGTATCACTTGGGCCCACTCGGTAATGCATCATCATAATGAGCTCAAAGTGACCAAGTGTTTGGTCACGGGATCATGCATTATGGTGCAGTGAAGTGACTTGCCGGTAACGAGATTGAACGAGGTATTGGGATACCGACGATCGAGTCTCGGGCAAGTGACATACCGATTGACAAAGGGAATTGTATACGGGGTTGCTTGAATCCTCGACATCGTGGTTCATCCGATGAGATCATCGAGGAGCATGTGGGAGCCAACATGGGTATCCAGATCCCGCTGTTGGTTATTGACCGGAGAGCCGTCTTGGTCATGTCTACATGTCTCCCGAACCCGTAGGGTCTACACACTTAAGGTTCGGTGACGCTAGGGTTGTATGAATATGAGTATGCAGAAAACCTAAAGTTGTTCGGAGTCCCGGATGAGATCCCGGATGTCACGAGGAGTTCCGGAATGGTCCGGAGGTAAAGAATTATATATGGGAAGTCGAGTTTGACCATCGGAAAGTTTGGGGTTCACGGTATTGTACTGGGACCACCGGAAGGGTCCTGGGTCCACCGGTGGGGCCACCTATCCGGAGGGCCCCATGGGCTGAAGTGGGAGGAACCAGCCTGGTGGGCTGGTGCGCCCTTGGCCCCCTCTGCGCCTAGGGTTGGGAACCCTAGGGAAGGGGCGCCCACTTCCTTGGGGCACTCCACCCCTTGGCGGCGCCCCCCTAGGAGATCCCATCTCCTAGGGCCGGCGCCCAGGGACCCTATATATAGAGGAGGGAGGAGGCAGCCGCACCTTGCACTTGGCGCCTCCTTTCCCCTTGCTACACCTCCTCCTCCCGTAGTCGCTTGGCGAAGCCCTGCCGGAACTCTGCTGCATCCACCACCACGCCGTCGTGCTGCTGGATCTGTATCAACCTCTCCCTCCTCATTGCTGGATCAAGGTGCAGGAGACGTCATCCGCTCCGTACGTGTGTTGAACGCGGAGGTGCTGTCCGTTCGGCACTTGGTCATCGGTGATTTGGATCACGACGAGTACGACTCCCTCAACCCCGTTCACTCGAACGCTTCCGCTCACGATCTACAAAGGTATGTAGATGGACTCCTATCATTAGTTGCTAGATGAACTCATAGATGGATCTTGGTGAAACCGTAGGAAATTTTTTATTTTCTGCAACGTTCCCCAACAAAGGGCATCATGAGCTAGGTCTATCGTAGTTCTCTATTGCACGAGTAGAACACAATTTGTTGTGGGCGTAGATGTTGTCAACTTTCTTGCCGTTACTAGTCTTATTTTGCTTCAGCGGTATTGTGGGATGAAGCGGCCGGACCGACCTTACACGTGCGCTTCGTGAGACAGGTTCCACCGACTGACATGCACTAGTTGCATAAGGTGGCTAGCGGGTGTCTGTCTCTCCCACTTTAGTTGGAGCGGATTCGACGAAAAGGGTCCTTATGAAGGGTAAATAGAAGTTGACAAATCACGTTGTGGCTTTTTCGTAGGTAAGAAAACGTTCTTGCTAGAACCCTATTGCAGCCATGTAAAAGATGCAACAACAATTAGAGGACGTCTAACTTGTTTTTGCAGCAATTGCCTTGTGATGTGATATGGCCAAAAGTTGTGATGTATGATGAATGATATATTGTGATGTATGAGATCATGTTCTTGTAATAGGAATCACGACTTGCATGTCGATGAGTATGACAACCGGCAGGAGCCATAGGAGTTGTCTTAATTATTGTATGACCTGCGTGTCATTGATTCAACGCCATGTAATTACTTTGCTTTATTGCTAAACCGTTAGCTATAGTAGTAGAAGTAATAGTTGGCGAGCAACTTCATGGAGACACGATGATGGAGATCATGATGATGGAGATCATGGTGTCATGCCGGTGACAAGATGATCATGGAGCCCCGAAGATGGAGATCAAAGGAGCTATATGATATTGGCCATATCATGTCACTACTATATAATTGCATGTGATGTTTATTATGTTTATGCATCTTGTTTACTTAGAATGACGGTAGTAAATAAGATGATCCCTTATAATAATTTCAAGAAAGTGTTCTCCCTAACTGTGCGCCGTTGCTAAAGTTCGTCGTTTTGAAGCACCACGTGATGATCGGGTGTGATAGATTCCTACGTTCACATACAACGGGTGTAAGACAGTTTTACACATGCAAAACACTTAGGTTAACTTGACGAGCCTAGCATGTACAGACATGGCCTCGGAACACAAGAGACCGAAAGGTCGAACATGAGTCGTATGGAAGATACGATCAACATGGAGATGTTCACCGACGATGACTAGTCCGTCTCACGTGATGATCGGACACGGCCTAGTCGACTCGGATCATGTAACACTTAGATGACTAGAAGGATGTCAAATCTGAGTGGGAGTTCATTATATAATTTGATTAGATGAACTTAATTATCATGAACATTAGTCTAAAATCTTTGCAAAATGTCTTGTAGATCAAATGGCCAGCGCTCATGTCACCATGAACTTCAACGCTTCCTAGAAAACCAAGCTGAAAGATGATGGCAGCAACTATTCGGACTGGGTCCGAACACGAGATCATCCTCATAGCAGCCAAGAAACAATATGTCCTAGAAGCACCGCTAGGTGAAGCACCCATCCTGAGAACCAAGGCGTTATGAACGCTTGGCAGTCTCGTCTTGATGATTACTCCCTCGTTCAGGTGCGGCATGCTTTACAGCTTAGAACCGGGGCTCCAAAAGCGTTTTGAGCAACACGGAGCATATGAGATGTTCGAGGAGCTAAAATGGTTTTCCAAGCTCATGCCCGGTCGAGAGATATGAAGTCTCCGACAAGTTCTATAGTTGTAAGATGGAGGAAAATAGTTACACAAGGTGAGCACATACTCAAAATGTCCAGGTTGCACAACCGCCTGTCTCAGCTGGACATTAACCTCCTGGACGAGGCGGTCATTGACAGAATCCTTGATCGCTCCCACCGAGCTACAAGAGCTTTGTGATGAACTACAATATGCAGGGATGGTGAAAACTATTCTGAAGTATTTTCAATGTGAAGTCGCAGAGGTAGAAATCAAGAAAGAACATCAAGTGTTGATGGTCAATAAAACCACTAAGTTCAAGAAGGGCAAGGGTAAGAAGAACTTCAAGAAGGACGGCAAGGATGTTGCCGCGCCCGATAAGCCAGTTGCGGGAAGAAGTCAAAGAATGGACCCAAGCACGAGACTGAGTGCTTTTATTGCAAAGGAAGGGTCCTTTGAGCGGAACTGCCCCAAATACTTAGCGGACAAGAAGGCCGCAACACTAAAGGTATATTTGATATACATGTAATTGATGTGTACCTTACCGAGACTCGTAGTAACTCCTGGGTATTTGATACGGTGTCGTTGCTCATATTTGTAACTCACAGCAGAGCTGCGGAATAACCGGAGACTGGCGAAGGGCGAGGTGACGATCTTGCGTCGGGAATGGTTCCAAGGTCGATCGCCGTTGGCACGCTACCTCTACATTTACCTACGGGATTAGTTTTAAACCTCAATAATTGTTATTTAGTGCCAAGTTTGAGCATGAACATTGTATCAGGATCTCGTTTAATACGAGATGGCTACTCATTTAAATCCGAGAATAATGGTTGTTCTATTTATATGAGAGATATGTTTTATGGTCATGCTCCGATGGTCAATGGTTTATTCTTAATGAATCTCGAACGTAATGTTACACATATTCATAGTGTGAATACCAAAAGATGTAAAGTTGATAACGATAGTCCCACATACTTGTGGCACTGCCGCCTTGGTCACATTGGTGTCAAGCGCATGAAGAAGCTCCATGCTGATGGACTTTTAGAGTCTCTCGATTATGAATCATTTGACACATGTGAACCATGCCTTATGGGCAAAATGACCAAGACTCCGTTCTCGGAACAATGGGCGAGCAACCAACTTATTGGAAATCATACATACCGATGTGTGTGGTCCAATGAGCGTTGAGGCTCATGGAGGATATCGTTATGTTCTCACTCTCACTGATGACTTGAGTAGATATGGGTATGTCTACTTGATGAAACACAAGTCTGAGACCTTTGAAAAGTTCAAGGAATTTCAGAATGAGGTAGAGAATCAACGTGACCGAAAAATAAAGTTCTTACGATCAGATCGTGGAGGAGAATATTTAAGTCACGAATTTGGTACACACTTAAGGAAATGTGGAATCGTTTCACAACTCACGCCGCTGAACACCTCAACAGTAACGGTGTGTCCGAACGTCGTAATCACACTCTATTGGATATGGTGCGATCTATGATGTCTCTTACTGATTTACCGCTATCATTTTGGGGATATGCTCTAGAGACAGCTACATTCACTTTAAATAGGGCACCGTCTAAATCCGTTGAGATGACACCCTATGAATTATGGTTTGGGAAGAAACCTAAGCTGTCGTTTCTAAAAGTTTGGGGATGCGATGCTTATGTCAAGAAACTTCAACCTGAAAGTTTCGAACCCAAGTCGAAAAATGCATCTTCATAGGATACCCTAAGGAAACCATTGGGTATACCTTCTACCTTAGATCCGAAGGCAAGATCTTTGTTGCCAAGAACGGATCCTTTCGGAAAAGAGTTTCTCTCGAAAGGAGTAAGTGGGAGGAAAGTAGAACTCGATGAAGTACTACCTCTTGAACCGGAAAGTAGTGCAGCTCAGAAAATGTTCTGTGGTGCCTACACCTCTTGGAGAGGAAATTAATGATGATGATCAAGGTACTTGGATCAAGTTACTACTGAACTTCAGAGGTCCACAAGGACACGTTCCACACCGAATGGTATGGCAACCCTGTCCCGGAAATCATGTTGTTAGACAACGGTGAACCTTGAACTATGAAGAAGCGATGGCGGCCCAGATTCCAACAAATGGCTTGAAGCCATGCAATCCGAGATAGGATCCATGTATGAAAACAAAGTATGGACTTTGACAGACTTGCCCGATGATCGGCGAGCGATAGAAAACAAATGGATCTTTAAGAAGAAGACGGACGCGGATGGTAATGTTACCATCTATAAAGCTCGACTTGTCGCTAAAGGTTATCGGAAAGTTCAAGGGGTTGACTACGATGAGACTTTCTCTCCCGTAGCGAAGCTGAAGTCCGTCCGAATCATGTTAGCAATTGCCGCATACTATGATTATGAGATATGGCAAATGGGCGTCAAAGCGGCATTCCTTAACGGCTATCTTAAGGAAGAACTGTATATGATGCAGCGGAAGGTTTTGTCGACCCTAAGAATGCTAACAAGGTATGCAAGCTCCAGCGATCCATTTATGGGCTGGTGCAAGCATCTCGAGTTGGAACATTCGCTTTGATGAGATGATCAAAGCGTTTGGGTTTATGCAGACTTATGGAGAAGCTGCGTTTACAAGAAAGTGAGTGGGAGCTCTGTAGCATTTCTCATATTATATGTAGATGACATACTTTTGATGGGAAATGATATAGAACTTTTGGACAACATTAAGGCCTACTTGAATAAGAGTTTTTCAATGAAGGACCTTGGAGAAGCTGCTTATATATTAGGCATCAAGATCTATAGAGATAGATCGAGGCGCCTCATAGGTCTTTCACAAAGCACATACCTTGATAAGATATTGAAGAAGTTCAAAATGGATCAGTCCAAGAAAGGGTTCTTGCCTCAGATTACAAGGTGTGAAATTGAGCTCGGCTCAATGTCCGACCACGGCAGAAGATATAGAAGAGATGAGTGTCATCCCTATGCATCAGCCATAGGGTCTATTATGTATGCCATGTTGTGTACTGACCTGATGTAAACCTTGCCGTAAGTTTGGTAGGAAGGTACCAAAGTAATCCCGCAAGGAACACCGGACATCGGTCAAGAATATCCTGAAGTACCTAAAAGGACTAAGGACATGTTTCTCGCTTATGGAGGTGATGAAGAGCTCGTCGAAGGGTTACGCCGACGGCGCTAGCTTCGACACAGATCTGGATGACTCTAAGTCACAAACCGGATACGTGTATATGTTGAATGGTGGAGCGAGAAGCTGGTGCAGCTGCAAGCAGAGCGTCGTGGCGGGATCTACATGTGAAGCGGAGTACATGGCAGCCTCGGAGGCAAAGCATGAAGCAATTTGGGTGAAGGAGTTCATCACCGACCTAGGAGTCATACCCAATGCGTCGGGGCCGATCAAACTCTTCTGTGACAACACCGAGCTATTGCACTTGCCAAGGAGCCCAGGTTTCACAAGAAGACCAGCACATCAAGCGTCGCTCAACTCCATTCGTGAAAATGTTCAAGATGGAGACATAGAAATTTGCAAAGTGCATACGGATCTGAATGTCGCAGATCCGCTGACTAAACCTCTTCCATGAGCAAAACATGATCAACACCGTAACTCTATGGGTGTTCGAGTCATCACAATGTAACTAGATTATTGACTCTAGTGCAAGTGGGAGACTGTTGGAAATATGCCCTAGAGGCAATAATAAAAGGATTATTATTATATTTCCTTGTTCGTGATAATTGTCTTTTATTCATGCTATAATTGTATTATCCGAAAATCGTAATACACGTGTGAATACATAGACAACAATATGTCCCTAGTAAGCCTCTAGTTAACTAGCTCGTTGATCAATAGATAGTCATGGTTTCCTGACTATGGACATTGGATGTCATTGATAACGGGGTCACATCATTGGGAGAATGATGTGATGGACAAGACCCAATCCTAAGCATAGCACAAGATCGTAGTTCGTTTTGCTAGAGCTTTTCCAATGTCAAGTATCTTTTCCTTAGACCATGAGATCGTGTAACTCCCGGATACTTTAGGAGTGCTTTGGGTGTACCAAACGTCACAACGTAACTGGGTGACTATAAAGGTGCACTACAGGTATCTCCGAAAGTGTCATTGGGTTGTCACGGATCGAGGCTCGGATTTGTCACTCCGTATTACGGAGAGGTATCACTGGGCCCACTCGGTAATGCATCATCATAATGAGCTCAAAGTGACCAAGTGTTTCGTCACGGGATCATGCATTACGGTACGAGTAAAGTGACTTGCCGGTAACGAGATTGAACGAGGTATTGGGATACCGACGATCGAGTCTCGGGCAAGTGACATACCGATTGACAAAGGGAATTGTATACGGGGTTGCTTGAATCCTCGACATCGTGGTTCATCCGATGAGATCATCGAGGAGCAAGCCAACATGGGTATCCAGATCCCGCTGTTGGTTATTGACCGGAGAGCCGTCTCGGTCATGTCTACATGTCTCCCGAACCCGTAGGGTCTACACACTTAAGGTTTGGTGATGCTAGGGCTGTATGAATATGAGTATGTAGCAAACTGAAAGTTGTTCGGAGTCCCGGATGAGATCCCGGACGTCACGAGGACTTCCGGAATGGTCCGGAGGTAAATAATTATATATGGGAAGTCGAGTTTTGGCCATCAGGAAAGTTTCGGGGTTCACCGGTATTGTACCGGGACCACCGGAATGGTCCCGGGTCCACCGGTGGGGCCACCTATCCCGGAGGGCCCCATGGGCTGAAGTGGGAGGAACCAGCCTGGTGGGCTGGTGCGCCCCCCTTGGGCCCCCCTCTGCGCCTAGGGTTGGGAACCCTAGGGGAGGGGCGCCCCACTTGCCTTGGGGGGCACTCCACCCACTTGGCCGCCGCCCCCCCTAGGAGATCCCATATCCTAGGGCCGCGCCCCTGGGACCCTATATAGAGGGGGAGGAGGGCAGCCGCACCTTGCACTTGGCGCCTCCCTTTCCCCTTGCTACACCTCCTCCTCCCGTAGTCGCTTGGCGAAGCCCTGCCAGAACTCTGTTGCATCCACCACCACGCCGTCGTGCTGCTGGATCTTCATCAACCTCTCCCTCCTCCTTGCTGGATCAAGGTGCGGGAGACGTCATCCGCTCCATACGTGTGTTGAACACGGAGGTGCTGTCCGTTCGACACTTGGTCATCGGTGATTTGGATCACGACGAGTACGACTCCCTCAACCCCGTTCACTTGAACACTTCCGCTCGCGATCTACAAAGGTATGTAGATGCACTCCTATCACTCGTTGCTAGATGAACTCATAGATGGATCTTGGTGAAACCGTAGGAAATTTTTTATTTTCTGCAACGTTCCCCAACAAAGGGGACACGATCTCTGCTTTGACAAGACGTGTCAAGGAAACCGCCTCGCAATATGCGCTTTGGCTGGTTGTAGGAAAACGGTTCGAATAATGACCCGACCGTAATGACACGTCGCGTTGCCTAAAAAGTTGTCAGCGGATTGCATTTGTGAAATGCCATTCTCTCTACGGTGGCATGTGAAGATCATTTTGTGGATCCGGACACGGTTCAAGTGTTCGACAATTACTTTGGTGTATTCGGAGTAGGAACCCGCCCTGCAATGCCTAAGACAATACTGCGCGCCGGACTCATCGTCATCGAAGCCTGGTTCAAGGGCTACTGAGGGAGTCCTGGATTAGGGGGAATCCGGACAACTGGACTGTATACATCGTCCGGACTATTGAAGCGTGAAGATACAAGACTCAAGACTTCGACCCGTGTCGGGATGGGACTTTCCTTGGCGTGGAAGGCAAGCTTGGCGATCCAGATATTATATTTCCTTCCTTCTAACTGACTCCATGTAAACCCTAGCCCTCTCCGGTGTCTATATAAACCGGAGAGGTTGGTCCTTAGAAGGCCGATCACAATTACAATCATACCATCATAGGCTAGCTTCTAGGGTTTAGCCTCTACGATCTCGTGGTAGATCTAGTCTTGTACTACCCATATCTTCAATATTAATCAAGCAGGAAGTAGGGTTTTACCTCCATCGAGAGGGCCCGAACCTGGGTAAACATCTGTGTCCCTTGCTTCCTGTTACCATCAGCCTAGACGCACAGATCGGGACCCCCTACCCGAGATCCGCCGGTTTTGACACCGACATCCACCCTCGGGGCTGAGGATTTGTACCAGTAGCTATGTGTTTAATCTCTCTCTCTCTCGTGATCTATATCATGGGCTTTGTTAATACAGATGGATCATATGATGTTTCTCCCCTCTATACTCTTGTTGTGATGAATTGAATCTTTACCCTTTGAAGTTTTGTCTTGTCGGATTGAATATTCAGATATGAAAACACATGATGTATGTCTTGCGGTATGAATACTTGAGGTGACAATGGGGTATCGTATTGATTCACTTGATATATGTTTTGGCACTCAACTCGCGGATTCACGAGGTGACATTGGGGTATTCTATGCGTAGGGGTTGATGCATGTTTTTATTATCTTTTCTCTGATAGAAACTTTGGGGTCTCTCTGTAGTTCTTTGAGTGGATTGAGTATTATGAATATGAATTTGCTTTTGTGTTATTTTAGTACGAACTCTTGATTAGATCGATCGGAAAGAATAGCTTGCGTTATTTTAGTACGAACTCTAGGATAGATCGATCCGAAAGAATAGCTTTGAGGTGGTTTCGTACCCTACAAACAATTTCTATCTTTTGTTCTCCGCTAATATGAACTCGGGAGTGATTGTTTATTGCACTTTGAGGGATAATCATATGATCCAACTATGTTAGCACTGTTGAGAGGTTGCACTAGCGAAAGTACGGGCCCTAGGCCTTGTTTTCAAGAAATGCAATACCGTTTTTGTGCCCGTTTACTATTTGCTAACTTGCTGTTTTTATTTATTCAAATTATAAAAATATATTTCTACCATCAACATTACACTTTTATCACCATCTCTTCGCCGAACTAGTGCACCTATACAATTTTCCATTGTATTGGGTGTGTTGGGGACACAAGAGATTTCTTGTATTTGGTTGCAGGGTCGTTTAAGAGAGACCATCTTCATCCTACACCTCTCATGGATTGATAAACCTTAGGTCATCCACTTGAGGTAAAATTGCTACTGTCCTACAACACTATGTGCTTGGAGGCCCAACACGTGTCTACAAGAATAAAGTTGCGTAGTATACGTCTGTCGGCGTTCTGGGAACGGGGGTCCCCAGACTTGCCTGCCTGCAGCCTACGACATGGCTCAAAGGGGGGCCCATCACGGCCCATCTTCATCAACACAAGCTCAAGACCTCGAGGGGCCGAGCCTCATGGGCGGATTGACGGTGAGCTTCCTCGGCACGGCCTCGTCAGTTGGCTCGCGAGGAGGCGGAGAGATCAAGGCGGGTACCTCATAGGTGCCCATGACGCAAGCCATGACGACTAAGGGCGCCAGGGGGCGCCACCAGCAATGTCCTCCTTTCCTCTTTGGTGCAAAGGGAGCGAAGCGCAGCGAGAGCATCAAGCAAAGGCGCCCATTTCGTGCAACAAGACCAAGACCAGTCCAACGGCAGAAGGAAGTCATTGTGGAGCCCAAGCCAAGCAGATCACCAGAGCCTTTGACAAAGCGAGGACCAACTTTAGTCAGATAAGTGTACCAGATGTTCCCTTCAAATGGCCAATTGTTGGTGCCCTTCCCGCTCAATATTTGGGAAGAGGCCCAGGGCCTCTACCTATAAATAGGACTAGCCACCCACAGGGTAGAGACATTCAGAAAGGTAGCAAGAGAAAAAACGAGAGAGATAGAGAGAAGCGGCTGAACTCCCCCTAGCAGTTCATCGCACCAGCCAAGAACAGATCCTCGCGAGGCTGTTCTTCCTTGTATTGTTCACCACCATCAGCCCAAGAGGCAATCCACCACACAACAAACTAGAGTAGGGTATTACACCACAATGGTGGCCCGAACTAGTATAAACCCTGTGTCTCTTGTGCTGTTCCTTTCATAGTTTAGATCCTAGCGAGGCGGCGGGGTGCAGGTAGGTAGAGGGCGAGATTCCGCGCGCACCCCAGTGTTCGAACCTCAAGGGTCTGCCGGAACCCGAAATCCGACATTTGGCGCGCCAGGTAGGGGTGCGCCAGAACTCGTCCTCCGCCGCCCTGTTCTCCGTCGACCACCGCATCTATGTCTGACGCTCGCCGGGCCCGCGCTGAGCGCCAAGCCACTCTCGCTTCCCGCATCGCCTAGACGGCTCCCGTCGGTGGGCGCCCTCGTCGTTCCCCTTCGCCTGCCGTCAACGCCGCCACCGGCCCGGCGGGGAACGAGCAGTAAGCATCGTCCCAGCATCCCTCCGTGAGGCAAGACGGACGCACGGCTACCCCCTCACTCGCCCCGGCTGGTTCTTCGTCTCGTGCATTCCGCGCGCCCATGGAGGCTTGAGCTGCGATCATCGCGGCAAACGAGCTCCTGTGCTACCGTAACATCGACGACGTCTATGAAGAGTGGCTCGACCGCGTCGCCGAGCTTGTCCGCCGTCTGTCCTGCTGCACCGCACCCCGTCCTACGCGGGTGACGAGGCTCCGGGGGTGCCTCGGCCGCCTCCCCCTCAAGAAGGCGCCCTGGCCCCAAGGCGCGTGGTCCCTGGGCGGAACCCGCTCCGTCCGGCGCGAGCGCGGCAAGAGCAGAGCTGTCAGGAGGTCCCTCGCCCGCAAGAAGCTGCCCGAGTGCTCCCCGCTCCAGCTCGTCGCGACCACGCTCTTGCTCCGGCACGTCAAGACCCCGCGCTGCTCCCAGCTGCAGCGCATGGGGACCCGCAAGACCAAGCTCTTCGTCACCCAAGGCCTCCGTGGCCACACCGGATGCCGTGCCTTCACCCCGAGCTGCGCAAGCGTCGCGTGGCCAGCAAGTTCAAGCCGGACCTGCCTCCTCGCTACGACGTTACGGCCGACCCCGCGAGTTCCTCCAGCTTTACGAGCTGGGCATCGCCGCCAACGAGACGAAGGTCATGGTAAACTGGTTTCCCATGGCGCCAAAGACGGGCCTGCACTGGCTCCTGAACTCGCCCCGAACGATCTCCTCTGGACGAGATGCGTACCCGCTTCATCGCCAACTTCCAAGGTACTCGTGACCGACCACCCGCCGTGAGCGACATGCGCCGCATCAAGCAGCAGCCAGGGGAGACCCTGCAGAAATACATCCAGCGCTTCAATAACGCATGCCTCAAGATTCCCAAGGTGACCGAGGAGGCCATCATCTCCTCCTTCTCCGATGGTGCGCGACGTCAAGATGAAGGAGGAGCTGGCGATGCATGAAGACTTGTGCACTTCCTTGGAGCTGTTCAACTTGGCGACCAAGTGCGCCAGGGCCGAGGAAGGGCGTCTCTCCCTCCTCGAGCTGCCTGCCGCAGACCCAGAAGAGAAGAAATCCAAGGCCAAGGACGTGAAGCGCAAGGGGGCTGCCGTGCTCGCGGCAGAACCGGACACCAAGCGGGCAGAGATCAGCCCGAGTCTTCCAAGGGCAGCCAGTATCTGTGTGTACCACGACCTCCACACCCACAACACCAACGAATGTTAAGAACTCCGAGCCGTGCGACAAGGAGGATCGGCCGACGCCCCGACCGCAGCGACCGGGCTATGGCCGAGGAGGAGGAAGGAATGCATGACGCTGGGAAGATCATGCCATCGCCAAGGATGGCGTGACTAACCTCGCGAGGATCGCTGGCAAGACCCGCCTCGAGGGAGGCCGAGGGATAAGCCTCGCGAGGATCGCCTGCAAGGCAACACAGCCTCCCTCCTCCGCAACCGCAGTAAGGAGAAATGAAGACCATCATCGACGAGGGGCTGGGGCTTCAGAGCTGCGCAGCGATCGCCAGATCCTGGGCGGAGCTCAAGCCCCATCCTCTCAACGATCTTCAAGCAGTTCGCCTGCGAAGTGAATGCAGTTCGCGTGAAGTGAATGCAGTCCTCCCTAAGCTCGGGCCACACGCCTCGTGGTCGGGCGGCACCATCATGTTCAGCTCAGCGGATCAGCTCAAGTGTGCGGCCACAGCCGAGTCCTCCCGATGCTCTGCTCCCCAATCATCGACAACGTGCTAGTCACCAAGACCCTCATCGATGGCGGGCAGGTCTCAACGCCCCATCCGTGGAAACGCTCAACAATCTCCAAGTGCCTTACAATCAGCTCCAACCAACCAAGCCTTTCTCTGGGGTCACCGACGGCTCCATAGTCCCGATCGGGCAGGTTCGCCTCCACTGTCACCTTCAAGACGCGACAACTATCGCACCGAGCTCATCGACTTCGATGTCGCCCACATTCGCCGCCATACAACGCCATCCTCGGGTACCCAGCGCTGGCCAAGTTCATGGTCAGAACCCACCACGGCCATAACGCCCTCAAGATGCCGGAAGTGGCGGAGTCATCACGGTGCTGCATGAAGAGAAAGACGCAGCAGTGCTCCCTAGAGCGAGCCTTTCAGCCAGATCACCGGAGGACCGGATCGCGGAAGCGGGAGGCTTCCCGAGACCGCTCCCAAGAAGAAGAAGACATCGTCCGCCCGCCCCTCAGAGGCAGGCCCCTCAGATCCGCGCCGCTCAGGGGGACCTCCTTCTATCGCATAGGAAAGCGCGCCTGCGCCTCCTCAGCAGGCTTGGGGGCTCCCGAGGGCCACCGACCTTGCTAAGGTCACGAGGGAGGCGTGCCAAGCACGCTTCCCTCAAGAAGGAGCAAGGCCAGGAGGGCCAAACCTCGGAGTTCGCCGGCAAGATCGCTCAGAGCTGCAAGAGTCAAGAGTCATGAGTGGCAGCCACCGCTTACTGCCGTGGCTCCCCATCCAGCGAGGATGGTGGGCTGCGGCGTCTGCATCGACATACCAGGCTCAACCGAGCCACCGCCAGAGCGCCTCTGCCCCTCTCGCGGGGGCACCGTGAAGGTCCACCCACAGCTACGTCAGATGCCTTACGGCCTGCCGAACGCCACCACCACGCACTCGCCCATGAGAGACATCCCGAGGCTCAAGAGGCCAGCGCTCCGCAAGATCGGCGGAGATGGAGATGGTCCACGAGGAGCCACCAGCCCGGAGCCCCCGAGGCCCCCAGGCTGGGGCTCGTGGAGGATCGGCTCCCGCAGCCCACCGAGTCTGCTGCACCAACACCCTTTCGCCATCAACGCTACCAGTGACATCTTTCAAGTTTCATTTCAGGTGAGCGCCTCGTGGCTGCATTATTCCTGTGACGCGGGTCCATCCTCGCGCGTATCCCTTTACTTCATGTTTCTAGCTTACCTTGTTGGGGGCGCCCTTGGGCTGCATCATCCCCAAGTCGCTCGGGTCCGACCGAGCGATGTTCGTCTTCTTTGCACTTATCTAAATGGACTTGCTCCTTCGTGATTAACATGCTTGACCTAGTTGCCCGCTCGACTGACACCAAATGATGGAGCTGCTCCCTAACGGCACGGCGCTTGCGCATGGGTCCGTCCCTGCAACACCGACAAACCTGAATGTCTGAGATCTAGCCGCGGCAGCCCCGCATAGCGCTACCTCGTCAAGCCTTCAGTGCCTCGTCACCCCTCCGGGGCAACCAACGGCTGACTGACGGTCGTGACGGTGAACTTTCGTTCTTTCTGTGATGAGCCCACACGATCTCTTCAAGGAGCAGCGTCAGGCGAGGCCCCCACGGTGTCTCCTTCACTCTCACCCGCGCGAACCGCTTGCACGTTAAAGGGGGGGTGCCTGAGCATCGTGACTCAGGGCTCCTACTGGCTCTCCAGCCCTCACCCTCTGGCCTTGCCCACGGCATCGTGACCTGGCATACGAGCGACGGCTGAGACTCGCTCGAGGGCTGGGACTCGAGGACGTAGAGCAGAAAGGGGAGCAAAGGCGAGAGGGGAGGTACACGTGAGGACCTCGCCAAGTGACCCCTCGCCTGCCGATGCAAGGACCCAACAACGCACCAGGAAGCGACTCCCGATCCTCGAGATAAGTCACCCTCCGGAAGCATTAACTAACACGGCACCGTCCCCTCACCAAACGCTCCCGAGTTAGCAACGTCGCTCTCCTTTCTCACCGAACAATGGCTGCTTGAGCGCTAAGGGGACCTCCCGAGCATCGCGACTCAGGGCTCTACCGACTTCGGGCGCCACCTCCGGCCTTGACCACGGCATCGCGGCTGGCATACCAAAGGACGGCTGAAGCTTGCCTTGGGACTGGACCTGTCGGGCGCAGAGCATCAAGCCCTCGTGAGGTTCGGAAGGAGAACCGAGCTAAGGCGGATGAGCAACTCGCTGATTCACAACAAGGATCATATTAAGAAAGAGGGCCACAGCACCTTACAAGCCCCCACGGGCGCGCTTTTGATTCCTTGCGTGGAGCAGATCCTAAAGAACGCTAACTACACGCGCTCCCGCAAAGACGCCATCATCAACAAGGTTGTCGGGCACCGGCGCCAACCCCATCCAGATCAGGGCGGCGGCGGCCTGCCGAGCCCGCCTCGCCCGAGAGCGACGAGGCTCGGGGCTCGAGGCTGCCGCCGCCTCCGGAGTCGCGAAGAGCTCGACGGAGTCGTTGGATCCTCCGACGCCTCCACTGCCTGAGGAGCTGCCGAGGGAGCGGCCAGCGAGCCTAGCCCTCGCCACGGCAGGGCCTCGATCACCTCTCCCGGGGCAGCACTCCAGCCGGCGCCCTTCCGCATTGAAGACCTTGAAGAGCATGACCGAAGCGCCGTCGTACTCCAGGTGGATCGCGAGATCGCCCCTTGTCCTGCACACCCAGGCGATCTCGCCCCAGCCTCGAGTCATGAAGACCTCGCCCGGGGCAATGACCTCAACCTCTGCCTCGGTGGCGAGGGTGCCGCAGCCGGCGTGCTGCAGCCAGAGCTCCAGGGGTCCTCCCCGCGGAATCGTGGAGGCAAAGAAGGGAGGAAGGCGAATCCAAGACCGAGGAGGCATGGCGGCATGGAGTACGAACTCCCAGGAGGAGCCCTCGGCGTGGACTCCACGAGGAACGACGCGCACCTTCATGACCCGCCGGCGCCGACGGCCAAGCGCGCCGCCGTGGCGTTCGGCATCAACCCCTTGAGCCCTCGACACTGGGCATACAAGGGAAGCGGAACCCCGGTGGTGGCCGCCGCACGTGGCCTCGGCACCACCGGTGGGCACCCTCGTCCCAATGGCAGAGGGTTAGCTGCTTTTCGGCGGGGCGGTCAGACCCTCTCGAGGAGCCTTTCCTTCTCGCGCGGAGAACCGCGGATCGGAGCCATTGTAGCAAGACGGAGCAAGAACCGGAAGAAGAAGAAGCAAGCGAAACGGACCAGAGGAGCGCTCATCGTTCCGTAATTAAAGCCAGAGGAGGCCAACCGCCGACTTCCACGATCGCAGGTAATCATGACCCGCTTTGCATGCAGGGACTTGTCAATTCATGCAGTTGCCGAGGCATCATGGGGAAGTGGAGACGCCCACGTCCAATCAACCGCCACGCGGCGCCCAAGGCCGCAGGCTGTTAGGGCCCGCGGCGCTTCGCACTTGCCCCTTCGCCTCTCTGCTCGGCCAAGTCCGGGCGCGCCTTTGGGCCGGGGCTATCTGCCGGCGTTAGGGAACGGGTCCCCAGACTTGCTCGCTGCGCGCCTGCGGCGTGGTTTCAAAGGGGGCCCATCACGCCCATCTTCATCAACACAAGCTCAAGACCCGCGAGGGGCCGATTGCGGGCGGACGGGCGGGGAGCTTCCTCGTGCACGGCCTCGCCAGTGGGCTCGCGAGGAGGCAGAGATCAAGGCGGGTACCTCACGAGGTGCCCATGACGCAGCCATGACGACCAAGGGCGCCAGGTGAGCGCCAGCCAGCAGAAGGTCCTCCTTTCCTCTTTGGTGCATAGGGAGCGAGCGCAGCGAGAGCATCAAGCAAAGGCGCCCATTTCGTGCAACAAGTCCAAGACCAGTCCAACGGCAGGAAGGAAGTCATTGTGGAGCCCAAGCCAGGCGTCACCAGAGCCTTTGACAAAGCGAGGACCAACTTTAGTCGGATAAGTGTACCAGATGTTCCCTTCAAAATGGCCAATTGTTGGCGGCCTTCCCGCTCAATATTTGGGAAGAGGCCCAGGGCCTCTGCCTATAAATAGGACTAGCCACCCACAGGGTAGAGACATTCAGAAAGGTAGCAAGAGAACAAACAAGAGATATAGAGAGAAACGACTGAACTTCCCCTAGCAGTTCATCGCACCAGCCAAGAACAGACCCTCGCGAGGCTGTTCTTCCTTGTATTGTTCACCACCATCAGCCTAAGAGGCAATCCACCACACCACAAACTAGAGTAGGGCATTACACCACAATGGTGGCCCGAACTAGTATAAACCCTGTGTCTCTTGTGATGTTCTTTTCGTAGTTTAGATCCTAGCGAGGCGGCGGGGTGCAGGTAGGTAGAGGGCGAGATTTCGCGCGCACCCTAGTGTTCGAACCTCAAGGGTCTGCCGGAACCCGAAATCCGACAATGTCAGCCTTCGAAGGTGATAACCAAGACATATCATCGTGGTTTCAATATGATATTCGTCAACATCACGTGAAACATTTGGAAGGAGGGGAACCATGGACCTTCAGGGCTTTTTGAGAATTATTCGCTAATGTTAGATGAGCAAGTAGGGATTGCATGCATCGACAATGACTGATTGTGTGCAGAAGCACATATACAGGTACAGGGGGTCGGCCTCTACTTGTCTCCCAAGAAGTACATATATACGAGGGAGAGACGAGGCGCTGCAGTACAAAATACACAGACCCTAGTACTATAAATGTGCACAGATAACGTATGTTCAACACCCACTCGCAGTCAAAGCATCTCTGGAGACGCAGATACTGGACGGAACTCCTTGAAGACGGAATTCGGCAGCCCCTCTGTCATAACATCGGCGAACTGTTGGGCGGTGGGGCATGAAGTACCCGAACACACCCAAGCGCCACCAGCTCACAAACGAAGTGAATATCAAGATCGATATACTTCGTGCGGCGATGATGGACAGGGTTGGCGGGGAGGTAGATAGCGGAGACATTATCGCAGAAAACAATCGTGGCCTTGTGAATATCACAAAGCAACTCCTGGAGCAGCTGACAGAGCCAAGAGCATTCAGCAACGACATTGGCCACTACCTGATACTTTGCCTCGGCACTCGAACGAGACACCGTGGGTTGTCTCTTGGACGACCACGAGATCAGCGAGGGCCTGAGGTAGACATAGTAGCCTGATGTAGAGCTACAAGTGTCAGGGCAGCCAGCCCAGTCCGCGTAGGAGTAGGCAACGATGTCGGTGGAGGCGGAAGCCGTCAGCATGAGGCCCAAGGACATAGTGTCGCGTATGTATTGAAGAGTATGCTTCACCAAGGTCCAGTGGGAGTCACACGGGGAGTGCATATGGAGGCACACCTGTTGAACAGCGTACTGCAGGTCCGGGCGTGGTAGCGTCAGGTACTCCAAGGCACCAACAATGGAGCGATAAAACGCTGCGGCGGGCGCAGGTGAGCCCTCCATGGCAGAGACCTTAGCCTTCGTGTCGACACGCGTGGCAGCAGGCTTGCAGTTAAGCATGTAAGCTCACTTGAGAAGCTCATGGGCATACTTTTGTTGATGCAGAAAAAGCCATCGACGCGTCAGACCACCTCGAGGCCAAGGAAGTACTGAAGTGGCTGTTGGGAACGTAGCATGCAATTTCAAAACAATTACTACGCTCACGCAAGATCTATCTAGGAGATACATAACAACGAGAGGGGGAGAGTGTGTCCACGTACCCTCCTAGACCGAAAGCGGAAGCGTTAGTTTAATGCGGTTGATGTAGTCGAACGTCTTCACGATCCAACCGATCAAGTATTGAACGTACGTTCAGCTCGATGACGTCCCTCGAACTCTTGATACAGCAGAGGGTCAAGGGAGAGTTTCGTCAGCACGACGACATCGTGATCGTGATGGTGATGTGATCTGCGCTGGGCTTCGCCTAAGCACTACGACTCTATGACCGGAGGAGTAAACCGTGGAGGGAGACGCCGCACACGACATGGAACAATTGGTGTGTCTCCAAGGGGTGCCCTGGCCACATATATAAAGGAAGGAGAGGGAGGAGGCCGGCCCCCCTTCTTATTCCTTCTCATGGAGGTGGAAAGGGGAAGGAGAGGGAGAGGGGGGAAGGAAAGGGGGGTCGCCCCCTTCCCCTTGTCCAATTCGGACAGCCCATGGGGGGGCACCACCCCTTGTGGGCTCCCCTCTCTCTCCCCTATGGCCCATGATGGCCCATTACTTTCCGGGGGGTTCCGGTAACCTCCCGGGTCTCCGAAAAATACCCGAAATGATCCGAAACCATTCCTGTGTCCGAATATCATCGTCCAATATATCAATCTTTACCTCTCGACTATTTCGAGACTCCTCGTCATGTCTATGATCTCATATGGGACTCCGAACTATCTTCGGTCACAAAAACACATAACTCATAATACAAATCGTCATCGAACATTAAGCGTGCGGACCCTACAGGTTCGAGAACTATGTAGACATGACCGAGACATATCTCCGGTCAATAACCAATAGTGGAACCTGGATGCTCATATTGGTTCCTCCATATTATACGAAGATCTTTATCGGTCAAACTGCAATGACAACATACATTATTCCCTTTGTCATTGGTATGTTACTTGCCTGAGATTCGATCGTCGGTATCCTCATACCTAGTTCAATCTCGTTACCGGCAAGTCTCTTTACTCGTTCCATAATGCATCATCCCGTAACTAACTCATTAGTCACATTGCTTGCAAGGCTTATCACGATGTGCATTATCGAGAGGGCCCAGAAATACCTCTTCGATACTCGAAGTGACAAATCCTAATCTTGATCTATGCCAACCCAACAAACACCTTCGGAGACACTTGTAGAGCATCTTTATAATCACCCAGTTACGTTGTGACGTTTGATAGCACACAAGGTGTTCCTCAAGTATTCGGGAGTTGCACAATCTCATAGTTAGAGGAACATGTATAAGTCATGAAGAAAGCAATAGCAATAAAACTTAACGATCATTATCCTAATCTCCTAATGATGTGATGCCATTCATCAAATGACAACACATGCCTATGGTCAGGAAACTTAACCATCTTTGATCAACGAGCTAGTCAAGTAGAGGCATACTAGGGACACTTTGTTTTGTCTATGTATTCAGACACGTATCAAGTTTACGGTTAATACAATTCTAGCATGAATAATAAACATTTATCCTGATATAAGGAAATATAAAATAACAACTTTATTATTGCCTCTTGGGCATATTTCCTTCAGTCTTCCACTTGCACTATAGTCAATAATCTAGTTCACATCGCCATGTGATTTAACTCCAATAGTTCACATCACCATGTGATTAACACCCATAGTTCACATCGCCATGTGACCAACACCCAAAGGTTTTACTAGAGTCAATAATCTAGTTCACATCGCGAAGTGATTAACACCCAAAGAGTACAAGGTATGATCATGTTTTTCTTGTGAGAGAAGTTTAGTCAACAGGTCTGCCACATTCAGATCCGTATGTATTTTGAAAATTTCTATGTCTACAATGCTCTGCATGAAGCTACTCTAGCTAATTGCTCCCACTTTCACTATGTATCCAGATTGAGACTGGGAGTCATCCACATCTGTGTTAAAGCTTGCATCGACGTAACTCTTTACGTTGAACTGTTTATCACCTCCATAACCGAGAAATATTTCCTTAGTCCTCTAAGGATAATTTTTGAACGTTGTCCACTGATCTACTCCTGGATCACTATTGTACCCCTTTGCTGGTACACAATAGGTCTTGTATACAACATGGCATACTTTATAGAACCTATGGCCGAGGCATAGGTGTCAGTGTCAAAACCGGCGGATCTCGGGTAGGGGGTCCCGAACTGTGCGTCTAAGGTCGATGGTAACTGGAGACAGTGGACACAATGTTTACCCAGGTTCGGGCCCTCTCTATGGAGGTAATACCCTACTTCCTGCTTGATTGATCTTGATGAATATGAGTGTTACAAGAGTTGATCTACCACGAGATCATAATGGCTAAAACCCTAGAAGTCTAGCCTGTATGACTATGGTTATGATGATTCGCCTCTACGAACCTAGCCCTCCGGTTTATATAGACATCGGAGGGATCTAGGGTTACATAAGGTCGGTTACAGAGAAAGGAATCTTCATGTTTGGTCGCCAAGCTTGCCTTCCACGCCAAGGAGAGTCCCATCCGGACACGGGTAGAGTCTTCGGTCTTTGTATCTTCACAGCCCATTAGTCCGGCCCATGTCCAACAGGCCAGACGCCCGAGGACCCCCTAGTCCAGGACTCCCTCAGTAGCCCCTGAACCAGGCTTTAATGGCGAGGTGTCCGGCGCGCATATTGTCTTCGGCATTCCTTCTCCGAATACTCCAAGATAGTCTTCGGATGCAGCGAGCGTGTCCGGATCTGCAACACAAGTACCACACACAACCGCAGAGAGTATAATATTTCACGAATCCAATCTGCTGACAACTTTTTGTATGGTGTCATCACGTCTGTCCGGTCATTATTTTGAACCATTTTCATCTGCCGTTCCACGTTTCAAGACGCGATTTTCATTGGCATGTCTTGTCAAAGTAGAGACTGTGTCCCCCTATTGCGCGATTCTCATCAATACGGGTGTGGGTAACCCAACCGTGCCATTTGCACAGCCCTTGGTAAATAGGCTAGTTTTAAGGCAAGTGGGGAGGCGCTTGATATTCACTGCCTTTATAAGGGGATAAGGATTCCCTTTCTTCACCCACGCCTTCTCTCCTTCTCTACCCTTCCATTCTTGAGCTCCAGCGCCCAAGTCCTCATCTTTTCCGCCTCAAGAAAGCGCTCAACCATGTCCGGATCTGGAGGGCAAGGCAAGTGGATGGCCTCCTCCGTTAAGGAGAAGGACATCACCGAACTTCGGGAGGCCGGGTAGCTGGCGAAAGGAATCGCTCACCGGCTTCCGACCAAGGGGCAAGTCGTCCCCACCCCGAAGCCCAATGAGAGGGTGGTGTTCATCCCCCACTTCATCCGCGGGTTAGGGTTTCCTCTCCACCCTTTCGTCTGTGGACTTATGTTCTATTACGGGCTAGATTTCCATTATATAGCCCCAAACTCCTTCCTCAACATCTCGGCATTTATTGTCGTGTGCGAGGCCTTCCTCCGCATTTCTCCCCACTTCGGATTATGGCTCAAGATCTTCAATGTGAAGCCGAAGGTGGTGGATGGCCAACACGCGGAGTGCGGAGGTGCCATGGTGAGCAAGATGCCCAATGTCACATGGCCCAAAGGCATATTTGTGGCGACCGTCATGGAGTGGCAGAAAATGTGGTTCTATATCACAGAGCCTCGTGACGCCACTTGGGCCGCTGCTCCTGAATTCAAGTCCGGAGCTCCAATGCGGCTCACCTACTGGATAGAGAAGGGCCCAAATTGGTCTTCGTCGGACGAACAGATAGCGCTGCAAATGCGCATCCAAAGCATGGTGGATAAAAACATCAAGCTCATCAACCTGATCCAGGTGATGTTAGTTCACCGGATCCTTGCATGCCAGAGCTGAACATGCCCTTTATGGGAATTTGATCTGGAGAAGGACCGGACCTTGGAAAGGCTCTTCGGAACTACTCATGAAGATGCCTGGAAGTTGCTCTTTAAGGGCAATGAGACGCCACTGGCCATAGACTCGGACCGCGGGCACGATCTAGCCCATCCTACTAGTGCGGTAAGTCCTTCACATCGAGGTGCATCCTCTACTTGCTTGTTTAAGGAAGATGTCTAAAACTTCACCTTTTATTTTTTTAGGCATGGACAGAGAAAGCGGAGCGGATTCGGTGTCCGGCTCCACTGCCCGAGGAACCAATCATCCTGTTCCTGGCGAAGATGCTGGTTCCGGCACCCTACAAGGTGCCGGAGAAGAAGGCCAAGGGGGTCCGAAGTGGCCCCCGACGCAAGGGAGCTTCGGACGTGTCGTCCGAAGACAAGACTCACTCCTCCGTCGCCGAAGACGAGGAGGAGGAGGAGGAAGAAAGCAACTCTCCCTGATGGGGGAAGGAAGAAGAGTGCGGCCTCCACAAATCTGGAGGCGGTGGCGCCCAAGAAGGGGAAGGGCCCCCTCGCGGATAACTCCGCATGGGACGTCGACAGCAGCCCAGAGCGACCCCCCCCCCCCCGAAGCAAGCCCCTGGCCGCATCGTAAGTATTAAAGACCCGTATACGTCCATGTATCCGGCCTATCCTCTTCATGGTATTAACATGTTTAATTACACTATTGCAGTCCGGCCCACGACAGCTCCCAGCGATCCTCATCAGGAGGTTCGTTGGATTCAAAGGTGATGGCCAGCGAGTCACCATCGGTCGCTCACTCTCCCAAGGCCATGGGAGACGATGAGGTGTTGTCCCAAGGGACTTTCCCAGGCCAGGGAGAGGTTCAGGAGGCTGTCAGGGTGGCGCCAGAGGGCGAAACCTCGGCTGCCGAACACACGGGGGAGCAAATCCCCATGGAGACTGACGATGGGGGCCATGTTCAGTTCGGCCCCCAGCCGAAGACAGTTCCGGAGACCTATACGGCTCCGGAGCAGCCTCCTTCGAGAGAAGGAGGTGTGCCTATCCCGTCGGTGACCTCTGTCCAACCAGAGGCACCAGATAATCTGCTGGAAGCACTACGAGGCGCTTCCATTGTGGAGGAACACCGTATCCTTATGGGTACGGTTATTGAGAGGGTTCAGTCCGTCAAGAGCAGACTAACCGAAGCCTGCGGTAGCCTGCTGACAGGCTTTGAGGTAAGCGACGCAAAGGAAAAAGTCCTAGTATGGACAGTAGATCCTGAGACACCGTTCGGTGTTCGGAAAGAAAAACCGGACAGAGGATCAATATATTCTTGCAGGAAACTAACTAAAAGATGTCTTATATGAATGAGCAGGCATCGTTGCTGGCCGCAACCTCTCATGCTGCAGAGGTCTCCGGACTAAAGCAAAGTCTGGAGCGGGCCGAGGAAGAGCTCAGCCTTGTAAAGAGGCAGCTGGAGGACAAGCAAGTTATGTTGCGACTTGCTGTATATTCAGGAAGAATGAATGATGTGTATTGAGCATAGTGCCATAATATTTGTAGGAGCGGCAACCGAGGTCGAGGTCCTTAAAAAGGCCCCGGCCAAGGCCGAGGAGAGAGCTGCCAAGGAACAAGCCGCTCATAAGAAGCACGAGGCCAGGCTTGATAAGGTCCAGCAGGAGCTCCAGGATGATGTGAAGAAGTGCGAGTCCTTGGAACGCGATGTGTCGGCTCAAGAGATCGAATTCGCCAAGGCTCGCCAAAGCGCATAAGAGGCTCGGGCCGAAGCCCAAAGTGCCCTCCAGGAGATCCAACAGGTGAAGAAGATCGCAGCGGGTAAGGCGTTTAGTATGCAAAGCAAGTATGTGAAGAAGAAGTATTTCTTACTAACCCGGATTTGGAGTTCTCCAGGGGCATTTGCGGATCTGCCGCGCAGTGTTTCTGACGTTGTAGAATTCTTCCGAGCCGAAGAGGGGAGCTCAACGGAGAAGCTGTTCTGGTCGCAATACCTTGCGCCAGAACATCCGGTGCCCTTTAGCGACCAGCTAAAACAGCTTGTCGAGCTGCATAGGGTGGCCGAACTAGCCATGAAGGATTTAATAATCCGCCTGTGGCCTGCCGAAGCTATACCCAACAGCTACTTCGGGCTCGTGAAGCGGCTGGTGAATGCATGCCCTCGGCTGGACGTCGTCAAGCGATCGGTCTGCATCGAGGGCGCGCTCATGGCCTTCGCCCGGGTCAAGGTGTGGTGGGCGAAGATGGACGCCGTCAAGCTTGTGACTGAGGGACCACCTGAGGGCAAGGAGCACCGCACACCCGAGCGGTATTTTGAAGACATCCTGGAGGGGTCTCGTATTGTGGTGACACAATGTGCGCAAGACATTATTTTCGAATGAATACATTCGTGTTGTCTCTGCCTTGTATGATGAAACAAAGTCGTTATGTAAAAAGTTTCACCTCCTGTGCGGCCGTTTTGTGTGAAATACGAGAGTTGGCTAGTCGTCGGCTTCTGCCCCCCACATAGGTAGTACGGGGGCGATCGGGATGTAATCTAAACACTCTTGATCCAATTGTTTGGTCCTTGAAGGAGGTGTTTAGCGCAACGAACCAGGCAATCGGACTATGCGGCTTTAGCACCCTCACTTAGCCATAGGAGTTTGACAATAAAAATATAGGCGCAACCCCTAGTATCCGAACTAGGGTGTTGGAAACACCTAATCGGGTAAGTACCGATCCCTCGCATAATGCGGAAAAAATCTTTAACAATTCAAAACCTCCGAAGAGCTGACCGGCTCTCGCTGCATCATGACAGTCAGCTTTCGGCTTTCTCTACTGAGGTGCTCATCCGAATAAACCAGGACACAATCGCAGTAGTTCTCCCTTTACTACCCTAGCCGATATAGGTAGTAAGCACAGGAGCCGGGCAACCCAACTATTGACCAAAGACATGATTCGGAGCCAATGCATATAGTGCTAAATTCGGGGTGCCGAACTATACTATAAAAAGTGTTCGGACTTTGTTGTCGTATTGCGGGGCGCTATGAAGCCCCTGGCAAATTGAAAGGTACCAAAGTGTACGGGTGCTATTTGATAAAGTTATCAAAAAGGAAAAGAAAAAGGGTAGTAAGCTAGAGCCGTAGTATTTGGGCCGCAAACTTTTTCCATTATAATTTGGTAATACGTCAAAGCGCATTCATACAAATAGTGCAATAAGCAAAAGGCTATTTAACATGCCCCAACCAAGGGAGAGCTGCGTGTGGGTCCTGAAAACAGGTAGAGTGATCGTTAAAGAGACCACCTAGAAATTCCCCTATATGCTAGTGCTTCGTGCCATATTGGTGTATCTGTCATGTCGAGAGGACCAATGATCAGTCATCGGAAGAAGCCTGCAGAAAAGAAACCTGAAAGGATAAAAAGGAAAAATTGAAAGTATGTGTATCCAGGGACGGTCGAGCCATAGTGTGGATCACCGGCTAATTATGCCTCCGTCTATGCCCATGGTATTTTGAGTGCGTAGTTATGTACGCGATGTGCAAATGCCGCCACTTTGTTGGGACTGGGACGGAGGCCAAATTGCTAATCGAGCGCTTGACGAGCTGTGTTGTCCTGCTGCAGAGTAGTCCAGACTCGTTTGACAGTGTCCAGGAGTTCGGCCGATGAATTAAGGTTCTGTTTGAGAAGGCCGCTCTGTACTTCTGCTGCTAACGCAGCGGTGTGCTCCTCTGTACGGAGGGAGCGCTCCGTATTTCCGTTGACTGTTATGACGCCACGTGGTCCGGGCATCTTGAGCTTAAGATAAGCGTAGTGTGGCACCGCATTGAAGCGCGCAAATGCAGTTCATCCCAGCAGTGCATGATAGCCGCTGCGAAAGGGGACGGTGTCGAAGATCAACTCTTCGCTTCGGAAGTTGTCCAGAGATCCGAAGACAACCTCTAGTGTGATTGAGCCCGTACAGCGAGCCTCTACACCTGGTATGACTCCTTTAAAGGTAGTTTTGGTGGGCTTGATCCTTGAGGGATTAATGCCCATTTTGCGCGTTGTGTCCTGATAAAGCAGGTTTAGGCTGCTACTACCGTCCATCAGGACCCGCGTGAGGTGGAACCCATCGACGATTGGATAGAGGACCAGTGCAGCTGACCCGCCATGACGGATACTGGTCGGATGGTCTCTGCGATCAAAGGTGATCAGACAGGAAGACCATGGATTGAATTTTGGGGCGACTGGCTCCATCGCATAGACGTCCCTGAGTGTGCGCTTGCGTTCCCTCTTGGGGATGTGGGTAGCGTGTATCATGTTCACCGTTTTGACCTGAGGGGGAAACTTCTTCTATCCCCCTGTGTTCGGTGGCCGAGACTCCTCGTCATCGTCCTCGCTTTGCAACCCCTTCTCCTTGTTTTCGGCATTTAACATGTCGGCCTGTTTAAAAACCCAACAATCTCTGTTGGTGTGGTTCGCTGGTTTTTCTGGGGTGCCATGGATCTGGCACGGACGATCGAGTATGCGGTCTAGGCTGGATGAGCCCGAATTGTTCTTATTGTATGGCTTCTTCCGCTGACCAGACCTGGAGCCACTGAATCCGGCGTTGACCGCCATGTCATCGTTATTGTTGCCATTGTTTGTCATCGGTATTGTTGCCATTGTTTCGACGCCTATGTCTGTTGCGTCGGGGCTTGCCGTTGCTATCCTTGGCTTCGGAGGTGCCAGGTTCGCTTGCATTATTGTTGCAACGGGCTAGCCAACTATCTTTGCCCGCACAGAAGCGGGTCATAAGTGCCGTAAGGGCTGCCATGGACTTCGGCTTTTCCTGCCCGAGATGGCGGGCGAGCCACTCGTCACGGATGCTATGCTTAAAGGCCGCTAGGGCTTCGCCATCCGGACAGTCGACGACCTGGTTCTTTTTAGTTAAGAATCTAGTCTAGAATTTCCCATCTGACTCTCCAGGCTGTTGGACTATATGACTTAAGTCATCTGCTTCCGGAGGTCGGACATATGTTCCTTGGAAGTTGTCAAGGAAGGCTTCTTCCAAGTCTTCCCAGCTGCCAATGGAGTTTTCGGGCAGACTGTTCAACCAGCCGCGCTGGTCCTTTGAGTTTTAGTGGGAGATATTTGATGGCGTGGAGATCATCACCACGGGCCATATGAATATGGAGAAGAAAATCCTCAATCCATACCGCGGGATCTGTTGTCCCGTCATATGATTCGATGTTCACGGGTTTAAACCCTTCCGGGAATTCATGGTCCATTACTTCATCAGTGAAGCAAAGAGGGTGTGCGGCGCCTCTATATCGGGCCACATCGCGACGTAGCTCCGACGGAGTCCGTTTGCGGTTTTTGGCCCGGGCGTGACTAGGCTTGTCACGTCCGAATAGATAAATGTCGTCACGTGTCGGGGGCACGTCCTCGCGATCCGTCGATCGATCTAGTATGTCCTACTCTATTGTCCAGCTTCTGCCGAAGGTCATATGTATGATCACGAGTTGTTTTATCTCTACCTTTACGATGAGGCGGGGCGGGCTGGTGTTCGGCTTGAGTTTCCGCTTTATCCCGACCGCGTGGTGGTCGGTCCGCCGCATTGCGCGATGATGGTACGGGATCCGGCACCTCATCATCGAATTGAGGTAGTAATTTGCGCTTCGGGTAACTTTTGGCAGGGCCCTTGAGGTCGTATTCCTTGGCTGCCAGGATATCAGTCCATCTATCGTTTAGCAGATCTTGATCAGTTTGAAGCTGCTGATGTTTCTTTTTCAGGCTCCTTGCAGTGGCTATTAGCTGGCGCTTAAAGCGCTCCTGCTCGAGAGGTTCCTCAGGCACGATGAAATACTCGTTGCCGAGGCTCACCTCCTCCTCGGAGAGCGGAACATATTTACTATCCTCCAAGTCTTTGTTTATGGCCTGTTCATCAGGGCTAACTTGTCCATCTTCCCGATCGTCCTGTTCGGCAGTTTGTTCGTCGGGATCTTCTCTATCTTCGGCACCGTCCGGAGTGTCATCATCTCTTGTGTCGGTGTTGTTGTCTTTGCTGCAGCGTGATTTAGAGCGGCGCCGCTGACGGAGGCGCTTTGGTTGTGTCTTTGGGGGGTCATTCTCAACTGGATTTTCCTTGTCATCACCGCTATTATCTTTTGGTGCATCCACCATGTATACGTCATATGAGGAAGTGGCCGTCCATCATCCGGTGAATGCCGGGTTTTGGGCCTCCTCTTCTCCGGCATCGTCGTCCATACCATCGATGTCTTCGGAGCCGTAATCGAGCATGTCGATTAGGTCATCGACAGTGGCTATGAAGTGGGTGGTGGGTGGGAAGCGAAATTCCTCGTCATCAGCCTCCAGTTCGAACCGGATATAATTCGGCTGTGAGTCCCCCGCTAAGGATAGATTTTTTAATGAGTTTAGCACGTCGCCTAAAGGTGAGTGCCGGAAGATGTCCGCGGCGCTGAATTCGCCGATCGATGAATGATCCAGCTCGACGAGCGCGGACGCACATGGTTCAGAACCTATAGCCGGAGATGAGTCCGAGGTTCTGGTGACACAGACGTCACCCGAGGTTAAGTCTGTGTGCGGCTTCAACGCGCTGAGTCTACGACTTCCGTGGCGGGGTTGAGCTTCCCGTCCTCGGATGGCGTGATCTGCTCCGGATCTAAGGCCAGAGCAGTTACAGGTGCTATCTCCTAGATATGATCCGATGACAGATTTACGTCATGTTCATCGTGGTGGCAGGGAGCGGCTACCGTGGTCTCGAATCCGTCGAAGATCAAGTCTCTGCGAATATCCGCGACGTAGTTCAAGCTTCCAAATCTGACCCGATGGCCAGGGGCGTAGCTTTCGATCTGCTCCAGAAGGCCAAGCGAGTTGGCCCGCAGTGCGAAGCCGCCGAATACGAAGATCTATCTGGGGAGGAAGGTTTCCCCTTGGACAGCATCATCGTAGACGATCGAAGGATCCACCAAACCTTTCGACGACGGCACAGTGGAACTCTTAATGAAAGCACCAATGTCGGTGTCAAAACCGGCGGATCTCGGGTAGGGGGTCCCGAACTGTGCGTCTAAGTTCGATGGTAACAGGAGACAGGGGACACAATGTTTACCCAGGTTTGGGCCCTCTCTATGGAGGTAATACCCTACTTCCTGCTTGATTGATCTTGAAGAATATGAGTGTTACAGGAGTTGATCTACCACGAGATCGTAATGGCTAAAACCCTAGAAGTCTAGCCTGTATGACTATGGTTATGATGATTCGCCTCTACGGACCTAGCCCTCCGGTTTATATAGACACCAGAGAGATCTAGGGTTACATAAGGTCGGTTACAGCGAAAGGAATCTTCATGTTCGGTCGCCAAGCTTGCCTTCCACGCCAAGGAGAGTCCCATCCGGACACGGGTAGAGTCTTCGGTCCTTTTATCTTCACAGCCCATTAGTCTGGCCCGTGTCCAACAGGCCGGATGCCCGAGGACCCCTTAGTCCAGGACCCCCTCAATAGGGAATGACTTTTATTCTCTCTCTATCTTCTGCCATGGTCGGGTTTTGAGTCTTACTCAACTTCATACCTTACAACTCAGGCAAGAACTCTTTCTTTGACTGATCCATTTTGAACTCCTTCAAAATCTTATCAAGGTATGTAATCATCGAAAGTATTATCAAGCATCTTGATCTATCTTTATAGATCTTGATGCCCAATATGTAAGAAGCTTCACCGAGGTCTTTCTTTGAAAAAACTCTTTTCAAACACTCCTTTATGCTTTCCAGAAAATTCTACAACGTTTTTGATCAATAATATGTCATTCACATATATTTATTAGAAAGGTTGTAGTGCTCCCACTCACTTTTTTGTAAATACAGGCTTCATCGCAAGTCAGTATAAAACTATATGCTTTAATCACACTATCAGAGCATATATTCCAACTCCGAGAGGCTTGCACCAGTCCATAAATGGATCGCTGGAGCTTGCACACTTTGTTAGCACCCTTAGGATCGACAAAACCTTCTGGTTGCGTCATATACAACTCTTCTTTAAGGAATGCAGTTTTGACATCCCTTTGCCAGATTTCATAAAATGCGGCAATTGCTAACATGATTCGGACAGACTTTAAGCATCGATATGAGTGAGAAAATCCCATCGTAGTCAACACCTTGAACTTTTCGAAAACCTTTTGCGACAATTCGAGCTTTGTAGATAGTAACACTACTATCAGCGTCCTTCTTCCTCCTGAAGATCTATTTATTCTCAATGGCTTGCCGATCATCGGGCAAGTCAACCAAAGTTCGTACTTTGTTCTCATACATGGATCCTATCTCAGATTTCATGGCCTCAAGCCATTTTGCGGAATATGGGCTCATCATCGCTTCCTCATAGTTCGTAGGTTCGTCATGGTCTAGTAACATGACTTCCTGAACAGGATTACCGTACCACTCTGGTGCGGAACATGCTCTGGTTGACCTATGAGGTTCGGTAGTAACTTGATCTGAAGTTTCATGATCATTATCATTACCTTCCTCTCTAGTTTGTGTAGGCATCACGAGAACGGATTTCTGTGATGAGCTACTTTCCAATTCGAGAGAAGGTACAATTACCTCATCAAGTTCTACTTTCCTCCCACTCACTTCTTTCGAGAGAAACTCCTTCTCTAGAAAGGATCCATTCTTAGTAACAAAGATCTTGCCTAAAGATATGTGAGAGAAGGTGTACCCAATAGTTTCTTTTGGGTATCCTATGAAGACGCACTTCTCTGATTTGGGTTCGAGCTTATCAAGCTGAAGCTTTTTCACATAAGCATCGCAACCGCAAACTTTAAAAAACGACAGCTTAGGTTTCTTGCCAAACCACTGTTCATACGGTGTCATCTCAACGGATTTAGATGGTGCCCTATTTAACGTGAATGTAGCTATCTCTAATGCATAACCCCAAACGATAGTGGTAAATTGGTAAGAGACATCATAGATTGCACCATATCTAATAAAGTACGGTTACGACGTTCGGACACACCATTACGCTGTGGTGTTCCAGGTGGCGTGAGTTGTGAAATAATTCCATGTTGTTTTAAATGAAGGCCAAAATTTTAACTCAAATATTCGCCTCCGCGATCATATTGTAGAAACTTTATTTTCTTGTTACGATGATTCTCACTTCACTCTGAAATTCTTTGAACTTTTCAAATGTTTCAGACTTGTGTTTCATTAAGTAGATATACCCATATCTGCTCAAATCATTTGTGAAGGTCAGAAAACAACGATACCCGCTGAGGGAGTCCTGGATTAGGGGGTCTCTGGACAGCCGGACTATATCCTTTGGCCGGACTGTTGGACTATGAAGATACAAGATTGAAGACTTAGCCCGTGTCCGGATGGGACTCTCCTTGGCGTGGAAGGCAAGCTTGGCAATACAGATATGTAGATCTCCTCCCTTCTAACCGACTCTGCGTAACCCTATCCCTCTCCGGTGTCTATATAAACCGGAGGGTTTAGTCCGTAGGACAACAACAATCATACCATCGGCTAGCTTCTAGGGTTTAGCCTCTACGATCTCGTGGTAGATCAACTCTTGTAATACTCATATCATCAAGATTAGTCAAGCAGGAAGTAGGGTATTACCTCCATCGAGAGGGCCCGAACCTGGGTAAACATTGTGTCCCCTGCCTCCTGTTACCATCCGCCCACAGTTCGGGACCCCCTACCCGAGATCCGCCGGTTTTGACACCGACATTGGTGCTTTCGTTGAGAGTTCCATTGTGCCGTCACCGCAAGGCTTGATGGCTCCTTCAATCATCGACAATGATGCAATACAGGGTGAGGTTTTCCTCCCCGGATAGATCTTCATATTCGGTGGCTTCTGCATCAAGGGCCAATTAAGCAGCCATCTGGAGCAGATCGAAAGCTACGCCCCTGGCCATCAGGTCAGGTTTGGAAGTTTGAACTACACTGCCGACATCTGCGGAGACTTGATCTTCGATGGATTCGAGCCCATGCCAGGTGCGCCACACGATCACGACGAGCATGATTTAGCTCTGTCGTCACACAGTGTTCAGGAGATCACGCCTGCAACTCCTCCGGCCTTCAATCCGGAGCAAATTGCGCCATCCGAGGACGGGTGGATTGACCCCGCCAAGGAGACCGCACTCTTAGCGGCGATAGAGCCGGATAATGACTTCACCCCTTACGGGAGCCGTGATGCAGAACCATTGGATTCGTCCCCGGCCACAGGCTCCGAGCCGCCTACATCCGTGCCCATCAAATCCGATTGGGCGCCGATCATGGAGTTTACCTCCGCGGATATCTTTCAGCACTCGCCTTTCGGCGACGTGCTAAATTCATTAAGGTCTCTCTACTTATCAGGAGAACCTTGGCCGAACTATGTCTGGCTAGAATGGGATGCGGACGACGAAGAAATTCGCTGCCCACCCACCACCCACTTGGTAGCCACTGTCGACGATTTAACCGACATGCTCGACTTCAACTCCGAAGACATCGACGGTATGGACGACGATGCAGGAGATGAATTGGAACCACCGCCCACAGGGCGCTGGACCGCCACCTCATCATATGATATATATATATGGTGGATACCCCCAAAGAAGGCAATGGCGACAAAACAGCGGAGGATGACCCCTCCAAGAAGCAACCGAAGCATCGACATCAGCAGCGCCGCTCTAAGTCCCGCCATAGCAAAAGTAGTGATACCGGCACAAGAGACAATAACACTCCAGATAGTGCCAAAGACGATGACAACCCCCTCCAGCCAGATTTAGAACAGGAGGATGAACAAGCTAGCCCTCCTGAACAGGCAGCAAACGGAGAAATGGAGGACGATAATTACATGCCTCTCTCCGAAGACGAGGTGAGCCTCGGCGACGAAGAATTTATCGTTCCTGAGGATCCCATCGAGCAGGAGCACTTCAAGCGCCGGCTTATAGCCACAGCAAACAGCCTGAAGAAAAGGCAACATCAGCTTCGAGCTGATCAAGATTTGCTAGCAAACAGATGGACCGAAGTCCTTGCGGCCGAGGAATACGAACTCGAATGCCCTTCCAAGAGTTACCCAAGACGCAAGTCGCTACTCGAGGAGGAAGCAGTGAAACCTACTTCACCAGCGT
This sequence comes from Aegilops longissima, assembly GCA_021605205.1. Classification (NCBI taxonomy): domain Eukaryota; kingdom Viridiplantae; phylum Streptophyta; class Magnoliopsida; order Poales; family Poaceae; genus Aegilops; species Aegilops longissima. Next base: position 64,284,896 of record CM038679.1, read on the forward strand.
ACGATGCGGATGACCGGCCACTGCGTGGCCGAGATAGAGAGGCGTTTCAGCCTGAAGTTCAACCTGCACCCCACCGCCACTCAAACAAAAATACCAAGGCCCGGGGCAACACGCGGGACGTGCGAGATGAATTGGAAAACAGGGCAAAACATGCAAGATCGATATACGGGTCACGGGGGCGCGCACCAACGCGGGATGATGACCGTCACGCCGGATGCACTAAAGTAAATCGGTGGGCGAATCTGATGAGACAAGACTCATATGAACTGCGTCGTGATATAGCCCGGCACAAAGGCGCCGCACACCCCCTATGCTTCACTGATGAAGTTATGGATCACGAATTCCTGGAGGGTTTTAAACCCGTAAATATCGAATCGTACGATGGTACAACAGATCCCGCATTATGGATTGAGGATTTCCTCCTCCATATCCGGATAGCTCGCGGTGACGATCTACATCCCATCAAGTTCCTCCCACTAAAACTCAAAGGACCAGCTCGGCATTGGCTGAATAGCTTGCAAGCAGACTCCGTCGGCAGTTGGGAGGATTTGGAAGATGCATTCCTTGACAACTTCCAAGGCACTTATGTGCAACCACCGGATGCTGATGACTTGAGCCATATAACTCAGCAGCCAGGGGAATCGGCCAGGCAATTCTGGACATGGTTCCTAACTAAGAAAAACCAAATTGTCGACTGTCCGGATGCAGAGGCCTTAGCGGCATTCAAGCATAACATTCGTGATCAGTGGCTCGCCCGGCACCTCGGTCAGGAGAAGCCAAAATCTATGGAAGCCCTCACGACACTCATGACCCGCTTTTGCGCGGGCGAGGATAGCTGGCTGGCTTGTAGCAACAACACATCAAGGAATCCGAACACCTCAGATACTAAAGACGCTAACGGTAGGCCACGTCGTAACAGACACAAGCGCCGCAACAACGGCGATAACGCCAAAGATACGACAGTTAATGCCGGATTCAGAGGCCCTAGATCCGGTCAGCGGAAAAATCCATTCAAAAGAAGTACTCCGGGCCCGTCTAGTTTGGACCGCATACTCGGTCGCTCGTGTCAAATTCACGGCACCCCCGACAAGCCAGCCAATCACACCAACAGAGAATCTGGGTGTTCAAGCAGGCCGGCAAGTTGAATGCCGAAAACAAGGACAAGGGGCTGCATAGCAATGACGAGGATGAGCCCCGGCCGCCGAACACGGGAGGACAGAAGAGGTTCCCCCCACAAGTGAAGATGGTGAACATGATATACGCAACCCACATCCCCAAGAGGGAACGGAAGCGTGCACTAAGGGACGTCTATGCGATGAAGCCTGTCGCCCCAAAGTTCAACCCATGGTCCTCTTGTCCGATCACCATCGATCGCAGAGACCACCCCACTAGTATCCGTCATGGTGGATCCGCCGCATTGGTCCTAGACCCTATCATTGACGGATTCCGCATCACTAGAGTCCTCATGGACGGCGGCAGCAGCCTGAACCTGCTTTATCAGGATACAGTACGCAAAATGGGTATAGATCCCTCGAGGATCAAACCCACCAAAACCACCTTTAAGGGTGTCATCCCAGGTGTAGAGGCCCATTGCACGGGCTCAATCACACTGGAAGTGGTCTTTGGGTCTCCGGACAACTTCCGAAGCGAGTTAATCTTCGATATCGTCCCGTTCCGCAGTGGCTATCACGCACTGCTCGGGCGAACGGCATTCGCAAAATTCAACATGGTACCGCATTACGCATACCTCAAGCTCAAGATGCCAGGACCTAGGGGGGTCATAACAGTCAATGGAAACACAGAGCGCTCGCTCCGCACGGAGGAGCACACTGCAGCCCTCGCAGAAGAAGCACAAAACAGCCTTTTAAGGCAAACCACCAATTCGGCGATACAACCCCCGGACACCGTCAAGCGAGTCCAGAGTAACCTGCAGCAGGATCGCCTGGCACGTTTAGAGCTCGCCTAGCAATTTGGCCCCCGTCCTAGTCCCAGTCAAGCGACGAAATCCATGTCGCGCGTACATGACTACGCACTGAAAATACCATGGGCGTAGACGGGGGCACGATCAGGACATGCCCCATAATGCGGCTCAACCGCCCTAGGTGCTGCCTACCTTCATCATTCTCTCTCTTTCAGGACCTTACTCTTTGGAAGCCCTTTCTAGCAGTACGATTGCCGGACACATAATACAGCAACCAAGGAGGCAGGAAGCTACGTCGTACAATGGAATCCCCAGGTGGTCTCTGATAACGAGCGAAATACCTGCTTTAAATACTAGTCTGCAGCTTGCCCTTGGATAGGACATGTCAAATAGTCCTATTTTTGCTTATTGCACTACTTGTATCAGTACGCTTCGACGTATTCTTTAAATAACAATGCATAGCATTAGTTATTATTGCATTATCTATTCTTTTTATTATATGTTTATTTATGACAATCGGCACCCATACATTCTGGTACGGCCAGTACGCCAGGGGCTTTAGTATACCCCATAACACGGCGTGAGAAGTCCGAACACTTTCGACAGTGCGGCACCCCGAACTTATAGCATTATATGCATCAGCTCCGAATCATGTCTTGGGTCAATAGTTGGGTTTGCCCGGCTCCCATGTTTTGGTACCTTACGTTCCGCAATATCGGCTAAGGTAGCGCTGGGAGAACTACTGCGATTGTGTCCCGGTTCTTACGGACGAGCACCTCAGTAGAGAAAGCCAAAGCTAACTGTCATGATAAGGCGAGAGTTGGTCGCTGTTCGAGAGGTCTCAAGTCCTTAAAGACTTTTTCCGCTTCGGGCGAGGGTCGGCCTTGCCCGACTTAGGCGTATATAGCGCCCCAAATTCGGCCTTCCGAATACTAGGGGCTTCGCCAAAATTTAAAATTGTAGACTTCTATGGCTAAGTGAGAGTGATAAAGCATTATAGTCTGGTTGTCTGGTTCATTGCGCTGAGCACCTCCCTCAAAGGACCCAAAAATGGGAAAAAGAGTGCTCAGATTTATCCCGAACACCCCAGTACTAGTTGCATGGGGGCAGAAGCCGACGACTGGCCAACTCTCAGATTTGATAAACGGCCGCACAGAAGGCAATATTTTAAATTCCAAAAGTGTTGCATAGCGCAAATGAACTAGTTTTCACATTACAGGATCACATGAGCACGTTCATTCAAAAATTACATCTTTAGCACATTCCTCCGCCACAAGGCGGACAGCCTTCAGGACACCATCATAATACATTTCGGGGTGGTGATGCTCCTTGCCCGTCGGTGGCCCCTCCTTCACCAGCTTCTCAGCGTCCATCTTCGCCCAGTGCACTTTCGCACGGGAAAAGGCCCTGCGTGCACCTTCAATGCAGACGGACCGCTTGATGACTTCAAACCTGGGGCAGGCATTCACAAGCCGCCTCACTATGCCGAAGTAGCTGCCAGGCAGGAGCTCGCCAGGCCACATCCGAACTATAAGACCCGTCATGGCCCATTCGGCCGCCTTGTGGAGCTTGACCAGTTGCTTCAGCTGATCGCTCAAGGGCATCGGGTGTTCAGTCCCAGTATACTGAGACCAGAACAACTTCTCCGTCGAGCTCCCCTCCTCGGCCCGGTAGAACTCCGCGGCATCCGACACACTGCGAGGCAGATCTGCGAACGCTCCTGGAGAGCTCCGAACTCGGGTAAGTAAAAAGAAATTTTCTTTCACGGGCTTGCTTTGCATAATGAATGCCTTACCCGCCGCTATCTTCTTAACCGCCTCAATTTCCTGGAGGGCCTTTTGGGCTTCGGCCTTGGCATGTTTTGCACCCTCGAGGGCCTTCGCAAGCTCGCACTCTCGCGTCTTAGAGTCAAGCTCCAAGGAATCGTGCTTCTTGACGAGAGCCTGGAGCTCTTGCTGCACCTCGCCTACTCGGGCCTCTTGTTTTTCTCGCTCGGTGGGCTCTCTGGCCGCTTTGTTTTCGCCCTCGGATAGCGCCTTCTTCAGGGTCGCCACTTCGGTCGTGGCCCCTAGCACATTCATGATGATCCTATTATTTTGCAACCAAATCTCCTTTTATATATAGACAAGGTATTGCTTACCTTTGCTCTCCTCGAGCTGCCTCTTGGCAAGGCCGAGCTCTTCCTCGGACCGCTCAAGGTCTTGCTTCAATGCAGCGACCTCCGCAGTACGTGCGGCAGCGGCCAGCAGGGAAGCCTGCATATTCACATAGACATATTTTGATTAGGCTCCTGTGATTATTATTTGATCCTCTATTCGGCTTTTCTTCGCAAACGCCAAACAGAGCATCAGGGGCTACTGTCTATACGGTAATATTTTCCTATATATTGATTACTTACCTGAAAGCCTGTTAGGAGGCTGGCACAAGCTTCATTTAGTCCATTTTTGGCGGACTGAACCTTCTCGATCACCACACTCATGATAGTGAGTGCTCTTCGTCGATGGAAGCGCCACGAAGCGCTTCCAGCAAGTTGTCCGATGCCTCTGGATGGGCAGAGGCCACCGGCACGGGCGGCTTGCCCCTCTTAACAAGGGGTCGCCTGCCGGAGTCCGGAACCACTTTGGAGGTTCGGCGCGTGTTCATTGAGGGCGAACTTGGGGCCCATGGGAGTCTTGCCCCCTTTGCGCCCAGGGTCCGGAATGTCGCCTCGAGGCGCCTCCAGGACTACCTCCCCTCAGCTCGGTGCCCTTTGAGACAACACCTCAACGTTGTCCGTAGGGCGAGGGGAGGAGGTGGTCGGAAGTGAATCGCTATTGATGTCCGACAGGTCCAAAGAACCATCCGACGAAGATACGTCGATATGGGCTCGGGCCGGACTGCATAATCATGTTCGGCGTAAAGAGAAGCAGTGCAATAAAACATACCCTGAATTACTGTGGTATCCGGATACTTACGATTTCGCCAGGGGCTTGTCCCTGGGTAACCACTCGTCGCCGCTGTAGGCGGCCGTCATGGAGCAGTCCGGAAGGAGGGTCCTTCCCTTCTTGGACCCTTCGGCCTCCCCGGTTCAGGCGGCCTTCCTTTTCTTGTCCCCCCGGGGGGAACCTTTCCTCTTCCTCCTCCTCGTTTTCATGGGAGGAGTGCGCCTCGGAGTTATCGGACAATGAGTTCGATATAACCTGGCGCTGGAGGCCTTTCCGGGTCCCCATGGCCTTCTTCTTGGCCTTCTTCTCCGGCACCTCATAAGGCGCCGGAATCAGCATCTTCGTTAGAAGAGCATCTGCTAGATCTTCGGGCAGAGGAGCCGGACGTTCGATCTGCTCCGCCGTCTCTATCCAGTCCTGTTAATGGCATGGAAACTTAGATCCCGCACATGATTATACTGGGGAAAATAAATATCCTGTGAGATATAAAAGTTTACCGGATTGGCATGGCGCTTTGTGCTGAGTCTGCGGTCTTACGTAAGGGGAGGAGGTACCTCGGCGCCCTTGAACAACACCCTCCAGACGTCCTTGTGCATCGTGTCATAGAGCTCTTGCAGCGTCTGGTGCTTGGCTGGGTCGAACTCCCATAAATTGAATGCCTGCCTTTGACACGGGAGGATCTGGCGGAAGAGCATGACTTGGACCACATTGACGAGCTTGATTTTCTTGCTCATCATGTTTTTGATACAGGTCTGGAGTCCGGTCAGCTCTACCGAGGGACCCCAGGACAGGCCCTTCTCTTTCCAGGAGGTGAGCCGCGTGGGGATTCCGGATCGAAATTTGGGGGCCGCCACCCAGTTGGTGTCGCGCGGCTCGGTGATGTAGAACCATCCCGATTGCCACCCCTTTATGGTCTCCACATAGGAGCCTTCGAGCCATGTAACATTGGGCATTTTGCCCACCATGGCGCCTCCACACTTCGCCTGCTGGCCGACCACCACCTTAGGTTTGACATTGAAGGTTTTCAGCCACAAGCCGAAGTGGGGTGTGATGCGGAGGAAAGCCTCGCACATGACGACAAACGCCGAGATGTTGAGGATGAAATTGGGGGCCAGATCGTGAAAGTCCAGCCCGTAGTAGAACATGAGCCCACGGACAAATGGGTGGAGTGGAAATCCCAGTCCGTGGACGAAGTAGGTAAGGAAAACTACCCTCTCATGGGGCTCCGGCGTAGGGATGATCTGCCCCGCATCGGTAAGCCGGTGTGCGATATCCGTGGCTAGATATCCGACTCCTCGTAGCTTTGAGATGTTCTCCTCCGTGATGGAGGAGACCATCCATTTGCCTCCCACTCCGGACATGCTTGGAGTGGTTTGAGGGGAAAACTCGAACTTGGGCGCTGGACCTCAAGTGCGCAAGAATGGATGAGCAAGGAGGAAGAAGGCGTGGGGGAAACTAGTAAATCCCTGTCCCTTTATAAGGGCAGAAGAGGCGATGCGCCTCCTCACTTACCTAGCAAAACTCGCTCATTCCCCAAGCGCCGTAATTGATGGCGCGGTTGGGTTACCCACATCCGTATTGATGAGAATCCTGTGATAAGGGGACACGATCTCTGCTTTGACAAGATGTGCCAAGGGAACCGCCTCGCGATATGCATCGTGGCTGGTTGGGAAAAACGGTTCGAATAAAGACCGGGTTGTGGTGTGGTGACATGCCGCAAAATTCGTCAGTGGATTAGATTTGTGGAAATATTATTCTCTCTATGGAGGTACGTGGAATTTGTTTTGCAGAGCCGGACACTATCCTTGTGTTCAAAAACTTCTATGGAGTATTCGGAGGAGGAACCCGCCTTGCAATGACGAAGACAATCTGCGCGCCGGACTCATCGTCATTGAAGCCTGGTTCAGGGGCTACTGAGGGAGTCCTGGATTAGGGGGTCTCCGGACACCCAGACTATATCCTTTGGCCGGACAGTTGGACTATGAAGATACAAGATTGAAGACTTCGTCCCGTGTCCGGATGGGACTCTCCTTGGCGTGGAAGGCAAGCTTGGCGATACAGATATGTAGATCTCCTCCCTTGTAACCGACTCCGTATAACCCTAGCCCCCTCTGGTGTCTATATAAACCGGAGGGTTTAGTCCGTAGGACAACAACAATCATACCACAGGCTAGCTTCTAGGGTTTAGCCTCTATGATCTCGTGGTAGATCAACTCTTGTAATACTCATATCATCAAGATCAATCAAGCAGGAAGTAGGGTATTACCTCCATCGAGAGGGCCCGAACCTGGGTAAACATTGTGTCCCCCGCCTCCTGTTACCATCTGCCTTAGATGCACAGTTCGGGACCCCCTACCCGAGATCCGCTGGTTTTGACACCGACACCCGCCGCGAGCCTCAACACTCATCGGACCGCATACATCGGTATGTGTTATTTCCAATAAGTCAGTGGCTCGCTCCATTGTTCCAGAGAACGGAGTCTTAGTCATCTTGCCCATGAGGCATGGTTTGCAAGATCAAATGATTCATAATCAAGTGATTCCAAAAATCCATCCGCATGGAGTTTCTTCATGCGTGTTACACCAATATGACCTAAACGGTAGTGCCACAAATATGTTGCACTATCATTATCAACTTTGCATCTTTGGCATCAATCTTATGAATATGTGTGTCACTACGATCGAGATTCAATAAACTATTTATATTGGGTGTATGACCATAGAAGGTTTTATTCATGTAAACAGAACAACAATTATTCTCTAACTTAAATGAATAGCCGTATTGCAATAAACATGATCCAATCATATTCATGCTCAACGCAAACACCAAATAACATTTATTTAGGTTCAACACTAATCCCGAAGGTAGAGGGAGTGTGCAATGGTGATCTTATCAACCTTGGAATCACTTCCAACACACATCGTCACTTCGCGCATAACTAGTCTCTGTTCATTCTGCAACTCCTGTTTTGAGTTACTAATCTTAGCAACTAAACCGGTATAAAATACCCAGGGGTTAATATGAACACTAGGCAAGTACACATCAAAAACATGTATATCACATATACCTTTGTTCACTTTGCCATCCTTCTTATCCGCCAAGTATTTGGGGTAGTTCCGCTTCCAGTGAACATTTCCTTTGAAGTAGAAGCACTCAGTTTCAGGCTTGGGTTCAGCTTTGGGCTTCTTCACGAGAGTGGCAACTTGCTTGCCATTCTTCTTGAAGTTCCCTTTCTTTCCCTTTGCCCTTTTACTTGAAACTAGTGGTCTTGTTAACCATCAACACTTAATGCCCTTTCTTGATTTCTACCTTCGCCGATTTCAACATCACGAAGAGCTCGCGAGCTCAGGAATCGTTTTCGTCATCCCGTGCATATTATAGTTCTTCACGAAGTTCCAGTAACTTGGTGATAGCAACTAGAGAAATCTGGCAATCAATATCTTATCTAGAAGATTAACTCCCACTTAATTCAAGCGATTGTAGTACTCAGACATTCTGAGCACATGCTCACTGGTTGAGCTATTCTCCTCCATCTTTTAGGCAAAGTACTTGTCAGAGGTCTCATACCGTTCGACACGGGCATGAGACTGAAATACCAATTCCATCTCTTGGAACATCTTAAATGCTCCGTGGCGTTCAAAACATTTTCGAAGTCCCGGTTCCAAGCCGTAAAGCATGGTGCACTAAACTATCAAGTAGTCATCATACCGAGCTTTGTCAAATGTTCATAACGTCTGCATCTGCACCTGCAATAGGTCTGTCACCTAGCGGTGCATCAAGGACATAATTATTCTGTGCAGCAATGAAGATAATCCTCAGATCATGGACCAAGTCCGCATCATTGCTACTATCATCTTTCATCTTATTTTTCTCTAGGAACATATATTAAATAAACGGGTAGCTACATCGCGAGCTATTGATCTACAACATAATTTGCAAATACTATCAAGACTAAGTTCATGATAAACTAAAGTTCAATTAATCATATTACTAAAGAACTCCCACTTAGATAGACATCCCTCCGGTCATCCAAATGATCACATGATCCATATCAACTAAACCATGTCCGATCATCACGTGAGATGGAGTAGTTTTCAATGGTTAACATCTCTATGTTGATCATATCTACTATATGATTCACGTTCGACCTTTCGGTCTTAGTGTTCCGAGGCCATGTCTGTACATGCTAGGCTCGTCAAGGTTAACCCAAGTATTCTGCACGTGCAAAACTGTCTTGCACCCGTTGTATGTGAACGTAGAGCTTATCACACCCGATCATCATGTGGTGTCTCGGCACGACGAACTATCGCAACGGTGCATACTCAGGGAGAACACTTATACCTTGAAATTTAGTGAGGGATCATCTTATAATGCTACCGCCGTACTAAGAAAAACAAGGTGCATAAAAAAAATAAACATCACATGCAATCAAAATATGTGACATGATATGGCCATCATCATCTTGTGCCTTCGATCTCCATCTCCAAAGCACCGTCATAATCTCCATCGTCACCGGCTTGACACCTTGATCTCCATCGTAGCATCATTGTCGTCTCGCCCACTATTGCTTCTACAACTATCGCTAACGCATAGTGATAAAGTAAAGCAATTTCATGGTGATTGCATTTCATACAATAAAGTGACAACCATAAGGCTCTTGTAAGTTGCTGATAACTTTTACAAAACATGATCATCTCATAGAATAACGTATATCACATCACGTCTTGACCATATCACATCACAACATGCCCTGCAAAAACAAGTTAGACATCGTCTACTTTGTTGTTGCAAGTTTTACATGGCTGCTACGGTCTTCTAGCAAGAACCGTTCATACACACGCATCAAAACCACAACAATTTTTTGTCAAGTGTGCTATTTTAACCTTCAACAAGGACCAGCCATAGTCAAATTCGATTCAACTAAAGTTGGAGAAACAGACACCCGCCAACCACCTTTATGCAAAACAAGTTGCATGTCTGTCGATGGAACCGGTCTGATGAACCTGGTCATGTAAGGTTGGTCCGGGCCGCTTCATCCAACAATATCGCCGAATCAAAATAAGACGTTGGTGGTAAGCAGTATGAATATTATCGCCCACAACTCTTTGTGTTCTACTCGTGCATATCATCTACGTATAGACCTGGCTCGGATGCCACTATTGGGAACGTAGCATGCAATTTCAAAAAAATTCCTACGCTCACACAAGATCTATCTAGGAGATGCATAGCAACGAGAGGGGGAGAGTGTGTCCACGTACCCTCGTAGACCAAAAGCGGAAGCGTTAGTTTAACGCGATTGATGTAGTCGAATGTCTTCACGATCCAACCAATCAAGTACTGAACGTACGGCACCTCCGAGTTCAGCACACGTTCAACTTGATGACGTCCCTCGAACTCTTGATCCAGCAGAGGGTCAAGGGAGAGTTTCGTCAGCACGACGGCATGGTGACCGTGATGGTGATGTGATCCGCGCAGGGCTTCGCCTAAGCACTACGATGCTATGACCGGAGGAGTAAACCGTGGAGGGAGACGCCGCACATGGCTTGGAACAATTGGTGTGTCTCCAAGGGGTGCCCTGGCCACATATATAAAGGAGGGAGAGGGAGGAGGCTGGCCCTAGGGTGGCGCCAAGTGGGGGGAGTCCTACTAGGACTCCTAGTCCTAGTAGAATTCGGCCCCCTTCTTATTCCTTCTCATGGAGGTGGAAAGGGGGGAGGACAGGGAGAGGGGGAAAGGAAAGGGGGCCCACGCCCCCTTCCCTTGTCCAATTCGTAAAGCCCATGGGGGGATGCGCATCACCCCTTGTGGGCTCCCCTCTCTCTCCCCTATGGCCCATGATGGCCCATTACTTTCCCGAGGGGTTCCGGTAACCTCCCAGTTCTCCAAAAAATACCCGAAACGATCTGAAACGATTCCGGTGTCCGAATATCATCGTCCAATATATCAATCTTTACCTCCCGACTATTTCGAGAGTCCTCATCATGTCCGTGATCTCATCCGGGACTCCGAACAATCTTCTGCCACCAAAACGCATAACTCATAATACAAATCGTCATCGAACGTTAAGTGTGCGGACCCTACGGGTTCGAGAACTATGTAGACATAACCGAGACATATCTTCGGTCAATAACCAATAGCGGAAACTGGATGCTCATATTGTATAACGCCCCCGATGCGGCTATATCTCCCACGTGTCGAGGCACGACTTAGAGGCATAACCGCATTGAAAGCAATGTCGCAAGTGAGGTAATCTTCACACAACCCATGTAATAATTTAAGGAGAAAGGTACATAGTTGGCTTACAATCGCCACGTCACACAAGACATAATTAAACTTACATCATTGAGTACACTCAAGGTCCGACTACGGAACCAAAATAAATAAGATACCCCACATGCTAACACAGATCCCGAATCGTCCCAGCTGGGCACCACTACGATCATCTGAAGCGAAACATAGTAACGACCACGTTCCTCGTCGAACTCCCACTTGAGCTCGGTGGAATCAATGCACCGGCCTCATCGGAACCTGCAAGCTGTATGGAAGTATCTGTGAGTCACGGGGACTCAGCAATCTCACACCATGAGATCAAGACTATTTAAGCTTTAGGGAGGACATAGTATTCAAGTGGAGCTGCGACAGCGACTAGCATATATGGTGGCTACATACAAAAGAGAGCGAGAAGAGAAGCAAAGCACGGTCGTGAAACTAGTAATGATCAAGAAGTGATCCTGAACTACTTCGTCGGACATAACTCCAACACCGTGTTCACTTCCCGGACTCACGAGAAGAGACCATCACGGTTACACACGCGTTGATGTGTATTTTATTGAGGTCCACTTTAGGTTTTCTACAACCGACATTAACAAATTCCCATCTGCCTCATAACATGGGCACGGCTTTGAAAGATATTACCTGCAGGGTGTCCCAACTTAGCCCATTATAAGCTCTCACGGTCAACGAAGGATTATTCCTTCTACCGGGAAGACCCGATCAATCTCGGAATCCCGGACTACAAGACATTTCGACAGCAATAAAACAAGACCAGCAAAGCCACCCGGTTGTGCCGACAAATCCCGATAGGAGCTGCACATATCTCGTTCTCAGGGCACATCCAGATGAGACAGGCTACGAGTAAAACCAACCCTCAGGTTGCCCCAAGGTGGCCCAAGAAGGCTCGGTTGAACCAGCCTTCGAAGGAACACCGGTCCGGGGGGTTAAAATAAAGATGACCCTCGGGCTCGCGAAAACCGGGGAAAAGGCTTAGGTGGCAAATGGTAAAACCAATGTTGGGCCTTGCTGGACGAGTCTTATTCAAAGCGAACTGTCAAGGGGGTCCCATAAATCACCCAACCGTGTAAGGAACGCAAAATCAAGGAACATAATACCGGTATAACGGAAACTAGGGTGGCAAGAGTGGAACAAAACACCAGGCATAAGGCCGAGCCTTCCACCCTTTACCAAGTATATAGATGTATTAATTATAGCAGATATATATTGTGATATCCCCAACAAGTAAACATGTTCCAAAAAGGAACAACATCTCCATGTTCCAACAAGGAACAAACTTCAGCTTCACCTGCAACTAGCAACGCTATAAGAGGGCTGAGCAAAGCGGTAACATAGCCAATCAACGGTTTGCTAGGAAGGATGGTTAGGGGCTGACATGGCAATATGGGTGGCATGATATAGCAAGTGGTAGGCATCGCAGCATAGGCATAGCAAAAGAGCGAGCATCTAGCAAAGCAAAGATAGAAGTGATTTCGAGGGTATGGTCATCTTGCCTGCAATGTTCTCGAGTTGTCGAAAGCTTGATCCTCGGCGTTCTCAACAGGCTCCTCGTTCACGTACTCGTCTCCCGACTCTACCCAAAGCAACAACACAAACAAAGGAACCACAATAAATCACGGTGCAATGCACAATCAACATGATGCAAAACATGACATGATATGCATGATGAGATATGCAATGCTTATATGCGCTCCGAAGGTAAATGATGAACCAGGCACCAACTACTGGAAAGATGAGATGATTTCGGTTGAAATCGATATAAAGATCACCGAATCGGATGCACGGTTTGCAAATGGCAAGCAAAACAAGAATGGCGCAAATCTGCCATTAACAGCATGATGCCACTTAGCAAGCAACAATTAAATAAGCTACTGCACCCAAACGTAACAACAAAGCACATGGTAGTGATCTACACATGATGCTCGACAAAAGATGAGCACTGAGCTACGGCTAGTTCACATCATAACATGTTCAAACAAGCATGGCAAAAGTGCTCAAAGTAACAGGCTGGACATGGCAAAAACAGTAACAGGTTGCAATGTTCAGAGCATCAAAACTACATGCTACAGGAACTTAAAATAGCAAAACATGGCATGGCATGAATCTACTCAAAGCCTAGAACAAAAGTCCTTACTGACCATAAGCCAAAAGGACTAGAAAATATAGTAACACTCATGTCAATATTGAAAGTCTTGTTAACAGATTCAGCAACTTGACATGTCAAAACTGATAACGAGATGGCATGTTAACAAGCTCAATGCACTCACTACAGAGCCTCAAATGATGAACTAAGCATACATACATCAAGAAGACATGACATAGAAGACACCCATGGCAAGAACACTAACATAGCATATATGGATCAACCACAACAAGCTAGGCAAAATTGAATAACACGTATACAATCTGCCAGAAATCATTTGATAGCAAAAGTAGAGCTCGATTGACTCAAGCTATGGCATCCCATAATTGCAAACAAAGGCATGGATGGATAGAGCAAGTCATGCTTTACAAAACACCCTTACTGAAGTATCTCAAAATATGCATAGATCTCTCGGTATCATCAAGCAAACATGGCATCAAAATCAGCTAAAACAGGGCTGAAATCAGCAACATTAGGACACCTACTTTGCATGCTTGTGCTAGTCACCACATAGATCACAAAAATACATGGCATATACCACTGGAAAGATGACATGGCATTTTACAAAACTCATGTAGGAATCAACTTCATAGGATGCACATATTAATCATAGCAAAAATAACAAAAGTGCAACTCCTGATAAAAATCAGAAACTATCAGCACCTTGCACTCTTCCAACAGCATTTCGGGCATCAAGATGAGCTCAAATGAAAATGATGCAATGGAATGAAATGATCTACTCTTCGAGACGAACATTTTGACATATTATCGCGAAAAATGGGTCTACGGATGCGAAGATATAGCATGTTGAATATTGCACAAAATTACAAAAGATTTATGACTTAGTGGAAAAGAAGAGGAGAAGAGGTCAACGGCGCGGACTCGAGGCGGATCGGGCGGATCGGGCCGCGGGCAGTGACGGCCTTGGAGCTCGGGACGGCGGCAGCGAAGCTCGGCCGGCGAGGGGGAAAGCGGCGCCGGCGGAGCACGAGGCGGGGCAGCCAGGGCGCTGGCGGCGGCGGCGGCGAAGCGAGGAGCCGGCGAGGCCGAGGCCTTCGGCGGCGAAGCTTCGGGAGCACGCTGTGGGCGGCGCGCCACCGGCGAAGACGAGGGCGGCGGCGAGGTGAGGTCCGCCGGCGGCGCCGGCGGGCGCCGGGCCGGGCGGCGGCGGCGGGCGCGCTCCGGCGAGGCGCGGAGCCAGGAGGCGGCGGGCGGGCGACCGGGCAGGGCGGGCAGGCGTGGGCCCGCAGAGAGCAGCGCGGAGAGAGAGAGAGGCGGCGTGGCGCGCCGAGTGGAGGAGGGCGGCGGCGCTGAGGTGGCGGACCTCCGATTCGTCGGAGCGACGTGGCGGCGGCGGCTGGACACGTCCGGCGGGGTGCGGACGCGTCCGGTGGCTTCGGGAGGAGCTAGACTAGGGTTTGGACTGCGAATTTTTCGGGAGGAGCACATATATATAGGTAGAGGGAGCTAGGAGAGTCCAAATGAGGTGTAGTTTTCGCCCACACGATCGTGATCGAACGACGGAGAGCATGGAGGTGTCTTAGATGGGTTATTGGGCTGTTTTGGAGGGGTGTTGGGCTGCAACTTAAAAGAGGCCTCTGCGAAGGTGCGGTTAACCGTTGGAGTACCAAACGAGCTCCAAATGACCCGAAACTTGACCGGTGGTCTCCGGGTGTTATACCAAGGCCACTAGACAAACCTCGGTCCATTTCGAGACGGTTTAATACCCGCACGGAAAAAGCGTAAAAGGACCGCCGGGGAGATAGGAGTGTCGGATTGCAAAAGCGGACAGCGGGAAAAATGCTCGGAATCATGAGGCGAACACGTATGCAAATCGATGCACATGATGACATAATATAAAATGCATGACACGGACAAAAAGCAAAAGGAGAAAACCCAACCACGGAGGAATATCATATATCAATGCGAAAATGGCAAGAGTCGGAGTTACAAATATGGAAAGTTACTTCCGGGTGTTACAACACTCCACCACTACAAGAGGATCTCGTCCCGAGATCTAGGACTGAAAGAACTCCGGATATTCAGAACGGAGGTGATCCTCACGCTCCCAAGTAGCTTCTCGGTCGGAATGGTGTGACCACTTCACTTTCAGGAATTTGATTGACTTGTTGCGAGTCTTGCGCTCGGTTTCTTCAAGAATAGCAGCGGGTGCTCATGATAAGAGATCTTCTTGAAGGTCAATCTCTTCAAAGTTGATAGTGCGTTCAGGAGTCTTGAAGCACTTGCGAAGCTGTGACACGTGAAACACATCGTGCACGTTTGCAAAGTTGGATGGAAGCTCAAGTTGATAGGCGAGATCGCCTCTTTTCCCAATGATCTTGAAAGGACCCACGTATCTTGGGGCAAGCTTCCCTTTGATACCGAAGCGACGAGTGCCTTTCATTGGAGAGACGCGGAGGTAGACATGATCTCCGATTTCAAAAGTCACATCACGGTGCTTATCATCATAATAGCTCTTAAAGCGCGATTATGCGGCTTTGAGATTCTCACGAATGACTTGGCACATTTCTTACATACGTGATCAAGTCATTGCCAAGAAGTTGGCGTTCACTGTCTCGAGACCAATTGAGAGGAGTACGCACTTTCTCGCCATAGAGAATTTCAAATGGGGCCTTGCCGAACTCGCTTGGAAGCTGTTGTTGTAAGAGAACTTCGGCATAAGGAGACAATCTTCCCACTTCATACGAAAGAAATGACACAAGCCCCGAGCATATCTTCAAGAATTTGATTAACTCGCTCGACTTGGCCACTTGTTTGAGGATGGAAAGCTGTCTTTGAAACGAATGTTGGTGCCCATGGCCTTCGAAAAGACTCCCAAAACTTGGAGGTAAAGATGCTGCCACGGTCTCAAGAGATCACTTGTGGAATGCCGTGCAAGGAGACAATCTCGAGGTGTATAGCTCGCCAACCGAGCTGCGTGATGGATTCTTTGATAGGAAGAAAATGAGCCACTTTAGTAAACTTGTCAATGACAACAAAGATAGCATCATTTCCACGCTTGGACTTTGGAAAGCCAGATCCACGAAGTCCATTTCAATATGATCAAACTTCCATTCAGGAATAGCAAGAGGTTGGAGGAGACCAGCTGGTCTTTGGTGTTCTGCTTTCACTCTTCTGCAGACATCACACTCATTCACGAATTGAGCAATTTCTCGCTTCATTCGAGTCCACCAATATGACTGCTTGAGGTCATGGTACATCTTCGCACTTCGGGATGAATGGATAGAAGCGAATTGTGAGCCTCGTTCATAATGACTTTTCTCAGATCACCCTTAGGAACCACAATCCTGTCCTCAAAGAACAGAGTGTCTTTGTCATCAACATGGAAGCACTTGTACTTGGAAATGCCCTTGTCGATACCACGTTTCACTTTCTTCACCATGGCATCCATAAGTTGAGCCTCACGAATCTGATCTTCCAAAGTAGGAGAGACTATGAGGTTGGCCAGAAAGCCTTGAGGAACAACTTGAAGATTCAGCTTGCGGAAAGATTCACGAGATCCGGTGAAAGGGCTTGAGGATTAGGCTGTTGCGATAAGCTTTCTGCTCAAAGCGTCTGCAATGACATTGGCTTTGCCGGAGTATACTCAATACTTGGGTTGTACTCTTGAATCATTTCGACCCATCGAGTCTGCACGAGGTTGAGGTTAGGCTGAGTGAAGATGTACTTGAGACTCTTGTGATCGGTGAAAATGTCCACTTTTCTTCCCAACAAGAGATGTCTCCAAGTAATCAAAGCATGAACAAGCGCCGCCAACTCAAGATCGTGAGTGGGGTAGTTCTTCTCGTTGGGCTTCAATCTGGCGAGAGGTATAAGCCACAACTCTCTTCTCTTGCATTAACACAGCACCGAGACCTTGAAGAGAAGCATCACAGAACACTTCATATGGCTTGGATTCATCGGAGGAGTTAGAGCAGGGAGCTGTGAGTTTCTCTTTGAGAGTCTTGAAAGCAACGTCACACTCGGGAGACCGACATACTTCACCTGCTTCGGAGGAGGTTGGAAAGAGGCTTTGCAATCTTGGAGAAGTTCTCAACGAATCTTGACAATAGCTTGCAAGACCAAGAAAGCTGCGGAGCTGCTTGACATTCGAGGAGGTTCCCAATTCACAATTGCGGACACCTTCTCGGGATCAACAATGATGCCCTTGGCGAGAGATGATATGACCAAGATAAAGCACTTCATCAAGCCAGAATTCACACTTGGAGAACTTGGCATAGAATGGTACTCTCTGAGCTTGTCTAGCACCAATCGCAAATGTATGGCATGATCCTTCTTATTCTTGGAGAGACCAAGATATCATCAAGATAGACCAAGACGAACTCATTGGTGTAAGGATTGAATATGAAGTTCATCATCCGAGAGAAGGTTGGAGGAGCATTGACGAGGCGAAAGACATGACAAGATATTCATAAGAACCAAAGCTTGTTCGAATCTTTGTCTTGGGAATATCTTGTTCACGAATCGAATCGATGATACCCCATACGAAGGTCAAGCTTAGAGAACACTGTAGCACCCTTGAGTTGCTCGAAAAGTTCATTGATGTTGGGAAGTGGATACTTGTTCTTGATTGTCTTCTTATTCAATGGACGGTGTCGACACAAAGTCGGTCCGAGCCATCCTTCTTCGGACAAAAGAACACCACAACCCCATGGAGATGAACTCGGTCCGATCAAACCCAGACGCTCTTGTTCATCGAGCTGCTTCTTCAATTCCCTCAGCTCATCAGGTCCAAGCTTGTATGGGCGCTTGCAAAGCGGGTTCGATGCGGGCTCAAGATCGATAACGAACTCGGTGGCGATGAGGAGGCATACCGGAAGCTCTTCGGAAAGACATCTTGGTACTCACAAACGACTGGAATCTGAGAGATGGCATTCAATTCGCCCTTCTCATTGAGAGAAAACAACCGAATAGTTTCATCACGAGAGGCATAGATGATCACATCATTAGAAGAATGAGTCAAATGAATTTCCACAGCAGCACAATCAATCTGAGCTTTGTCTTGATAAAGCCATCCATTCGAGAATAAGATCAATGTCCGAGTCACCGAGAACAATTGGTTTAGCCAGAAATCTATAATCCCCCATCTTGATACCGACATTCGGAACCAACATGGTAGATCTCAAACGCTTCGCCGGAGAAATAACTTGCATAGCTTGAGGTAATGCCTCAGTATCAAAATTGTGCTTGATGCAAAAGGATATGACATGAAAGAATGCGATGCACCAAGATCAAATAAGACTTTTGCAGGAATATCATTAATCGAGAGATTACCCAATATCACATCGAAGATTCCTCCGCTTGAGCTGCATTCATCATATTGACCTTGGCATGCTTTGGATTATGCTTGACCACTTTGCATTGCTGGAAGATTTCACGGAGGAGGAGGCGGAAGGCGCCTCTGGTTGAAGCACTTGTTAGCATAGTGACCCTTCTGTGACACTTGTTGCAAGTGACCTCGAGAGAGCGGACGGTGGTAAGGAGCACTTGACCTTGGAGCTTGAGAATTAGACTTGTTACGATAGCTTGGGTTGGGTGGGTGGGAAGATCCACGGCCACCTGAGTTCTTCTCTGGTAAGGCCGACGGAGCGGAGGAGGGGCAGATAAAACTTCTGCTGCTTGGCTGCCACTTGAGAGGACGAGGAGGACTGAATCTGCATCTCGATTCTCTTCTTAGAAGCCTCGCACTTGAGCTGTGCCGCTTCTTGCTTGAGTGCCATGTTGTAGAAATCATCATACTTATCTCGCTCAAACAGCACAAGAGGTAATTGCAGATCTTCTCTCGCACCACCTCTGAACTGATAGATCATACTCCTTTCATCAGGTACATCTTGCTTAGCAAAACGAGCGAGCTTCTGGAACTGGATATTGTATTGATAGACAGACAAGGTGCCCTGCTTGAGATTGCGGAACTCCTCACGCTTGCTCTCAACAACACTCTTCGGGATGTGATGAGCTCGAAATCACGGCGGAACTCATCCTGTAATGACACGACCTCCTCTGGAATCTTTGTATTCTGGAACCACTCAGCAGCTTGATCCTTGAGTTGAAGCGATGCAAACTTGACAAAGTCCTCGTGTCCGACATTGCTACAGTCAAAGTGCTTGCAGATGTCCACTAACCAATCATCGCGTCTGTTGCCTCAACACGTAAACCGAAAGACTTGGCTGATTAGCGAGAAACCGATCGAGAGTAGCAAAGTGTGGCTGATTGTTGCCTTGACCTTGATTGCCTTGATTGCCTTGATTGCCTTGCCCTGAGTGCGTTCTTGCAAGAGCTGCAAAATCATCGAGCATTGGCATTGGTGGCTGCCATAATAGCTTGCCGGGCTTCGGAGGCGGAGGTGGAGGTGGAGGTGGAGGATTGACCGATCCCCATCATTGCGATCCGGATTCGACGCGTTGGCGGAGCCATCTGAAGAGGGTGACATCCGTTAGTCCTTTGATAGACAAAATGATAAGTAGAATCAGCGGATAGAAATTGCAACATATAGTCTTCACAATAAACATTCAACAAGAACGAGCGAATGAATTCCAAAGTTAATCATCACACATCCATTAAGGTGAGAAGCCACTTAGATAACGATATGGAAACAACATCATCTTAGAAACAAATCGAATATCATAACTGAAAACAAAAGGTTGGCTGCTAGAATGAGCGGAACAAACACATGATAGAGATTTCGCTCAAAGTGTTAGTGGTGGGGCCCACACGACACGACGATAGCGGACGTCACGAATGACTAACAAGGCGTCCCGAATCAGCATAGCCAAGGATTCTTTAAGGCGTCTCGCGACCATCAGAATCGACCGTGAATGGGCGGACCACTAGACGTTGAACCCCAATCTCAAATCATACATCATCGGAAAGAATATCACGTAAGCTACTAGAATTCCCACCTATGAACTCCGAAAACTTTACGGTTATGCAATCTGGTGTTGGGGATCAGGGACACAAAATATATCACCCAAACTAACAATACCTAGATCCAAACAGTATCCATCCGTCAACACATAACCAAGAAATCCTCGAAATCGTGTACCTCGACCTTGAAAAACATCCGTTATGCAAGTCATGGCAATACTCCCTTTTCGCCACAAGATCTTTGGCTATCGGGTTATCTCACCAACAACTGCACAAAAGAGATTTCGATGTCGGCAAAACTCGTATTCGAGAATGCAACGATAAAATTGTGACGACAACACCTCGGAGCTCAACTCCCGGGACACCGCCACAACCCCTAAATGTCGAGGCACCAAGAACAATGTTCTCGTCACAAAATCATCGGAACGATTCCAAGATACCCACGTGATCCTAAAAAAATTTTAGTGAAATTTGAGAAGAGAAGAGTCAAAACTCTCGTCGGGATACCTCACCGAAGGTCGAAGGACCGGAAGCAAAAGAATTCTTACCTCTCCGATATATATAATCCTAAGACTCAAAACATTTTCCATTCTAGACTCAACAACGTCGACAAACAATCAAGTAGGGGCTCCTAAGTCGGGAAGGCTCGATTACCAACTTATAACGCCCCGATGCGGCTATATCTCCCACGTGTCGAGGCACGACTTAGAGGCATAACCGCATTGAAAGCAATGTCGCAAGTGAGGTAATCTTCACACAACCCATGTAATAATTTAAGGAGAAAGGTACATAGTTGGCTTACAATCGCCACGTCACACAAGACATAATTAAACTTACATCATTGAGTACACTCAAGGTCCGACTACGGAACCAAAATAAATAAGATACCCCACATGCTAACACAGATCCCGAATCGTCCCAACTGGGCACCACTCTCGATCATCTGAAACGAAACATAGTAACGACCACGTTCCTCGTCGAACTCCCACTTGAGCTCGGTGGAATCAATGCCCGCCTCATCGGAACTCGCAATCAAGCTGTATGGAAGTATCTGTGAGTCACGGGACTCAGCAATCTCACACCAGCGAGATCAAGACTATTTAAGCTTTAGGAGGACATAGTATTCAAGTGGAGCTGCGACAGCGACTAGCATATATGGTGGCTACATCGCAAAAGAGAGCGAGAAGAGAAGCAAAGCACGGTCGTGAAACTAGTAATGATCAAGAAGTGATCTGAACTACTTACGTCGACATAACTCCAACACCGTGTTCACTTCCGGACTCACCGAGAAGAGACCATCACGGTTACACACGATTGATGTGTATTTTATTGAGGTCCACTTTAGGTTTTCTACAACCGGACATTAACAAATTCCCATCTGCCTCATAACCATGGCACGGCTTTGAAAGATATTACCTGCGGGGTGTCCCAACAGCCCATTATAAGCTCTCACGGTCAACGAAGGATTATTCCTTCTACCGGAAGACCCGATCAATCTCGGAATCCCGGACTACAAGACATTTCGACAGAATAAAACAAGACCAGCAAAGCCACCCGGTTGTGCCGACAAATCCCGATAGGAGCTGCACATATCTCGTTCTCGGGGCACATCCGGATGAGACAGGCTACGAGTAAAACCAACCCTCGAGTTGCCCCAAGGTGGCCCATGAGTAGCTCGGTTCGGGCCAGCTCGAAGGAACACCGGTCAGGGGGTTAAAATAAAGATGACCCTCGGGCTCGCGAAAACCGGGGAAAAGGCTTAGGTGGCAAATGGTAAAACCAATGTTGGGCCTTCTTTGGACGAGTCTTATTCAAAGCGAACTGTCAAGGGGTCCCATAAATCACCCAACCGTGTAAGGAACGCAAAATCAAGGAACATAATACCGTATAACGGAAACTAGGGTGGCAAGAGTGGAACAAAACACCGCATAAGGCCGAGCCTTCCACCCTTTACCAAGTATATAGATGTATTAATTATAGCAGATATATATTGTGATATCCCCAACAAGTAAACATGTTCCAAAAGGAACAACATCTCCATGTTCAACAAGGAACAAACTTCACTTCACCGCAACTAGCAACGCTATAAGAGGGCTGAGCAAAGCGGTAACATAGCCAATCAACGGTTTGCTAGGAAGGATGGTTAGGGGCTGACATGGCAATATGGGTGGCATGATATAGCAAGTGGTAGGCATCGCAGCATAGGCATAGCAAAAGAGCGAGCATCTAGCAAAGCAAAGATAGAAGTGATTTCGAGGGTATGGTCATCTTGCCTGCAATGTTCTCAGAGTTGTCGAAAGCTTGATCCTCGAAAACGTTCTCAACAGGCTCCTCGTTCACGTACTCGTCTCCCGACTCTACCCAAAGCAACAACACAAACAAAGGAACCACAATAAATCACGGTGCAATGCACAATCAACATGATGCAAAACATGACATGATATGCATGATGAGATATGCAATGCTTATGTGCGCTCCGGAAGGTAAATGATGAACCAGGCACCAACTACTGGAAAGATGAGATGATTTCGGTTGAAATCGATATAAAGATCACCGGAATCGGATGCACGGTTTGCAACTGGCAAGCAAAACAAGAATGGCGCAAATCTGCCATTAACAGCATGATGCCACTTAGCAAGCAACAATTAAATAAGCTACTGCACCCAAACTTAACAACAAAGCACATGGTAGTGATCTACACATGATGCTCGACAAAAGATGAGCACTGAGCTACGGCTAGTTCACATCATAACATGTTCAAACAAGCATGGCAAAAGTGCTCAAAGTAACAGGCTGGACATGGCAAAAACAGTAACAGGTTGCAATGTTCAGAGCATCAAAACTACATGCTACAGGAACTTAAAATAGCAAAACATGGCATGGCATGAATCTACTCAAAGCCTAGAACAAAAGTCCCTTACTGACCATAAGCCAAAAGGACTAGAAAATATAGTAACACTCATGTCAATATTGAAAGTCTTGTTAACAGATTCAGCAACTTGACATGTCAAAACTGATAACGAGATGGCATGTTAACAAGCTCAATGCACTCACTACAGAGCCTCAAATGATGAACTAAGCATACATACATCAAGAAGACATGACATAGAAGACACCCATGGCAAGAACACTAACATAGCATATATGGATCAACCACAACAAGCTAGGCAAAATTGAATAACACGTATACAATCTGCCAGAAATCATTTGATAGCAAAAGTAGAGCTCGATTGACTCAAGCTATGGCATCCCATAATTGCAAACAAAGGCATGGATGGATAGAGCAAGTCATGCTTTACAAAACACCCTTACTGAAGTATCTCAAAATATGCATAGATCTCTCGGTATCATCAAGCAAACATGGCATCAAAATCAGCTAAAACAGGGCTGAAATCAGCAACATTAGGACACCTACTTTGCATGCTTGTGCTAGTCACCACATAGATCACAAAAATACATGGCATATACCACTGGAAAGATGACATGGCATTTTACAAAACTCATGTAGGAATCAACTTCATAGGATGCACATATTAATCATAGCAAAAATAACAAAAGTGCAACTCCTGATAAAAATCAGAAACTATCAGCACCTTGCACTCTTCCAACAGCATTTCGGGCATCAAGATGAGCTCAAATGAAAATGATGCAATGGAATGAAATGATCTACTCTTCGAGACGAACATTTTGACATATTATACGCGAAAAATGGGTCTACGGATGCGAAGATATAGCATGTTGAATATTGCACAAAATTACAAAAGATTTATGACTTAGTGGAAAAGAAGAGGGAGAAGAGGTCAACGGCGCGGACTACGAGGCCGGATCGGGCGGATCGGGCCGGCGGGCAGTGACGGCGCGGCGGGCTCGGGGCGGCGGCCGGCGAGCTCGACCGGCGCTGGGGAAAGGCGGCGCCAGGGAGGAGCACGGGCGCGGGTCACCGCAAGCCGGCTGCCATGGCGGCGGGCGGCCGGGCGATGAGGGCGCCGGCGAGGCCGAGGCCTTGCGGCGCGGCGAAGCCGGAGCACGCTACTGCGGCGGCGCCGCCACCGCGAAGACGAGGGGCGGCGGCGCGAGGTCCGGCGGGGCGCGCGCCCGGGCGGCGCCGGCCGGGCGGAGGCGGCGGCGGGCGCGCGGCTTCGGGCGAGGCGCGGAGCCCGCGGGAGGCGGCGGGCGGGCGGCCGGCCGGGCGGCGTGGGGCCATGAGGGCAGCGGGCGGCGGAGAGAGAGAGAGAGGCGGCGTGGCGTGCGCGCGAGCGAGTGGAGGAGGGGGCGGCGCTGAGGTGGAGGCCTCCGATTCGTCGGAGCGACGTGGCGTGGGCGGCTGGACACGTCCGGCGGGGTGCGGACGCGTCCGGTGGCTTCGGGAGGAGCTAGACTAGGGTTTGGACTGCGAATTTTTCGGGAGGAGCACATATATATAGGTAGAGGGAGCTAGGAGAGTCCAAATGAGGTGTAGTTTTCGCCCACACGATCGTGATCGAACGACGGAGAGCATGGAGGTGTCTTAGATGGGTTATTGGGCTGTTTTGGAGGGGTGTTGGGCTGCAACTTAAAAGAGGCCTCTGCGAAGGTGCGGTTAACCGTTGGAGTACCAAACGAGCTCCAAATGACCCGAAACTTGACCGGTGGTCTCGGGGTGTTATACCAAGGCCACTAGACAAACCTCGGTCCATTTCGAGACGGTTTAATACCCGCACACGGAAAAACGTAAAAGGGACCGCCGGGGGAGATAGGAGTGTCGGATTGCAAAACGGACAACGGGAAAAATGCTCGGAATCATGAGACGAACACGTATGCAAATGCGATGCACATGATGACATAATATAAAATGCATGACACGGACAAAAAGCAAAAAGGAGAAAACCCAACCACGGAGGGAATATCATATATCAATGCCGAAAATGGCAAGAGTCGGAGTTACAAATATGGAAAGTTACTTCCGGGGTGTTACATATTGGTTCCTACATATTCTATGAAGATCTTTATCGGTCAAACCGCAATGACAACATACGTTATTCCCTTTGTCATCGGTATGTTACTTGCCCGAGATTCGATCGTTGGTATCCTCATACCTAGTTCAATCTCGTTACCGGTAGGTCTCTTTACTCGTTCCTTAATGCATCATCCCATAACTAACTCATTAGTGACATTGCTTGCAAGGCTTATCACGATGTGCATTACCGAGAGGGCCCAGAGATACCTCTCCGATACTCGGAGTGACAAATCCTAATCTTGATCTATGCCAACCCAACAAACACCTTCGGAGACACCTGGAGAGCATCTTTATAATCACCTAGTTATGTTGTGACGTTTCATAGAACACAAGGTGTTCCTCCGGTATTCGGGAGTTGCATAATCTCATAGTTAGAGGAACATGTATAAGTCATGAAGAAAGCAATAGCAATAAAACTTAACGATTATTATGCCAAGCTAACGGATGGGTCTTGTCCATCACATCATTCTCCTAATGATGTGAACTCGTTCATCAAATGACAACACGTGTCTATGGTCAGGAAACTTAACCATCTTTGATGGACGAGCTAGTCAAGTAGAGGCATGCTAGGGACACTTTATTTTGTCTGTGTATTCACACATGTATCAAGTTTCTGGTTAATACAATTCTAGCATGAATAATAAACATTTATAATGATATAAGGAAATATAAAATAACAACTTTATTATTGCCTCTAGGGCATATTTCCTTCAGTGGCCCCAAGTCCTTGAGGGCACATCATGAAGACGAGTTGTGAGCTGCCGAGGAAGCCCAGGGGAGGATGCCATCAGGATGATGTCATCAACATAGAGCAGAAGGTACGCGGTAGCAGCTCCCTAATGATACATGAAGAGGGAAGCATCGGAGCTTGTGGACTGAAATCCAAGTTGTTGTAGGAATGTCACGATACGCTGGTACCACACCTGTGGCGCCTACTTCAGCCCGTAGAATGAATGAGAGAGCAAGCACGCGTGATCTGGCTGCTCGACGTCGACGAAGCCAGTGGGCTGCTGATAGAACACTTGCTCGGCAAGGTGGCCATGTAGGAAAGCGTTGGAGACATCCAACTGATGCACTCGTCAAGCGCGAGAGATCGCCAACTGAAGAACGGTGCGAATCGTGCCCGGTTTGACAACCGATGTGAAGGTGTCAGTGAAGTCCACACCCGCACGCTGTCGAAATCCATGGACCACGCAACGAGCTTTGTAACGCTCGAAAGATCCATTTGGACGTGTCTTGTGGCGGAACACCCATTTGCCACTGATGGCGTTGGCATGGGAGGCTGCGGAACAAGATGCCACATGCGGTTGCGCTGCAACACGTCGAACTCCTCCCGCATCGCCGCAAGCCAATAAGGACCGTGAAGGGCCGCCCCTAAGGCGCTGTAGACGATGGTACCTGGTGAAAAGGAAACACCCTCTCGTCAAAGTACATGTGCATGAGGTGTGCACATGGTGGGAAACAAGATTATAGCACCGGTAACCTTCAGTGTTGGATGGGTACCCGAGCAAGATGGTAGGAAGTGATCGTGGTGCGAGTTTGTGTGTGTGTGGGGGGGGGGGGTAGATGCGATTCTAGGATAGCAGAGACACCCGAATGTGCGAAGGTCATCATACGAGGGAGGCGCACCGAAGAGGAGGTGGTAAGGAGTGTAGTTCCAACTGGGACGACACGGTCTAATGTTAAGAAGAAGAGTGGCGATGGTGAGAGCGTCAGGCCAGAACCTGGGAGGGACACTAGAGTGAAAGAGTAATGTGTGAACGCAGTCATTGAGAGTGCATAGGATGCGCTCAGCGCGGCCATTCTGATGTGATATGTAGGGGCAGGTTAGACGGAAATTGGTGTCGTGAGAGGCAAGAAGATCTCGAACGGCGACATTGTCAAATTCTTTTTCGTTATCGGTTTGGAGTGCAAGTACGGGGCGACCTAACTATGTGGTGACATAGGAATAAAATGCCGTGAGCGTGGCTAAGGCATCAGATTTGTGAGGAAGAGGAAATATCCACACATAATGAGAAAATCATCTAAAATCACCAAATAATAGAGGTAGCCCGTGTTACTTGCAACTAGAGATGTCCAAACATCACTTTGAAGTAATTAAAACGGAAAAGTGGAAATAATGGTGGACACACTAAAAGGAAGACGAACATGCTTGCCGAGACGGCAAGCCTCACAAGTATGGTCGTCGATCTTATTGCATCAGAATGAAAAACTCTTAAGAATTTGACACAAAACGGTGGAGTTCGGGTGTCCCAAACGAGCATGACAGAGGTCGACACCTGCGGCGAGGGCGACTAGAGTGGTGGAAGTGGTGGCGGAGGAGTGCACCGGGTAGAGCTCGTCAGGACTATCGCATCGGTGGAGAACCATCCGGGTACGGGCATCCTTCACAGAAAAACCGACATCATCAAATTCAATGGTAATGGGATTCTCGAGAGCAAGACGACGAACAAATACAAGGTTTGTGAATGAATCAGGACAAACAAGAACATTAGACATGGTGATAGGCTGGAAGGAAACGAAGTACGAACAATATGTGTTATAGGTAAAGAGTGAAGGAGGTTAGGGTACCGGAGTGAGATGTCATGTGGGCGGTGGCGCCCGAGTCCATGTACCAATCTCCGCTCGCGCCGTAGTTGTTCGGTGACGGGGTCGAGTGCAGCGCAACCAAAGGAGTAGGGTCCCATGGCGGGGAGACCTGTGGCAAGGTGAAGCCGCCGTAGGGCTGAACCGGCGCGGGCGGAGCATGGTCGCCGACTATCGGCGGGGCGGGCAGAGCCGGCACTGGCCGGCTGCTGCGGCGCGGCGAAGTAGGCCGAATGACCCGTCGGTCGTGGCCCGAGTAAACTCGGCGCCGGGGCCCTTGGGATGGGCATGGGGTAACCCGACGTCTGGGGTTGCGGTGGCACTGGTGACGCGGGTCCGGCGAACGGGTGGAAGGCGCCGGAGAAGGTGGATGCGGGGCAGTCCATGGCAGCTGCATAAGGAGAGGGTTTGGTGGGACAGCGGCTAGGGTAGATGGTGGCTAGGGTTTAGGGTAGGAAGATGAGACGGCAGCGACGGGAGAGGGAGGGGCAGCTGCGGGGTGGGAAAGAAGGTGCGGCGGCGGCGGCGCTAGCAAGGGGCGGCAGCGGTGGCAAGGGGCAGCGGCGGCGGCGGTAAGGTGCAGCAACGGCGGCGACAGAAGAGGTCGGAGCGGCGGAGGCGGCGGCGCTGGCAAGGGGCGGCAGCGGCGACGACAAGGTGCGACAGCGCAGGAGGTGGGCGGAAGCGATGAGAATCGCGTGCTAAATTCATACCATGTTAGATGTGAAAGTAGGGATTGCATGTATCGACAATGATTGATTGTGTGCATGAGCACAAATATAGGTAGAGGGGGCGGTCTCTACTTGTCTTTCGAGAAGTACATATATACGAGAAGTGAGAGGAGGTGCGGCAGTACAAAATACACATACCCTACTATTATACATGTGCACAGATAACGTATGTTCAATAGCTAAGATCAAGGCAAATGTTGGTCAAGCCGTTAGAGCACCATGGTGCTAATTTTTTTTCTTCTAGAACCTGTTCTAGTATAAGCATCTCGTTCTAAAGAAAATTTTGCCACACAGAGTCCAAGCTCCATTTTGACAATCATGCAAACAAAAAATGGCCTCCTTTAAACCACCGTGAATGCTAATTTCACTCCATTTTGCTGTTGAGGACCTTGCCTATGTCTAATTGTTGGATTCATGGACAGCGTACTCCCTTCGTTCTTGAAAGAGTGTACTTCTAACTTCGTTGGAGGGTCAAACTATCTCAAAATTTGACTGAGTTTGTGCAAAAATATGTCAATGCTTGTTAAACCAAATAGGTATATGACGTAAATATATTTTATCATGAATCTAATGCTACTAATTTGATGGCATAAATGTTAGTCTATTATTGTATAAATACGGTCAAAGATAAAAAAAATTAACTTTCCAACAAAGTTGGAAGTACACTTTTTTAAGAAAAGAGAACGTAGGGCTTTACCCTGCAAAAAGGAAGTCATTTGTCTTTAATTGATTGCCGCTCCTGTCAGCTTGCTTAGGGTAGTATGGTGCTTCACCTTGGACTATATCTTACTTATGACATGGTGGGAGGCCCAGCAAAGCAGGCGATACCAACTTCGTGGTGCTCGTTGCCGACCCCGTACTCGTGGCAGAAAACCCCCATGCTACACTCGATCCAGTCTAAGTGGGAGATGCGGATGAATCACCATCTTGTCCACCTCGCCAACGTAAAGAGGGTGCGACTATTCATGGACGAGGACGAGGGGGGGGGGAGGCGCCGGAGCTTCGCCTTGCCTCCAATGACTACGAGGACCGGCGGCTTCGGCATGGGGGTCATCGATATCTCGGAGGACGACGAGTAGTTTCCTTTTGAATGTAGCTTGTTTGTTTCATGTATTATGTAGCATGTAGATGGAATGGACGTTGCATGGAAGAGTATGAAAACGAGGGTTTGCAAATGAAAAGTGTGGTTGCAATGCCGACAAATCAAGACTTGTGTTTGCGGCCGCGACCACCGAACCCAGTCCATGCAGGGTCCCGGCCCCCGGCGCCGGCTGCGGCTGGGGTGGCCATGGCAGGCCGTGGCGGTCAGATCCCTCGGCCGCCCACCCCGGCTCCTGTGGGTCTCCGGCCTCCCGCGTCGGGTGCTGTTGGCCGTGGTGGTGCGGTGTTGAGGCCACCTGCATCCAGGCCATCAGTCGGGCAGCTACCAAGGCCGGCTCCGCCGCCTCACGTCGTAGCGAAGCCACCGCCGAACAGGGTTGGGCTGGTGCAGACGCAACAACCTCCGGCGCCTCAAGCTTTTGCCGTGCCCAAGGGACAGTGGGGTGATGATGGTTTCGATGCATATGGCGCTGGTAAGCACCGTGGATCCTCGTCCGCGGGCGGTGGTCGGGGCTACGCTTGGCAGAGCGATGGCACGGCCGAGCGTCCGTTCTTGGGGCCCACAGGAGGCTTTGTTGAGGGGGCATCTGGCCCGGGTCACCAACAGAGGGGTGGATTTCGTGGTCATCGAGGTGGCCAAAGGGGGCGGGGTGGTACCGTCCACTACGGCCACCGCCGCCTGCTACTGACCAGATGGTGGTTGACGAGGCCGTTGAGGAGCCGGTTCTGTCTGGGCACGCTATGGAGGTGGTTTCGGCGCTCGCCTCGGCTGAGATTCCTGGAAAGGAGTCCGGGTCGGCAGAGATAGTGGAGGTGTCTGACATGACTCAGTCTGAGAGGGCGGCCAAGTGGGCGCGTAAGAAAGAGAATATGCTGTGCTATAGATGTGGCGGCAAGGGACATTTTATTGCGGAGTGTGTGGCCGAGCTGTGTGGCACCTGTGGTAAACCGGCACACGAGTTGGGGGACTGCTCGTTGTTGAGAGATCAGGCACCATCACTCATGATGTATGGAGTGTACTGTGCTGAGCTTACTTTTTTTGAGTCTCCAACGGAGATGGACGCTCCTGATGAATCTTTGAGTTTGACGACTGGGTTAGTCAAAATTGCCAAAGGTGAGGTGTCGGAGGCATAGATTGTTCAAAGGCTCAAAGAGTTAGCTCCTGGGGATTTCCTGTGGGAGTTGGTTACTATGGAGGACAAACTGTTTAAGGTTGAGTTCCCGTCCGTTGACGATCTTCAGAGGCTTCTGAGCTTCGGGATGTGCAAGATGCCGGGTACTGAGGGTGTGCTTGAGTTTCACGAGTGGAAGAGGATTGAGCCTACGGGCAAGCCCCTGACGCGGGTGTGGTTGCGGTTTTCTGGGGCTCCCTCCAAGCCGTTGCAGGATGCCCGGGTCGTGGCCAGCTTGGGTATCATGGTGGGCAGACCGGAGTGAGTGGATATGGACTTCACCAGGGCCCACGAGATTGCCCGTATTCTGGTTAGTGTGATGAACATCGAGTATGTGCCTGAGGTGGTAAAGTGGGCTTATCGAGGTCACATCTATAACCTTGTCATTGAGTTCGAGGATGAGAGTCTGTTTGCTGAGGTGGCCAACGGGACGGACACTGATATGCACGGGGGTGATCGTTCTGCTCTTAAGGAGGCACCAGCAGCTGACAGTGGGCGACAGTTGTCCAAAGCATCGGGTGGTGACTCTCAGACTTCTGCGGATGGTGTAGCACCAACTTCTGCGGTACCCATGACTGCTCTTAGATTCGGGTCTTTCGAGCCGGCATCTGCACCTCCGAGACTTTGGAGTGAGCGGGTGGAGTCTGATGATGTGTTCGAGCACATGTTACCGGCTCTGGAGTTCGAGGAGTCTGTGGTTCCTTTTCTTGGAGCGTCGCCGATCTCGGTCAGGGCTGGGGCGGATGAGGCTGCTCTCGCTGGCGAGGGTCCGGAGATGGTGATTTCGGAGTCCTACACAGCGGTCGTCGCACCTCCGGTTCAGCAGGTGGTGCGTTCTGTTGATGGGGGCGTGGGGCAGGAGGCCTCGGCGCTCTCATCGGGCTTGCGGATGGCGAGTTTCGGGCGGTGCAGCTTGATGCTTCCGGAGGGAGGCCAAGACTGCTAGCCACGGCTCCTTCCTCCACTTTTGTTGGGCCGGTTTCGGTGGCGCCGGCGTCGCTTTCCGGAGAGGGCTCGGGACAGGTGGTCCCGGGGACTTCTTCTCCAGGGGCGCCTTCGGAGGCCTGCTTGCCTTCGGCGCCGGCCACGTTGCCTGGCCGCGGGGCCGGGGTGGATGGAGAGCTCGGGCAGGTGGCCCTGGTTCAACCATCCCCCGGCTTGGTGGTCTCGAGTGCTGCTACTCGGGAGGAGGTGATTGCGTTTGGGGGCATTCCGGATCCGGTCTCCAAGGGGCGACGGTTGAGTAGCCGTCTCCAGGACCATCCGGAAGTGGACGACATTCAGCAGTGGTGCGCTATGAGGGCGGCCAAGCTTCGTGACGTGGAGGTCACTGCTGGTATGTCCGGCAATACCTCTAATTCTATATTGCATTTTACCAATGATGAGATTATAAATAATGCATATCAACTAGGTATTTCACTAGGTAGTAATGATAGTGAAATCTCAACCTCGGTTAATGATATGCTGGATTTAGAGGCCGAACGGGCGCTTGAGATGATTCGTAACTTAGCGGCGGTAAAACCTATGAATGATTCTGAGATCGACGCTCTAGGGGTCAGGGCACTCGATAATGTTTGTGCGGATCTGACTCAACTGTCTCCTGGGCCTGAGGAGGAGGTTGAGCGAGTGGATAATGTGGAAATGCGCACCTTTGCGGCTGGTTGTGAGGACCAACTGCAGAGTTTTAATGCTCCTAAACGCAAATGGAAGCGGAAGATCTACCCAGTTTCCGCAGTGCGTAGGAGTGCTCGGATTCGAACAACTAAAAAATTCCATGATGAGATATGAAAGGAATCTTTTGGAATAGCAGAGGTCTGAAAGACTTGGCTAAAAGAAGGTTTCTTGCCGAGGCTTCTATTGAGCATAAGTTGGACTTTATCGCTTTGTCGGAAACGGGTAGAGCCAACTTCTCGCCACAATTTCTTAATACTCTTTCGGGGGGTATTGATTTTGATTGGCATTGTCTACCTCCGCGAGGAAGATCGGGTGGGATTTTACTCGGGGTTAGATGTGACTCGTTAGAAGTCCGAAGCGTGGTCATGGGAGATTTCGCTGTTAAGTTTAGGGTGCGGTCGAAGTCAGATGGGTTTAACTGGGCTTTGGTGGCGGTATATGGTGCTGCACAGCCTGAGCATAAACCGGATTTCCTGGCTGATCTGGTTAGGATTTGTGATTCTGAACAACTTCCTATCCTGGTAGGGGGTGATTTTAATATTATCAGAAGGAGTGATGAGAAGAATAACGACAATTTTGACGGCCGATGGTCCTTCATGTTTAACACAATCATTGAGAGCCTAGATCTGCGTGAGATAGAGCTTTCGGGCCGAAAGTTTACCTGGGCTAATGCCTTGCCAAATCCGACATTTGAAAAGCTGGATCGAGTCCTGGCTAGCGTCGAATGGGAGCAGAAATTTCCATGTGTTATGGTCCAGGCGCTTACTCGTGGTATTTCTGATCACACGCCTTTATTCCTTGACTCTGGAGAGGCTACCCATTTAGGAAATAAAAATGTTTTCTCTTTCGAGCTTGCTTGGTTTGAGAGAGAAGGCTTCTTGGATCTCGTAGCCAGAGAATGGGCTAAGGATGCAGGAGGTCGGTCTGCGCTTGAGCGCTGGCAGAATAAAATTAGGCATTTGAGAAGTTTCCTACGGGGGTGGGCTAAGCATCTCAGTGGGATTTATAAGGCTGAAAAGGAACATCTCCTTTTGCTTATTCAGTCCTTTGATGTAAAGGCCGAAACCACGATTCTGCCAGCCTCGGAGCTTCATGCCAAGCTAGAGGCGGAAATGAGGCTGAAAGAGCTCCTTCGTGAGGAAGAACTAAAGTGGGCGCTTCGGGCTAAGGTCACTAGAGTCGTTCATGGGGATGCGAACACACAATTTTTTCACCTGATCGCCAATGGTAAGTATAGAAAAAAGAGGATCTTTCAGCTTGAACAAGACGAGGGAACGATTCTTGGTCAGGAAAACTTAAAGCAATATATCACTGAGTTCTACAAGCAGCTGTTTGGGCCTCCAGAGGACAACTGTGTGTCGCTGGATGAGTCTAGGATTGAGGATGTGCCTCAACTTACGGTTGTTGAGAATGATATTTTAGTCGCTCCTTTTTCTGAGAAAGAGGTATTTGAGGCCATTTCCCAGATGAATAATAATAAGGCTCCTGGCCCGGATGGTTTCCCGGCAGAGTTCTATAAGAAGTGTTGGCATATTATTAAAGGAGATCTCTTGCCTTTGTTCAACGATTTATTCTTGGGCCAGCTTCATCTTTTTAAGCTGAATTTTGGAACTATAACCTTACTTCCAAAGAAGACAGAGGCTATGCGGATTGAGCAATTTCGGCCTATCTGTCTTCTTAATGTTAGTTTCAAAAAATTTACCAAGGTCGGGACGAATAGGCTCACACAAATTGCGCATACTGTGGTGCAGCCTACTCAGTCTGCTTTCATGCCGGATAGGAACATCCTCGAAGGAGTTGTGGTCCTGCATGAAACGCTCCATGAGATCCACACGAAAAAACTTGATGGTGTTGTTTTCAAGGTGGATTTCGAGAAAGCGTACGACAAAGTCAAATGGCCTTTCATTCAACAAGCACTCCGAATGAAGGGTTTTGATGAAGCGTGGAGGAGACAAGTGAAATCCTTCACGCAAAAAGGGAGTGTTGGAATTAAAGTGAATGACGATATAGGCCATTATTTCCAGACACACAAGGGCCTGAGACAAGGTGATCCAATGTCTCCTATTCTCTTCAATATTGTCGCAGACATGTTGGCAATCCTGATAGGTAGGGCAAAGGAAGCCGGTCAAGTAGGTGGCTTGGTGCCGCATCTTGTTGATGGTGGTGTGTCCATCCTGCAGTACGCTGATGATACAATTATCTTTATGGAGCATGACTTGGCAAAAGCGAGAAACATGAAGCTGGTGTTGTGCCTTTTCGAGCAATTGACCGGCCTGAAGATTAACTTCCATAAGAGTGAGTTGTTCTGTTTTGGGAGAGCCAAAGAGGAACAAGATGCTTATAAGCAATTGTTTGGTTGTGAAGTGGGAGCACTTCCGTTCACTTACCTGGGTATCCCCATACAACATTGTAAGTTGACAAATAGCGAATGGAAGTGTATTGAGGATCGGTTTGAGAAGAAACTGAGCTGCTGGAAGGGCAAACTCATGTCGTATGGAGGCCGATTGATTCTCATTAACTCGGTGCTCACGAGTCTGCCTATGTTCCTTTTGTCCTTTTTTGAAGTTCCTGTTGGAGTCAGGAAAAGACTAGACTTCTATCGATCCCGTTTCTTCTGGCAGAGTGATGAGCTTAAGAGGAAGTACCGTTTAGCCAAATGGGACGTCATCTGCCGACCGAAAGACCAAGGGGGTCTAGGTGTTGAGAATCTTGAGGTTAAGAACAGATGCCTCCTCGATGAAGTGGCTTTCTAAGTTAGCAAATGAGACGGATGCAACTTGGGCGTAGCTTTGCGTAATAAGTATATGCACTCAAAGACTTTGTCGCGGTGACATCAAAGCCGACCGACTCATTGCTCGGAAAGGGCTTATGAGAGTCAAAGCTACTTTCTTTAATAGAACAAAGTTTATTGTTGGTGATGGCAATGGTACTCGCTCGGGAGGATACTTGGTGGGGAAGCGCTACCGGCGCTCAAAGATCCTCGTTGTATCAGACAGTGCAGCGACGCGATGCTCTGGTTGCAACAAGTTTGCAGTCCAACCCCCTTAATATTCAGTTTAGGAGGGTGCTTGTTGGAGATCGGTGGGAAGCTTGGCTTCATCTGGTGAGTAGACTGATGGAGGTTCAGCTTACTCACCAGCCCGATCAGTTGTGCTGAAAGCTTACTACTTCTGGGGAATTCACAGTCAAGTCGATGTACCTTGACGTCATCAATTCTAGTGTTATTCCTAGTTCCATACATGTTTGGAAAGTTAAGGTTCCGCTAAAAATCAAAGTGTTTATGTGGTTTGTACATATACAAGTTATCTTAACGAAAGATAATTTGGTTAAGCGCAATTGGACAGGCTCTACTAGGTGTAGTTTCTGTGATCGGGATGAAAATATCAAGCACCTTTTCTTTGATTGCCCACTGGCGAGGGTTCTGTGGCGCTCGGTACAAATTGCCTTTAACATTACTCCTCCGAGTTCGGTCGAGTCGTTATTTGGAACGCGGCTTGTTGGGATAGAGTCCGAAACAGCTAGACAAATTCGAGTAGGAGCATGTGCGTTGTTATGGGCAATCTGGAACTGCAGAAATGATTTGGCTTTTAACAGAACATCAACTATCCATTTTTTGCAGGTTTTATTCCGGGCTACTGCGTTAATCCGTATGTGGTCCTTACTCACTCCGATGGAGGCCAGGGAGCGTTTGGTTACTGGATCTCTCCGGTGGGAGATGGTAGCGCGGGATATCTTCAACCGGTTTGGATGGCGGTCATGTAATAGGATAGGCGATTAGTTTAACTATCTATATTTTGCCAGCCGGTTGTGGCTTTTGGGCCTTTTTTGTCTTTGTTTCTGTTGCTCTTTGTGAGCTATCATTTTGTTGCAGACTGCAAGACATTGTTGAACTACTTTATTTTTAATAAATGTGACCGTATGCATCGTTCTGATACAGAGGCCGGGGAGTCCCCCTTTTCGAAAAAAAATATTTGGCATCTTCGATTATAGATGCTCTATGCAAAAAATTGACGTGTCGCCTTATTTAATAAGTAGAGAGAGAGAGAGTTATCACATCTTAATCTTGATATAAGTTTTATTACTAAAATGGAGACAACTCATACTTCTTCTCTCACTAAACACAAATGAGAACTATTTTAGTAGTATGACGTTGTATCGAAGTCAATCAGGCGCTACAGAACAGGCTCGGCGATATATCAACCGGAGCATGGGCTGATCTGGACCTCATGCATGCATATACACATACAGTTCATAATATTGGGCACTGTAATGAGCAGGGTGCACATATTTCCCTTATCTTGCGAGGGAACAGGGCGCACATTTCGTGGGGACAAAATACGGAGCAGTGGCAAATACCTTTGCTGCTCCTCAAGGGAGGAACCGGCCGGTGCGATGCAGTGTCGGCCGGTGGCCACACCACGAGCGAGCGCCTTGTGTAGGCATAGCCAGCTGCATGCAGCACGCATGAGGAACTCAGTCAGGATCGCCAAAGGACCACCCGCTGTGATCCCTGTGACCGATCTCGTAGCCGGGTACTACGCGCTACCCTACCTAGGGTTTGGATATGTGACCACTCCACTCCGCTCCGGCCCGATCAAAACAAAAAGACAGATCTGGGTACCAGCCGCGCCCGCCCGAAAAAACATATCTCTACCCATTTTTGTTGTTTTGCTTGGACAAGCTAGC
Source organism: Aegilops longissima (assembly GCA_021605205.1). Lineage (NCBI taxonomy): Eukaryota > Viridiplantae > Streptophyta > Magnoliopsida > Poales > Poaceae > Aegilops > Aegilops longissima. The sequence continues at coordinate 64,322,006 of CM038679.1, forward strand.
GAAACAGGGAGGGATATATAAGAAGAAAGACAGAGTGCGATGAGCCGATGAGATCGCCAACAGTGGTCATCTCTCTGCCTGCCGACTTCTCCTTGATGAGCGGTTCAAAAATTTGCACAAGAAGTTTGAAATAATCCTCCTGTTCAAAAAATATTTCTGACCATGGTTGGTCGGGGGAGTTCAGACTTGAGATCGAGATCTCGGCCCTCAAGATGTGCTTTTGCATTGCATGCAGTGCATTCAGGCGCAATAACTTCAGTCTCAGGAAGCTTTACGTACTCTGCGGCCAGGCAATGCAAAGCAGGCTGCCATGGAGATGAATCATCGGGCAAGGCTCTCTTCCATCCTTTCACCCGGGGAGGAAATCTTGCCGAGCCGAGACGTGCGAGCGGTCACGTCGACGCACTGTGGACTGTGGCTGACCACGAACCGCATTCATGGCTGCAGGACAGAAGCTCGCTCGCAAGCTGTCTCCCCCTCCCCCTCCCCTGTTTTGCTTTGCCTGTGTTCTTCCTCCACGTACGAGCAAGGACATTGATAGGCTGCAAGAGATACAAAAATGCATATGGGTCATCAATCAAATCGTAGCAAGCAAGCAATGCAATGCAATGCACGCCATGCCGTAGAGAGAGAGGGGAGAGGGGCTTGAATGAATGATGCATCAAATCAAGTTGGTTCTTGCTAGGAGGCGCAGCTTTGAATTTCGGATGGAGACCGTCCGCCTCCTTGTTTCCAACATCCAAGGCACATGCTAAGCTAGTGGCCTCACTCTACGGTGCTTGTCACCCTCTAGCGCTGCAGCGAGATACTGTACTTGTCTTCAGAGGGACTTTGAATGCCCCGCCAAAGTCTTGCACAGTGGGTCAAGCTGCTCGTAATCTGGACATGGTTGGGCCATGGTTTAATGATCAGAATCAACTGTTTAAATTGATTTGGCGAGACCATGACGATGAAGATTTACCATACACATAGGGCAGTTGCATAATACCACTGGATTTGCCACCGTAGGCTTGTTGAATCACTACGGTCGTATGAGTGGGGGGAAAGTGGGGGAAATGATCACCGGTATTTGTTAGAAGGCGATAAAACTCTTCATGACCACACTAATATGATAGGGATAATTATTTTTATGCCCTTAGTTATGTCCTACTCGGCTGTTTTACCTTTAATTTTAAAAAGCACCGGTTTTGCCCAAGCCACTTCACATCTATTATGCTTTTGCTCTTTGACCGTTTGACCGTCACTTTAAAAACCTCATAAAAAATTCATGCAAACTCAGAAATATGCAAAAAAAAGATATCAAAACGTTCAAAAAAAATATCACCTGTATGTGCATGTCATATTCATTCATGACAAAAGTGTTGGAAAGTTCTCATCAGAGTTTGAGCTCTTATGATCTCAGCATGAATAGTAAATCTGAAGAAAAAAATCAACTTTTTTTGCCAAACATTGACCAATGTTGTGAGTGCTTGCCAAGTTTCATCTGGGAATGGCATCCATGGAAGTCGTGGGAAAATACCAAAACCAACACTCCAAAATGATTTTGTTTTGGAGCATCGATTTTGTTTTTTACCACGACTTCCAAGAATGTCCTTTCTCAGTGAAACTTGGCAAGCACTTAAAACATTGATCAATGTTTGCCACCAAAACAATTTAGAATTAAAAAAACATTTTTTTTGGATTATACTGTTCGCGATGAAATCATAAGAGCTCAAACTCAGATGAGAACTTTCCAACACTTTTGTCATGAATGCAAATGACCTGCACATATAGGTGATTTTTTTTTAACATTTTCATACTTTTTTTGCATTTTTCTGAGTTTGTATGAATTTTTTATGAGGTTTTCAAAGTGACGGTCAAGGGCAAAAAGAGAAAACAAGAGCGAACTGGCTTGGGCAGAACCAATGCTTTTTGAAAATTAAGGGTAAAACAATCAAGTGGGACATAAGTAGGGGCATAAAATTAATTATCCTAAAATGATACTCCCTCCGATCCATAATAATGTCGCATTTTGCGTCACTTATTTTGGATCTGAGGGCAGTGGCGTTGACAGCGTCCTCCCCTATAAGATCGTTGATTTGTTGATAGTTAGTTGTATAATTTAGATAAATACATGTATTAGTATTGTTTGGGCCCTGTTATCAAAAGTTTGAGTGATTTGGCCCTCCTGATCCTTGCTTCCCGGCTCCGCCACTGTGTGAGGGAGTACATTCTTTCTGATATACCCGAGTACGACGTGTTCATTTTGTATTATATTTGTGTAGAAGATAGTCCCAGCTAAGTAAGCCATGATGTCCAAAGAAGCTAACACTAAGCAGTAACCCAGCTCCAAAGCAAGATTTGAGAAGCTTGCACGTTGTTATCCACCACTTTTGGATTCTCAATCAAACGTCGTCACAATTCATAAAGAATAGCTTTTTCAACCCTGATCCACATCTCTACTTTTACAAAAAACCGAGTTGATGATGATGGTGTCTGCCATCTTGCAATATAAACCGTCCGATCTATATCTGACGGATAGAGAGTAAACTATGACAATTTTCAAAAGGATACCCACACCTCTTTCGTTCATCCTTATCTCCCACAACTTCATTGTTGAGTAATTAAAAAAAAGAAGCCTCTATAACAATCTAGGATGGTGGCCGCTGCCGGCGACGTCCATTCCCATGCCTCTGCTAAGTCTGACCACCAATCACCATCGCGCCCCACTCCTCCTCAACTTACCTCTCATCTTTCTCAAGATATCATTTTTTCTATGAAATTCTCGAGATATCATTTTTTCGATGAAATTCTCGAGATATCATTAGTTTTTGCACATGGTATTACTCCTGCATGGGTCAATCACAACATGTGTTTGCAAAAAAATGCATCTTGTTGCTCCGTGCAATGCACGGGCATCTTGCTAGTTAAATTGAACTTCAACATATAATATGAACCTTGATTGCCACTGAAAAAGAAAGGCGAAGGTGCCGATATCGGAAACCATCCACATTAACTGATCTAGTAGTATAAGAACCTGTCAATATCAGTGATACAGATCGTTACGCGATGGCTGAATAAATTGAAGGCAATGTATGTTGGGTGTTGTCGGTTTCAGTGTCAGTGTCTTTCCACAGCTTGAGTGAGCTACTACCCAGCTCATCCTCCTCCAATGGCGGGCCTTCGCTTATGGGAATGGAGCAGGCAGGTCCTCTTGTCCACACCATCGTCGTCTCGGCCCACGATCTAGCTATCAGTGCCATCATCTGACGGGAACCTCTGAAAAAACATTTGGAACCAGTCATCAACCGTCCCGATCTTTGACAAGGAGGTAAGCCGATCGATAAATTCTGCCCGGGGGAACGGAATATGAACCAAAGAAATTGACAAATTTTTAGCCCGGGAAAACGGAATATGAACCAACGAAATTGAAACGGAATATGAACCAAAGAATTTCTACCGGGGGAAAGGAATATTTGGGTCGACGCATCAACGGTAGGAGGCGCCCATGCCTGCTTCTCCGGCTAGTCTCGATGGACAAGGGGAGGCGCAACCCCGTGGCTAACTGACGGCTGTCGCCGAGCAACATGTCCATGGTCTTCAACGCTGCTCTGCCTAGCGGAGTCCCGATTACCGCCAACGACCACCGCACCCGCGAGGAGAGGTACCTCACCGCTCGCGGGCACCACTTGGACCAAGCCCACCGTCATCTACCCAGAGCGGGACTTTCGACCCGCCTAGGGCCCTAATCTGATCCGCACGAGAACGAGCCCTAGGTCTTCGCCATCTCTGCCGCACGAACAACGCGCCGCCGGCCCAAACTCAGGAGAAGGGAGGAGCCACCACCATCCGCCCACGCGTGCTTCTCCACCTACTCTGGATGGACCGTGGGAGACACAACCCTGTGGCTACCAACGGTCGTCGCCGAGCACACTCGCGTGATGCCAATGCCCATGGTCTTCGACGCCGCTCTGCTGACAAATTAGGGGAGTCCCGATCACGACCATCAACCACCGCACCTACGAGGAGAGACACCTCATCATCCGCGGGCAGCACCAGCACCGAGCCCATCATCACCTACCCGGAGTGGGAGTTTCGGCCTGTCTCGGGCCCCAATTTGATCAACCCGAGCACGAGCCCCATGTCCAGGACTGGCCATCTCCATGGTGCGAACACCGCGCCGCCGACCCGAACCCAGGAGAACGGAGGAGCCATCACCATCCGTACCCCTGCCACGCCACGGTTTAGCACATGCCCTACTACTACTTTGCATATATATTCAGTCTTTTTTTCCAATAGTCTACAACTGGACGCCTCAAACCATCCCTCATACGTCCACGAACACGCACGGTCAGTGACCGGACATGAAAGAGAAGGAAAAACGTGACCCGGCCGGATCCCTTATATCATCCCTATAAGTCCGGGCTGCCCGCGAACCCTCGTATCCATTTCAAATATGGGGAGGATATGAGGGCTCACGGATGCGTTCGGGCATTCCGCCACAGAGGACATGGCCCCACCCCGGATCACATTTTGTCTTTTTTTATTCATTCTTTTATTTCTCTTTTTTCATCTTCATTAATCACGTGCAAGTGATCAGACATATAAGAGAAAAAAATGAGGACTATGACTGCGCGAATGAATAAATAGGGATTTAAAATGGACATGCTCGGTCCCTGATCGGGCGCGTCCACGAACATTTAAAAGGTCATATTTGCTATGTCAGGTTGTAGATGCTCTTAGCGTACGTGTGATGGCCAAACTGCACTTCTCGAACGATTAGTCTATGTTCATGAAGATAGCTAGTTCACATACTCACATACGGGTGAGTCCTCGGCTATTTGTGATTTTTTTATTTGGTGCGTTAATTTTTCATATTAAATCTATCCATCTCGCCTCAAGTAGCCACGACCTCCTTTCTCAAGTTTAGGGTTTCTCTGCCTCCCGCCGCTGTCGCCGGCCCGCCTCGTTTTTTGTGGCCTTAGGGTCATGGAGGTGTGATGGATCCAGACCCTTGCGGTGGGAGGACTTCGTTTTTAGATGTTACTTTGTGTTTTGTTAGGATTTGTGTCTTATTCAGGAAGGTGAGATATCGGCGGCTCTCTGAAGATGGAATAAGAGCATCTCCAACAGCCGCGCTAAACTAGCGCCGCGCCGCAAAATAGGCCTTTTTAGCGCTGCATGAACGCGGCGGCTCGCTCAATGGGCGCAAGAAAACGGCGCTGCAAGCGATAACGGGTTGGGCGCGCGTCAAAACGCTTATCCGCGTGGTGTATTTGGAGCGCCACCATACACACAGGCACAATCGAAGCGCTTCGCGCGACTCTCTCTCTCTCCTCCTCCCTCGCCTTGCGCCGGCGCGCTCCGCTTCGCCATGGACGCGCACACCGCGCCCGCTCACCCGCTTTACATTCGCGACTGCCGCCGCCGCCGCCGCCGCCGCTGCCGCCGCCGCCGCCGAAACCCTAAGCGGCGAAGGCCAAGGCGTCGCCATCGCCGAGTTCCGCCGAAGCGTCGGCCTCATGCAGCCTCTTCTTGCCGCGGATGACTACGGCGCCGGCGCCGGTGGTGTCGCGCGGCGCCATCCGTCCGCCGCCGCCGCACCGTCGAAGAAGGTACCCAATGCGGCGCGGGCGAAGAAGGGCAAAACATCCGCGAAGAAGAACAAGGCGGCGGACGGCTCCGGCATGACGAGGGGAAAAAAGCTTGCAGGGCGTTCGACGGCCGCGGCGGCTACCGAAGCGCCGGCGAGCTCACTCGTTGAGCCGGCCGCCGAGCGCACCACGTGTTCGACGAAATGCCCCCAAGGTGAAAAAATTTCCAATTATTTTTTTCTTCTTATTTGTTCAATGCATCATCATTTTACATATAGATAGCTTATTTGCATTGTTCAAAAAAATTGTAGTCTCAACGATGATGCATACATGTCCACTATGGGTGTTGGGTCCAACAATTAGATTGGTCTCAAACCAATGGCATCCATTTCAAGACCATGAGTTTGAGGTGGACGAGGAGGGCGAGGAATTGTCGAGGCGCCGAGAGGAAGAGCGGCAATTACTCCACCACCGATGACAAGTTACTATGCTACACTTATTTGCATGTGTCGAAGGATCCATCCATTGGAGGTGATCAAAGTAGAGACGCGTATTGGGGACGAATGACAGAACACTTTAATGCTCACAACAAGAGTGGAATTTACCGCTCCGAGAGATCACTTCGGTCCCGATGGTCGACAATCAACTCGGATTGTCAAAAGTGGGCGGCCGCGCAAAAGTCGGTGGACAAGATTAACCCAAGTGGCACAAATGAGGATGATCGAGTAAGTGGCATCTCATATATGTTCATCATACTTGTTTTTGATGACCGAAGTGCTAACTTGTTTTGTTTTTCTTGTAGTACAACATTGCACAAAACTTGTTCAAAGAAGAGACAAGGACAACCAAGAATGGAATGATCAAGAAAGGCAGGATCTTTACCTTGCCTCATTGCTATGAAGTGTTAAAGGATGATGAGAAATGGAAGAAGCGTGATGGTCTGGAGGATTTGCATTTGAGCAACAAACGGAAGCGAGCAATTGAGATGAATGATGATGAGGAGGAGGATGATGCATCAAGTGATGACGGCAAGAGAAGCCCCACACCCAACTCGGTTTCATACTCGAAGCCAAAACGACCTGATGGGTGCAAGAAAGACAAAACCGAAAAGAAGAAGAAGAAAGGAGATGATGAGCTCAAAAATGCTATGGAAGCTATTGTGAAGGCAAGGGTCAAAGCGAATGAGGTGAGGAAAATGGCAAGGAACCAAGATGCCGTGGCCGAGGAGAGGAGGTTGGCGGCCGAGGAGAGAAGGGTGGCGGCCGAGGAGAGAAAGGTGACTTTGGAGGAGAGGAAAGTGAGCAACGAGGAGCGAGCTAAGTTGTTGGAATGGGAGAAGCACTTGTTCTTCATGGACACATCTAACCTCAATGCGCGCAAAAGGAGTATGTCAATCTTGCCCAACAAGAAGTCTTGATCCAAAAAGAGCCTTGGTTCGTGCAATGGGTGGCGATGGCCTCGGCGCCATGGGAGGCATGGGTGGCTTCGGCGCCATGGGAGGCGGTGGCCTCGGCGCCATGGGAGGCATGGGTGGCCTCGGCGCCATGGGAGGCGGTGGCCTCGGCGCCATGGGAGGCATTGGTGGCTTTGGAGGCATGGGAGGCATGGGTGCACCTCCGCCGCCATGGGAGGCATGGGTGGCTTTGGAGCACCCTCCGACGCTATGGCCGCCATGGGAGGCATGAGTTTTGCTTCTCTCATGGGAGGCATGGGTGCACCTCCGGCCGCCATGGCTTCTCACACACATTCCCATGAAGATGCCGTTGAAGATCTTGCCAACACCGCCGAGCTTCACATGATGCGGTGCGTGATGCGGTGCGTGATGAGGATAGGGAGGAAGGTTCATCTTCGGAGGCGGAAGAGTCGTCTTCGGAAGATGAGGACGAAGACGAAGAAGAGGAAGATGAAGATGAAACTTGATGTGTCTTTCATGTCTTGAACTTTTAGTTTGCATTTGAACTTGGTTGGATGAACTTGTGGGCATGATTTTGATGAACTTGTGGGCATGAACTTTATTCATCAACTTGTTTGTGTCAAATTTTACATGTTCATTTTGTCCAAAATATCCATATATGCAAAATGCCCGGCGAGTCGCTCGCGCTATATTTTTGCGCTCTGCTGGAACGGCACGCGCGCGCTGCATTATGGCGCTGCTCTTTGGAGCCAGCCAGCAGCGGGCGCAAAAAACCAGCCAGCCAGCCTTGCCGCTAAAAGGTTTTTTATGCTGCGCGCTATAGCGCGGCTGTTGGAGATGCTCTAAGGTTCCCGCCTCCCCCGTCTAGCCCCCGTTCTAGTGGTTTGTCTAGCATCGTCAGTGAGCGTGTAGAAAAATGTCTCCAGCGGATCTATCTTTAGGGTATCTGGTTGGATCTGTTTGTCTTTCGTCTACGTTCGTGTGTTTTCAGGTTGGATCCTTTCAATCTACGCTACACTTCAGCGGCGACAGTAGTTGTTCTGATGCGCTGGTCCTATATGGCCTTAGCACGATGACCTCCCGACTGTTTACTACTCCCTCTGTCCCATAATATAGGACCTTTTTTGACACTAGTGTAGTGCCAAAAAACGTCTTACATTATGAGACGGAGGGAGTACAATGTATGTTGTCTAAGAATTTCGAATCCAAAATTTGAAACATAACTGGAAAACAAAAATGACAAGTTCGACATTGAATAGTACATGAAATAAGTTTGGCCTTTAGATTTGGCCCATTATCACAATGATGTTAAATTTGTCATTTTTGTATCTCAAGCAATGTTTCAGATTTTCATATGAAATTTTGTGACAACATATATCGATGTTGTGTTAGCTTATCTTTTAGACTTTTGGAAACATTTTAAAATTATATGCTTGGGTTATTAAGACGGTGACCTTAGATATATTGCTTAAATAATATGCTTGATGTGAGGTGAAGGTTATCATACCATGGCTCTAGGAGTCGAGATGCCTGACAAGACAACGATGGCAAGGCTGGTTTGGATTGCACATTTTGCTTACGTCTTTGCTGGTTGCTCAACAGTTGCTCAACTCAAGGACATGCCCGTACGTTTGGGTGACCGAAGACCGCACGCACCACGCAGGAGAGCAGAGGCAGCAGCCCCTCCGCCTGCCGGCAGATTTTGCGTCGTCAGGCATGCGTGCTGCCTGAACATGCCGATGCGATCATAGTGGCTCGGATCAGGTTGGGTTCCCAACGTTTGACCTGAATTCAGCAGCGAGGATCTCTCGCGCCTCGTCCAGATTCAAGCTCTCCGGGAAACTCTCGATGGACACACACAACGCAAGCACTGCCAAATTAACCCTAAAAAAAAGTACCCAACTGATGTACTCCCTCAGTAAAGTACATTAGTGTCTAAACGCTCTTATATTTCTTTACACAGAGAGTAGCAACAAATATCGGATTCTAGGGCAGAAAACGTCGCGAAAAAAAGAGAGGTCAAGAACTGTGCAATGATATCAGGCAACACACGTACGTAGCAGTTTGCACTTATCATGCATGGATTCCCGCCGTTAATCGCAGAATGGGCCTCAAAGATTGTCAGGAGAAAAAACAGAGTCGACAATGCTACGATCGATGTGACCAGACCAGTTCAAAAGGACGCAAGGTGACGTTTGAACAATTATTATTAAAACCAGTGTGCCATCGAGTACTACTACGCACGTTAATAATCACATTATTCCTTATTCGCAAAAAAATCACATTATTCTGGCAGAGATCAAATTGTCTGTTTGGGCTTATTGCCTTGTGCCATGTCGTTATGCTTGGAGCTACGACTCATGCCCTCCTGGGAACTGGGATACAGCGCCACTGCTTCTCTATGAAACACCGCTAGCTGCAGCACGCGGAAGAACATCGTGAGAGCTATTCCTCGCTTATTGCGAGCTCTAAGATAGTCTCGTCTCTGGCGCCTGGGGTCGTGTGTCGGCCCAGTACTGTAGCACCGGTTTGCTCTATTTCCAATTTTGCATCGGTTTTCTTATGTCTTTTTTTCTTTTCTTTTTCTTTCTCTACGTTTTTCTGTGTTGGTTTTTTCGTGTTTTTTCCGTCTTTTTTCAACACATCTATACCTTTTCTCAAAAAATGTTTCCATTGTGTATACATTTCTAAAAAAAATCACAAACAATATTTTGAAATGTGTGGACAGTTTTGAAAATATCATGAATATTTTTTAATGCCATCAATATTTCTTAAAAGTTGTACGAACATTTTTTCAACACCGCATGAACTATGAGATGGGGACCTTTCGCTAAAAAAAAGCGAGATGGGACCATACTGGGCGATGGCCTGGTCTTCCCATAAATGCTATCAACCTTTGTGTTCACTCCATCCTGAAGAACACATACCGTGCGAAGCCTCGTGGGGATCATATTGGGCAGTGACCCCATCTTCCCATGCAGATACATAGTTATTTGGGCCACTAAGGCCTCCTTTGGTTTATAGGAATTCTATAGGATATGATTTTCAAAAAATATATTCTTTGGAGCCCTTTGATTTATAGGAATAGATTTCTAGTCCTATGTAGAATAGGAATCAATCCTTCACATTTAAAAGAAACAAAAACATTAATCTAGACTCAATGAAAAAAATGCATATCCTATACATGAAATGGCATCTCTTTCACTATAGGAATTGAGATGCACATCATCTCACTTCCTATGATTTTCCTATTAATATGACATTCCTATCCTGTGGACCAAAGGAGACCTAAAATCAGTAAATGGTGGGCCATATAGTGGCGGAGCTACAGTGTCAATTTGGGTCGATACAAAGGGAAGCCCACTATTTTTCTCAAAATGGCCCCGTCTAGTCTCAAGCCCCCATTGTCTTTGCTCTGGGTTGGGTGGGCCATGGCCCATCCAACCTTGCTGTAGCTTCGCCAGTGGGGACATAGAAAACAAGTTTCTTATTTGATCTTAGCAATTGACCTCTCCTGATTTTGCTGTCATGCTCTACGCGTGCAATTGCATTTGCACATTTCTCGCAACAAATGAAGCAGCGAAGCAATATCCCGTCCTAGTAAGATACACACATGTTACAAGAGAGTGAATTTTTAGAACCTCGACGCCTGTGGATGCTTCCCATTTCAAGAAGGGCAGCCCCGGCATATGTGGAAATATGTGAGATTAAGAGGCGGAACAGGTTTTACCGGGCAAGAAGTTCTGTTAGTGTAGCATGTGCTATGGTATTTGTAATTCCCGTACCAAGCAGAGTCTAGTCCTGACCAATGCTATGATCGGTACGGTTGTATACCTTGGAGCTCATTTTCATGGACTGTTTTGATTGGTCTTGTTCACGCTGACCTGTTGAGCAACTTTCCTCGTGTTTGATTGCTTGTGCATAGGATTAGTAGGAAATGTTTTAGTATTGTTTTCTGGCTTGGGTCTTGAATGGAAATCTACCGATTGAGAGGTACCATAGTCTTGCCAAGCTTTATTCATACTTCCACAGTCCGAGTTTTATAAGTCTCACTCGTATTTTGGATCAAAATTTGACCATAAATTTAATAAAATATAATTATATGTAATAAAAATTCGACCATCGAGAAATTCTTTCAAATATGAATTCAACATCATATTTTTTGTGTCAAATAATTTAAATTTTACTAGTCAAATTTATGGTTAAAATTTGAGCCAGAATATAAGAGGGACTAATAAGCCTGGACGGAGGTAATCTAGGTTTGTGTTCATGTTTAGTCAGTGAAACCGTCCTAGCAACACTTAGTTTGTTTCGTGCCAAAAAAACATTGGGCCTTTCTAGGACCGTCACAGCCATAGTCTCTAGCTGCGTGTGCCGATGCTCATGTGAGATATGCTCTTCAAATATGAACTTTTCGAGATTACATCATGGGTAATACTATCTGTTAGTACTATGTTGATGAATAGCGTTGGACCGAAATTGCTAATAGAACTCAGGCTCCATAGAGCCTGAATTTTGGAAACTTAAAAAATTAACATTTTAAATTTCAAAATTTATCAAAAACAATTACACATACCTAGGAATATATACTCCATGTGTGTAAAGTTTCATGATGAAATATGCTTTGACGTGCTAAACATCATGAATTTCATGACTTTTTTATGTAGCTCACAACAAAACATATTTCATCGGGAAAATTTATAGACATTAAGTATACATCCTTTGATCCTTATGTAAATGTGTGATTTTTGGAAATTTAAAAAGTTGGTTTTTGATTTTTTGCAGATCCAAAATTTATTACTCAGGTTCAAGGCGCTATATTGCAGGTGGCACTCAGAACTAGGGATCCAAATATCACCATAGAGAATGTTTGTTCACGCAGGTGTAACTTTTTTATGAATCAGATGTATATAGACACATTTTAGTGCGTTTGTTCACTGAAATATCCAAAACATCTTATATTAGTGAACGGATCAAGTACAAGGCAAGCATCATGGAGTGTATTGCCTATGGAAACAGGGTAACAGGGACCGGAAAATTTTACCGATTAAAGAAACATGAACCAACAGGTGGACCAAATAATGCCGGACCAATGATTCGATGACACCAGCAATACAACAGTATACAAGTATTCCACTAACATCCAACGATGAAAAGAATATGAGGAAGGCACCACGCTTTGTCACGACAACAGCAAGAATTGAGGTTTCAACACAAACTGTATAGCAGAAAATGATGTGATCACAGTAATCATTACTCTCTCCGTTCCTAAATAATTGTCTTTCTAGAGATTTCAATAAGTGACTACATACGGAGCAAAATGAGTGAATCTATATTCTAAAACATGTCTACATACATCCGTATGTTGTAGTCCATTTGAGATGGCTAGAAAGACAATTATTTGGGAACGGAGGGAGTACAAAACATGTTATATGACAACTGCCACATCATGCCACGATCTTGCATTATTAGCTGTCTGACAACCGCCAAGTTCCAGCTAACCACATTATATTACCCTATAAACACTGTATTTCAGTGAAGACATAAATTTGCTACTAGAGCAAACCTGAAAAAAGGAAGAAAAATGACACAGCCTTCTCATGCGAAGTTGCATCTGAAGTAAGGAGAAAAAGAACAGGTTGCCCTTCCTTGTCTTCACAAGTTGCAGAGCCTCTTCCAAGTTCCAACATTCAGTATCTGTCTTTTTCGCGTATTTTTCGGGCCAAACAATGTCACTCCTTTTAGTAACCGGAGCTACAAAAAAGCTTCTGGAGAACATTGTATTCGGCCTCTATTTACGCCTGAGAGAGATACAACTGCCCGGAATAGCTTATTGATCAGAAACCGCTTGAGCGTTAGTAACGAGCACTTTTGAGCCAATTGACCCAAATCACATTTTTAAGTATATAACTGCTGTTTTTGAGACTGTTAGAAGTGTCTTATCAGTGCTGAGAGAGGTTCAAGTCGATTCCAATGTTCATCCCATTGTACGCAATTGGCGCATACATCCACATTTCATCAGAGCTGAGAAGCTGCACATAGTAGTAAATAAACCATTAAATAACTCTTAACACGCGCATTCAAAATGGATGAAGTTCTGAAGTGAACTGTGGAAAAGCCTCTCACCTTAATTTGAAGCTGCAAAAACTTCACATACTCCACTGCCTCTTCAAGCATAGTGCTGATATCTACCTGCAAGATAGCACAAGGGTTGATCTTTGAGTTCCTGCCCTTCATTTTACAGTACTATCCCCCCAAAAGCTATGAAGGACATGTTGCTGAGATGCTTACTTTGGTTCCATTCGGAACAAGGTTCTGTAGTACCTTCAGCCTCTCATTGATCTTTTCTCTTCTTTTCTGTATCCAACCAACAAGAGCATGAGTAACTGTTAATTTTAATTAACAGCAGAAAACTGAGAGGATGATGTGTAGCATACCCTTGCATAGAGGCTCTGGGGATCTGTTGTCTGGCGGCCAGCCTGAGCCTTGCCCTTCGGCTTAGAGGCAACAGGAGGCTCTTGAAAAGCGTTTGAGTCAATTTCAGACGTGCAGCAGCTCAGACTTTGCTTGCTTGTGTCAGCAGTGGTGCCATCCTCGCCTTCACATTGCATGGCCTTCTTTGTCCGCTTCGAGTCGGCCTTCCTCGAGTATTTCCGACCCTGCATTTCAAAAAGATTCAAGCAGTAAGCATTCGCACCGGGCAACTAAAACGACCCTTGTACAAAAAAGAACAAAGCATTGAACACTCACACTTGTTTGGTCAGCTATTTTCCCTTGGTCCTGGCGCTTTCTCTTGTTGGACGTGTCGATGGAGTCAAGCAGGTTCATGCTCGAGTCTCCAAGATCGTCGCAGCTTGAATCGCCATTCCCATATGAAGGGTTGAAGATGGCATCCATAAACTGAGCCGCACCTTGCTCCTGAACCATGTTCAGGTCAAGTGCTGCGGTGCAGGAGCCGATCCCATTTGAGTCGCCCAAATAGAAGCCCCCATAATCCGACGGCACATCAAGGATGAGACTACCAACACTGTTGCTACTAGCGGAACTGTATGCATTAGAGCTACCGTTACAGTGGGCGTAGTATGCATGTGTGGCCTGAACAGACCAAGGTAGCTCCTGGTGGTCTTGCTCGCCGTTGGAGGGGAAGGTGCCAAGCAGCTGCTCCATCATCTCCGACTCCTCCGCCTGCGACGTTAGGCCAAGCGAGTCCCAGCCCGCTTCAGCAATCACTCCTCCAGACTCCATCCTGATATAAGTGTAGGGTGTGAGAGAGGACTTGGCTGTTTGATACACTTGTGCTTCCTGAAGCAAAAATGCAGGTTAGGACAGGTGCATTTATACTGATGAGAATGCTGAAGGAAAACAGAGCAGCTGCAGGATTAAGAAATGCAGGATCATGCTTAGAGAAATGGACACCCACGGCTGGGTATGACCTGTGCTGACAACGACCCTTCCAAGTATGGCCTGGGGATGGGCAAATAATGAGTTTAGAAAACTTCAACTGCTAGTTGGTAGACAACAAGATAGTGAATTATCCAAGATCACACATCTTCAGAAGTCAAGCCAATCAGAGCTCGAGTGGCAAGTGTTCCAAGGCCGGTTACAATGATTGCAGAGAATTCTCCCGCAGCGTCGATGCACCAATAGGGCAAGGAAAAAAACATGCCTCTGAGGTTCAAATCAAAGCCAGGACAAACATGGGCTTATCTTAGCAATTAATACAGGATCAGGCATTATGAATTGTGGAGAATGTTGTTGGAATGGAATAATCCACTCCCAATAAACTAGAGAGCTGCAAGGAGAGGCTTGCACGACCATGATGGAGGGAATCTGGACATTCTTAAATGCTTAAAAGGGATTGGACAATGCCTCCAGTCCTCCGTGTATCCCGATTGCTTGTCATCTTATACTCAAAATGTACAGCTTTCCATCACCCCTATTTCAACAGCATCTGCCCGCAACCTTCGTGTCTGTTTCATACTTATGATACTACATCATCAAATTGAAACAAAGCCACTGATACACAAAAATTGCACCAATCATTTACCTTCCATGAAGGTGTGTATAGAAGAAAGAAGCTCCGAGCACCCAAACAGTGCAATATAGATCCATACAAACTGAGAACTGAGAAAACCTGTACACAGTTGTAACTATCATCAGTAGAATATGACATCTGTCTGGTGGTCAACCAAGTAACAGTTTCAGCCAAGATTACCAGAGATATCACAGATTCACATGTGGGCACTTCCAATCTTCTTTTCAGATTATGACATATCTTCAAAATCAGAGAGCATGTGAAATCCAAATGACTCTGCACAACATCGGTCTTACAATGACCTGACAAATCTGAGTCATTGGGTGATCTGATTCCGATATCCTCATCAATTGGAACTGATTTCCGTATATTCAGGGAATTAGGAGCTGCACATGGCTCGAATCTACCGGTCGTGCAAGGAATGAGCTGTACTTTTGCACTGCCCCTTCGCCACCAAAAAAGGACTTATTCTTCTTGCCTCTTTGTTCCACACAGAGGATCAAGGAGGGGATAAACAATGATATCTAAGATGCTGGCAAAGGGAAATGAATTGGAAGGAGCAAGATAATGTGTTTTGTTTATAGACCTGTTTGTTGTTGCCCTTTTAGCTGCATGAAAGAATCAGGAACTTCCAAACATTCTGCAGCCAAATTGCAGAATGATTTGTGAAATACCTAAATAGTAATCTTGTGTCTCTGATAGACATAGAAATGAAGAATATGGAGTCCTAGAACATACCCAAAATACAAAGTAACTTTCCGACTTCTAGAAGGTCCAATTGCATCATGAGGAAGCGAAATTACAAAATTGTTTCCTCTGAACCCATTCAAATCTGAAGGGACAAACATGAAATTCTCCTTAGCCCACAGATCAAGCATAGGACTACCACTAATAAAAATATGTATGGAGAAATAACCTTGTTGTTGTCTTATTAAGATTAAATAATACTAATAAAGCTACTTATGTATGGAGCCTGAGTATGAGTACTGCTCATGCGCACAAATATTACTATCCCCTTTTTTTCCAAGTGATCACTATCCCCTTTTTGGTTCTACATATCAAGGACGAATTTCATATTATTATTTTTGCATGTTAACTAGGATAACATTATGTGCACTATAATAATGGATCTTTTTGGAACACTGTATCATGGAAATTTACCCAATGGGGATGGCAGCTTCACTTGGCAGCAAATTCTGATTCTTTGGTCAAATGTTTACACAACATATTTCTCATTGTTACTTTCAGTTTATAAAATGGTGTGTCACTTTCAATTGAGAAAAAGGATAATGGCAAGTCGAACCAATTAATGAAATATTACTGATTGACTTGCATAGAAGTGTCAATATGATAGCTACCCAGGAACACAACTCTCCGACAATATATTTCAGAAGTATTCGATTAACTAGTCAGACAATAACATGTAAGACTTCTGATACATGGAAAGTTTTTACTTATAAATACTAATTTACTGAATTATATACATTGTGAACAACCTGCTAATTAACTAGTCAGACAATAACATTTACTCCCTCCGTTTCTAAATATAAGACCTTTTAGAGATTTCGATACGGACTACATTCGGATGTATATAGACATATTTTAGAGTATAGATTGACTCATTTTGCTCCACATGTAGTCGGCATTGGAATCTCTAGAAAGCCTTATATTTAGAAACGGAGGGAGTAAGACTTTTCATACATGGAAAGTTTTTTACTTATAAATACTAATTTACTGAACTATATACATTTACGTAACAAGAAATGGTGAAGAAAAGTACATCGACCATGTGAAATAGCATCCAAAACAAAGACCTTACCTGCAGAGTCGCTGCTACGAAAAAAAAGTTTGCTGCAGCCATGCTACAGGAAAATTAACTAGTACAGTAACATAACTCAAATGAAACTGAGGTCAAAGTGTTTATAAGTAAAAGTTCCAGTAGGTTCTGCTGCAGGTTCTCGTGCTGCAGCATGCACTTGAAACCTATCTACCTAGTTAATACGAATATTCTCAATAAATATACATTGTAATAACTGCATAAACATTCTTTTAGATAATACGAATATTCTCAATAAATATACATTAAAATAACTGCATAAACATTCCTTACCTATTTAAGCTCAAGTGGATAAAAATTATTTTGATATTTCCATGCTATGATGATATTATCATGAAAATAAAGCAACACAGAATGAGAAAAACATGAAGGACGGTTTCATTTTATCTTGTAGGTATATCAAATAAGTGTGAAACACATATTATAAAGACTTGCAATGATCTTGGCTAACCCAAACCCCATCTGCATTTTACCACTCCCGAAAATACCCCCAAACAAGTTGATTAAAAACAGAAGAACATGTATCATACTTTCATATTTCATATGCATTGTGAATGCAAAAAACTGAGAAGTCAAACAAAACAAAAACACATTAATAAACCAGAGAACGAACCAGAAGTCAGAGAATATGCATAAAGACCTGAAGCCTGAAGGTCAAAGGTTAATAAAGTAGTGCAGAAGTGTTTCCAAGCCTACAGCCATTTCAAGTCAAACAGAACATAGCATCTTCGATTAGCACAACCAAAAAAGAAAGCATCAACAGTTAATTTTTAACTCAAAATTTTGCTAGGAGGGCCAAGATACATCTCCTAACAAGACCCAGTAGCAAAAAAAATTAAGAACTGGTACTGAAGAAGTGAAGAGTTAAGAGCCCTTGAAGAACAATACTCAAAAGGACGACTTAATATTCCCATTTCACCATTAGGCTTCAAATTTACTTACATGCAACATCAGTTTTCTTTGCATTGCCTCTTACGTAGGTATGTAGGCTGAGTGGCTAACCCACCTTAATGCAATGAACAACTTAAGACTTATCATTGCAGCCTCCCTCATAGTCATATATTTACCAATTGATATTTTGTAGAAGATCGATATGTGTACCTATATCTTTGACAAGTTTGTACAGTCGCATCAAATTATTATGTTTTTCTTAGATTTTGCAACATTAACATCAGATTGACCAGTAAAAAATGACAAAATTATAATATTTGGAGCTATATTTTTTTTATCATCACTCCAGAAAATGAAGAAAGTAATTAAAACTTCTGGCTGAAGAACTACTGAAACCTGACCATACATTTCTAAAATCAATTTAGAAGTTCAGAGTTCATTACAGGCTTGCAGCCCCTAACATATGTCAAAATAACAAAGATCTGTTGTGTGGATAGCACCCAACAGCATAACGAAAGAATCACCCAGACATAGAATAACAATGGAAAATAAAAATAATAATCCCTGGGCTCCTCTTTCAATGCATCTACACACATTTATCATGTAAATATGAAATCAAACGAACACAAGCAATTCTCAAATAAAATTTATGCTGCCAGGCTCCTCTTGAGTCACAATTGCATACGGGCCACACAAAGTCAACCTTTTTGCAAGCCCATTTACATTAACAGAACTAACTGCTGGAGCTTTACCATGGCATTCCAAACAACAGATGGTAACTAATTAGATAGATTCAAAGTTGACTCAGAAATAAATCATGGTATTTTGATAGGCTAGAAAGGACAGAAACACAATGACCAGTCAGTTGCATTATTGTGGTAAAGTTTAGGATCTGGTCACGTCACACAAGATAAAATTTGACAAAGAACTTGAAAACTAATTTATCCTTTAATATTTAAAAGTAACACACTTCTAACTATATCCAATGCTGACAGCAATGGTTGATGTCTCTGAATCGGGTTTTACACTGCTTTATTGATCTCATGACAACAATCCACTGTAGGATATAATAGCCTTCGGACTTTCATTACACCAAGCCACTCAGTTCATACTCTTATTCAACTGCTAATTGTTGCTCATCTCTAAATTCTACACCAGCACAAACCAAGTTTTGCTGTTGAGCGAGTTTGGTTACACTCCGACATTCAGCTCTTTGCTTCTCAACGGAAAACAGAGATGGGTGCTTAACTCCAAAGCATCATCAAGAAAGAGCACAACAAAGGCACAACATATCAAGGAAATAGGGGCTGATATTGCAGCCCCATGTTCTCAGGCAGTCCCATCATCAGATTGAGGTTCTGCACGGCCTGGCCAGATGCTCCCTTCACAAGATTGTCTATCTGCAGTGTTGAAGAACAAGAAAAATAAGGATTTTTGCATCTTTAAGTCCGCAACACTAATCGCTAACGTTGAGCAACTTATAGATTGATGCAACACTTACAACAGAGATGATGATGGCCCTTCCAGGAATTCTGTCCTCGAAGACATTCATGAAGCAGTAATTCGATCCAACAACATGGCGTGTGTGAGGAACATTGCTGCCATTTAACAGCTTGACAAATTCTTCACCCTGAAAAGATGCACACACAGAATGATGCCAACAAAAGTAAAAGCATTTCTCTGGTAAAGGCTCTCTGCAGATAGATAATTTAATCCACATGTTCAAACAAACAAACCTCATACGTAGACTTGAGATGCTGATACAAATCACTGACACTCACTCCAGGTGCCATTTCAACAAACATAGTAGATTGCATCCCACGTTTCTGTTCAGCATACAGATAAATGATTTGATTTAACAACCCAATTCTACACATTCCTGATGCCTTTAGTGCAGCACAGAATAAACTGCAGAACCTGGAGTTGTCTTTGAGTATGTGCTTACCATGCAGATAAGATTTGGAGTGAAGCTGATAGTAACTTTGGATTCAGCAGCCTCTGACAATCCTTGTTCAACCTCGGGAACTAAAATGGTTTTGTCTCATTGTCAGTAAGGCCATACTAAAGACACTTTACCAAAGGAAGAACAGATGTCGACTTCAGATGTTTGGAAAGAAGGATTACCATGCCGGTGGCCTTTTATTCCATAAGCATGAATGCCTTCAGCTATCTCGGTGTAAAGATTTGCTTCCTTAGCTCCACGTCCTAGAGAAATAGATGTGATGGGGAACAGATTGGTTATTGATTAGTCATTACAAGCTTATATTTTGCAGTCATCATATCTTCAAAAAATACCTGCCCCGGTAACCCCAGATTTTGCATCAATTATTATATTGCTCAGCTTGATCAGTTTTGCCTGCGAGGTAAAGCAAAATATGGTAAGAACCTGTGATCCTGTTCTAGATCCCATGTGGAGACAAGGACACAAGGTATGTCCGCAACTTAAGAGGAGCATGACTTAATATTTTGACAAATTTACCTCCTGTGCTACAGAGAATGGAGATTCTTTGTGCATTTGTAAATATTTACCACAAGAGGGCTATTGAGTCTAGACTTTTGTTGCTTTGATCAAAGACTGGGAAGACTAAGAACTGCTATTGATTCTAACCTTTATTAGAGGAACAAGAGGGAGCTGAATAGACGTGGGATAACATCCCGGGTTGGCAACAAGCCGTGCATTTCTTATTTCATCTCGAAGAACCTCCGTCAAACCATATACAGCCTCTTCCTGAATAAACAGATACACACAGCACAAAGGAAATGAGTTCACAACAAACAAACATAATGACACGAGAGGAGTAAAAAACATCGTAGGCTACAAAGGAATCTAATTCAAGCCCCAAATGTAATATACAAAGAGATTGATGGAACACGTCAACAGGAATCCAAGTTGGCAATCAAATGTCGAAACTGGAACTTCAGAACTGAGCAACTTCGAATTTGTGTGAATAGTAACATGGCCATAGTAGTCTAATCTGTAGGGAATAGTAGTCAAGAAAACCTGAAGTTCCGGTGCCCTATGAGCATGGCCATACCACTCAGCATACTCATTGATGTCACGCAATCGGAAATCCTGCAAGCATGGCAAGTCAGAATGATTGAGTGTTCAATAGCAACCAAGGTGATACCTACGTAGATAAAGCATGACATTGTGTAGAGCATACCGCAGAGAGATCAACAATCTTCAGTTGCTGGGGTAAGCCTTTAATAATTTCCTGATAAAAAACTTGCAATCAGACATTGCTCTAAATGTGTCCAGTACAAAATCTTATCTCCCAATGGACAGCAGAGCATATAACTGGATTCCTTCATAAGTTCAGCAATTGATAGAAAATATTTCAGAAAAAGTATGACGAAGATATCAACCTGTGTTGTTCCATGCGGCAAACAACAAAAAACAGCATCAACATCTGAAAAATCTGCATCTTTAATTGCAACTAAATTTGGCAGGTCCTGCAATATTAAAAGAGGATCAACATATGCCAACACAAATGCATATACAGAAATGTTCTACTGCTGAAAGGTTCAGCTAATTCTTGATGCACAAGAATGACGCATCAAATGTGGAGGAAGTGAAGAGAAGTTCTTACTTGTGTTATCAAGTGAGGAAATACAGATCCAAACTGTTCACCGGCTTTCCTATCTGCGGTCATCACTGTGATGCGGAACTGAGGGTGGTTTGCTAGAAGCCGCACAATCTGTTGGCAAAAATGTACCTTGCCACATTAGTAACTGAACCAAAAAAGGATCAAAATATCGGAATACTAGCACCGGAATGTTGCATCGGAAAAGCAAAAAAAGGTAAGTGCATAGGAGTAAAGGTGGATTGGCTTGTTGGGTTTGCGACTAAACTAATCCCACCCTGCCAGATTTTTGGTAATAATGGCCAAGAATGCGGCCCCTTGTTTACATGTTTGCCGGGTGAAACAATCTACCCCTAGACCTGGATGATAAGCAGTCAACGCAAATGGAAAATGACAAGGAAGAAAGAACAACCTCGGCTCCAGTATAACCGCTGGCTCCTAGCACTGCAATGCGCACTTCCTCCCCTGATTTAACTGCTGGTGTCTTAGGAGAGTACTGTTTTTGTGGTGAAGAAGCAATGGATGCTCTCACACAAACTGAAGAGCGTCCAACCTTTAATGTAGACTTTTTTTTTAGTATGTGGAGTACGACAGTAAACAAACAAATCTTTATTAGAAAAATAAGAGAGCATAAAACTCACCTTAGGAGTTGTTTTGAGCTTGAAACCACCACATGGCTTGAAAGTAGATCCAAGGACTCCATTCTAGACGTGAAATAAGAAATCATCTCAGCGCTTTTAAGTTAAAAATAAGCAATTTCATGACAAAACAGGATGCAATTGCTGGAACGATGCCACAGTTGGGTCAAAAGACCACCCGTTATGACCAACTCACTCTAAGATATACAGTTCATGTTCCCATTTAAAAAGATGTCATCATACCATTCTGAGACATTTCAGCTAGCAAATTCAAAATTGCTTACTGGTGCCGAAGCAATCAGTTTCACTAAAACCTTACTGCAGTTCGATGAAACTCCCATGCTATGCTTTAGGCATATGTTTATTATTACATCCTCTACAAAGGGGAAAACGACCACACTAGAACGGCTAATCGGGTTCAACTGACAGTTGAGGACCAGTACACAGCCAGAGCTAGCCAACACTGTCCAAACCAACTCAGGCACGCCCCTATTCAATTCCCCAATCAATCAGAGCTTGCACATGACAGAAAGGGAACAAAAGAGCGGGCGTCACCTTTGGGGCCAATCCGGCGCGCGCCGGAGCAGCACCACCGAGCGCCGTCGATCCCATGTCCGCTACGGGGGTGGTCGGGCTCAACAGCAGCCTGCCGGCGTCGCGGAAGGCTGGCAAATCGAGATTGGTCGGAGTCAGCTGAAAGCGGGAGTTGCAGGAAGTGTCAGGAAGGTGTGGGGGCGTATAATATACCGGGGAAAGGGAGGAGGGGTCGCTGCGGATGCGCTGGCGGCGGCGGCGGCGGCTACGAGCTTGGTTGGTGGTCGCTTGAGCTCTGACCGCCGTTTCTCACGGTCGTGGATTGGGTAGGTGGACGGGGTCTGGTGGGCAGCAGGCTTGGTAAATAAGGTCGTAGGGGGCGGGCTGTCAGCGGGCCGATGTTTTTGAGTCCGAGAGTGAGTACTACCTACCTTTGTCTTTGTGGGAACTGTTCTTGGAGTGACCGGGGGAGCACCGGGGCCGAGCCCAGCAGAGGCGGAGGTCGAGCGCTGCCTCGCCCTGCTCCGGCAACGGGGAGGGTTCCGAGTGGGGGGAGTCGGCTGACGGAGCAATCGCGGTGGTGGCGCTGCGTGGCGCGGCCGCCGGAGAGGAGACGAGAGGCGGGGGATGGGGCGCGGCGTCACACACGTTTCCCCGACGAAGCCCAAAGCGGTGAGCGATGACGGCCAGCAAGGTGGCCCATTCAAAATCATACTCCCTCCGTTCACAAATGATGGTATTATGAGTTCGTGTTACAAGATGAGTTTGGTCTTGTTACCTCTTCTAGGATGGCTGTCCAAAATCATACTCCCTCCGTTCGAAATTACTTGTCGCAGAAATGAATGTATCTAGACGTATTTTAGTTCTAGATGCATCCATTTCCGAGACAAGTAATTCCGAACGGAGGGAGTATGATATAAGAGTTCACTGTTGTGCTCATCACTTTCATGTTTCTACTTCTCACAATATCATCATTCAATTCTGAGTCCACTAAAATGGTAAATAATTTTGTTCAGAAGTGTGTCCTATGTTCCTGCCAAATATGTAGTACTCCGAATTACCCAGAACATAGTAATCAGAATTAATTATAAAAGAATAGTCTAATATGCTTTTGCCAAGTATTAATCAGAATTAGCCCACAAAGAACAATGGTGGCAATTCTGAGTGAAATATACATGCTCAAAATAGTCAAATGAAATATTCTATCCATAAACCCCCAATATAATCCACCTACGTGATTACAAAATTTTGATTAGACATTTTAATTTGATCACATGAAAGATAAATAAACATGAACAATTAAATAGCTTTATGTTGTTTCAGCTGAAACACACACATCCCCCGGAAAAAAAAAAAAGAAGCTGAAACACACACATGGTGGGCAGCCTGACCGAAACTGACACTCACCGTACCAATGCCCAATCCCATTTACGTTCCCTTCCTGACCTTGTGGGTTTGGGGTTTATATCCTTTGCATGCATATTTGATCACATAGATTTGATGAGTTTGTATTAGTATTTTTTGTGTTTATTAGTTTGATTCATTCTGACTTAGAGTTTTGATGAAAATCGTGTGGTCCAAATACCTCTAAGGGATCATTACCGGCCCAAATACGTTCAACGTTCATGGCTTCTCATTCTTTGGGATGGACAACTTAAGAGTGTTTTGAAACCAATAAAGGGAGTCAAGTTCATGCATTCTTTGGGATGGACAACTTAAGCTTAAGAGTGTTTTGAAACCAATAAATGGAGTCAAGTTCATGCACATGTGTGAGTGACGATGTTGCTGCTCCGATCTAACCAGTCTATTTACTAAAGCCTTGACAATTCTACTTACTAAAGATATTTCTGAGAAATTTCTTTATAGTTCTTAGTTATTGGAGTTAATTTGCAGTTTCTTGGATCTATGACTTGAAGCATTGTACTTGTAATTTTCACGAGTTTGAATAAAGTTATAGGTCATTCTTAAAAAACGCAAAATGTGGTGAGAGGGGGAAAGAGAAGGTTATCATAGATGAACTGAGACTCCTTGCTCGTGATTTTTTCTCCTAATCTCTTATATGATCGTATTTGAATTCAGATCTAGAACTATTTGGTGTGTCGCCACTAGTAAAGGTTCGTCATGATTGGTATACATGCCCACTGACCTTCGAACCAGGAGCGGTCTGGTGGATTCTTATGAATAAGGGGGATTGGAACGAAGTGGAGACTGAACTCACTATCACCACCACTAATTTCAGTTTATACAGTACTCCTTCCGTCCTCAAATAAACGGACATTTAGCATTCAAAAATTGTCCACAAAGAAAGTGTACTTCTATCTTTTCAATGCACTTTAAAGTAGAAAAAAAAAAGATTCTTTCTCATCACACAGAAATTCTCCTTGCTTTCTACATGCACCATAAAGATAAAGTTACTCCCACAATGTAATAGACCAACACAAAATAATAAATTCAAATAAAAAATATACATGGTGTTATAGATCACAAACAGATTTTAACTTCTAAATGCAAACTGAAATTTTCAAGAAGAAAAAGGTATTAAATAAGTATCATTAGTTTTTTTTTGAATTTTCACCGGGGGGGAGTTTTCCCCACCTGAATATTTTGTATTGATATGTGGACCAAGGGCCCAGATGAGTCATCGTACATTCACAAGGTCACGAGAGAGAGGGGGGGGCGGAGAGGCCACCCCCGGCTGCAGGGGCTTAACCAGGACCGGAAAAACAGCACAGCCAGGCATCCACCGCATGTTTTAGGGGGCGAGGCAGTCGTACACGCCAGAGCACCGCATCGTCCCTGTAAGTATCATTAGTGATATTGTGCATCAAGGATAGTGAGCACTATGACAGATAGATGTCAGCTTTTTGAAGTTCAAAAGAACGAAGAGTTATCCCCGTCTATTTATATGCACTGGAAATGGCAAGTATCATCTTGGCATTTCCTATGAAATAAATACGGTAGAGAAAGAGTTATGATCTGCACATACCGGGTGCTCCACTACAGAAACTGAAAACTGAAGACTACAGAAATAAAGGCATCTAGTCTCTGTACAGTGACCACCAACCTTATGTTAACAGATACTCCTACAAGTTAGGAAGCATGACCATTTTACAAATCCTACATCATCTGTGCTAAACAGATCATGCAAGAACAAGCAACAAGAGCAGACTACCTGAGTACCTTTGATTTTTTCCTCGCTTCTAATGACAATACTAAAACTGAGTATTAGCCTCACTGCTGTTTTCTTCTTCCAGATACATCACTTTTTTTGCTATCATCTGTCATCTTCGTACACAAATTCCAAGCATAACAGCACACATTATGTCATCTGCTTATTCACTCAATTTGATTTTGCAGAAACTTCAGGAGACAATTGGCCGCTTATATAATTTGTACTCACAATAACCTTTCTCCGAGAAGACCATACAAGTTCACAAGTCTGCCAACATTAATAATCAATTTGGCAACTTATCAAGTATTTTCCCCTGATGATCACTGATTCAAAATATAGAGAATGACTGCCTCTCTTACCTATTTGTTGGTAACTTGAGATGAGCCTTCCGTAAGTTGCCAGATTCCATCAAACTATTATCTTGTTTGCTTCCCAATGAGACCAGCACTGATCACCATACCATGATTAGGGCATTATAATTGACCTCAGCCTGAAGCTAGGAGCCTAGGACTCAATTTAATTAAGCTCGCGGTCTATGCTGGAATGCCTTCCAAAGACATGGTGTCCCAAAACTCCAATTGGTTCCATGTTTGTTCAACACATATGACATTTTGCTGGCAGAATGCACTGCAATTCAAACATTCGCTTTCACAATAAGAACCGGATAGTTACCACCACAAATATCCCCAGAATCATGAGCAGCCCAATTCAAATTCAGTACCAGTTGGTGTTCTCAACAGAGCTAATGAAGTGATTCAACAACCAACTTCATGTCCTTCACATTCTCCTCAGTGCTCTCATACTTCGCTGGTTTAAACAGCTTCCACAACCCCACCGGATGCTGCCGCCTCACCTCATCCTTTCTCTCCCTGACCAGGCCCCCGAAAATCCTCTGGCACTCCGGGTATGGCTTCACGAACAGATTGTAGAACTTGAGGCGGCTGAATCTCACATAATGCTTCATCTCAATGGGGTCCCCAAGCCCACCCACGGACGCCAAATACTCCACCACATTGTGCCGCGGGATGATCGACCTGTCGAGATTTATCCCCAAGAACTCCGGGTACTCCACCAGCCAACCAATCTCAAACCCCATCCTGCCCACCAAGAACTCCACCTTCCTCTCCACATCCTCCAGGCTATATAAAATTGCCCGAGGCTCAACGGAGATCAGCCTCAGCGCGTCCCGCCGGCTCAGCCCGCGCTGGTGCAGGAGCTCCACCCGCCGCCTGGTGGCGATTGCGGCGCTGAGCACGCCGTGAGAGAGGACCTGGTCCTTGATGGCCGCCCGGCAGCGGAGCTCGTCCAGGAGCTCGACAAGGCGGGACGGCTCGCCCAGCTCCATGGAGAGGAGCCCGTCGGGGTCGGACCCGAGAGCTTTCCTGATCTCGTCCGCCGGGAGGCGCAGGTCACGAAGTTCTTGGATAAGGCGGCCCAGACGGTGGGTGTTAGGGATGCGGTGGAGCAGGGAGGTGGCCTCGGCGGTGGTGAGGCCGGCCGCGCGGTGGAGCAGTCGGTGCAGGTCCGCGGTGGCGGCGGCTTGTGGGCGTTGCTGCGTTTGCGGGGGTTGGGCGGTTGCTGCGGGGTCACCGAGGATGCGTTGGATGCGGAGGAGCTCGCGGAGGTCGTGAGGTGAGGCGGAGGTGGAGAGCGGATTGGAGTGGTGGAGAGAGCGGGGGAGGCGGTGGTGAAGGGCCCGTAGAGTGGAAGCCATGGCGACGGCGGCGACGGAGATGAGGGCGCCGCTGCGTCTACCGGCTGGACTGACGAACCAGAGGAGGGGACCCGGATCGCACGAGCAGGAGGAGCAGACCTGACCAAATGGGTCGGTACGGCCCGGCCTCCGTTAAACATGCCTGGGACGGCACGACCATGGCGGCCCGTTTATAAATGGGCCGTGCAGTGCTGGCACACGTGTCACACTTGCAGGCCTAGACATGCATCTTCTGTACCTAAATAGTATAGGCAGGTATGGCACGATCTTAACAGAGATTGGCTTGCAAGCCTCTGCATTTAATTGTAAACTAGCAAACATGCCCGTATGTTGCAACGAAAAAAAAAAACACTTATCCCGGGCATGATAAGCACAACGTTTGTGCTTCGCTATGGAGAAAACACCAGTTTTCATGAATTAAGGTTGCCTCGGTTAAGTAATCATGTCGAGGGACAATGATCGTCGATGGGAAAACGTGGATCGATTGACGGCAAGGTTATCCGGGATGATGGTTCAAGACATGAGACGTGTCACGCTGACACATGACCAGATCGGCGGGATCAAGGCCGTACATGTCGTCGATTGTGGCGGATCGATTCCCACGACCTTCCCTCCACACTCTCCTCCCCAATCTTATCATCCTCATCGCCATCTTCCCCGATCACGGCCTCCAGTAGCCCCATCTCCCGCTCCTCCTACTGGAGCTTCAGCCCTTGGCGCTGCACGTCCGCAACCGTAGTCAGCAACGTACATATAGGAAGGAGGTTTGAAGAAAGGAATCATACATGATGGAGGTTTCCAAGCCGTAAATGAATTCCACTTGTGGTGAGATGGTCTAAGCTCCCTCTCTTTCTGCAGGATCCTTGGTTGGATGAGTTCGTTCATGAGTCCTCGCAATCATGGTTCGAGTCCCTCTACACTTGCTATTTCTTTTTTGAGAGACCGGTAACAAACATACCAAATGAAGCAAAAACTACATGTGGCTGGTAACGAACAGAAGAAGCGGAATAAAAAGGACGTACCAAAGTAAAATGATAACAAAAAAGGTGGATAAACAATCCTACACGTGAAAATTATAACCAATCTGTTTTAAATGTATTAGGAAGCCATTCGATTTAAAGACTAATATTTGGCTTGAATAGACAGGTTAGACACGAAAATCCTTTTGAGACCAGACTCATATGCACCCGTGTTGAAGAAAAAAATCAAAACCAATGCTAGAAAATTAAAAAAAAATCCAATTTTTTGCGTGGTAAACAATTTGATGCGTAAGGTCCGCCCTAATTTTTAAATTATTTGGACACCTGAGCAGCTCTCGGCAAAAAAGACAAATTTAGGGTTTGTAAAATAGTTTACTATTCATGTACTGTTTTGATCCGATTTGTCTTTTTTGCTGAGAGCTAGTCAGATGTTCAAATGAGCTAAAAATTGGAGCGGATCTCACACAATAAATTTTCTACCATGGAATTTGTTTTTGGAATTTTTTATTTTCTTTGAATTTTTTTAATCATTTTGTGAATTCTTCTCTGATGGGAGCCTGTGCACCACTGCACT